>JAJPGS010001499.1:0-1200000 GCA_028654335.1 Alnus rubra | reverse complement strand
TCGATTCGCATAAATTTGAATTGAGTTCGAACAGAAATTTAGGCTCGTTTAATAAATAAGCCGAACTCGTATACACTTGGGCAACTCATATGATCGAGATCGTATAACTTTATTTTATTATTTTTTACTTTGCAATGCAAATATTTTAAGTATTTCAAAAGTTCTATTCATAATATAATAATTATAGCTTGAATTATTGTAATTGTGAATCTTAATATAGATATGTGTTTATGTAAGCATATGTGTTTATGTGTATGTGTTTATGTGTGTGTGTGTCTATATATATATATATATATATATATATATATATATATATATGTGTGTGTGTGCGCGCGCGCGCGCGAGTGCCGTATGAGCATAATGCATGTATATAAATAAATTATTGTGGGGCTGGTCATACAACTTGACCTCTCAATCAGTCAACAGAAAACGAATGTGTGCATCCATCTGTCTAAAACTTTTCTATTTTGTTTTCCCGTTTTCACATTTTTCACTTTTAGCTTTACATCACTTCCTGCTTTCACTTTTTCTCTCCCAATCGGAAAAATTTATTTCCTTTTAACTCTCATTGGAACTTCTTAATGTTTTCAGATCAAGTAAACTCCCGTATCAGACTTGGTCTTTACTGGAAAATTATTATGTTTCCAAGTTCCAACAAGATGAAACACTCTTGTCTGCATTTCAACTGGATTTTCTTAATATATATTAATTCTTTCACGGAACACTTCTTTTGAAATCTGCAAGAATTCATGCTTTTGCAGATGAGTCTGATCGCCTGGCGTTGCTTGACTTCAAGAATCGGATTAGTGAAGACCCACTTCAAATCATGAGCTCATGAAATGACTCCACTCATTTCTGCAACTGGTTTGGTGTCCCATGCAGCCCCTCCCCTAAAAGATGTTGGAAATAATTTTAGGATGGTGCATAAAATTATTGTTGAAATAAAGTAATATCAATCTGAAAATTAACAATTAAATAAATAAAGTACAAGAGATAAAAATTAAAGTAAGAAAATATCTCACAATGCTATAAAATTACGCAAGAGCATTTTCCTTAAAGGTTACGTTGATTCGTGCCACCTAAAGTATATAACTCGGTGTGATCGGATCTCTTGACACGTAACCTCCTAGGATTAGACTATAGCGTCTATCTTCGCAAAGAACACACTTCCAAGAACGAAAATCAAATAGAACAACCCTCTGATTTTTCTTTGTGAAAAATCTCATAATCTTTTTGGATCAATCATGTAAAAAAATAGAAGTATATAAAAATATATATACATCACCTAAGTACTCGTAGTGTATCTTATATATATACATGATAGATGGCTTAGTAAATCTACTATAGTATCCAAAGGTATTGAAAACACTTTATGACCAAATGATTATATTTTGGGATTTTAAGACTAACGGTCAAAAAATCAAATGCCATAAAATACCATAAAGCTAATTAATTTCTCTTTTTAAAGCCAATGACCATTTCCATTTGTTAAAGACAATTAAAAACCATATGAGAACAAGATTACATAGAAAATCCTTTGGTCATAAAAATATCATTGACCAAACAGTCATAACGCCAAAAGCATTTGTTATTACTCAAATGGTCAAATGCGTAAAACCATAAAAACTGATTTAAAGTGGATTTTTTTTTTCTTCTTTTTCTCATAAAAACTCATCAATGTCTCAATGTCAAACATCAAAATATTTTTGAAAATGGTAAAAAATAAAACCATGTTTGTAACATTACAACAATCTCTCACATGTTACAAACACTAGAATATAAAGACATTGAAAGCATCCATCAATGTGATACCCGAAGGTTTTAACCGCACTTAGGATAAATAAGTAGGAACTTAATGAATCGTGGTAGAGTTAAACTCTTTTAACAAAATTCAGAAGTTGACTAAACTTATCACCCACATAACTTTCTCCCAAAAAAAATTTGGTTGTTCTATAGCTGGTTGGCGTCTTATATATATAGGCCATGCACCCCTAGGTTTCATGAGCGTTCTAGAAACTTACTTAAGTCTCATAGGAAGCGGCACCACTTCCACGCTCACATTAGTGGCATCCATTAAGAGTGTGTGCAGAGAACACCCAATCCCAACATGTAGGGACTATATATGTATCCATTAAGAGTTTTACACTCATCCTTAGTCACTTTGCATCCTGTACTGTCTTACACTATAGGAATGGATTCATCACTAATCTTTTCATTTAAGATATTTGATAAACATAAAATGACAGTACCTCACTATAATCAATCACTTGTGACTTCATTTCACATTAAATCTCATTCATGTGATCTCCAATCACAAAGGTTGGGTATCAATCACAGTGTCATAATTTAGGTATATGTCATATCCTCTCGATGTTTCCTCTTTTCACATTTTTCACTTTTTGCTTTAAATCACTTCCTGCTTTTTACTTTTTCTCTCCCAATGGGAAAAATTTATTTCCTTTTAACTCTCGTTGGAACTTTTTAATATTTTCATATCAAGTAAACTCCCGTATCAGACTTGGTCTTTACTTGAAAATTATTATGTTTCCAAGTTCCAACAAGATGAAACACTCTTGTCTGCATTTCAACTGGATTTTGTTAATATTCTTTCACGGAATACTTCTTTTGAAATCTGCAAGAATTCATGCTTTTGCAGATGAGTCTGATCGCCTGGCATTGCTCGACTTCAAGAATCGGATTACTGAAGACCCACTTCAAATCATGAGCTCATGGAATGAGTCCACCCATTTTTGCAACTGGTTTGGTGTTTCATGCAGCCCCTCCAGTAAAAGAGTCATGGTTCTGAAACTGAAAGGTCAAAGATTGGGTGGCACCATAACACCTTCTATGGGAAATCTTACTTACCTTACTGGAATCAACTTGAGAAATAACAGCATCTATGGTGAAATTCCTCAAGAATTGGGAAGACTACAGCGTCTGCAGCATCTCAACTTGAGTTTCAATTCCATTGGTGGGAGCCTTCCGACTAATCTAAGTCACTATACACAACTTAGTGTGCTTGAAGTTGTTGCCAACAATCTTGTTGGGCAGATTCCAGAGCAGTTCAGTTCATTGTCAAACTTGGTTTACCTGAATCTTGGTCTGAATAACCTTACAGGAACTATCCCATCGGGGATAGGAAACTTTTCTTCTTTGTATGGTCTTTTCCTTCTCTGGAACAATCTAGAAGGGAGCATACCTAGCGAGCTTGGCCGTCTATCAAGCTTGGGACATCTTGTACTTTCTGCAAATAATTTGTCTGGTACTATCCCTCCTCCGATTTATAATATATCTTCCATATACCATTTTACTGTTGCTGCGAATAAGTTGCATGGAAGCCTTCCACCAGATGTGGGCCTTACTCTTCCTAACCTTGAATATTTTTCCGGCGGTCTAAATAGCTTCACAGGACCTATTCCCGAGTCATTGTCAAATGCTTCTAGACTTGGCGTGCTTGACATCGCTGAAAATGGTCTCACTGGGACAGTTCCTCAAAATCTAGCAAGTTTGCGTTCCTTGGTTAAACTTAATTTTCAAGGAAATAGACTTGGAAATGGGGAAGTTGGTGACCTAAATTTTCTTAATTTTTTGGTTAACTGTACAAGTTTGGAGAACTTGGGCCTTGGTGGGAATCAATTTGGTGGCGTACTGCCCAGCTCCATTGCCAATCTTTCCTCCCAGTTGAATAGTCTTACTATGGGTAGAAATATGATACATGGCGGCATCCCCAATCGGATTGGAAACCTTGTTAACTTGACCGTTCTGGGATTAGAATATAATTATTTGGGAGGTCCTCTCCCGGATGCTCTTGGTAAGCTCCAGCAGTTACAGATACTAAATTTAGGATTTAACAAATTTTCAGGGCTGATCCCTTTCTCCATAGGTAACTTAACTAAATTGACAAAGCTCCTTATGGAGGAGAACCAATTTGAGGGGAGTATACCCGCAAGCCTAGGAAACTGCCAAAATTTGCTTTTACTAAACCTTTCTACTAACAATCTCAATGGTACCATACCAAAAGAGGTTATTGGTCTTTCTTCCCTTTCGATTTATTTGGCAATGTCTTATAATTCTTTGACAGGTACACTGCCATTTGAAGTGGGTAACTTAAAAAATCTTGGTGTTTTAGATCTGTCTGAGAATAGATTATATGGTGAAATCCCTGCTTCACTTGGTAGTTGTACTAGTTTGGTGAATTTGTATTTGGAGGGTAATTCATTTGAAGGAGCAATTCCTCCATATTTGAAAACACTAAGAGGTTTAGATGAAATTGATCTTTCTCGCAATAACTTGTCAGGACAGATTCCAGAATTTCTCAGCAAGTTTTTGTCACTTAAGCTTCTTAATCTTTCTCATAATGATCTCGAGGGAAAAGTGCCAAGTGAAGGGATTTTTTTGAATGTAAGTGCAATTTCAATCTTTGGAAATGACAAGCTATGTGGTGGCATCCCAGAATTACTTTTACCAAAATGCTATAGAAAGAGTCAACGTCCATTTATGAAACGCCTTGCACTTAAAGTTGTAATGCCTGTCATGTTGGTACTTGTTCCACTGTGTTTTTTCCTCACATTTTATATGGTTAAAAAATGGAGAAAGAGACCTTTGGTCGCATCTTCCTTAAAGGATTGGCGATTGGCATGTATATCTTATGCAGAACTCCAAGCATCAACTAATTATTTCTCTGTGGACAATTTGATCGGTTCGGGTAGTTTTGGTTCTGTATACAAAGGAGTTCTTTCTAGCAATGGAGCAATTGTTGCAGTTAAAGTGTTAAACCTTCAACAACGAGGAGCTTCCAAGAGTTTCATTGATGAATGCAATGCTTTGAAAAGTTTACGCCATCGTAATCTTCTTAAGATTATCACTGCTTGCTCAAGCATTGATCATCAAGGGAACGACTTTAAAAGTCTAGTTTTTGAGTTCATGTCTAATGGAAGCCTAGACCAGTAGCTGCATCCTTTAAAGGATGAGCAACATCCATGTAAGAGATTGAGTTTTATTCAGAGAATAAACATAGCCATTGATGTTGCTTATGCATTGGAATATCTTCATCTTCATTGTGAAACGCCAATTGTTCACTGTGATATAAAGCCAAGTAATGTCCTCCTTAATGAAGATATGGTAGCACATGTCGGTGACTTTGGATTAGCAAAGTTCATCTTTGAAGCATCACATAATCCCTCTAAAAAAGAAACCCTGTCAGAGTCCTTGTCAATTGCGCTGAAAGGTTCCGTTGGGTACATTCCTCCAGGTATGTTTTCAACTTGCAATAACTCTGCTCAATTAAGTTTCGCACATCAAACATGAATGAGAGGTTAAGCATAATATTGATACGATTAATTTTTAAGTCCTATATTTTACATATATATATGAAGGGAAAATTTCAATACTCGGGGTCTTCGGAAATAAGTGCTTTTTCTTTCGTAAAAAGAAAAAAGAAAAGAAAAGAAAAAACAAAACAAAACAAAATTGTTGAATAGTAGTAAAATGCATTAGTGGAGAAATTGTATAAGTTTAGAAGACTATTGTATCTTAGTGATCATATATTAATAAATTGCAGAGTATGGGATGGGTGGCCAAGTTTCTGTACTTGGAGATATTTACAGCTATGGGATACTCTTGCTGGAGATGTTCACTGGGAAAAGTCCTACCGATGACATGTTCAAAGATGGCCTGAGCATTCACAAGTTCATTGCAATGGCTTTGCCGGAACGTGTCATGGATATAGTGGACTCGTCAATGCCCTTTGAAGAAGGTGAAGAAGATGTTGATGAGGAGACAAATAACGATGACATAGAAGTTGATGATCATTTCGTTGCCGGAAGCAGAGTTAAGGATTGCTTGATCTCAGTGCTGCAGATTGGACTGTTGTGCTCTGCAACATCTCCTCATGAGCGGTTGCCCACAAATGATGTCGTCAACAAACTTGGGGCAATTAGAGACGCATGCATTTCAACGCCGTCTAGCGTCATCACCATCCGAGGTCAAGCTCAAGTTTAAGAAGTCCTTCACGTCTGGAGTAATAGATATGTGTTAGGAGTTTAATTGTTAACAATTTGTTTTTTTATCTTCTTTTTTTTGTTACTCTTATTTCTTATCAAATAAGTGGTAGGACTTTATGAAGTGATGTAATTAAAAGTCCTAACATTAACGTTTGAGGATATAACAATTTCCTTGGGGATGAGACGTCTGTGATATAGTTGTGTGTTGTGTTTTACGATAACTTGTCTCCTATTGTTTTTCCCTCACTGCTGCATCAAAGTGGTATCAAAACCAAAGGCTCCAATTTGTGATTTCATTTCTAGATGAATACCTGTGGCGGTTGGACTATGGAGCTATATATTTATTTTGTGTTTTTGAAATGTTTTAAATCAAAGGTCTTAAAGAATATTGGATGAAGAGCCGCTCACACGAGAAAAAAAAAAATTGTGTTAGCATTTATAAGGCCCAACACACTTTAAGCCTTTGCTTTAAAGTAATTATTGAGTATATGCACTTATATGTGTGTATACTCTAGTACGAAACGAAACACCGAACGCGCAAGTGCGTGGCAATGGGTTGTAGGGTGCTAGTGACGCCTTGATGGGGCACTTGGCACTTGGCATTGGAGCGATCTGATCATGACCATTCAATTTTGGACTGCCAGGATCGTCGATCTGATCATGACCATATGATGATTCTTAGATAGATCCAGTGGTTGGATTTACTGGGACCATCACTAAAGTAAACTGTAAGGTCAAATCAACTTTGATCTAACGGTTTAGATAAAATAATTACGATTTATTGGTTATTTTAAATAATCATTGATAATTATTTGATCTGATAGTCTGAATTAAGTGTATGTTGATTTAGCAGTTTACTGTGGTAGACTATATATTGATTTGAATAACAGTTATTTATGTATGTTCACTAGCAATCTTTGTCTCTTGTTACAATAGCTACAATAGAAAATCTGAGGGTATTTAAATTTTATTTCGTTTGTGCAAAACGCAACTAAACAATAGCGGATTTTTGGGCTTCATTGTATTCTGCAAAAGTATTTGCTATAACCCATTACATACTATTTCTGGTGGGGACAAATAATTTCATAAGAAAAACAACTTTGTAATACATCTTAGGAGCATTTCGTTTTCCTACTTTCTATTATATTTCTAACATGAATTTTCTCATTACCATTGAACTGTATGTAAACCATACAACAAATAACTAAGCAGAATACAAGTCAACCTCTATTCTAAAACTACTACTCATCATATTACATTTACAATCTAATATGGTGTACACGATGATAAAGATAACTATGATGTGATGATGTGATTGAGAAATGATTGTTGTACAACTTTCGTATCAGTTTTGTACAACTCTAACAACTTTTTTCTTTTAATGATTAACCATCGGATGTTCTTACTTTTTGGATAGTAATTAAATGTTCTTACTTTTGGATAATCCGCTTTGTGAATTCTAAATTCCGCACAAATTTGTCATACTCTTATCCCATAAATTTTCCAAACCACTCAAAGTAATGAAATATGGGGAAATGGCTAGGAGTAAAAATCTTACATTGGCACCGAAAACAACCAGATTCTGAACGACTTCAATGACCATGCTGACAGGCTTGCATCAAAGCAGTCTGTTCACAAATATAAAGAATACAAATCTATTAGTTCCTAATAAAGGACTGAAAAATAAATTTTGATATCATAATAATGCAAGTCCCCGAATACAAATTTGGAAAGAAAAAAAAAAAAAAAAAAAAAAAAAAAAAAAAAAAAAAAAGAAGAAAAGAAGAAAAGAAGAAAAGAAAAAAGGAACAAAAAAAAAAAAAGTCATGTTTTCCATTCGAGAGTAAAAATGACAGAAACTTAAATGACTGTCTATATATTCAATGATGAAAATAAATCAATCAATCTAGAGGATCGATTTTATTTTATTTTATTTTATTTTTTTTCTGCGACTAGTGACATTCGCTTCATGAGGCGTGATTTCTAAATAATGGAGCTACCCCTTGAGGACTAGAGGATCGATATTACCTGACCACCATATATAGTTCCTGAGATTAATATAAACTCCAGACTCGAGCAAGGGAGACTATCTAAACACAATTAAAAATTAAACCATTTTCTTAATATCCACCCATGATTTTCTTTACCCATTCGGAGATCACTTACACGAGAACGACACTTTATAACACTTGACAGTGTAAATTGGTTTGCACAAAGACCCTCAATTCGCATATCATTAAAGAGGTCCAACACCATTCTAGATGCCCCAATTCGTGCATAGCCCGATATAAGGATTGTTCCCGTACGAATATCTCTTTCAGAAATTTCGTCGAACAACTTCTGTGCACAATCCAAATCTTTAGGATTCCCGTTCAAATTCAGAATATGATTACCCGTATACAGATTAAGAATATGATTACCCCAAATCCAAATCTCGAGATTTCACGAACATCTCCCTTGCCATCTCAACCCGTGAAATAGTCATTTCATTCTACAGACTTATTCTGCGAACTAAACGAGGCCTAAAGGAATAAACGCAACAATCCTATCGCTCATTTCCCCTGGGGCTATAACACGGACTCGCCGATTTCTTGTGCGGCCAGGTCCGAGTAACTTAGTACTCTGTTTTATCTTCTTATACTTAGTCTCTGTTTTATCTTCTTATGTTATTGTTTATGCCCGCGCATGTTCAGAAGAATCAGAACCCCCTCTACTTTTGTTATCCCACTCCTCTTGTGGATATTCAAGCCTCCTACAGACTCCTTAATGCTTCCATTTACTAGGTATATTATTCTTCATGTTTATGGCCTTAAATTTTTTTCCAGTATGCATGCATCTGATAATAAGATGTTTTTGAATATTTCAAATTTTTGCATTGTATTGTTTAGTTAATTTTCTTAACCAAATTGGATTCATGATGCCAAATTGCCAATAATATTGATGAGAAACATGTACCTAGGAATGAGGACTTTGGGAAGACTAGAGTGCTTTCCTGCACTCATTGAGAATCAGAGAGCAGTTATATATTCACAGGGCCATTATGTTATTTTAAACATTTTATGCAGTAACGTTGCTGGAGCCTGGAATCTATAGTGGCATTGAGAGGAAGAACGCTGCCCCGGAAAAGAGCTTTCCTATGTCCCAAGAGGAATTTGTACAGAGAAGCACATTAGATAGGCTACAAAACAAACTTCTGCTGGCATTAATATTATTTGTAGGGATCAGCTAGATTTGGTACCCTTGGAGTGGCTTTATCTAGTTCAGAGCTCACTAGCTCACAAGAAGTTATCCTTCTCTTAATTAATGCACCGTTTGTTTCAACGTTAAATGTTTTCGACATTTTTCAGTGTTTGGTGAGGGCAAAAATAATGGTCAACAGAAATCATTTTCAGTTTAACTTCGTACTGGCCGGATTCTAAAGACTCTAGAGAAGCTCGGTCGGGAGGCACAATTAGTATTTGTCCATACTAGCATGTTTTATTTAAGGAAATTAAAGCTCAAGATGACTTCCAAGAAGCTCGGGTGGCCGGACTTCTGTCAAACGGGTTGAACAGAATAATATAACCTCCCAATATCCAGAATCGCAGTAGACCTTTCTCCGCACACCTATCCTCCGCTTTGTCTTTATGTTTCCTATGTGTGAAGGGTCGGTCTTATGGTGAGAAAAGTGATGGTCAGAAAAATGTATTTGATTTAGGAGCATTTGTTTATTACTTGTTGATTACTTGGAGTATTTAATTTTTTTATAAATAGATTATGTTCACTCTGCTGTTATGAAAAGACATTTGGTTGCTATGTCACACAGTGATATTGATATATCATTGGAAGGTTGGAAGAATGTATATTTAATTATTTATCAATGCTTCTTTATCATCTTTTCTCACCATGTTTTATTATTTAAATTTATTGTTCTTGCTTATTAGAAATATGGTATCTTATTCCCTTCCCACCCTTCTGGTTTATTGACCGACAATGTAAAGGTCCCAGCTCCAACTTCAACGACTCCTTTCTTAGATTCCAACAAGGGCAGCCCGCAGCAGCAACGATTCTATTCTTATTTACGACACCTTCAAGGCTTTTCAAAGCCTCGTTCTTCAAGATTTTCCTTCTGCCCTATAAATACCCCTCTGAAACTTTGTCCCTCAAAATCCAAAGAGACCCAGGAAAATAAAAATTGCGATTATCATTTTCCTTTCGTTTCATTTTCTCACCGTTGAAGAATGGTTGATTTAGATTGGAAAGCAAGGATCGTTGGCCCAATTTCACATGCCAGAATTTCATTACCTATGCACCCAACTACTATCATACTGAAATGAAAATCTCCTTCAGAAGTTTGAACCCCGCCATCTAGCTAAATTTTCTATCTCAATAGGTCCACCCACAAAAATTTTGTTCCTTTCAGTTCTCATTGGAACTTTTCGATATCTTCAGATCTGTTATCTACTAATGTGCTTTGACTAGTTACTTGTTTACCTTGGTTGTGTTTTTTGTTAAACCTTGGTTTGTAGTAGGTGAAAGTAAGTGGGTGTTATGTATCCACGTAGGCTTCTAGAAACATGTTTGTTAAAGGCTCTTTTTGTTTTGTATGTAAATGAAAAAGAAGCTATGTATGGTCTAATGATATAAGAAAAAAAAAGAAGACTCCCGAGAATAGAAGAAGAAAGATTCTGCAGAAAAAACCCCTTCCATTTCTCTGTTTTGTTCACTTTTCTGCAGAAATTCTGCAGCAACCTTCTCTTATTATCTTGTGTTTCCATGTCATAATCTGCTGCCCTTTGAAGTGTGTTTTGCTGGAAAAATCAGCAAACAGATTTGGTATCAGAGCTTGGTTCAAAGAAAGAGTTTTGGGCAGAAAATTTGAAGACAAAACAGAGGATTCGTTGAAGAAAAAGCCATGGCCAGCACAAGCAATTTGAATTGGAGTAGTGTTCAAGTTCCAGTTTTTTCAGGTGAGAACTATGAGTTTTGGTGTATAAAGATGAAGACCTTATTTGTCTCTATAGATTTATGGGACATTGTAGAATCAGGATATCAAATGCCTGAATCAACATCAAGTTTGACTGAAGCTCAACAAAAGGAATTGAAGGAGAACAAAAGCAAAGATGCTGGAGCTCTAGGAATGATTCAAAGGGGAGTCTCAGAAACTATTTTCCCAAGGATTATGGGAGCAACAAGAGCTAAGGAGGCGTGGGATATTCTACAAGCAGAATTTCAAGGAGACAAAAAGGTAAGAGCCATCAAACTCCAAACTCTTAGAAGAGATTTTGAAAATATAAGAATGAAAGAAAATGAAAGTGTGAAAGATTATTCCACTAGATTTTTGGAGTTGGTAAATCAAATGAAAGCTTATGGAGAAGATATGATTGATCGTAGAATTGTTGAGAAAATTTTGATAAGCTTATCTGAAAAATTTGATCCTATGGTGGCTGTTATTGAAGAAACTAAAGACCTCTCTAGTTTAGGTGTTCAAGAGTTGTTGGGTTCATTGAAATCTCATGAGCAAAGGTTGGAACGACACTCCGAAAAATCAATAGAGAGTGCATTTCAATCTAAGCTCACAGTTAATGCTAAAAATCATGAAAAGAAAGCATTAACTCATGAACAAAGTGAAGGGAATCTATCTAGAGGAGGTAGAAGTTTTAGAGCAAGAGGAAGAGGAAGAAGTCCAAGAGGAAGAGGTAGAGGAAGCTATGAAAGAAAGCCAAGTGATAAAGGCTCTTCACAAAGATGTAATATTTGCAAGAAGAGTAGTCATGTTGAGAAAGACTGCTGGTTCAAGGGAAAGCCACAATGTTTTCATTGCAAAAAATTTGGCCACTTGCAAAAAGATTGTAGATTATTGAAGAACAATCAACAAGCAAATTTCACCGAGGAGAAAGAGGGTGAAGGAAGCTTATTCTATGCATGCCAACATGTTTCCGAGAAGAAGAATGATACATGGTTCTTAGACAGTGGTTGTAGCAATCATATGACCCCGGAAAAAGAAATCTTTATTGACATAGACACCTCATTCAGCTCCAAAGTGAAGATGGGAAATGGTGTTGTGGTGGATGTTAAAGGAAAAGGAAGCATTGGAGTTGAAACCAAGAGAGGACTGAAGCAAATTCATGATGTTTTGTTTGTTCCGGAGTTAGATCAAAACTTGCTTAGCATTGGACAGCTCATGGAGCATGATTATGCTCTTTACTTTAAAGGACGTAGTTGTACAGTGTATGATGCAGGGAAAGAAAAATTGATTGTGGCTGAAGTTAAAATGGCTCCAAATAGAAGCTTTCCACTCACTTTCAAATATACAAAAGATATGGCTCTAAAAGCTGATGTACTTGATGAATCATGGTTGTGGCATAAAAGATTAGGTCATTTGAATTTTCAAAGTCTCAAGCTACTACATCAGAAAAATATGGTACAAGGGCTTCCTACTATCATTGAAAAGAATGAAGTTTGTGAAGGTTGTGCTCTTGGGAAGCATCATCGACAACCATTTTCAAAAGGAGTAGCATGGAGAGCTAAGAAGATGTTAGAATTGGTGCATACTGACGTTTGTGGACCGATGCAAACTCCTTCTCATTCTCAAAACAGGTACTTTATTCTCTTTATTGATGATTATAGTCGCATGACTTGGGTTTATTTTATGAAACAAAAATCTGAAGTCTTCAATATCTTTAGAAAGTTTAAATGTCTTGTTGAAAGACAAAGTGGTTGTCTTATTAAAGTCTTGAGAAGTGATAGAGGGAAGGAATATACCTCAAATCAATTTCATAAATTCTGTGAAGATGAAGGCATGGAAAGGCAATTGACAGTTTCTTATACTCCACAACAAAATGGGGTATCCGAAAGGAAGAATCAAACAGTAATGGAAATGGCCAAATCAATGTTGCATGAGAAAGGTTTACCAAAAACCTTCTGGGCTGAAGCTGTATACACAGCTGTTTATTTGATGAATAGATGTCCAACTAAGGCCGTGTGGGGTAAAACACCATTTGAAGCTTGGAGTGGAAGAAAGCCATCAATCAAGCATCTTAGAGTATTTGGTTGTATTTGTTATGCTCAAATCCCAAAGGAGAAAAGATAAAAGCTGGATGAGACAAGTGAGAAGTGCATATTTGTTGGCTATAGCTCAATGTCAAAGGGCTATAGGCTATACAACTTGAAAACTAACAAAGTAATCATCAACCGAGATGTCTTATTTGATGAGAAAGCAAAATGGAATTGGGAGCAAGATCAAGTTGAAGATCAACTTGTTCCCATGACTCTTTTACAACAAAGACCAGCTCAAGAAAATGAAAGCAATGATGACAACACTCATCCATCATCAAGTTCAACTTCATCACCAAGCTCACCATCATCTCCAAGCTCAAGTTCAACATCTCCAAGTTCAAGTCCAATGAGATTAAGGAATTTGGATGATATTTATGCAAGATGTAACTTTTGTGTTGTTGAACCTGAAAATTTTGAAGAAGCAATGAAAGAAGAGAGTTGGAAAAAAGCTATGGAAGATGAGATTGAAGTTATTGAAAAAAACAAAACATGGAAGCTGGTTGAGAGACCTAAAGACAAAGAAATTATTGGTGTGAAGTGGATCTACAAGGTAAAATACAATGTAGATGGTTCAGTTCAAAGAAACAAAGCAAGGCTAGTTGCAAAAGGGTATTCACAGCAGCCCAGAGTTGATTTTCATGAAGCTTTTGCTCCTGTAGCTCGCTTGGATATAGTGAGAGCTCTAATTTGTCTAGCAGCTCAAAAGGGTTGGTTATTGTACCAACTTGATGTTAAATCAGCCTTCTTAAATGGAGAGTTGAAAGAAGAGGTGTATGTTGAGCAACCTCAAGGATTTGTCATCCAAGGAGAAGAAGAAAAAGTATACAAGTTGAGAAAAGCTTTGTATGGGCTAAAACAAGCTCCTAGAGCATGGTATAGCCACATTGACAATTATTTCAATGAAAGTGGTTTCAAAAGGAGCAAGAATGAGCCAACCTTGTATGTAAAGCATCAAGGTAATGTGAATTTGCTTATTGTTGCACTATATGTTGATGATTTGATTTTGACTGGAAGTAGTACTGAAATGATTGAAGAATTCAAGAAAGATATGGTGAAAAAGTATGAGATGAGTGATATGGGGCTGCTACACTATTTTCTTGGTATTGAAGTGTATCAAGACAAAGAAAAGGTGTTCATTTCTCAAAAGATGTATGCTGAAAAAATTCTGAAAAAGTTCAGAATGCTTGGTTGCAAACCAATGGCTACACCCCTTGCTGTCAATGAAAAACTAAAAAAAGAAGATGGAGGAAAAAAGGTGGATGCTACACTCTATAGAAGTTTGGTTGGAAACTTGCTATATCTCACAGCAACAAGACCTGATATCATGTTTGCAGCAAGTTTGCTATCAAGGTTCATGCATTCTCCAAGTCATTTTCACTTTGCAGCAGCAAAAATAGTGCTTAGATACATTCAAGGCACCACAAGTTATGGAATTAGATATTGCAGAAAATCCATTGTGAAGTTGATTGGCTTTTGTGATAGTGATTGGGGTGGTTGTGTTGATGATATGAAAAGCACCTCAGGTTATGCTTTTTCACTTGGATCAGGTGTGTTTTCTTGGTCCTCAAAGAAGCAACAATCAGTTGCTCAATCTTCAGCAGAAGCAGAATACATTTCAGCAGCTATGGCAACGTCTCAAGCTATTTGGTTGAAAAGAATCCTTGAAGATATTGGTGAGAAACAAGAAGAGGCTGTATACTTGTATTGTGACAACAAATCAGCTATAGCAATGGCAAAGAATCCAGTTTATCACAGCAGGACCAGACACATTGCAATCAAGCATCACTTCATTAGAGAAGCAATTGAAGAAAGAGAAATAGAATTGAAATTCTGCAGGTCAGAAGAGCAAGTAGCTGACATTTTCACCAAAGCTTTGCCAAAGGAAAAGTTCCAGCAACTCAGAGAAGCATTAGGAGTTCAAGAACAGCACATTAAGGGGGAGAATGTTATCTACTAATGTGCTTTGACTAGTTACTTGTTTACCTTGGTTGTGTTTTTTGTTAAACCTTGGTTTGTAGTCGGTGAAAGTAAGTGGGTGTTATGTATCCACGTAGGCTTCTAGAAACATGTTTGTTAAAGGCTCTTTTTGTTTTGTATGTAAATGAAAAAGAAGCTATGTATGGTCTGATGATATAAGAAAAAAAAGAAGACTCCCGAGAATAGAAGAAGAAAGATTCTGCAAAAAAACCCCTTCCATTTCTCTGTTTTCAGCTCTGTTTTTTACCTCTGTTTTGTTCACTTTTCTGCAGAAATTCTGCAGCAACCTTCTCTTATTATCTTGTGTTTCCATGTCATAATCTGCTGCCCTTTGAAGTGTGTTTTGCTGGAAAAATCAGCCAACAAGATCAAGCAAATTATATTCCCAATCAGATGAAGCACTCTTGTCTTCATTCCAAGTGGATTTTGTTCATATTCTTTCACGGAATTCTTCTTTTTCTTATGAGCTCAGGTTTGAAATCTGCAAGAATTCTCGCTTTTGCAGCAAATGAGACTGATCGCCTAGCGTTGCTTGACTTCAAGAGTCGGATTAGTGAAGATCCACTTCAAATCATGAGCTCATGGAATGACTCCACCCATTTCTGCAACTGGTTTGGCGTTACATGCAGCCCCTCCAGTAAAAGAGTTATGGTTCTGAACCTGGAAGACCAAAGATTGGTTGGCTCCATAACACCTTCTATGGGAAATCTTACGTACCTTATTGGAATCAACCTGAGAAAAAACAGCATCTACAGTGAAATTCCTCAAGAAGTGGGAAGACTACGGCGCCTGCAGCATCTCAACTTGAGTTTCAATTCCTTTGGTGGGAACCTTCCGACTAATCTAAGTCACTGTACACAACTTAGAGTGCTTGATGTTGCTTACAACAAACTTGTTGGGCAGATTCCAGAGCAGTTCAGTTCATTGTCAAAGTTGGTTTACCTGAATCTAGGTGTGAATAACCTTACAGGAACTATCCCAGCGTGGATAGGGAACTTTTCTTCTTTGTATAGTCTTTTCCTTCTCCTGAACAATCTACAAGGGAGCATACCTTGTGAGCTTGGCCGTCTATCAGGCTTGGAAATTTTTCAACTTTATGGGAATAATTTGTCTGGTACGATCCCTCCTCTAATTTATAATATATCTTCCATTTACTATTTCTCTGTTACTCAAAACCAGTTGCATGGAAGCCTTCCACCACATGTTGGCCTTACTCTTCCTAACCTCGAATTTTTTGCCGGAGATGTTAATAGCTTCACAGGACCAATCCCCCTGTCATTGTCAAATGCTTCTAGACTTGGCGTGCTCGACTTTTCTGCAAATGGTCTCACTGGGACGGTGCCTCAAAATCTAGCAAGTTTGCGTGGCTTGGTTAGACTTAATTTCACCAAGGCAAGCCATGGCATGCCTTGGCAGCCCCATGGCACCCAGCAGGGCAAGCCATGGCACCCAGCAAGGCAAGCTATGGCATGCCTTGGCAGCCCCATGGCACCCACTGGGGCATGCCATGACACCCACCAAGGCATGCCATGGCACCCACCAAGGCAAGCCACGGCGTGCCTTGGCACCCCCCATGGCATGCCACTAACCTCGGTTTTGTAGTCCCCACGGGCATGCCACGGCACCATTCCACCAAGGCCGGCCATGGCATGCCTTGGCACCCCCCCTAGGCAGGCCAAGGCACACACCAAGGCAGGCCATGGCATCGAACGAAATAGACTTGGAAATGGGAAACTTGGTGACCTGAGTTTTCTCGGTTTTTTAGCTAACTGTACTAGTTTGGAGGCCTTGAGTCTTGCTCTTAATCAATTTGGTGGAGTACTGCCCAACTCCATAGCCAACCTTTCCTCCCAGCTGAATTTTCTTGTTATGGGTGGAAATATGATACATGGAGGCATCCCCATTGGGATTGGGAACCTTGTTAACTTGGTCCATCTGGGATTAGAAAGTAACTATTTAGGAGGTCATCTCCCGGATGCTCTTGGGAAGCTCCAGCAGTTACAGGTACTATCTTTGGAGTATAACAAATTTTCAGGGCCTATTCCTTTCTCTTTAGGTAACTTAACTAAATTGATAAAACTCTTTATGGATGAGAACAGATTGGAGGGAAGAATACCCCCAAGTTTAGGAAACTGCCAAAATTTACTTCAACTACATCTTTATAGTAACAATCTCAATGGTAGCATACCAAAACAAGTTATTGGTCTCTCTTCTCTTTCGATTTCATTGGACATGTCTCATAATTCTTTGACAAGAACACTGCCATTTGACGTGGGTTACTTAAAAAATCTTGGAGAGTTAGATGTTTCGAATAATCAATTATCAGGTGAAATCCCTGTTTCCCTTGGTAGTTGTACTAGTTTGGTGAGTTTGCATTTGAAGGGTAATTCATTTGAAGGAGCAATTCCTCCGTCTTTGAAGACACTAAGAGGTTTAGAAGAAATTGATCTTTCTCGCAATAACTTGTCGGGGCAGATTCTTGAATTTCTCAGCAAGTTTTTGTCACTTAAGCATCTTAATCTTTCTCATAATGATTTCGAGGGGAAAGTGCCAAGTGAAGGGATATTTTTGAACGTAAGTGCAATTTCAATCTTTGGAAATGACAAGCTATGTGGTGGCGTCCCAAAATTACTTTTATCAAAATGCTACAGAAAGAGTCCACGTTCATCCATGAAACGTCTTGCACTTAAAGTTGTAATTCCTGTCATGTTGGTAGTTGTTCTATTATGTTTTTTCCTCACATTTTATATGGTTAAAAAAAGGAGAAAGAGACCTTTGGTAGGGTCTTCCTTGAAGGATTGGCGATTGGCATGTATATCTTATGCAGAACTCCAAGCATCAACTAATGATTTCTCTGAGGACAATTTGATTGGTTCAGGTAGTTTTGGTTCTGTATACAAATGAGTTATTTCTAGCAATGGAGCAATTGTTGCAGTTAAAGTTTTCAACCTTCAACTACGAGGAGCTACCAAGAGTTTCTTTGATGAATGCAATGCTTTGAGAAGTTTACGGCATCGTAATCTCCTTAAGATTATCACTGCTTGTTCAAGCATTGATCATGAAGGGAACGACTTTAAGAGTCTAGTTTTTGAGTTCATGTCTAATGGAAGCCTAGACCAATGGTTGCATCCTAAAGAGGATGAGCAACATCAGTACAAGAGATTGAGCTTTATTTAGAGACTAAACATAGCAATGGATGTTGCTTATGCATTGGAATATCTTCATCACCATTGCAAAACGCCGATTGTCCACTGTGATGTAAAGCCAAGCAACATCCTCCTCAATGAAGATATGGTAGCGCATGTTGGCGACTTTGGATTAGCGAAGTTCGTCTTCGAAGCATCACATAATCCTTCCAAAAATAAAACCTTGTCAAAGTCCTTGTCAATTGTACTGAAAGGTTCCATTGGGTACATTCCTCCAGGTATGATTTCAACCTATAATAACTAGACTTAATTAAGTTTGACACATCAAACATGAATGAGAGGTTAACCCTAATTTTGATAAGACTATTTGAAAAAGTCCAATATTATATATATATATTTGAAGGGAAAATTTCAGTACTCAAGGCCGTGGGAAATAAGCTTCTTTTTCTTTCGCAACAAATATATATATAAGAAAAAAAATTGTTGAATATTTTTAAATATGCGTTAGTGGATAAATTGTTCGAGTTTAGAAGACTATTGTATCTTAGTGATCATATATTATTAAATTGCAGAGTATGGGATGGGTGGCCAAGTTTCCGTACTTGGAGATATTTACAGCTATGGGGTCCTCTTGCTAGAGATGTTCACTGGAAAAAGACCTACCGATGACATGTTCAAAGATGGCTTGAGCATTCACAAGTTCATTGCAATGGCTTTGCCAGAACATGTTATGGATATAGTGAACTCGCCAATGCCCTTTGAAGAAGGTGAAGAAGATGCTGATGATGAGACAAATAACGATGACATAGAAGAAGGTGCAATAAACGAAGAAGTTGATCGTCATTTCAATGCCAGAAATAAAGTGAAGGATTGCTTGGTCTCAGTGTTGCAAATTGGACTGCTGTGCTCTGCAACATCACCTCAGGAGCGGTTGCCCACGAACGATCGATGTCATCAACAAATTGAGGGCAATTAGAGACGCATGCATTTTGGCGTTGTCCTGAATACATCACCGTCGTCAAAGCTGAATACACGTACGTCTGAAGTAGATTGAATTCCTAATTTACGTATGAAGTAATAGAAATGTACGTGCATGTTAGGTGTGTCATTGTTATCATGGTATAGGATTTGAACCGATTGGTATCTACAATTTCCTTGGGGATGAGACGTCTCTCGTAGCTCATGGCTTTGTGAGACTCAGTCCGTAGTTGCGTTGTGTTTTCTTGCCTCCTGTTTTGTTTTCTGTCAATGCTGCATGATTGAAGATTTGCATCAAACTACTAATTGTCACATGTTAGTGAAATTTTTGCACATGCTGTTGAACGTACGTATATGCATCCAGGCATAAAATTGTTGAAAAGTTTTAACCTATTTAACAAATTTAGGCACCTTCAAACCATTTTAAATTTTGAATTTTGGTCATTGAGGAGGTAATTAATATTGTTATGTTTAGTGCATTATTTAAAAATTTCGTCTTTAGTACTAATGCAATGATGCTCATTATTGTCATTGGAATATTTTGTTGTCCAGTTCTCTCTATTTTTTGTTTTTATTAAAAAAAGAAATAGTCTTGCAATTCTTCTATTAATGTGAGAAATGAATAATACAGCGTTCAACAGTTACGATGTCAATAATATAATGAACAGCAATTCTTTTCTTTATAAACTTGTTCGTCCACAAAAAAAAAAAAAAAAAAAAAAAAAAAAAAAAGAAAGGTTGCCGTCTTGAAAGTTCTATGTTGTCTTAAGCTAAATAAGAACAGCCTATGAAAGGGGGAATTAAGTTGCATTATGTAATCAGAAGAATTTAATAATAAAAATGAGGTTTGTGTTTTCTCATCACTACAAAAAAAAAAGGTTTTTACCGTCGTTTCCTTTAAACAACGCCAAATTTAAGAATTGGCGTCGCTTAAAATATAAACGACGTTAATTTACGTCTCTTAAATGCAACGATGTAAACTAACGTCGCTGGTTTAAGAAACGTCGCCATTTTTCATTGTTCGCGTCGGTTCGGTTTTTAAACGACGCGAACAATGAAAATTGCGCGTACCCCGGCTCAGCCCGCCAGAAATTACATATACCTTTTCCTTTTCCCTCTTCCGCCAGAAACCTACCGTAGCTAGCTTTTCCCTCTCTGCAGCCTGTAATCTCTCTTAGAAACGCTGCTTTTCTCCATCTCTTTGATCAGGTAACCTTCCCTTGTAACTCTTCTAGAGAAATTTGACCATGACTTTCCTATTTCCAGAAATACAATACGTAAATCTTGGGGAATTTGTCCGAAAGAGCTTCAGAAACCCTAGGTTTGATTGAGATCTACTATCAGAACTTGTTTTGGATGTTAATGGATTTGATTTTGGTTTCATTTTCAAATTTTTGTTTAATCGTCTGTTTGGTTGATGGAGATCTGTATTGTAGTGTTAGTTTATTGATTTTTCTTTCATTTTCTTTGAATTTTCTCAGCAATCGAATGGAGTTTGCTTCTGTTCTGTTTCCCTTCAGGTGGACTTGCGATTTTACTGTTGGTTTCTGAAATTTAGTCTGTAAGGATGGAAACTCTTTTACATTTTCCAGCAAACCAAAGGATTCACAACCCCAGCCAGTTTCAAAGGTAAATCTATCGTATTCTTTAACTTTTTAAGTTTCACTGGAACCATTAGGTCTCTGCTAATATTCTTTCTACAGTTTCTACAATTGCCAATCCCTTACCAAGTGTTGGATAATTGTTAGGCAAATACTGCATTTCTTTTTTTCTTTCCCTGGAGTTCGTACTGTAGAGAGGGTTCGTAGATCACCTCATTTTTGGTGATGTAACAACAGCACTTGATGCTTTGTTTAGAGAAAGGATGACAATGTGTTGACTGCAGAAAATTTTCTCCATCACATAATGCCACTTGTTAAAATATGATCTCCCCGGGAGATTGGAATCAAATTAGCAAGATGGGGTTTTTATTTCATTGCTAGCCCTACAGCTAACCTGAGCCAGCTTCAGCAGCAGTTAATCTAGAATCTAGTGGATCCAAGGATACATTGGTAAGAGTAGCTATTGACAAGCTGAAGGAATCTAAGAAAGGTGATGATGAACCAAAGAACATTCTTGTTGATGGACAAGCAAGAGACGAGCCCATGCCAAAATCCAACCCTGAGCACAAAACAGAGGCAAGTAGGGAAAGAAATAAGGAGAGAGAGAAGAAGAAGGAAAGGGTAATGGACAGAGAGAGGGAGAGGGAGAGAGAGATGGTCCACTTTACAACCATTTTGTTCATGATATGTCTTTGATTTTGATTTTATGAGTGTCTTTGATTTTGTAATATGGTGTGATCTTCTTTTCTCATTATTCTCAGATTGTCTAATGAAATGTTCTTTCTCTTGTAAATGCAAGAGGCGTTCGGGGAAATCAAGACATCCATCACTCATCACTAGGTATGTGTTTTGTTCCCTTTGTACTTTATAATCAGATGGTTTCTTGTGTAAGCGTAGTTGCATTATCTGAACCACTTCATTTTCAGATCTTGACTACCACAGTTCCTCTTATTCTTCAAGGGAGAAGGATCGCTATAGACATTATTCATATGCTATCTTACTCATGATGTTTAGTCTGAGAATGAAATATTAAACAGTGGGGAGAAAAAATGAAAATCTGCTTTATTGAACAAGAACTAAAACAAATATCTTAATCAAGTGAACAGTTAGACATTGTTCTTTTGTTCAACCTTGATTATCCAGATGTTGATCGAAT
The DNA here is from genome assembly GCA_028654335.1 of Alnus rubra. Lineage (NCBI taxonomy): Eukaryota > Viridiplantae > Streptophyta > Magnoliopsida > Fagales > Betulaceae > Alnus > Alnus rubra. The sequence continues at coordinate 1,178,102 of JAJPGS010001499.1, read as the reverse complement.
TCTGGTTTCCGCTAAAATGCCTAAAACAAATGTGTTGCAGATATATGATGTTGTTAGGTACAGATTGCACTGCATGAAGAAAAAATTGAAAGATGAATTGGAGAACGAGAATACGGTTCAAGAGTATATATGCCCCGACTGTGGGAAAAGGTCTCAGTAACTGCTGATTTTTCCTTTTAATGCTATGATCATATGACATGAACATGAAGCTTCATATTTAGTTGATGGTGCATATATCCATGCTTTTATCTTTTAAGATTTTGATGCACTTAAGCATTGGTCTTAGGCTTGATTGCTTGCAAACTTTTGGATTTCAGGACTTGAACAACTTTGAGAGTGACCCTGAAGAGTTTGCTAGAACGAGCCTTTCGGTTTCTCCTTTGATTACCAAGGGTCTCCGCAGCAGTTTTAGAATCTCAACGGGGCCAGAAACGAGCTCTTTGGCAGCTCGCAAGCAGCTGTGCCCTATGGTTATGAGATACCACCAGCATTGAACCTTCAGTCGGGGCGCCAGAATCCGTGTTGGATGATCGACATCTTCCAGTACCCTGAGCTTTGGAATGCCTTTGCAGCTAGGGTGCAGAATGCTTGAGCTGTTTGGTAGAACTGTGCTTGTTTGAAGATTTCTCAAAATATGTTTTTGTTGACACTTGACAGTACTGATCATAGTAACTCGAAGCTGATCTTTAGGGTTTTTGGAAGATTAGTTTATCAAACATGTTTATGTACTTTGCGTACTTCTCAGAATAAAGATTTAATTAATTTCTTGTTATTCAGCTCACAGTTTGTTTGTTTGTTCATTTTGGAAGTGAACAATTATCTGTTGCCATATCTTATTTTACAAACAGTAGGACAAAAAATAATTATTTATATATTAATTTTACAAACGGTAGGACAAAAAAGTATCAATGTTAGCTTTACAAATGGTAGCAAGCGTCGCTTAGCAGCATTTATACCAGCGTAATTGGCGACGCTTGTAAATTAGACAAGCGTCGCCAATTAGTGGCATTTATACAAGCGTCGCCAGACAAGCGACGCTAACACGTTGGCGTCGCTTGAATTTTAAATGCCGCTAATTCGCGACGCTTCTACCAAAAGCGTCGCGAATTAATTTTCTCGACCAAGGTTTCGCGGCATAAAACAAGCATCGTGTAATAAGCGTCGCTAGTTAGTTAGCGACGTTTTTTTTACCATTTAGCGTTGCTAATTAACAGTTTTTTTGTAGTCTAGCTGCATGTTCAAAACATAGACCGGATGTTTATCATGGTCACTCAATATCAAAAGCTAATTCATCCATACGAGCAAGGCAAAATTTGTCAAAACAATTTAAAACCCAAATACCCACTCAAACCTAAACTTCATAAATACTAAACTCAGTATTATTTCATCCATATGAGCATCGCAAGAAACAAATTTGTTGATGAGCAGAAATAAGTGGATGCTCTCAAACTTGTCAACAAAATTCACAAAGAAGATTATATGCATAGACCACGTACGGTAGCATTTTAACGTTATTTTAGTTTGGTTTGGTTTGGCTGTTGGAGAATCCACCCCTTTTTCATTCATAGGATCATTCACTTTTTATTCCTTGAATCATATATAAGTGCGAAGGATCTTCTCTTATAACTATTTTTCTTATTCAATTAAAAAAAAAAAATTAAGTAGATTTCGCCTTCAACAACCTTGTTCAAGACCACTTGTCATGTTTGGGCTTATAAAGACAGTGCAACAGAACCATGAGTTGGCGACATTCAAGCTAATTATGGAAACAATCAATAGTTTTGAGTGTTTTGTGTTTTAAGTTGCTTATTAATGTTCTTATTTCGAAAAGAGAAAACGAAAAAGAAGAAGAAAAAAAAATTAACAAACAAAGTTAAACTTGAAGGTCGATAAATTAAGAGTTATCCAAGTCATTCAAGCCAAGAATCAACAAGTGGAATTGGAAATTTGCTCAATGATCTATAAGACATTTTGATAAGTGCTCAAATTTCAAGTGCGTAAGAGGAATTATTTGGTGTAGGCCGGTTCTTCAGAGGGACCTTGGCCATACAATAAGAAACTTATTGATAAAAATTCTCCAAAATGCTTTATTAGTTTGCATCGAGTCTAGAAATAGATTTGCAAATAAAAAGAGATAAAATTAATCATACTAACAAACCATATCAAGATAAAATAATCACCATACTCAGAAGATAATTATGCACACTTGAATTATTTTTTATAATCGTATTATCTATCTCTAACTGAATTATTAATCATAATCCTAATTTTATGACCAAGCTAGCTAATTAAGCACAAAACAATTCAGTCGTTTATTGTCGAATGGGCCTTACAAAATACATAGATTGACAAAAAAAAATTCAAATTTTCAATGTCTGGTCAAAGGTGGAGCTATAACATCTGGTGGAACACCTACAAGTCTTCATAGGTTTATCCAAAACCTATATTTATTATTGTCGGTGGACAAAAAAGGTTTTGCTCTTCATTCAGTGAACGATGAGTGGGTAAATTGATCGATGTGATTAGGAACCCTAACAGTCGCACCCCCACGTAAAATCGCATTGCTTGGCACCGGTTTTCTGGTGTACTTTTCCTTCTTCATCATAAGCTTTAGGCCAATGTGCTCGATTATCTTGTGCTTTTGAAGTATTCAATCTCAACCGATTTAATGGATAATGCGCTGTGAATTATTATTCAAGAAAGAAACCATATATATATATATATATATATATATATATATATATATATATATATACCGTAATTTATATATATATATATATATATATTTCTTCGCATTCTTGCTACATTTTCACTGAGTTGATGACATAATTAAAAAAAAAAAAAAAAACTAGTAAAGCGGACTAGATAATCTTGTCTCTCAAATATTTCGGTAATTAATTACAATCTATAATCTTTGGATATATACTGAAATCATATAAAAAATAATAATAATGAGTGCACTGTAATAAGTTAATGTAATTTGATTTACAATTAAGCTTTGGAATATGGTCCGCCGGCATCCGGCGACGGTGGCCGGATGTCACCGAATTCCGGCGCCGGCAGTATTCATGTGGCTGGATGTAGCCAGATTCTGGTGCCACCTGGATTCCGACAACCGACCATTGCCGGATTCCGGCAATTGAATATCAAATGTGTGTGCAAGGACGAAGAATTTAATTTCAAAAAACGTAAAACCGTAAATCGTTTTCAAAAAATTAAAGAAGGTTTTACGGTCAAACCGAAAATAATTTTCGTTGACCATTATTTTCTCTCCTACCAAATACCGTAAAATATCGAAATTATTTTTCAGAAATCATTTTACGTCGAAACAAACGGAATATAAGCTTTGAAATTCCTGCAGAAAATGTTTTCAACCCCAACCCCCCAAATAAAAAAAGAAAAGAAAAAGAGAAACACGTGGCTTTCACCTTTCTCCATGTGGGTCAAGCATTAGCTCCTGGTGAACGCGGAGATCGTACCTGTACGTGTACATAGAAAGGGCATTCAAAATAAAAATTAGAAGTTCTGACTAAATATTGATGGTAATGTTGATTATCTTTTATTTATTAATTATTATATATGGAGATGGTTGAAGCTTAGTATGATCCAGCTGTTCCCAAACTCTTAGGTTGAAAAATCCTTATCAAAACCAAAAATGGCATGCGCAGGCTGATTGGAAATGCATGCTATTGATCGAGTTGGTGCCCGCAAAAAGAAAGAAAGAAAGGAAATTGACCTGTGAACGAAGGGAACTTTTCTTCTTTGTATATTAATTCTAGTCCTTGAACAGAACAATCTACAACGGAGCATACCTAGTGAGCTTGGCCGTCTATCGAGCTTGGGATTTTTTGGACTTTATGGGAATAACTCATCTGGTACTATCTCTCCTCTGATTTATAATATATATATCTTCCATTGACGCTTTCGTTGCTGCTCAAAACCAACTAAATGGAAGCCTTCCACCAAATGTTGGCACCACTCTTCCTAACCTTGAAATATTTGCCGGCGGTGCTAATAGTTTCACAGGACCTATTTCCCTGTCATTGTCAAATGCTTCTAGACTTCGGTTGCTTGACTTTCCTAAAAATGGTCTCACTAGGACGGTGCCTCGAAATCTAGCAAGTTTGCGTGGCTTGGTTAGACTTGGCAATAGACTTGGAAATGGGAAAGTTGGTGACCTGAATTTTCTCGGTTTTTTGGCTAACTGTACTAGTTTGAAGGTGTTGGGCCCTGGTAGGAATCAATTTGGTGGAGTACTGCCCAGCTCCATAGCCAACCTTTCCTCCCAACTGAGTTGGCTTTCTTTGGGCTTGAATACGATACATGGAGGCAACCCCATTGGCATTGGGAACTTTGTTAACTTGACTGTTCTGGCATTACAACGTAACTATTTAAGTGGCCCTCTCCCGGATGCTCTTGGGAAGCTCCATCAGTTACAGGAGCTATATTTGAACAATAAGAAATTTTCAGGGCCGATACCTTTCTCCTTAGGTAACCTAACTAAATTGGCAGAGCTCTTTACGGAGGAAAACAGATTGGAGGGAAGTATACCACCAAGCCTAGGAAACTGCCAAAATTTGATTTATCTAAACCTTTCTATTAACAATCTCAATGGTAGCATCCCAAAAGAGGTTATTGGTCTATCTTCCCTTTCAATTTATTTGGTCATGTCTCATAATTCTTTGACAGGAACACTGCCATTTGAAGTTGGCTCCTTAAAAAATCTTGGGGAGTTAAATCTCTCCGAGGATAGATTATTCGGTGAAATTCCTGCTTTCTTTCGTAGTTGTATTAGTTTGAAACGTCTGTATTTGGAGGGTAATTCATTTGAAGGAGCAATTCCTCCATCTTTGGAGACACTAAGAGGTTTAGAAGAAATTAATCTTTAATTTCACGCAATAACTTTTCAAGGCAGATTCCTGAATTTCTTAGCACGTTCAAGTTACTTAAGCGTCTCAATCTTTCTCGTAATGATCTCGATAGAAAAGTGCCAAGTGAAGAGATTTTTTTCAAATGTAAGTGCAATTTCAATCATTGGAAATGACAAGCTATGTGGTGGACAAATTAAGTTGCTTATTAATGTTCTTGTTTTGAAAAGAGAAAAAGAAAAAGAAGAAAAAAATAAAAAATAAACAAACGAAGTTAAACTTGAAGGTGGATAAATTAAGAGTTATCAAAGTCTTTCAGGCCAAGAATCAACAAGTGGAATTGAAAATTTGCTCAATTCTATAAGACATTTTGGTACGTGCTCAAATTTCAAGTGCGTAAGAGGAATTATTTGGTGTAGGTTCTCCAGAGGGACCTTCGGCCCAAGCCTAGGAACAAGCACATCAGTGGCCCTTCTTGGACTTGAATACCAAGCCCGATTGAGACACAACAAAAACAAGATAATAAAGGCTACTCAGATGGGACACGTGACACCGTCCTACTCTTGCATCAAACGGTGCAGATTAATCTCCCTGAGTCCTTGACCACCAACTGTGACCCTTAATTAGCCCACGTGTTAGTCTATTTTATTTTATAGAAAAATCTACATAACCTTTTCAAACAATCGAATATTTTTATTTTATAGAAAAGTCTACGTACTCCATTCAAACAATCGATTATGTATTCTCAAACTTTTAATTTGAACAATGTCCATCCAAAAAAGAACCAAAATATTGTTAATATACTATCCCCAATTGACATAATTAGTAGTTTAGAGAAAGAAATTGATAATGGGTGGTAATTAAAGGGAATAAGTTTTTTATTTTTTTGAAATTGTCTCTCAGAAAGGTATCACCCTGGGTTGAATCTGCCTTTGACTTAGCCCCACCATTTATATAACATCTCACGTCTCTCACACTCACAGCAATGCCAAAAATCTTGAGAAGCTCGGTCGGGAGGCTCGGTTTGTATTCATCCATCCAAAAATGTTTTATTTAAGAAAATTAAAGCTCAAGATGACTTCCAAAAAGCTAGAGTAAAATAAGCTCCTAATACCCAGAGTCGCAGTAGACCCTTCTCCACGATAATTTTTCACCTATCCTCAGCTTTCTCTTTATGTTTCCTATGTGTGAAGTGTCGGTCTTATGGTGAGACAAATGATGGGCAGAAAAATGTAATTGATTTAGGAGCATTTGTTTGTTACTTGCTGATTACAGTATTTGATTTGTTTATGAATAGATTATGTTCATTCTACTGTTACGAAAAGACATTTGGTTTCATCATTTAAATTTTTTCTTCTTGCATGCTTACTTACTGGAAATATGGTATCTTATGTTCTTCATGATTCCAAAAACAATTCTATTCTTAATTACGACACCTTCAAGTCTACTTTTCTTTTTCGATTTTTTTATACCAAACACAATCAAATTTTTTTTTTTTTTAATTTAATATTTCCTTCTGGCCAATAAATACTCCTCAGTCCTCTCTGAAACTTTGTCCCTCAAAATCCAAAGAAACCCAGAAATAAAAATTGCGATTATCATTTTCCTTTCGTTTCATTTTATCCTTTTTCTTTTCTGCTATTTTAGGGGACTCCTCTCCAGTCTCACTCTCTCAATTATAGAGGAGAGAGGGAGAAACAGACCAAGGGATAATGATTTATTAACTTTTTATATAAAAATAAATAAATAAATAAATAAAAAGATTCGAGAGTCAAGGTCAACTTTAGCTACTTTTATCCTTAATTTTCAAAGTGGGGCCGTTCATATAACTTGACCCCTCAATCAGTCAACAGAAAACTTTTCTATTTTGTTTTCTTGTTTTCACATTTTTCACCTTTTGCTTTACATCACTTCCTGCTTTCACTTTTTCTCTCCCAATCGGAAAAATTTATTTCCTTTCAACTCTCATTGGAACTTCTCAATACTTTCATATCAAGTAAACTCCCGTGTCAGACTTGGTCTTTACTAGAAAATTATTATGTTTCCAATTAAGTTCCAACAAGATGGAACACTCTTGTCTGCATTTTAACTGGATTTTCTTACTACATATTAATTCTTTCACGGAATACTTCTTTTGAAATCTGCAAGAATTCATGTTTTTGCAGATGATAGTCTCATCGCCTGGCGTTGCTTGACTTCAAGAATCGGATTAGTGAAGACCCACTTCAAATCATGAGCTCATGGAATGAATCCACCCATTTCTGCAACTGGTTTGGTGTTCCATGCAGGCCCTCCAGTAAAAGATGTTGGAAATAATTTTATGATGGTGCACAAAATTATTGTTGAAATAGAGTAATACCAATCTGAAAATTAACAATCAAATAAATAAAGTACAAGATATGAAAATTAAAGTAAAGAAACATCTCACAATGCTATAAAATCACGTTAGAGTATTGTCCTTAAAGGTTGATTCGTGTCACCCAGAGTATATAACTCGGTGTCATCGGATCTCTTGACACGCAACCTCCCAGAATTAGATTATAGCGTATATCTTCGTTAAGGACACACTTCCAAGAACGAAGATCAAATAGAACAACTCTTTGATTTTCCTTTGTGAAAATAACCCCATAATCTTTTTGGCTCAATCATGTAAAAAAATAAAAGGATATAAAAATGTATATATATCACCTAAGTGCTCGTAGTGTATCTTATATATATATACATGATAGATGGCTTAGTAAACCTACAATAGTATCCAAAGGTATTAAAAACATTTTATGACCAAATGATTATATTTTGGGATTTTATGACTAACGGTCAAAAAATCAAATGCCATAAAATACTATAAAGCTTAATAATGTCCAATGGTCAAAACCGTTAAACTAGTTAAATCTAATTTCTCTTTTTAAAGCCAATGGCCATTTTCCTTTGTTAAAGACAATTAAAAACCATACGAGAACAAGATTACATAGAAAATCCTTTGGTCATAAAAATATTAATGACCAAATGGTCATTACGTCAAAAGTATTTGTTATTGGTCAAATGGTCAAATGCGTAAAACCATAAAAATAGATTTAAAGTTTATTTCTTTTTTCTTCTTTTTCTCATAAAAACTCATCAATGTCTCAATGTCAAACATCAAAATATTTTTGAAAATGGAAAAAAATAAAACCATGATTGTAACATTACAACATTCCCTCACATGTTACAAACACTAGAATATAAGGACATTGAAAGCATGCATCAATGTGGTACCTGAATGTTTTAACCACACCTATGATAAATAAGTAGGAACTTAATGAATCGTGGTAGACTTAAACTCTTTTAACAAAATTCATAAGTTGACCAAACTTATCACCCACATAACTTTCTTCGAAGAAAAAAATTGGTAGGGATTATAGATCCATTAAGAATTTTAAACTCATTCTTAGTCACTTTGCATCTTGTACCGTCTTACACTATAAGGATGGATTCATAACTAATCTTTTCATTTAAGATATTAGATAAACATAAAATGACAGTACCTCACTATGATCGATCACTTGTGACTTCGTTTCCCATTAAACTTCATTCATGTGATCTCCAATCACAGTGGTTGGGTATCAATTACAGTGTCATAATTTGGGTTTATGTCCTATCCTCTAGATGTTTCCTCTTTTCACATTTTTCACTTTCTGCTTTAAATCACTTCCTGCTTTCACTTTTTCTCTCCCAATTGGAAAAATTTATTTCCTTTTAACTCTCATTGGAACTTTTTAATATCTTCATATCAACTAAACTCTCGTATCAAACTTGGTCTTTACTTGAAAATTATTTTGTTTCCAAGTTCCAACAAGATGAAACACTCTTGTCTGCATTTCAACTGGATTTTGTTAATATTCTTTCACGGAATACTTCTTTTGAAATCTGCAAGAATTCATGCTTTTGCAGATGAGTCTGATCGCCTGGCATTGCTCGCCTTCAAGAATCGGATTACTGAAGACCCGCTTCAAATCATGAGCTTATGGAATGAGTCCACCCATTTCTGCAACTGGTTTGGTGTTTCATGCAGCCCCTCCAATAAAAGAGTCGTGGTTCTGAACCTGGAAGCTCAAAGATTGGCTGGCTATATAACACCGTCGATAGGAAATCTTACTTACCTTACTAGAATCAACTTGGGAAATAACAGCATCTATGGGGAAATTCCTCAAGAAGTGGGAAGACTACAGCATCTGCATCATCTCATCTTGAATTTCAATTCCATTGGTGGGAAACTTCCAACTAATCTAAGCCACTGTACACAACTTAGAGTGCTTGCTGTTGGTGCCAACAATCTTGTTGGGCAGATTCCAGAGCAGTTTAGATCATTGTCGAAGTTAGTTTACCTGAATCTTGGTCGAAATAACCTTACAGGAACTATCCCATCGTGGATAGGAAACTTTTCTTCTTTGTATCGTCTATTCCTTTTCAGGAACAATCTAGAAGGGAGCATACCTAGCGAGCTTGGCCGTCTATCAAGCTTGGGAGCTTTTGTACTTTCTGCAAATAATTTGTCTGGTACTATCCCTCCTCTGATTTATAATATATCTTCCATATACTATTTTGTTGTTGCTGCGAATAAGTTGTATGGAAGCCTTCCACCAGATGTTGGCCTTACTCTTCCTGACCTTGAAATATTTTTGGGCGGTCTAAATAGCTTCACAGGACCTATTCCCGAGTCATTGCCAAATGCTTCTAGACTTAGCGAGCTTGACTTCGCTGAAAATAATGGTCTCACTGGAACAGTGCCTCAAAATCTAGCAAGATTGCGTGCCTTGGTTTCACTTAATTTTGAAGGAAATAGACTTGGAAATGGGAAAGTTGGTGACCTGAATTTTATCGGTTTTTTGGCTAACTGTACAAGTTTGGAGAACTTGGGCCTTGGTGGGAATCAATTTGGTGGTGTATTGCCCAGCTCCATTGCCAATCTTTCCTCCCAGCTGAATATTCTTACTATGGGTAGAAATATGATATATGGCGGCATCCCCAATCAGATTGGAAACCTTGTTAACTTGATCGTTCTGGGATTAGAAGATAATTACTTGGGAGGTCCTCTCCCGGATGCTCTTGGGAAGCTCCAGCAATTACAGATACTAAATTTAGGATGGAACAAATTTTCCGGGCTAATCCCTTTCTCCATAGGTAACTTAACTAAATTGACAAAGCTCTGTATGGAAGAGAACAAATTTGAGGGAAGTATACCCGCAAGCCTAGGAAACTGCCAAAATTTGCTTTTACTAAACCTTTCTACTAACAATCTCAATGGTACCATACCAAAAGAGGTTATTGGTCTTTCTTCCCTTTCGATTTACTTGGTAATGTCTCATAATTCTTTGACAGGTACACTGCCATTTGAAGTGGGTAACTTAGAAAATCTTGGTGTGTTAGATTTGTCCAAGAATAGATTATATGGTGAAATCCCTGCTTCCCTTGGTAGTTGTACTAGTTTGGTGAATTTGCATTTGGAGGGTAATTCATTTGAAGGAGCAATTCCTCCATATTTGGAAACATTAAGAGGTTTAGAAGAAATTGATCTTTCTCGCAATAACTTGTCAGGACAGATTCCTGAATTTCTCAGCAAGTTTTTGTCACTTAAGCTTCTTAATCTTTCTCATAATGATCTCGAGGGGAAAGTGCCAAGTGAAGGGATTTTTTTGAATGTAAGTGAAATTTCAATCTTTGGAAATGACAAGCTATGTGGTGGCGTCCCAGAATTACTTTTACCAAAATGTTATAGAAAGAGTCCACGTTCATCCATGAAACGCCTTGCACTTAAAGTTGCAATTCCTGTCATGTTGGTACTTCTTCTATTGTGTTTTTGCCTCACATTTTATATGGTTAAAAAATGGAGAAAGAGACATTTGGTCGCATCTTCCTTAAAGGATTGGCGATTGGCATGTATATCTTATGCAGAACTGCAAGCATCAACTAATTATTTCTCTGTGGACAATTTGATCGGTTCAGGTAGTTTTGGTTCTGTATACAAAGGAGTTCTTTCTAGCAATGGAGCAATTGTTGCAGTTAAAGTGTTAAACCTTCAACAACGAGGAGCTTCCAAGAGTTTCATTGATGAATGCAATGCTTTGAAAAGTTTACGCCATCGTAATCTTCTTAAGATTATCACTGCTTGCTCAAGCATTGATCATCAAGGGAACGACTTTAAAAGTCTAGTTTTTGAGTTCATGTCTAATGGAAGCCTAGACCAGTGGCTGCATCCTTTAAAGGATGACCAACATCAATGTAAGAGATTGAGCTTTATTCAGAGAATAAACATAGCCATTGATGTTGCTTATGCATTGGAATATCTTCATCTTCATTGTGAAACGCCAATTGTTCACTGTGATATAAAGCCAAGTAATGTCCTCCTTAATGAAGATATGGTAGCACATGTCGGTGACTTTGGATTAGCAAAGTTCATCTTTGAAGCATCACATAATCCCTCTAAAAAAGAAACCCTGTCAGAGTCCTTATCAATTGTGCTGAAAGGTTCCGTTGGGTACATTCCTCCAGGTATATTTTCAACCTGCAATAACTCTGCTCAATTAAGTTTCGCACATCAAACATGAATGAGAGGTTAAGCATAATATTGATACGATTAATTTTTAAGTCCTATATTTTACATATATATATGAATGGAAAATTTCAATACTCGGGGTCTTCGGAAATAAGTGCTTTTTCTTTCGTAAAAAGAAAAACAAAACAAAACAAAATTGTTGAATAGTAGTAAAATGCATTAGTGGAGAAATTGTATAAGTTTAGAAGACTATTGTATCTTAGTGATCATATATTAATAAATTGCAGAGTATGGGATGGGTGGCCAAGTTTCTGTACTTGGAGATATTTACAGCTATGGGATACTGTTGCTGGAGATGTTCACTGGGAAAAGACCTACCGATGACATGTTCAAAGATGGCCTGAGCATTCACAAGTTCATTGCAATGGCTTTGCCGGAATGCGTCATGGATATAGTGGACTCGTCAATGCCCTTTGAAGAAGGTGAAGAAGATGTTGATGATGAGACAAATAACGATGACATAGAAGTTGATGATCATTTCGTTGCCGGAAGCAGAGTTAAGGATTGCTTGGTCTCAGTGCTGCAGATTGGACTGTTGTGCTCTGAAACATCGCCTCATGAGCGGTTGCCCACAAATGATGTCGTCAACAAACTTGGGGCAATTAGAGACGCATGCATTTCAACGCCGTCTAGCGTCATCACCAACCGAGGTCAAGCTGAAGTTTAAGAAGTACTCCTTCACGTCTGGAGTAATAGATATGTGTTAGGAGTTTAATTGTTATCAATTTGTTTTTTTATCTTCTTTTTTTTGTTACTCTTATTTCTTATCAAATAAGTGGTAGGACTTTATGAAGTGATGTAATTAAAAGTCCTAACATTAACGTTTGAGGATATTACAATTTCCTTGGGGATGAGACGTCTCTGACATAGTTGTGTGTTGTGTTTTACAATAACTTGTCTCCTATTGTTTTTCACTCACTGCTGCATCAAAGAGGTATCAAAACCAAAGTCTCCAATTTGTGATTTCATTTCCAGATGAATACCTGTGGCGGTTGGACTACATAGCTATATATTTATTTTGTGTTTTTGAAATGTTTTAAATCAAAGGTCTTAAAGAATATTGGATGAAGAGCGGCTCACACGAGAAAAAGAGAAATTGGGTTGACATTTATAACGCCCAACACACTTTAAGCTTTTGCTTTAAAGTAATTTTTTGGGTATATGCATGTGCGTATACTCTAGTACGATACGAAGCACCGAACGCGCGCGTGCGTGGCAATGGGTTGTAGGGTGCTAGTGGCGCCTTCATGGCGCACTTGGCACTTGGCATCGGAGCGATCTGATCATGACCATTCAATTTTGGACGGTTAGGATCGTCGATCTGATCATGACCATGTGATGATTCTTAGATAGATCCAATGGTTAGATTTACTCAAACCATCACTAAAGTAAACTGTAAGGTCAAATCAATTTTGATATAACGGTTTAGATTAAATAATTACGATCTAATGGTTATTTTAAATAATCATTGATAATTATTTAATCTGATAGTCTGAATTAAGTGTATGTTGATTTAGCAATTTACTGTGGTAGAATATATATTGATTTGAATAACAGTTATTTATGTATGTTCACTAGCAATCTCTGTCTCTTGTTACAATAGCTACAATAGAAAATTCGAGGGTATTTAAATTTTGTTTTGTTTGTGCAAAACGCAACTAAACAACAACGAATTTTTGGGCTTCATTGTATTCTGCAAAAATATTTGCTATAACCCTTTACATTCTACTTCTGGTGGGGACAAATAATTTCATAAAGAAAACAACTTTATAACACATCTTAGGAGCATTTCGTTTTCTTGCTTTCTATTATATTTCTAACATGAATTTTCTCATTACTATTAAACTGTATGTAAACCACACAACAGATAACTAAGCGGAATACAAGTCAACCTCTATTCTAAAACTACTACTCTTCATATTACATTTACAATCTAATATGATGTACACGATGAAAAAGATAACTATGATGTGATGATGTGATTGAGAAATTATTGTTGTACAAATTTCGTACCAATTTTGTACAACTCTAATAACTTTTTTTTTTTTTTTTTAATGATTAACCATTGGATGTTCTTAATTTTGGATATTAATTAAATGTTCTTACTTTTGGATAATCCGCTTTGTGAATCTAAATTCCGCACAAATTTGTCATACTCTTATACCATAAATTTTCCAAACCACTCAAAGTAATGAAATATGGGGAAATGGCTAGGAGTAAAAATCTTACATTGGCTCCGAAAACAACCATATCCTGAACGACTTCAATGACCATGCTGACAGGCTTGCATCAAAACAGTCTGTCCACAAATATAAAGAATACAAATCTATTAGTTCCTAATAAAGGACTGAAAAATAAATTTTGATATCATAATAATGCAAGTCCCCGAATACAATTTGGAAATATTTTTTTTTAAAAAAAAAAATAGGTCATCTTTTCCGATCGAGTGTTAAAATGATAGAGAAACTTAAATGACTGTCTATATTCAATGACGAAAATAAATCAATCAATCTATATATATATATATATATATATATATATATTAACATATCCACACAGGAGGAAGAGGGAAAATACGAATTAATGACTTCCACTTCATGAGGTGTGGTCCCTAGCTAATTGAGCTACTCCCTTGAAAACTAGAGGATCAATATTACCTGACCACCATATATAGTTCCTGAGATTAATATAAACTCCAGACTCGAGCAAGGGAGACTATCTAAACACAATTAAAAATTAAACCATTTTCTTAATATCCACCCATGATTTCCTTTACCCATTCGGAGATCACTTACACGAGAACAACACTTTATAACACTTGACAGTGGAAATTGGTTTGCAAGAAGACCCTCAATTCGCATATCATTAAAGAAGTCCAACACCATTCTAGATGCCCCAATTCGTGCATAGCCCGATATAAGGATTGTTTCCGTACGAATATCTCTTTCAGAAATTTCGTCGAACAACTTCTGTGCACAATCCAAATCTTTAGATTTCACGTTCAAATTCAGAATATGATTACCCACATACAGATTAAGATTATAATTACCCACAACTTAACTGCGTATTAGTCCAAATCCAAATCTCGAGATTTCACGAACATCTTCTTTGCCATCTCAACCCGTGAAATCTCGAAGTATACGTCAATCACTGCGGAGGCAACAGCCATTGAATCCCACCCATAGCTGCAGAGAGAAGAGAGAAAGAGCTCATTCCTTTATTGCTGGGTGGACAAGAAGAAGAGCTTGGTCATCCAGTGGTAAAAGAATTAAGGCGAAAGAAGAAAACGAAGAAGAAAAAAAAAACGGATTCCATCGTTGCCACTTAAACACGTTTTGTTGTTTTTAAAACAGAAAAGCTGTTTTAAATCCATTGCCAAGAACTCTCTCCGTCCAAAGGAGCGTGCCGGTGAAATCCACGACAGGAACAACCGAACCTTGTAGTCACGGTAGAAAAGCTCCACTACCCGACTGTGAGATAGCCGTGTAATGTTGTTTGGCTTGAATATCTCAAAAAAAAAAAAAAAATCAGTGCTAACTTATAATAGCTATTTCGTCATTTGATTAGTTTTGTATTTATGCAAACCTATTTCTCAAAAAATAAGGCTTCGTTTGGTTTGCAAAATAATTATTATTGAGAACAAGAAATAGTGAATTGAAATAATTATTTCAATTCTTTATTTTGATGACAACGCATATGCCACAATTAGAATTGATCCAAAATTACTAAAAACACTTATATAATTTCTTATTTTTCAAAAAAAAACATCAACTCATAAAAATAAATAATAAATGTTAGACCTTAGATGACCACCCACAAATCTGGTCTAAATTCTTTGTTTTTTTTTTATTATTTTTTACAATTTTTTAATAAATTTTTTTAATGTTTTTAATCTTTTAATTCTTTAATTCTTTTTTTTTTAAGTTTTGTTTGGAAAAATTAAAAAAAAAATAAGTTTTTTTTTTTATATTTTTTTCTTTGAAAAGGTTATCTATTCCCTCAAAAATAGATATTCCTCCAAAAAAAATTAGAGGAATAAATATTCATCTTCATAAGGAAATAATTATTCTCATAGAATTGTTATTCCAAAGAATAGGTTCCTACCAAATAAAAGAATAGTTATTTTAATGGATCAGTATTTCATTTCAATGACTTATTCCGCAAACCAAACGATACTTAAAGGAATGGAGACAACAATCCTATCGCTCGTTTCCACTAGGGCTATAACATGGACTCGCCGATTTCTTGTGCGGCCAGGTCAGAGTAACTTGGTACTCTGTTTTATCTTCTTATACTTAGTTTCTGTTTTATCTTCTTGCGTTAGTGTTTATGCCCGTGCATGTTCAGAAGAATCAGAACCCCCTCTACTTTTGTTATCCCACTCCTCTTGTGGATATTCAAGCCTCCTACAGACTCCTTAATGCTTCCATTTACTAGGTATATTATTCTACATGCATGTTTATGGCCTTAAATTTTTTCCAGTATGCATGCATCTTATAATATGATGTTTTTGAATATTTCAAATTTTTGTATTGTATTGTTTAGTTTATAATTTTGTTAACCAAATTGGATTCATGCCAATAATATTGATGAGAAACATGTACCTAGGAATGAGGACTTTGGGAAGACTAGAGTGCTTTCCTGCACTCATTGAGAATCAGAGAGCAGTTATATATTCACATGCAGGGCCATTATGCTATTTTACACATTTTATGCAGTAACGTTGCTGGAGCCTGGAATCTATAGTGGCATTGAGAGGAAGAACGCTGCCCTGGAAAAGAGCTTTCCTATGTCCCAAGAGGAATTTGTACAGAGAAGAACATTAGAGAGGCTACAAAACAAACTTCTGCCGGCATTAATATTAATTGTAGGGATCAGCAAGATTTGGTACCCTTGGAGAGGCTACAACAAATTTGGAGCGGCTTTATCTAGTTCAGAGCTCACTAGCTCACAAGAAGTTATCATTCTCCTAATTAATGCACCTTTTGTTTTAACGTTAAATGTTTTCGACTTTTTTTGGTGTTTGGTAAGGGTGAAAATAATGATGTCAATGGATATCATTTTCAATTTGACTTCGTACTGGATTCTAAAGACTCTGGAGAAGCTCAGTCAGGAGGCACAATTAGTATTTGTCCATACGAGCATGTTTTATTTAAGGAAATTAAAGCTCAAGATGACTTCCAAGAAGCTCGAGTGGCCGGACTTCTGTCAAACGGGTTGAACAGAATAATATAACCTCCCAATATCCAGAGTCGCAGTAGACCTTTCTCCACGAAAATTTGTCACCTATCCTCCGCTTTGTCTTTATGTTTCCTATGTGTGAAGGGTCGGTCTTATGGTGAGACAAGTGATGGTCAGAAAAATGTATTTGATTTAGGAGCATTTGTTTATTACTTGTTGATTACTTGGAGTATTTAATTTTTTTTATAAATAGATTATGTTCACTCTGTTGTTATGAAAAGACATTTGGTTGCTATGTCACACAGTGATATTGATATATCATTGGAAGGCTGGAAGAATGTATATTTATCAATATTGCTTCATTATCATCTTTTCTCACCATGTTTTATTATTTAAATTTATTGTTCTTGCTTATTAGAAATGTGGTATCTTATTCCCTTCCCACCCCTCTGGTTTATTGAACGACAATGTAAAGGTCCCAGCTCCAACTTCAACGACTCCTTTCTTAGAATCCAACAAGGGCAGCCAGCAGCAACAACGATTCTATTCTTATTTACGACACCTTCAAGGCTTTTCAAAGCCTCGTTCTACAAGATTTTCCTTATGGCCTATAAATACCCCTCTCTGAAACTTTGTCCCTCAAAATCCAAAGAAACCCAGGAAAAAAAATTGCGATTATCATTTTTCTTGCGTTCAAAAGATTGGAAAGCAAGGATCGTTGGCCTAATTTCACATGCCAGAATTTCATTACCTATGCACCCAACTACTATCATACTGAAAGGAAAATCTGCTTCAGAAGTTTGAACCCCGCCATCTATCCCAATAGGTCCACCCACAAAATTTTGTTCCTTTCAACTCTCATTTTCTATCCCAATAGATCCACCCACAAAAATTTTGTTCCTTTCAACTCTCATTGGAACTTTTCGATATCTTCAGATCAAGCAAATTATATTCCCAATCAGATGAAGCACTCTTGTCTTCATTCCAAGTGGATTTTGTTCATATTCTTTCACGGAATTCTTCTTTTGCTTATGAGCTCAGGTTTGGAATCTGCAAGAATTCTCGCTTTTGCAGCAAATGAGACTGATCGCCTGGCGTTGCTTGACTTCAAGAGTCGTATTAGTGAAGATCCACTTCAAATCATGAGCTCATGGAATGACTCCACCCATTTCTGCAACTGGTTTGGCGTTACATGCAGCCCCTCCAGTAAAAGAGTCATGGTTCTGAACCTGGAAGATCAAAGATTGGCTGGCTCCATAACACCTTCTATGGGAAATCTTACGTACCTTACTGGAATCAACCTGAGAAAAAACAGCATCTACGGTGAAATTCCTCAAGAAGTGGGAAGACTACGGCAGCTGCAGCATCTCAACTTGAGTTTCAATTCCTTTGGTGGAAACCTTCCGACTAATCTAAGTCACTGTACACAACTTAGAGTGCTTGATGTTGCTTACAATAAACTTGTTGGGCAGATTCCAGAGCAGTTCAGTTCATTGTCAAAGTTGGTTTACCTTAATCTTGGTGTGAATAACCTTACAGGAACTATCCCAGCGTGGATAGGGAACTTTTCTTCTTTGAATAGTCTTTTCCTTCTCCTGAACAATCTACAAGGGAGCATACCTAGTGAGCTTGGCCGCCTATCAGGCTTGGGAATTTTTCAACTTTACGGGAATAATTTGTCTGGTACAATCCCTCCTCTAATTTATAATATATCGTCCATTTACTATTTCTCTGTTACTCAAAACCAGCTGCATGGAAGCCTTCCACCAGATGTTGGCCTTACTCTTCCTAACCTCGAAATATTTTTGGGCGCTATTAATAGTTTCACGGGACCAATCCCCGTGTCATTGTCAAATGCTTCTAGACTTAGTGTGCTCGACTTTTCTGCAAATGGTCTCACTGGGACGGTGCCTCAAAATCTAGCAAGTTTGCGTGGCTTGGTTAAACTTAATTTCGAACGAAATAGACTTGGAGATGGGAAACTTGGTGACCTGAGTTTTCTCGGTTTTTTAGCTAATTGTACTAGTTTGGAGGCCTTGGGTCTTGCTCTTAATCAATTTGGTGGAGAACTGCCCAGCTCCATAGCCAACCTTTCCTCCCAGCTGAATTTTCTTGTTATGGGTGGAAATATGATACATGGAGGCATCCCCATTGGGATTGGGAACCTTGTTAACTTGGTCCATTTGGGATTAGAAAGTAACTATTTTGGAGGTCCTCTCCCGGATGCTCTTGGGAAGCTCCAGCAGTTACAGGTACTATCTTTGGAGTATAACAAATTTTCGGGGCCTATCCCTTTCTCTTTAGGTAACTTAACTAAATTGATAAAGCTTTTTATGGATGAGAACAGATTGGAGGGAAGTATACCCCAAAGTCTAGGAAACTGCCAAAATTTACTTCAACTACACCTTCATAGTAACAATCTCAATGGTAGCATACCAAAACAAGTTATTGGTCTCTCTTCTCTTTCGATTTCATTGGACATGTCTCATAATTCTTTGACAGGAACACTGCCATTTGACGTGGGTTACTTAAAAAATCTTGGGGAGTTAGATGTCTCGAATAATCGATTATCAGGTGAAATCCCAGTTTCCCTTGGTAGTTGTACTAATTTGGTGAGTTTGCATTTGGAGGGTAATTCATTTGAAGGAGCAATTCCTCCATCTTTGAAGACACTAAGAGGTTTAGAAGAAATTGATCTTTCTCGCAATAACTTGTCGGGGCAGATTCCTGAATTTCTCAGCAAGTTTTTGTCACTTAAGCATCTTAATCTTTCTAATAATGATCTCGAGGGGAAAGTGCCAAGTGAAGGGATTTTTTTGAACGTAAGTGCAATTTCAATCTTTGGAAATGACAAGCTATGTGGTGGCGTCCAAGAATTACTTTTATCAAAATGCTATAGAAAGAGTCCACGTTCATCCATGAAACGCTTGCACTTAAAGTTGTAATTCCTGTCATGTTGGTACTTGTTCTATTGTGTTTTTTCCTCACATTTTATATGGTTAAAAAATGGAGAAAGAGACCTTTGGTCGCATCTTCCTTAAAGGATTGGCGATTGGCATGTATATCTTATGCAGAACTTCAAGCATCAACTAATGATTTCTCTCTGGACAATTTGATCGGTTTAGGTAGTTTTGGTTCTGTATACAAAGGATTTCTTTCTAGCAATGGAGCAATTGTTGCAGTTAAAGTTTTAAACCTTCGACTACAAGGAGCTTCCAATAGTTTCATTAATGAATGCAATGCTTTGAGAAGTTTACGGCATCGTAATCTCTTAAGATTATCACTGCTTGTTCAAGCATTGATCATAAAGGGAACGACTTTAAGAGTCTAATTTTTGAGTTCATGTCTAATGGAAGCCTAGACCAATGGCTGCATCCTAAAGAGGATGAGCAACATCAGTACAAGAGATTGAGCTTTATTCAAAGACTAAACATAGCCATGGATGTTGCTTATGCATTGGAATATCTTCATCACCATTGCGAAACGCCATTGTCCACTGTGATGTAAAGCCAAGCAACGTCCTCCTCAATGAAGATATGGTAGCGCATGTTGGCGACTTTGGATTAGCGAAGTTCGTCTTTGAAGCATCACATAACCCTCCAAAAATAAACCTTGTCAGAGTCCTTGTCAATTGTGCTGAAAGGTTCCATTGGGTACATTCCTCCAGGTATGTTTCCAACCTACAATAACTCGGCTTAATTAAGTTTGACACATCAAACATGAATGAGAGGTTAACCCTAATTTTGATAAGACTAATTTTTAAGTCTGATATATATATATATATATATTTCAAGGAAAATTTCAATACACGAGGCCATGGGAAATAAGTACTTCTTTTTCTTTCGTAAAAAAAATAAATAAATAAAAATAAAAATTGTTGAATAGTTGTAAATATGCGTTAGTGGATAAATTGTTTAAGTTTAGAAGAGTACTACTGTATCTTAGTGATCATATATTATTAAATTGCAGAGTATGGGATGGGTGGCTCAGTTTCCGTACTTGGAGATATTTACAGCTATGGCGTCCTCTTGCTAGAGATGTTCACTGGAAAAAGACCTACAGATAACATGTTCAAATATGGCCTGAGCATTCACAAGTTCATTGCAATGGCTTTGCCAGAACATGTTATGGATATAGTGGACTCGACAATGCCCTTTGAAGAAGGTGAAGAAGATGCTGATGATGAGACAAATAACGATGACATAGAAGAAGGCCAATAATCGAAGAAGTTGATCGTCATTTCAATGGCAGAAATAAAGTGAAGGATTGCTTGGTCTCAGTGTTGCAAATTGGACTGTTGTGCTCTGCAACATCACCTCAAGAGCGGTTGCCCACGAATGATGTCATCAACAAATTGAGGGCAATTAGAGACGCATGCATTTTGACGTTGTCCTGAATACATCACCGTCGTCAAAGCTGAATGCACGTCTGAAGTAGATCGAATTCCTAATTTACGTATGAAGTAGTAATAGAAATGTACGTGCATGTTAGGTGTGTCATTATTATCATGGTACGATTTGAACCGATTGGTATCTATAAGAATTATTCAGTTTATCACAATTTCCTTGGGATTGAAAGAAAACATAAGGCTAAAAGAAAATAAAGCGGAATTAAAGAAAATAGAAGAGATTTTACGTAGTTCGGTCTATGACCTACGTCCACAGGGTAAAGTCCAAAGAGTTACATTGTTGCTCTTATTTCTTGATTAATTTACAATACAAATGATCCCTATTTATAAGGATATAGAGAGAATACAAAATGGTATATAGAGAGAATATAATCAAATCAGAATTGAACGTATTTAAATTTGATTGTATTATAATCAATTACAATTAATGAAGATTAAATCAAACCCTCCAATATATGAAAGTACCGTAATATACGGTATCAATATATTCTCTAACAGGGATGAGACGTCTCTCATAGATCATAGTTTTGTGAGACTCCGTCGATTCGTAGTTGTGTTGTGTTTTCTTGCCTCGTGTTTTGTTTTCTGTCAATGCTGCATGATTGCATATTTGCATCAAACTAGTAATTGTCACATGTTAGTGAAATTTTTGCACATGCTGTTGAACGTATATGCATCCGAGCATAAAATTGTTGAAAAGTTTTAACCTATTTAACAAATTTAGGCACCCTAAAACCATTTTAAATTTTGGTCATTGAGGAGGTAATTAATATTGTTATGTTTAGTGCATTAATTATTTAAAAATCTTGTCTTTAGTACTGATGCAATGATGCTCATTATTGTCATTGGAATATTTTGTTGTCAGGTTTTCTCTTATTGTTTTTTTTTTTTTAAAAAAAAAAAAATCAGTCTTGCAATTCTTTTATTAATGTGAGAAATCAAGCATACAGCGTTCAACAGTTACAATGTCAATAATATAATGAAAAGAATTGTTTGTCCACCCAAAAAAAAAAAAAAAAAAAAAAACTGCCGCCTTGAAAGTTCTCTATTGTCTTAATCTAAATAAGAATAGCCTATGATCGAAAGGGGGAATTAAGTTGCATTATGTAAGCAGAAGAATTTAATAATAAAAATGAGGTTTGTGTTTTCTCCTGTTCAAAGCAGAGACTGGATGTTTGTCATGGTCACTCAATATCAAAAGCCTCATCCATACGATCGAGCATGGCAAAATTTGTCAAAACAATTTAAAACCCAAATACCCACTCAAACCTAAACTTTATAAATACTAAACTCAGTTTTATTTCATCCATATGAGCATCGCAAGAAACAAATTTGTTGATGAGCAGAAATAAGTGGATGCTCTCAATCTTTTCAACAAAATTCACAAAGAAGATCATACGCATGCATGGACCACGTACGGTAGCATTTTAGCGTTGTTTTAGTTTGATTTGGGTTTCTTGTTGAAGAGCCCACCCCTTTTCATTCATAGGATCATCCACTACTTTTTATTCCTTTTGGATCATAAGTGTGAAGGATCTTCCCCTATAACCATTTTTCTTATTCAATTGAAAAAAAATTAAAAAAAAAATTGAGTAGATTCCGCCTTCAGCAACCTTGTTCAAGACCACTTGTCATGTTTGGGCTTATAAAGACAGTGCAACGGAACCATGAGTTGGCGACATTCAAACTGATTATGGAAACGATGAACAGTTTTGAGTGTTTTGTGTTTTAAGTTTCTTATTAATGTTTTTGTTTTGAAAAGAGAAAACGAAAAAGAAGAAGAAAAAAAATTTAACAAACGAAGTTAAACTTGAATGTCGATAAATTAAGCGTTATCCAAGTCATTCAGGCCAAGAATCAACAAGTGGAATTGGAAATTTGCTCAATTCTATAAGACATTTTGATACGTGCTCAAATTTCAAGTGCGTAAGAGAAATTATTTGGTGTAGGTTCTTCATAGGGACCATGGACATACAATAAGAAACTTATTGATAAAAATTCTCCAAAATGCTTTATTAGTTTGCATTGAGTCTATAAATAAATTTACAAATAAAAAGACATAAAATTAATCCTACTAACAAACCATATCGAGATAAAATAATCATCATACTCAAAAGATAATTATGCATACTTGAATTGTTTTTTATAATCTTATCATCTATCTCTAATTGAATTATTAATCATAATCCTAATTTTATGACCAAGCTAAGCACAAAACAATTTCATAGAGTCCTATCTCAATTCAGTCGATTATTGTCCATAAAATACATAGATCAACAAACATTGCAGCCCATAATGTAGCCAAATGGGCCTTACAAAATACATAGATTGACAAAAAAAAAAAAAAAAAAAACTCACAATATTAAATTTATATAATTAATGAATAAGTTAATTAAGCAACTTATGAATAAGTTCAAGTTTGCTCAAAAAATAAATAAACCAAGTTTGAATATATTATCTAGCTTGATAATAAACTCAATGTCGGCTCGTGTTCGAAACAAAATTAAGCAAACTGAACTTGAAAATTCAATAATCAGTTCAATTATAATCTTAAATGCATGCTCTTATTGGAGAACACCCTCAGCCCTAGACATGACCATGGGCGGGCCAGGGTCGAGCTATGCACTTTAGAGTCCAGCTCGGCCCAGCCTAGGAACAAGCACATTAGTGGCCCTTCCTGGACTTGAATAACAGGCCCGATTGATACAAGACAAAGACATGATAATAAAGGCTACTCAGATGGGACACGTGACACCGTCCTACTTTCACATCAAACGGTGCAGATTAATCTCCCTGAGTCCTTGACCACCAGCTGTGACCCTTAATTGGTCCACACGTTAGTCTATTATATTTTATAGAAAAATCTACGTATCCCTTTCAAATAATCACAATTGATTATATATTCTCAAATTTTTAGTTGGAACAATGTCCGTTCAAAACTACTAAAATATTGTTAATATCCTATCCTTCGATCGACATAATTGGTGGTTTAGAGAAAGAAATTGATAATGGGTGGTAATTATAAAGGGAATAAGTTTTTTATTTTTTTGAAATTGCCTCTCGGAAAGGTATCACCCTGGGTTGAATCTACCTTTGACTTAGCCCCACCATTTATAGAACATCGATCCCACGCCTCTCACACTCACAGCAATTAATACCAATCAGATTACGTTGAATCACCATAAACAAACAAAACCCAACCGATCAGTTAAAGTGATCGTGATTCGTGAGTGAGTGAAGATCGAACACCCTACCGAGTTCGTCCTCTAAGATCGCCGTCGACAAGTACTTGTGAAGATCGAACACCTTATGTTTTGCGGACACAAAGTACGTTGTTGATTAATTCGGGGTCTTGCATTCGATATCTGTCACATGAATTGTAGGTGATGTACAATACAGATATCAAGAAAACTAAATATCATCCATCCCGGCCCGGGACATATTTTCAACAGAAGAGTAAAA
This sequence comes from Alnus rubra, assembly GCA_028654335.1. NCBI lineage: Eukaryota > Viridiplantae > Streptophyta > Magnoliopsida > Fagales > Betulaceae > Alnus > Alnus rubra. The sequence continues at coordinate 1,153,591 of JAJPGS010001499.1, read as the reverse complement.
ATTCATGTTGTTAATTAGATTTTATGTTAGCTAATTCATTATTCAAAACAATGTGATAAAAGTTTCATTTTTTATAGGCAAAGTTTTGTTACTTCTGTACTTATTATGCTAGAATTCAAAGTCCAGTTAAAGCTGAAGAATTGAGAAGCTCGGTTGGAGTCTCGGTTGCTAGGCATCTATAAATGAATTGTTTCGAAACTCAACATGCATGAAGGAGTCTTGAGATACTTCCAAGAATGTTTTATTTAAGAAAATTAAAGCTCAAGATGACTTCCAAGAAGCTCGGGTTAACTTCGGTCCAACGGGTTGAACAGAGTAAAATAAGCTCTCAATACCCAGAGTCGCAGTAGACCCTTCTCCGCGATAATTTGTCTCCTATCCTCAGCTTTCTCTTTATGTTTCCTATGTGTGAAGGGTCGGTCTTGTGGTGAGACAAATGATGGTCAGAAAAATGTATTTGATTTAGGAGCATTTGTTTATTACTTGCTGATTACAGTATTTGATTTGTTTATAAATAGATTATGTTCATTCTATTGTTACGAAAAGACATTTGGTTGCTATGTCACACAGTGATGATATATTTTTCAATGCTTCTTTATCATCTTTTCTCACAATGTTTCATTATTTAAATTTTTTCTTCTTGCTTACTGGAAATATGCATGGTATCTTATGTTCTTCATGATTCCCTTCCAAAATCAAAGTATGTCAGGCTTGTCAGCTGCACTGAAGGGTTCCGTCGGGTACATTCCTCCAGGTATGTTTTCAATCAATAACTCGGCTCAAGCCAAAACATGAACGAGAGGTTAAAGCCAATTTTAGTAGGGCCAAGTCCATATATATGTACATACTATAAATTCTTAACTTTAGGACTATATATAGTATCTCAATGATCATGTATTAATAAATTGTAGAGTATGGGATGGGTGGCCAAATTTCCGTACTTAGAGGTATTTACGACTATGGAGTACTCTTGCTGGAGACATGTTCAAAAATGGTTTGAGCATTCAAAAGTTCACTGCAATGGCTTTGCCGAAACGTGTCATAGATATAGTGGACTCGTCAATGCCCTTTGAAGAAGATGATGATGATGATGAGACAAAAAACGAACAAGTTGATCGTCATTTCAATGCCGGAAGCAGAGCGGAGAATTGCTTGGTCTCAGTGTTGCAGATTAAATTGTTGTGCAGTTGATCATTTGTGGACTTTTCAGTTCGTCACAAGTTTCCTTGGGGATGAGATGTCTCTGATAGGTTGGTGAGAGTTTATAGTTGTTTGTTGTGTTTTCCAGCAGTGCTGCATCAAAGTGGTATAAGAGGCAAAGGCTCATATTTGTGATTTCATTTCTAGATGAGCTAGCCTATAATCTACGCTATCCGTGACTTTTTCATTATAATTTAATCTTAAAATTATTTTTGTCAAAGCATTTTATAAAAAATAGCAAAAACTTAAAAAAAAAAAAAATGAAAAAAAAGGTCATAGCAGAATTCGTTAAATTCAAACAACGCGTTGTTGATTTATGCTCTATGATGACAATTAGGTGGATCGAATTAAACCAACATTGAAAAGAATAAAGAAAAAGAAAAAAAAAAAAAAAAAAAAAAAGGTAGTCAAAAAATGCTACTTGTCACATATGTAACCATCCTAGCTAAAACCATTTTATATATTTAATTTTTGTTCTTTTTCAACCTACTTTTTATTAACCATTGTTAATGAAATTTTTGTACATGTATCGAACATATATATGCACCCAAATATAAAAATATTGGAAAGTTTTGGCCTATTTAACAATTTTAACGGCCTTAAAACCATTTCGATTGTTGACTTTTGGTTATTTGGACTTTGGGAGGTAATATTAATATTTTTAGTGTATTATTTAACCAGTTTTTCTTTAGTTCTAACGCTTATTGTTGTCATTAGAATATTCCAGTTTAAAAATGAATAAATTAATTGATTGATCTTGCATTTATCTCAATTTTATATAAATAATGAATAAATTAATTAAACAGTATATGAACGAGTTCGAATTCGTTCAAAAAATGAATGAACTAAATTTAAACATATTATTTAGCTTGATTTTAAATTTAAAATCGACTCGTGTTCAAAACAAAATAAAACAATTCGAACTAAAAAATTAAATGCTCAGCTTAACTCGACTCGATTACCCCTTTAAATAAAAGTCTTGCGAGAGAGCACCCTTAAACCTAAACATGATCGTAGGCGGCCCAGGCTCGAGCTGCGCGCTTTAGAGTCCAGCTCGACTCGGCCTGGGAGCAAGCGCATCAGTGGCCCTGCTTGGGGCCCGATTGAGACACGGCAAAGACATGATAATAAAGGCTTCTCTCATATGGGACACGTGACAGCGTCTACTTTTACATCGAACGGTGCGGATTAATCTCCCTGACCACCGACTGCGATTCTTGATTGGTTCACGTGTTATCCTATTTTATCTTATTTTTATTTCATTTTTTGAATTTATCTCTCGAAAAAGCCAACAGCAGTTAGCTGAGATTCTCACGTAAAAGTGGGGCAGATTCAACCCGGGGTGATACGTGTCAACACGCCACGTGGATCGGATCCGCTCATTAATATCCCTATTAGGCCCCACCATTTATATAAGTATATAACCCGCACCTCACAGCAATAGAATAACAGCTACCAGAACCAGAATACATCGACTCACCAGAAACAAACAAAACCCTACCGAGTCACAGTGAGTGAGCGAGCGAGTGATGAACACCCTACCGAGTTCGTCCTCTAAGATCGCCGTCGACAAGTTCCTTGTTTCACCGTTTCTTAATAGACCCGAACCTCGTGTTTTACGGTCGCAGAAAGTTTCTGATTTCGGGTTCTTGCATTTGATAACTGTGCAGCACAAGGCCATACACCCGGTGGTTGCTTGTCTCTCATCGGAAACCCAGGTCTTTTCTGTCTCTAGAATCTCGTTATTGTTTTTGGGTTCTCGTTGTTTTTGGTTCTTCGCTTTTGTTTGTGTGGGGGACTTCTTGTTGTTGTTGCTGCTGTTGCAGCTGCTGAGATGTTTCTCTGTTTTTCAAGCTCTGTGTTTGAGATGTGTATATATATACACACACACACCCATACACCCTTCCTTTGCTTTCTTTTGATATATATATATATATATATAAGTTTATTACCGTGTAGATTGAATCCTATATTGACAAATTTGTATCACATTCTCTGTGCAGGGAGCGTTGGAAACTGAAGAAACTGGTAAGTTGTAGTTGGTCTTTTCCCAAATTGAAGAATCATGTAACTTCCCATTGGTCTTTAGGATTTTCCCCCAAGCTTTGAGTCTCAATACCTGGTCTCTGTTGCGCAGATCCATCGAAGAGTGTTCATGTCAAATTCCAGTTACAGAAAGAATGTATGTTTGGTGAGCAATTTCTCATGGTGGGGGATGATATGATGTTCGGCTTATGGGACCCTTCAAGTGCAATACCATTGAATTGGTCAGAGGGGCACGTATGGACTGTGGAGCAGGTGAGTAAAAAAAAAAAAAAGATCAATGTGCAAGATTTTTTTTTTTTTGAAACAAATTGATCTAGTACCTTGTCATTGTTGTCAATTAGGATATACCTATTGGAAAATCAATCCATTTCAAATTCATACTAAAAGGAAGTACTGGAAAAATCTTGTGGCAACCCGGCCCAGATCGAATTTTTCAGACATGGGAAACTAGGAATACAATCACTGTTTGTGAAGATTGGGACAATGCTGAACTTCAGAAAATCATAGAGGAAGAACAATTTGCTGATCAGAATGAACAACTAACGGTTAACGCTGAAATGTTGATTGTTGCTGAGAACTTGACTCAACCAAAAGAGGAATTGGTATCAGTCATTGCTGACTGCAATACATTTCCTGCAGAAATATCAATTGTGGAACCACACAAGGAACAAATTGTTGCTGATAACATTGCTCCTTCACCAGAGAATTCTCCTGCAGAAATATCAATTGGGGAACCACACAAGGAACAAATTGTTGCTGATAACATTGCTCCTTCACCAGAGAATCCCAAAGCTATTGTTGCAGATAATATAAGTTACTTAAAGGAGGGCCCCAACGTGAATGCTAGTAGCAAAGTGTTTAGTGAAATGATAATTACTGATCCAATGGAGGAATTCACGGCTATCCCATACAAGGATTCAGTAATAGCAGAGAACATTCTTGGAAGTAATGGCAGACCTCCGACAGTCAAAAACCTGAGAAGCACAGACATTGAGGAAAACCCGATTAACGATCCGGTACTGGTTCCTGGCTTGACTCCATTGTCAAGAGTGCCAGCTGAAGAAGCAAGCCAAGATGAAAGTGAGAAAAGAATTACAGAAGCCTCTGCTGCAACCCATGAAGCTAAGAATCACAACATGCAGGAAGGAAACCAAGATGAAAGTGAGCAAAGAATTGCAGTTGATGCCCCTTTGGGAGCCTCTAAAGCTAAGGATCACATAGTGCCAGAGGTAACTGCTTGAAGAGTGTAATGTTCTTTTTTCTTCTCTTCTACTACATTTACCTAAGCCTGAAATAACACTCCATTCCATTCCAATAAACCACAACTTTTCAGGGCTAAGAGATACATATTTCTGAACTTGTATGTTCTTGATATCTTGTTTTCCTTAAAGAGGAACTTCGCAAGACAATAAATGGAAAGGCAGCCTTTTTTATGTTGTCAATTTTGAACAATTGGCTTCAACTGCATCTCCATTTATCATGAATTCAAGCAGAAGGGTCCATTGACAAGGCTAATGGTTTACAGTAGGAGAATTTAAGCTACTTATAGGACCCAAGTTTTCATGGTTGCAAATGAAAATAGTTCTATGATGTGAAATCGAAATTTACCATTAATATCATTGTTCATTATGCCACTAAGTGTTCCTCGTTCATCCCACAAATTCAAAAGTTCTTACACAATGTGCACTCTACTTCAGTTACACGAAAATGAGTTTGATTACTGAATGGACAAGGATTTAATGTTGAGTGGTCATAATTTAATGTTGTTGCATTGAACGGTGTAAATGATGTTATATTATGTAAAAAAAATTAGATGGCTTGCCAGAATGTTTATTACGTGGCATCATCTACGTTCAATCTTAAATCATCACCATAAAATGGCGCCTCTCCATTTGAAATAGAGAGGATCCTATTCCTTCCTACTGAACAATCCGGTGCATGTTGTCCTGTGGTATTGATTGGATGCGAGAGCTTTTCCAATTTATTGCATTTTTATTTTCTAAAGAAATATGTCATTCTCCCAAGAAGGAATTTAATAAGCTGTTCTATTGTGTATACTATTCTTGTCATCTTTTATCCATTCTTTTTCCATGTACTGAAACCTAATCAAATTCAGTTGGAGGAGAAGCAAGAACAGGGTGGTGACCACCCACCTCAAGTAGCACCTAGAGAAATTAACAATGATGAGGAAGAACAGCTTGCTAATGGATTTAACCAAAAGCTTCATGTACCAAAAAGAGAAGAGCAGCCTCACTCAGAGCCAATCGACAATAAGGTCTTGCAAAGTGACATTCAATGGGGCCGCAAAACGCTACAGAAGCTTCTAACTAGTTTAGGATTGCTTTAGCATCAACTTTTAATGTGCTGGCATTCAGTTTGGTTTGTTGTCATTGTTGTGTGTACAGATCAAGTTTGTTGCCTCAGCCTGATATTTGTTGTATTCTATTGTGTGAAGAGTGCTCAGGTTGTGAATTTCCCTTACAATTCTGTAAATTTTTTTGGAAGATACTAATAATGGTGATTGTAATTATGCTATGCAGTGAAAAAGCAGGTAAAATTTTGACTAAATCAGATGCCTGAGAATGAATGTTGAGTTGGAAATCGTTGCAACTAGAATGTAATGATAGGTTGTGTGGAGACTGATCTCTATGCGGAGCCTCTGAGAGGTCTATGGGAGTCTCCGACCCAAAATTTTATAAAGTTGAAGTTTCGATATTGACCTTTGGGTCTATAGCCCTAGTAATAGTTGAACAAGACGTTATACATATATTCATAGTGTTGTAAACTCCTATGCATAGTGAAAAACCGCAGCAACTATAGGTACATAACCCTAGTAAGAGTGAACCATGTGAATTTGGTGTTCATGTGTGTTTGTTTTGCTTATTTCTTCTGTTTCGTTTCCTAACAATGTAGTCTCACCATCTAATTTATGGCATCCCTTTCTTCTCAGAACCTTTACCCTTCATCTTTGAATTATACCTGAAGGCTCGGCTGAAGGATAGAGTTATCCTAAAAGCAGTCCATATTTTTACAGTAGCATCACCTTGCTATAGAAGTTTCTTAGAACAAAGTGATCGGTGCACGTTCCCCCAGAGAGACATGTGGGAAACATATAGCCTGGAGACCAAGTACCCACTGAGAAGGACCATTCTCAATTACCAAGGATATCATCTAAAAAAATTATCGTGAACAGTGTATTTATTCAATGTGAGGACCGAAGAGCTCGGCGTACGCAATGGGGTGCTCACTTTCTGCCTCATCTCCAGGTGTGCTCAATGCCAAGACTAATTAAGAAGCTCAATCCTCAAGGCTCAAAGGCATATTGGGAAGCAAATTTAAAAAGTATAAAATAAAAAATATATATTATCTTTTATATATCTAATCATTTCGTACTGTCTTCCTTTTAGTAATTATTTTTTTTCATACCACCATCTGCCACTTCTTCTTTTTTCTCAATAACATTATTAAAAATAAAAATCTAAAACATGTTCAATTCATTTTTAAAACATGTTCAAGATCCGTGTTAGTTAGCAGTCCATTCGGATCGCAATATCGTAAATACTCTCTGAAATAGTAGCTTCGTCAAACTCTCGATTTTCCACTCTTCTTAATTAATTAATTTTTTGCTATTTCCCCTCTATTTAGTTTTAGAAATCCCATTAACAGCTACCACAAATGCATTTAAAGATCCTCCCTCAATCACAATAGTTTTACTAGAAAAAAGTTTCTACGAAACTATGAAAGCTTTTAAAGAAATGGTTAAAAATGTGTATTATCGTGCAATACACTTGCATTTAACATATACCTATAGGATAAATGTTAAAATGGTTAACTTTTTGTTTTTTTTTTTTTTTAAAAAAAAAAAGTATAATAAAATGCTAACTATGGTCAAAAGAACTTTGAATGCTAATTATGGTTAAAAGGCCGCGAACTCAAGCTCTCCCCCACCCAACAACCCAAAAGAATAAATAAAATAAAATAAAAAGAGTACGGCAATCTATCTTTTGAGCACTAGACAATATTGAGAATGGAACATCGTAATCAGGTGGATGAGAGACGGCGAAATAATTTTGATTGCGATATTACTTGGGAGCCTATGTGCAACAATTTCAACCTTGATATCCAAAAACTAAACAGGAAAATGTGGGGCAAGAAGCAAAAGTAGAGCCCATCTTCGCAAGAACACAAATCTAAAAGAGAATTTTTCACCTCAGCATAAGCTTAATTCCAACTTTACTAGGGAAAAATATGCTGAAGTATATAAAATGCCTAGTTGTAAACCTCAGTTAACTTTCTGTCTAAATATCCTAAACTCTTATGGTTTCTCATGAAACAGGATGCCCGTTCTGCTGTTGCCGAAAAGACGGTAGGCTCTGTGAACCGCGAAATAGTTCGTCCTTTGTTCGTTTACTAGGAATAGAATTTGGTAACCTGGATAACAGAATAGCTGAATAAATAAGCACAGATCACCACATTCTCCATAAAGAATTGTAGGCAGTGTAATGAATCAGCAAGAAAAGCGCCTGTCCTCCCTCCCACCCTCTCCCTCTCTTTTGTCAAGCATACAAAATTCACTGAAAAAGAAAAAAAAAAAAAAAAAAAAAAAAAAAAGAGAGAAAGAAAAGATATTTACCCTTTGTCTTATGTTACCTTGGGGAAGTGGCTCGCTTTTGTACATGCTGATTTACATTAGAAGCATTCCCAGATCCACCTTCACCAGCCTGGAAATCATTGTCATCAAGTACAAATGATTAAACCACGTCATCCATTAAGAAAGCAAAACTGCATTTATGCATCAAAGGTTTTCATCTTCCAAAAAGAGGTTTCTTTAATGTTTGAGGATCTTCACACGCACTGCAGAAGTTTGGCCCAGCAAAAGTCCAAAACATGTGACAATTGACTAAAACCAACCAAGAAAAATCATTTCCGGGATACTTCTTTCCATTGAAAATCTGATTTATCGGACACACGAGGAAACCACAATGCACTCATGTTAGATGCATGGTTTTCTACGCATACAAATGAACACAAAACATGATAAATACACATGATAGATATTGAGAATACAGAGACTATAGTCGTGTACTTGTGTCTACAATTTTTAAAACTGGCCCAAAACCCTGTGGTAATGTCAAAACATGGCACCCGTGTCCGTGTTCAGTGAGATTAATGTTAACTAATGTAAAATAGTAATTCCCTTAAAAAGTATGCTTGTTGTAACTTCTAAATGCATAAGACACAATAAGTGTTAAATGAAAGATATAAATGGAAAAGCTGAATCGACTACAAGCGAGTACTTGGATAATGGGTAGAAACTAGGGACTGACCACCAAGCCCTTACCTCTTAAAGTAGGAAAGAATGGAGCCTGAGTAAGGCAGCAATAGCAGACATGAAGCCAGCTCACTCCCCTTTCAATGATTTAGCTCTTACATCTTGATGCGATGCAAAATTCAAAAAGGGAGTGGTTACTTTCTATATAACCACTACCCCCTTATCTGGAAATTTCTTGCCTACATACCCTTTATCCAAGCATCACCTATGTCTTTGAACAAAGAAATCAAATCAAATACGAAAGGGCATCATCAGAATCCCACCTCAGAAGTGCTTTCTTTGGGTAACCCATCTTCTCTTAGCAGTTCATTCGCTCCGGAACTGACGATATCCCATACAAATCCATTTTCATTTCCAAGAGAAAGCTTATCAAAATCTCCATCAACGGCCCCAGAACGAGGTGCAATATATGCTACATATTTTTCTGCGATTCCACACACCAAAAATGCATTCAGAATCATAGCATTTAGGATGTAATTATTCAATAACCAGAATCAAATGACATAAGTACTACCAAGGAGTAAAAGTAGAAAATAATTGCTACCATCTACAGATGATTGTATAAATGTTATGCTCAGAAATAACTTCCTTATAGACCAGACTACAAAAAGATTACAAGTTTCTTCTACTACTTTAATGCCAGTTACACCAACAATAAGGAGACATCCCCACTTATCCGTGAAATGCCAAGCATAGGAGACATCCACAAATAGTCTTACTTCTAAAAGAACCAGCTACCCCTCAAAACCAGCACCACCCAAGACAAAGAGATTCTTTTAGCAATTAAGCTCATCTAACTAACCAATATGATCACACCTCACCTTACCTAGAGTACACATATGTCTAAACTCCACAACTTCTAAAGGTCACATCAGTTATTTATTAAAATAAATGATTCTTGCAAAGTTTATGTAGTAGTATAAAATCAAAGTCTGCTTCAAAGAAGAAATCTGTCTTGGAAAACGAATAAGAGGAGGATTTTACCTGCTAAGCTGTGAAGGGCATTCTCAGCAGCTTGTTGTTGAGCATCTTTCCTTGTCTTACCCATTCCAACCCCTATCTTCTCACCAGTGAATAAAACCTAAATCAACGGATTGACGAATGAGCTTAATAGAATCCAAATAAAACACTACGGTTCTTTAATCATCCTTCAAAAAATCCTTTTTTTTTTAGTTGGGAGGGGGGAGGGCAAATAAAGAACATCAATACGAGCTTACTTCAAGGTAAACAATATACCAAAAAAATATGATAATAAGTAGCAATAGAAGCTTTTAATATTATGAAGAAATGCAATGAAGACCAATGAATGTATAGACAGAGAAAAGAGTGATTTAATTCAAGTTGAAGGATACCTCAAAAAAAAAAAAATTCAAGTTGAAGGAGTGAAATGTGTAAAGGTAAGGCAAAAAAATCAACCAGTAAAAGAAGTAAATATAAACATGATAATCGATTATGTAACAAAAAGATGGCCTAGAGATAGAATTAAATGGTGGGAAAAAAAAGGGGGGGGGGGGGGGGGATCTTTGCAGCCAACCCAGTAGTTGGGACTAAAACCTAGTTGAGTTGAGATATGTATTTTCTAATACAAAAACCAAGAAACAAAAATCCGTTTCTGTTTCCTACTTTTCAGTTCAGGAAACATTAATTGAGTAAAAGGCAGATTGAAGAATTAACTATTGGCAAAGAGAACATTATCATTTTATAATGCTGACAAGGCCTAATTACAGTTGAAGAACCCCAAAGATAGCATCAAGTGAACATAACTAAGATCATGCAATATAAAAAAATAAATAAATAAATAAGCAAGGAAGTAGCTTGCAGTGGGTATTCAGCTACCTGTGGGTTTTGGAGGCTAATTTGATTTCTCCAAGAAACTCACACTACACAGGTATGGCTAGGGTTTTTGAAACCTCTAAACCTTCTCTCAAATATCTGACTATAGACCAAGAGTGTGGACTCTCAAGTTGTGTGCAAATAATGCCTACACAAGCTCCTTATTTATAGGCAAATGCAAGCTATTGAAAGTTGTTAGGAAAATACCTAGCCTCCGCCAAATACACGGCCACCGGGTGAATAAGATGCTTGTGCATTAGGTCAAAACTCATTATGGATATTAATCAACTTGGAGCTAGAGGGGAAATAAAAACAAACTCTAATAGGACCTCGGATACTTGTCATCTCATGACTTGTCCTATGTTACTATTAATTACAATTGATTCCATTAAACAATTATAATTGCACTCTAGTATTTTATTTTTTAATATTCAAATACTCTCAATGACTTTCTTAAATTTTGCATTTGACTCTTCCGTGAAATAATCCGTAGTCAAATTAAAGTTATTAAATGACTATCACTTTAATTCACTACCTCTTATTCTTGAGTACCCAATTTAATCCCTTGATTATTCTCATACTTGTGAAATATCATTTCCCCTTGTACATAAAGTACTAGTAACTCTTACTAAAAAACTCATGCCCAAGATTAAGAATAAACAATTCCATTGAATCTATCTCAAGAGAATATTTCTTATCACTTTGATTAAATCAACGAATTATAGATTCCATCTTGAGTGGTGTTCCCACAATGCTACATGTGATCATCCAACAAACCGAGATTTTGACCTTGAAAGATCTCACTCCTAAATGTATGAAAGTGGCATCCACTACACATTTGAGTTCACAACCTGCTCAAGATTGAGAGTCAATGCTAAAAGTAGTCGTGAGTTCAAATTATTTTTTTGATAGTGTTATAAAAAAAAAATGACTCAAATGGCCCGTTCAGTGCTTTGTATCCGCACCAACATGAAAACATCAATCAAAAAGTCTCTACTTCACATGATCAACAAAGATCGTCATAATTAATGGGTTATAGTCTTATCAAATGGAATGCCCAATTTTATTACTAACTATAAATAATAGTTTATTTACAAAATTTATAGTTTAAAATCTTCTGTGTGATAATCTTATTAATACACCTTAAACCATATTCAATACAACTTATGGACTTTACATGCATATGATAAATAATAATCATTAAAAGCATTCATGCAAACAATTATATGTCCAAAGTTAATTAAATAAACAACTTTTTTCAAATTAAAAATAAGTGGACTTTAGAGTACAAACTCTAACAATCTCCCACTTGCCTTCAATTCCAATTCAGCATACATTTAACACTCATTCTCTCTAAGTGGGACTCGAAAGTCTTCTGAGTCAAGGTTTTAGTGAAAGAGTCCGCCAAATTCTCTGTTAAGGGGAACTTTGCCACAACTGCATCTCTACGAGAGATAATCTCTCTAATGAGATGATACTTGCACTCTATGTGTTGCCCTCTCTTATAGTTTCTCAATTCCTTGAAGAAGAAAAAAGGTGATTGGAGACTACTCCATCCTCATAACATCAAGATCCATTAAGAACTTTCTAAGCCAAACAACTTCCTTTGTCGCTTCACAAGCCACAACATATTTAGGTTCCATGGTAGAATCAGCAATATACGATTGAGTGGCAGTCAAAATTTGAGATGGATCTCCAAGAGTCACAATCTGATTGGAAGTCAAAATCTGTGTAACTAATAACTGTCAAATCTTCACTATGGTAGATTAGCATATGTTTAAGTGGTGGTCTTGGATTTGATTGATATCTGCTGACCATGCCAACTACAAAACATATATATCTGGTCTAGTACATAGAATGGCATACACGAGGCTTCCAACTGTCAAAGCATAAGGAACAATCCTTATATGTTCTTTCTCTTGAGGTGTCTCACGGTATTGCTCCTTAAAAAGATGGACTCCATCCCTGAGGGAAGCAATCCGTTCTTGGAGTCCTGTATGCTAAACTTAGACAAGATCTTGTCTATGTATGCAAATTGGGATAAGCCTAACATCCTACATGCGATTTTGCAAAAGCTTGATTCTTAGGATGTAGCATGCTTCTCCTAAGTCCTTCATATCAAACTAATTAGACAAACAAATTTTGATTGTTGATAATGTCCATACATTTTCCCGATGAGTAAGATATCGTCAACATACAATATTAAGAATGTCGTTACTTTATCTTGACACCTTTTGCACACACATGGCTCATCATGGTTTTAATCAAAACCAAACAATTTGATTTCTTAATCAAACTTAATGTTCCATGATCTGGATGCTTGCTTAAGTCTATAAATGGACTTTTGCAACTTGCATACCATATGACCGTAGCTCTTAGCTAAAAACCCGTCTGGCTGCATCATATAAGAGTCTTCGTCAAGATGACCATTTAAAAAGGTCGTCTTCACGTCCATTTGTCAAATCTCATAATCGAGATGAGCAGCAATGACTAAGAGAATTCAGATAGACTTAAGCATGACTACCAATGAACAAGTTTCCTCATAATCGACACCTTTCTGAGTAAAACCTTTTGCAACCAACCTTGCATCAAAGGTTTCATCTACCCATTTCTTCTTCGAGTAGACCCATTTGCAACCTATATGTTTAATGACATTAAGCACCTCTACAAGCTTCAAGACTTTGTTGGAATACATATATTCCAACTCAATTTCCATAACTTTGACCCAGTGGTCAGCATCCACATCATTAACCACCTCATCATAGTTTCTGGAATCCAACTCGAATTCTTTTGGATGACTTCAAAAGCTTCTCCCAAGAATATGAATCTGTCACTACGACACAGCATGATAATACTAGGTATCTCATCAGCATTAGCTTGTGGTCTATCAGATACAACCACCTCATGTCCAAAAAATCTACAAATGTGCCCACTCTAGTATCCAAAGTTTCCTCTTGAACCACTCTACTCTTTGACTTGTAGTTCTTCACAATCATCCTCGAGGAACCTGACATTTGTGCTAACAAACACTTTCCTGTCCTCGGGACTATAGAACAACCAACCCCTAATACCTTTTTGGATACCCAACAAACAAGCATACTTCTGTCTTTGGTTCCAACTTATCAAACTTCCCTTTCAACGTATGTGCTAAACAACCCCAAATGTGGATGCATCTCATACTAAGCTTTCGCCCTAAACATACTTCGACAAGTGTCTTGGGAACAAATTTGGAAAGAACCAAATTGAGTATGTTGTTGTCTCTAAGGGATATCCCTAAAAGGAAGTCTGTAGAGTAGCATAACTCATCGTACCCTCACCATCTCTAAAAGAGTTCTACTCCTTCATTCTGCCACATCATTTTGATGGGGAGTCCCTAGTGCGGTCAACTGGAATACAATCCCAACCTCTGACAAGTAGTCCTTAAAGTCCTTGAAGAAGTATTCGTCACGTCGATCAAATCGAATGCCCTTTATGTATTTGCCTAATTGATTTTAGGCTTTCACACAAAACTCTTTGAACTTTCCAAAGGCTTCAGACTTCCGATGCATTAGACATACATAACCATACCTTAAATAATCATCGGTAAAAATGATTTAAGTACTCATAAACTCCTCGTTCCTGGACACCCATAGGATCACATGCATCAATATGTACCAACACAAGCACATCATTGGTCATGTACCCTTTTTAAGAAAAGAGCCTCTTGGTCATTTCATCCTCCAAGAAGGATTCACAGACTAGGAAACCATCAAGATCCAATGGGCCCAAGAGCCCATCCTTCACCAGTTTTTGGATCCTTATTGGCTACTTGGATTAATGTCTAAGACATGGGTGCCAAGGATACGCTTCGTTTGTCGAAGGAATCTCTCCTAAATAATAAAGAGCTAGAACTTAGTTCTCCAATAGAGTTATTAACAACATGCAAATCCAAAGTAATAACATACAAGCCATTCAAAATATTACCAAAACAGATAAACAATCTACCTTTCTTTATTGTGGTAGTATCCTTCAAAATAGAGGTATAACCACATTTACCCAAATGTGTAACAAAAATTAAACTTATGCGAATACAGAGTACATAAAGACAATCTATCAAAATTAAAATTCTAGATTCGAAATATAAATTAACAACTCCAATTGATAGAATTGAAATCTCATCTCATCTCCAAGTGTCAAGTACATCTCCACTTCACTCAACTTTCTGGTCTCCTGAAACTCCTACAACATATTGCAGACATGATTAGTGGACCCTGATCCACACACTAGGAACTCGTGGGATTCACCATCAAACATGATTCAACTAAGGAGGAAGATTTAAACCTGAACGTTTGGATGCTAGATACTTGGTGCAGTTTCTTTTCCGGTGTCCCGCTTTATCACAATAGAAACACTTTTTGTGTAGCTTGGCTTTTGACTTCTTCCCAACTTTCTTCATTCCAACAGCCTTGCCAACTTGCTTGGTGAACTTCTTTTTCCAGCCTTTTGGCTTAGAAGAAGTTTGTGACATATTCCTAGAAGCCTTGGCTTTCAGGATGCCTTCCACTATGATGAGCTCATTCATCAATTCAAACAAAGTGTAGTCCCTTTTACCCATGGACACATTAAGTCTAAACTCGTTGAATGACTCAGGCAGGGACTGGAGAATCATATCCACCTGAGATTCAACATCAATCCCAGCATCCAAGACCTCCAGTATATTCAGCATTGAGATCATTTTCAAACAATGCCCCCGTACTGGAGTTCCTTCAGCCATCTTTGCATTAAACAAAGCTCTCACTGTGCTTGACCAAGCAGCACGAATTTGCTCATCAAACATCTCCTCCAGACTAACCATGATATCTAAAGCGAGTGAAAGATTTTGCATCTGATGCTGGATCACATTTGACACAGAGGCCAAAATATAGCACTTAGCCATCTCATTGGACTTTTGCCAGAGATCATATCGCTTCTTGTCCTCTTGAGAGGCCTCCAAAGTTGGAAACTCTGGACAGGGCTGAGATAGCACATATTTGTGCCCTTCAATTGTGAGCACAATGTCCAAATTACGTTTCCAGTCAACGTAATTGGGCCCAGTCAGTTTATTTTGATACAAAATAGTGGCAAAAGGATTAAATGAAGACATTTTACTCTGAAATGTTTAAACAAGAACACATTCAAGGGATATTCATTTTACAAGTAACAAATATAATATGAACCCCAAAAGAAAAACCTAGAACATTAGAATGCAATCACAACCTAATTTTGCAATTAATATACCTTGTCAGCGAGGTGACATTAACTACTATAATGTCCTCAAAGAGTGCTAAAAATAACAAACAAATTTTTCACGTTGTCGAGTCCTCAAAGAGTTCAATAAAATCCAACTCAAAATAGTAAGACCAACGAATCAACCACTACAAGCAACAACTTGTGAGAAAACACGTGGCAAACAAAGCATTTCTGTAATTTAACACAGGGCTGAGATAGCACATATTTGTGCCCTTCAATTGTGATCACAATGTCCAAATTACGTTTCCAGTCAATGTAATTGGGCCCAACCAGTTTATTTTGATACAAAATAGTGGCAAAAGGATTAAATGAAGACATTTTACTCTGAAATATTTAAACAATAACATATTCAGGGCATATTCATTTTGCAAATAACAAATATAATATGAAACCCAAAAGAAAAACCTAGAATATTAGAATGCAACCACAACCTAATTCTGCAATTAATATCCCTTGGCAGCAAGGAGAATTAACTACTGTAATGTAGGGCTGGCAAAACGGGTTCCGCGTCGGGTTCGGGTCAACCTTGACACGACCCATTTAATTAAAAGGATCAAACCCTAACACAACCCACTTAAATAATGAGTTAACATAACACAACCCGTTTGACCCATTATAAAGTCTATAAAAATAAAAATAAAAATAAAAACACAAATATAAACTAAAAAAAATCATGTTGTTTGAATAATCATATTACTCTACAGTTGAAAGTATGAATCGTTGAGTTGTTTTATTGTTTACTTGTTTTGGTTCAGCTTCAAATTCGAAAACTTGAAAAAAAAAAAAAAAACACTTCGCTAATTTTTTTAGCCTTTGCCTTTTTGGTTCAAGTTCTAACTCAAGAAAAGAAAAATACTTGTTTTGTCTTTTGTGAGATTTTCTTAATTTAGGCTTTACTCTTTAGACTGTGAGAGAGAAAGAGGTAACATGATTGTTTAGGTTTACTTTTTAATGATGAAAAAAAAAAAAGGTACAAGTATACAGGTCGAACCGTTCGACCCGCAGGTCAAACGAGTTGACCCGTTTATTAAACGGGTCTAACGGGTCAACCTTTTTATGACCTGAATCATTTTAAGCTTAACCCTAATCCTCTAACATCGTGTCAGGTTAGATTTGTCGGTCGTGTCAAAAATTAACCCTACTATAATGTCCTCAAAGAGTGCTCAAAATAACAAACAAATTTTTCACGTTGTTGAGTCCTCAAAGAGTCGAATAAAATTCAACTCAAAATAGTAAAACCAACAAATCAACCACTACAAGCAACGACTAGTGAGAAAATGCATGGCAAACAAAGTATTTCTGTAATTTAACGCAGGGCTGAGAAAGCACATATTTGTGCCTTTCAATTGTGAGCACAATGTCCAAATTACGTTTCCAGTAAATGTAATTGGGCCCAGTCAGTTTATTTTGATACAAAATAGTGGCAAAAGGATTAAATGAAGACATTTTACTCTGAAATATTTAAACAAGAACATATTCAGGGCATATTCATTTTACAAATAACAAATATAATATGAAACCCAAAAGATAAACCTAGAATATTAGAATGCAACCACAACTTAATTCTGCAATTAATATCCCTTGGCAGCAAGGTGACATTAACTACTATAATGTCCTCAAAGAGTGCTCAAAATAACAAACAAATTTTTCACGTTGTTGAGTCATCAAAGAGCCCAATAAAATCCAACTCAAAATAGTAAGACCAATAAATCAACCACTACAAGCAACAACTTGTAAGAAAATGCATGGCAAACAAAGGATTTCTGTAATTTAACCAACTGATGATGATAGTTGAACCTTTCGTTCATAACTCACAAAAAGAAATACATACTTTTTGATAGCACAATACAAAATGATATGTATAATGGATGGATGTTCAAACAGGAGTAAAGATTCAAGATAACTTTCAGCAAGGGAACACAGTTACACTGACCTCAACAGAAAATTGCAAATCTTTACTGGTGCTTACAACAGACCTGAACTCAACCTGCAAGGTAGGACATAATATGGTGAACAGCCCAAAAAGGAAAAGGGTGGACCAAAAATAGAGCAATGTATCCCTAGTCAACCCAGAATGCATCTTTACCTTGGAGCTGCATCTCCGTGCAATTTCCTGCAGAACTCCAATAGAAAAAGGAGAAGATAGCAGGTTCAATTTTCCAGCTTCAGTTTGAACATCTCGGCTATTGGACACCTGATTTTGAGATACACCAACCTCTGCAAGAAATTTCAATCAGCTAATGGATATACAGATACTAGATAGGCATTGCTCATCATAAACGGCACATCATTCATAAAAATAACACATCATCAATCTTTTTATTCAAGCTTGTCGTTCACAACAAAGGCTAAAGGGATAGTAAAACATCAATACTTTCCCATCCCTCTGATTTCATTGCAGGAATCAAATCAACAAAAATAAAATTAAAATAAAATAAAAGATATAAAGTTAGAAATATGTTGATATGGCAATACAGAAGCAAGAAAGAGAAGTTTTAGCATTAAAAACGAGGAAATAATAAACAAATGAAAGAGGAGAAACAGATGATTTTTTTATGGATAAGCTATTGTCAACAAATTATGCATGTCACACAAGTTCCCAAATAAGAAAACAGAATATGTAAATGTAGAAAGTTATTCGAAGTTGTGATAGGAGCTGTTTAAGAGGGTGACTAGTGTTGGTACTTAGTATTTTTTTAATAGTCAAAAAGAAAGATTTGTTGTGGGTAGTAGGTACAAAATATATTGATACATAATGAGGGAGTATCTTTGTGAGTTTCGTACATGGAGACCCAAAAGGGCGCCTTGCTTGATAGACCAATTCAATAGTCTTAAAAAACTTATGCTTTTCAATTTTAGATGTAAAGATACACGAATTCATCATTTTGCAAGTTACCATACCTGATAGCCGACTTGCAGGTGGAAGATTTTGTTTTTGCAAATCATAACCAGCACATGCCTGCATATAAGCAAGAGGAAAAAATTTGCTCTCTCAGACACCTGTAAAAATGATTGTCAAATCTAGAAAGTGATATTGTTAAGTTCAAAGAACATCCACAACAAACCTCTTCAACCTTCACTTGGGATGTTTGTGAGAATAAACCAGTAGGAGTAGATCCTGGTGTGCTAGGAGGAACTGGCTTTAGATGGGCACACTGTTTATCGGGCTTTAATGGTTCAGCTTCTTGAACAAATCCAGAAGCTCGATTATTTGAATGTCCTCTACTGATATCATCTTCCACCAACCAGCCTCCCTGTGGCTGCATCACTGACGCTGATTGTGTAGGTAATCTTGACAGAATAGGAGGTTCACCTGATCTTTGAATCCTTAGATCTGGACCATGTTTCGTTGTAAGATGTCCTCTCTTCATATCATAATCACGATCAGATAAGATGCCATCTCGTCTAACGGGAGTTCCAAGTAAACCAGGTTCTACAATATAATTGAAAACATAATATGGGAAGACACTGAGCATATATCATTAATAATGAATATCAAACTTTACAAAAGATAAATATATTAAGCTAAATGGAGCAAATACTCTGAGAAGGCATCAATGGTCTCAAAGATGCGGGGCCAATGACACTTGGAAAAGCTGACAGAGGAGGTTGAGAGGTTTCACATCTTAACTCAGGACTACTTGTCAATGAAGGAGTAGCCAAATCGTTAATATACTTCTCGTCCTAGAGAGAAAAAAAATATTAAAATGTAAATAAATTATCAAATTCCCATTATGCTAAATGCAAATAAGGAGCAGAAATGGATAAAATTGTCATAAGAATAGAATAACATTTGCCAATCAAATCCCAATTGATTACGTTGACTCATATTGCTAAGATCACTTAGTTTTCACTAATAAAGCCAAGGTCCACTAATATATTAAAAACCTACCGTTAGATTTAACCTCCGTTCAATTTCAACACCATTCATCCCTTCACTAATGGGGGCATTAGTATTACCATTTGGTACAAATCCAGCATCCTGAAATTCAGAAACAATTGAACATAAGAAATTTCTTTTTTTTAAAATTAAAATTTAAAATAAATAAAAGATATTTGGTAACAGCAAAATACAGCATACGAAAAAAAAAAAAATGCAAGTCTCATCAATGGCTTGAGAATCAGATCAGTTCAAATACCTCTGACATCATGTAGCTGCTAACATCAGGAGCAGGAGGTAAATTTACCACCTCATCTTCATAAAAGACTTCAGAGATTCTTCGTAACAAATTCTCATCAAACTCTCTGGATGCAGGCATTACATATATAAATTGCAACTATAAGCCAATCTCAAAATTTGATGGTTATAAAAAGTACTTTGATTTTATTAAAAAAAGCCTTACTTGAAAAAGTAACCTCTGACATTGCATGCAACGTTTCTTGCTACACAGAGGACTGGAACAGCATGAGCTGTCTATTAAGCAAATTAAACAACAAAAAGGTCACTCGCATTTTAAAAGAAAGGAAATCAGAACTTATCTTAACAAATATAGAAAAGGCAAAACAACGTACCTCTGCCTGAGGAGCATAATAAGGAGTGAATGCAGGAACCACATGAACTCGAGGTTGGTCCTTATCTTCCCAAACCTTCGAACGGTCATCAATTACCATTGCCATCCTTGGATGACACATGCCATCCCGGAAGACATTCAGCAACGATTTCCTAGAGCCTGCCAGGTCAGAACCAAGAAAAGGATTCCCAAATTGATTTAGGTTTAAAGAGAAGAGGAACACCAAAAAAGAAAAAAGAGGTGGCTACCATGAGCTCAAGGTAAATACAACCTTGCATGGCAGGTTGATCAATGGGGTTATACAAAACCTTCTATTTGTCAACCAACAGCAACAACATCAATTTTTAAAAACATTCTTCTTCAGATATCTAATAACAACCTAAGAAACCTAAAGAAATCCAACTTAATTTATTCTAGCACAATATAAACTACAAGAAAGAAAAAGCAGAACAAGGTTCACTATTTACACATCCCAACAGGCATTATAAAATGTATGGAGATTACAGGCATGAAAAAAGGTCAAATTATTCTCATAATACTTGCCTGATTTGACACATATAACACGGTCCAGGAGTTTATTTGAACCTATAAGGTGTGCCTCCGGGTCAAGAAGCCTCCACATTTCTAAGGCATAATCTCTTTCTGCCATAGTGCACACATAAACTTCAAACCGTTTCCTACCTTTTGCAGTTAAATAACTTCTCAAATCCTCCCATGCGGGTCGTAACCTCACAAGCACACTGGTATCACGATTCTACACAAAGGAAACAACCAGTCCGTAGAAAAACAATAACATTTCAGAAAGCATCCAAATAACTAAACCAATGTGCTGTATAAATGCTACAGATTAACTAGCTATCCACAATATCTATATCCTAAGATTAGTATTAGTCTAGTTACTTTTATACCCCAAGAGCCAAAAACTATTCCACCAAACTAGAAACCCCGCACATAGATAGATGGCTGGACGGAGACTGCATAAATGCAGTTGAAATCCCTAAATGTGTTACCATAGGATGCTTCTACTGTCGAAACTCCCAATCAGCAAGCAAAAACCATGCAATACATATTCAGGTTTCCTAGCTGATTGTCATGCATCAGCATATCATCGTAGACAGCAAAAGTTACTCATTTTTCTTCAGACACATCTTATTACAAATATCAATCAGTTGGTACATATGGGTGACGTGTGTGTATGCGTGCAAGCGTGCTCATGTTGTACAAATACCGAACAATTTAACTCCTCAGCTAGCATAGTCTATGAACCATATGGATCTAGTATAGCAATCTAGAAAGTTCCTTTTGTATCCATTATCAATCATTTCACTATAGGTAAGAACTCATCCAAATCCATTACTAGCTGCTCCATCCGTTAATGTATTCCTTGGATATAAACTGCATAAAACTCAAAGAGTGCATCTAATAGAGATGATACAGAAACAAACAATAGAGAATCAGGGAAATCCTCTAACCTCAGGATTGATACGAGTAAGGACAATATTCTTTTCTTGAAACCGTATTACAGGCCGAACAACTCGTTCATGGTTATCAGATAGCCGCAGAACCTCCTCCAATTGCGCCTTATATACCTTCCCATTACTATCCACCACATAATCGTTCTCCATGTATTGCTTTAACAGCATTCGATCATCCATATACCGCTTCATCTCGGCAGCCATTCCCGACACACGCACTGGATCAGTCTGACGTGCAATCCAACCTCGAAGCGCCTCAATTCTGTCCTCAAACGACTTCATGGTGTTCGCAACAATCAGCGTTTCATCAAGATCAAACACGATCGCCAGACAACGCAGATTCAGCATCCCTAAGCTCGCATTGTACAAACCTGCAGGAACCGAATAGCACCAAAAGCACGGAAACTTCTTCTGCTTACTTGGCATTGCCACCAAATGAATCTCTCCGTCTCCGATCAATACCACGGCCGTCTATATAAACAAATCAAACAATTTTTTTTTCACTCATAATTAAGAAAAATAAAAGAAAGTCCGAGAAAATAAAATTCTACATATTTGATTTCCAATTCTCACAATTTTTTTAAGATTTTTTGGTCCATTAAATAACAACGTAACGAAGTAGGAAAAAAAATCAAATTTTTGCTACATTCTCGGCGATAAAAATAAAAATAATTGATGAATTAAAATTTGAAACGAAGTAGATTGAGTGGTGACCTTGAGTTCGTAAAAGCACATGGCGTGGAGATTGATCAGCTGCAACTGCTCGACCATCAAGGACGACTCGAGCTTGCACCGAACCGAAAACGAAGAAATCGTTTGGAGAATCGAAAGCGGAGGGCATCGTTCACTCGGTGGCGACACGTGGTGGATGCGAATCTCGTTGTTTGGGAACTGGAAATTCTGGTCCGAGACCGGGATAGCATCCAGCTCTCCCAAACGCAAGTCCCCGTGATAGACCACGGATTTAAACCCTAAGCGACTCATTTAAATCAGATTTGATTCGACGCCAAACAAGGAAAAATAGTAGAAGAAAACGTAAATGTATGTAAAATCAGGAGTGTATTTGTGAATTTTGAGAGTTATCCTCTCTATTCTGCTTCTCTTCCCACTCTCAGAGCTCTTCGCTCTCTCTCCCTCTCTCTCCCTCCCTCTCTGCCCCCGGTTTCAAACAAAGGCATGGTGTTCTGAATTTATAGGCGGAAGGGGCCCCTTAACTATATAGTGTTGGTTTTTAATGAAATTACGAAAATGCCTAATCCGTACGACCCAATCGTTGTTGGCCAGCAGGGAGAGAGAAGAAGGGCCGTGCTCTTTGCGGGGGTAAGGGTAATGGAATGGGAGTCATGGGACACCGCTTTGTATACTTGGCAGTGGACGGTGATTTTGGATCCGTTTGAGTTTGTGATTTTAAAAAGTGCGATTTAAAAATATGTGATTTAAAAAAGTAATTTTTAAAAACGCAATTAAGCGTTTGGCAAAATCGCATTTTGACCTTTAAAATCGCAAGTTAAACTTTTAAAATACTGCGTTCTTAAAAAAACACTTCATTGCCTGCGATTTGAATAAGCATTTTTCTGCGTTTTCAAATCGCAATTTTTTAAAAACGCAGTTTCCAAACAGTTTATTTTTTGCGATTTGGTTTAAAATCGCACTTTTTCACTACGAAATCGCAATCTCAAACACACTCTTTGAAGAGTTGCCCTTTGGACCGTCCGATGTCTTTGCGACTTATAGTGTTTGAGTAATATTATACTATACTTATAAATTGTTGTACAACTTAATAATGTAATAATAAAAATTAGTTATTGTATTGGACTCTACAAGAAAATAAGATAAAATTAAAAGAAATTATTTTTTATATTTCTTATAAATATTCTGTATATCTTTTTTTAAAAATTAACTATTAAATTTGTAAGACCACGTGATCAAATAATTAATTTAATTATTGTGTTTGTTTTTAATATTATTCTGAATAATATTCTACTTTTTTCAAAAATAAATCATATTTTTTCAATTTTTTCAAATTTTATTTCACAAAGTCAAACCTCGTAATTCGCACAGTGAATCTAAATAATATTCTGATTCAACACCCAAACGGACCATTATAGAAGTATATATATCATGTCTCAAAAAAGAAATTGTTTGCCGCAAAACAATATTTTAACGATACTGTACTTGTGTGAAAAAACTAAAATACTACTTAAATTTTAGAAGAAAAAAAAAAACTACCAAATCTTTGTTAACCTGTATTTATGATTGGTGAAAATCATTTTTGTGTTTTAATAATTATTTTTTATGCGAATTGTGTTACGTTTGGGTGTGCGATTTTTTTTATTTTGTTTTGTATTTATTTAACATTTTCAAAATTATGACATTTGCGTGATAGTTGTTTTAAAAAAAAAAAGTTTGACTTGAGTTAGGGGGTGTTCCCAAACATCATATTTTATCAAATTAGTCCTTAGTTTAAAACGCTTCAAATTACCTTAAACTCCCTTTGTTAGATTTTTTTAACCTAAGCCATAATACGGTCAGGGTTACGTCGAGGGGCGAAACTAAAATTTTAAGAGAGGAATGACAAATTGTTTTTTTTAAAATAAAATAAAATACAAATTGGGAGTAAAAATCAATTTTGAGTCTATTTCATAATAGCACTTTAAAATTTAAAAGAAATTTTCCAAATTTAGAGTATTTTTATAATTCTAATACTTAAACATATATAATTGAGACAACACTAATTAACTTCGTCACATTATTTAAATAAATATCGGGGTGTATTTGGTAAAGATTGTTGTGGTTATTTTTTATTTATTTTATAATAAGTAGTAAAAAGTGATTGATGTGATATAAAGTATAAATAATCTATATGAAAAAGTGAAAAATTTTGTTTTGTAGTTAATTTTTTTTATTTGAATAGTAGTAAAAAAAAATGATTGATATGATATAAAAAATTAAAAAAAAAATTAAATGTTTTGAAGTTAATTTTCTGTTTGTATAAGTGAAAATAAGGGTAGGGATTGTTGTCTTAGTTATCAAACAGGCTCCATAATAATAATAATAAATAATTTTAAAAAAAAATTACACAACCGAAGATAAATAGAATTTGAGGGGTTATCCGGTTATGGGTGAAAGGAAGGATATTTAGGATGGAAGCGATAGTGTTGGTATTAGAATTCTTGCTGAAGTATATATTAGGACCCAACACTCAGCTTGAGTTCGTTTGTGACAGTCAATTGTTATTTGAATAAGCTTATTAGAGCATTTTCAATGATTTATGTAAATTTTGAGGCAAAATGTTAATCAAAACTCACTTTTGCTATATTGGTTAACTAATTTTCAAAGCCTCTTCGTGTCGGTAGCGGTAGAAAAGGGTCAATCTGATTAGCCTCTTCGTGCATTACATGGTATTATAATGCCTACTCCAACAAGATTAGCCCGCCAACAATCATTTTATAAAGAGTAATTTTACTTTTCACATTTATTTATTATATTTATTTTATATTGATTAGTGTAATGTATTTTAAATTATTTTATTTTATTTTTATTTTTTAAAAGCCAATATAGAAAAGAAATTACTTCAAATATTCTTACCTAACCCATAAAGTAAGTGTGGGGATTATGGATGATTGGGAGACCTCCGCCTAAAAAAATCGAATGTTGCATATCATTAGGCTGCTACTGCGGCCACACGAGAACATTACTCCCAAATAATGGAACCGGCCGCCGCCAAGAAATTGATGAATATTCCATGCGGTGGGACAGTAAAGCACAAAAGGTGATTGTTTTCAAACGTGTCGATACACAAGTGGCCACACTGAACAGATTCTTTGACCTGAACCCTTCTACGGCCAATGCGAACCAAATTATGTTGGACTTACTGTGGACCTCGCAGCACGGCGTTGACTTCATTGTAGCCGTGCGATTTCTTTAAAAGACACTCAAACAACGAGACCCGTGAGATTCCCCGAGACCTCCGGACCGAGCGATCGACTTGGGTCGGAGAAAGAGAACCACAAACGATGTCATCGTTCGCCGGGTCGACCCGACCGTTCGACGACGACGGGTATATCGGCTACGATCCTCGCCTCCTGTCCCAGCGATTCGACTCCTTCTCGAACTTCGATGCCGAGTCGGTCAAGGACTCGGCCGCCGGCGACTCGTCCCCGATCTTCGCCTCCAGCCAGTCTTACAGCTCCGGAAACGATGTCTTCTCCTCGCAGCCGGTGCTGGAGGACCCGTCTCCGCCGTCTGTCTACGCCACCGCCGGAGGATTCTCGGAATTCTCGCCGGGGCAGAACAGCGAGGGCTTCGATGGAGGTTTTGACTCGTCGGACGGCCCGATCCTGCCTCCGCCGGCGGAGATGCAGGTGGAGGAGGGTTTTGCTCTGAGAGAGTGGCGTAGGTGATTCGGCCATTTCATTTCTCTGTAATCATTAGGTTTATTGAGCTAAGAATTTGAATTTGAACTTTGTTTTTGGTTTAAATTTATTAGCTGAATTTTTTAGTTTTATTTTCTGAGTTAAATCGAAGAGGTAGACGCAGAGATATGCGGCGATGTAGTTGGCTGTGGTGAGTAATCGGTGAAATTTGTGGATGAATTCGCAGACAGAACGCGATTCGATTGGAAGAGAAGGAGAAGCAAGAGAAAGAGATGTTGAAGGAGATAATTGAGGAAGCGGAGGAGTACAAAATTGAGGTCTATAGGAAGCGCAAGGTTACTATTGAGAACAATAAAGCTGCTAACAGGGAGAAAGAGAAGGTGAGTGGCCAGAATGCAATTCTTCAAACCCTAACTTTTTTTCTTTTTCTTTTTCTTTTTTTAATTAATTGTATTAAAATATTAATTAAATAATTAAGTTCATATTTCTTATACAAAATTATTTAAATTTGCTGTCTCATAATACACTTGAACAAGATACACTGACTTAAGAAAAATATTAGAACCTTCTTTTGGTTTGTTTAGGATTGTAATTTTAAAACATTTGATTTTAAAATAGGGATTTTAAAATATATAATTTGAAAAATGTAATTTTTAAAAACATAGTTAAGCGTTTAGTAAAATTACAATTTAACATTTAAAATTGTATATTTTTTAAAACGTCACCATCTTGCCTGCTATTTGTAAACGTACAATTTTTTCCTTTTTTCAAATTTAAAAACGCACTTTCAAATAATACAATTTCTCTATTTAATTTAAAATCGTACTTTGTGAAATTACAATGTCAAACCCGGGTGGTAATAATGGTAAATACTGTTAGTGGAGTTACCACGGGAAATCTAGAGGATCATGATCCTACCAATCTTTATGTTTGAATGTTAGTTTGCATTGAAAATGATTGAAAGTAATGTAGTGAGGGTTCCTGTTCTGTTTTCTATCAAATGCTTGAGTGGGGAACCACCGATCTAACAATGGGATAATGGGGGTTGAGCTGTGTGGTGGTAGTGTTTTTGAGTAATTATTCCAATATTTGTGGTTCCTTTATATATATGAATGACGATGAACCTTTTAAGGTAAGGTCACTTCGTATATCCACTCCTGTCGGATAAACTTCAGACCCGTGCAAAGCGTCTCTTCTATATGGATCGGGTAATACTCAAATTTCACTAGCGGGTTGACCCCAAGAAATTATTTGCAGCCAAAGGGATTTGAAACTCCTGATGAGAATCCCACCAAGACCAAAGCCCTTATCACTTAGCCAATTCCTTCGGGTTATGCTCGTGGTTCCTTTAACTGAGGAGTTTATGAATTCAATTTTATACCTTTTTGTGCGTGTATCTGAGTCTACGTTTCTGTATATCTCTCAAGAGTCCTCTGTAAAATTCATTGTTTTGCAATTTTTTTGTTTGTTTGTTGCGGGAAAGCACATAGTAGGGAATATTTGCAGGAATCATAAGCCTGGGAGGGTTCCCTTTGTTAAGGCAGTTAGATGATGATGTTGGTGTGGGAGTTGCTAAATTGTTGACATGAATTTGAAAGGCATTCAAGTGATGCAGGTCAATTGTAGGGTAGCCCCTTTTGAGAAGGACTTCTTTCTTAAAAATATAAAGTAAAAACAAAAAGAAAGGTAATGGGAAGCCAAATTTACTGTCGTGTATACATGGCATGGTTACTATATTGCTATTCTATCAAATATAGTGTAGATGTTTCAACTTACAAATAATTTTGTCGACATTGGGTGCAACATATCAGCTATTTTTGGCAAATGGGGAGAAGTTCCATGCTGAAGCTGAGAAGAATTACTGGAAGGCAATTGGAGAACTTATCCCGCATGAGGTGCCGACTATAGAGAAAAAGGGGAAGAAGGACAAAGAGAAGAAGCCTGCCATTGTTGTGATCCAGGGGCCCAAGCCTGGGAAGCCAACTGATCTCTCAAGGATGCGTCAGATACTTGTGAAGCTCAAGCACAATCCTCCTCTCCATATGAAGCCCAAACCACCACCATCATCATCATCAGAAACTAAAAAGGATGCTAAAACCATTCCTCCCGCTGCTGCCGGTGCTAGTGCTAGTGCTGTTCCTCCCAAGGCTGCCGCCTCGGCATCCCCCGAGGCGGTAGCTGCTGTTTGAGATTGCAGCGAGTGTTTGCTCCGTCTCGTGTATGTGAAAAGGAAGTGGCAGTGACTTAGAGATGCCGAGTTTGTATGATACTAAACAGTTATTATATGTGGAAGTGAGTCTGTATGTGTGCATGTTAGTTAGGTGTCTAGCCAATGTAGAAAGGTTTCTGTTTCATGTGTCGATTTTGGTTGCTTAATGTTTTGGTGCGGTGTTGCCGTTTGAACTTGTTAATTTTTCTCTCTTGTGCGATGGATTTCTTCCTTGTTGTCTATTTACACAATGAGAAATGATCCCTACACTCATTTCTCACAACAGCCCCACAACAAGCTGACGTGGCTAGTAATATTTTTTTTTTTTTTTTGTTTTGTTTGCTTTTCTTTTTGTAAAAATATAATAAAATATTATCAGCCACGTCAGCTTGTTGTGGAGCTGTTGTGAGAAATGAGTGTAGGGATCATTTCTCTTACACAATCTGCCTAATAGGACTAGCAATTTTTGACATGACCCACAATCTCGATATAAACTTAATACAAAATTAGCAAGTTAGAGTTGAATAGTTGACCCGTTTAATTAAATGAGTTGGGTTATAGTTAACTTATATAGTCTTATACCGATGCCTCAAAGCGCGATACTAAGGCTGACAAATTTTGACACTATTAGACTAGATAAATCTTTATCATGTGATAAAGATTAATCTATCCATATTCAAATGTTAGATTAGTTCTAGTTGATCTACATTATCTTAACAGTTATCTATAAGCAAGTTGTATAGCTTTAGGTTTCTAATTCTTTGTTATTTCTATGATAAGCTTCACTCTTATACAGTCCTACTAAAGGACTAATTCCTTTATTGCAATATAAGAACATCACTGTCATACGGTTTTAGTAGGCAGAAACATTAAACAATCAAACAATCATATATGGTATCAGAGCCTATCAAGACAAATGTCTATGGCCACTCCCATCTCCGAAACTAATTCTACCCAAACAGCGCCTCCTGTTTCACACCCACCTTCTATCAATTCTTCTGCAAACCCAATAGCACTTCAAAATGTGCATCATCATGTCTCTAAGAGGCTCAAGCAAGATAACTATATCTTATGGCAATTTCTTATGATTCCGTTCCTTGAGGGACAAAATCTCTTCAGCTGTGTCGATGGAACTCATCCACGACCACCCCCAACTTCTTCCCGATCCCACTTCCGGTATCCTACTTTCCAATCTGGAATATCAATCATGGTATTATCAAGACAAAATGATCTTCAGTGCCATCATCTCCACCCTTTCGGTTGAAGCCTTACCACATGTTATTGGTCTTTCCACTTCTCGGAAAGTCTAGCTCACCTTGGAGACCCTATTCTCCGCTCAATCTCAATCACGGATCATGCAGCTCAAACAACAAGTTGCTACCTTGAAGAAAGGAGCACTCTCAATCTCCGCTTACTATCAAAAAGCCCAGGGATTCTCTCACATTTTAGCTGCTATTAGCAAACCCATTGAAGCATCAGAACTTATCTCCAACATCCTTGTAGGTCTTGTTCGAGAATATGATCCTCTTGTCACCTCTGTGACCACCCGCCAAGACTCCATCTCTCTCAATGAACTCTACGGGTTTATGCTATCCTATGAGATGCGCTAAGAGCAACACAAATCATCTATTGATTTGTCTATCTCCACTACTAACATTGCTCAGCGTCAAGGCCAATCTCATCCTCGATTCAATTGTGGTTTTTCCACTGGCCAACGCAGCAACAACTTCTCCCGCGGCAGAGGCCTTGGTGGAGGACGATTCTCACCTCAGCAATTCTCCTTCTCTGATCCAGGTTCTTCTCAGCGCCCTACTTGGCAGGTTTGCCATAAACAAGGTCACACTGCATAAACCTGCTGGTTCCGTTTTGACCAAGGGTATCAAGCTAAACTTCTCTGCTGCATGCCAACCTTGCATCTGCCTCATCTGCATCTGATTCTTCCTAGTATCCGGACACTAGCTCCAACGTCCATCTTACCAATGACCTCTCCAATCTTAACTTGAATGCTGAGGAATACACTAGAACTGACGAGATTTGAGTCGGCAATGGCCAAGGTTTGGAAATTTTACATTCTAGTTGAGGTATCTTGCCTACACCTTCACACAATTTTCATTTACCCTCACTATTCCATGTTCCAGAAATCCAGAAAAAACTTTATATCTGTTAACCAATTTACACATGATAATCAGGTTTTTATTGAATTTCATCCCACTTTTTCCTGTGTCAAGGACCTCCAAACCCGCCAGCTGCTCCTCAAAGGCCCGAGTAGATTCGGTCTCTACCCATGGCCCTCCTCTCATGATCCTTTTTCTAAGTCTCTTGCTGCCCTCATTGGTGAGAAAGTTTCATTGGATTAATGGCATCACCAATTAGGCCATCCAACATCTCCAATTGTCAGTCAAGTTATCAAGTTCAACAAACTGCCTGTAGTCCCCTCCAAGTTCAATTCCATTTGTTCTTCATGTCAACAGGACAAGAGTCATCGTCTTCATTTCAGTTTAAGTCCTTCTATTTCCAGTCGTCCTTTGCAATTACTTTTCATTGATGTATGGGGCTCGGCTCCACTCAAGTCTGTAAACAGTAATCGATTTTATCTAAGTATTGTGGATGATTTTAGTAAATACACTTGGTTCTATCATCTCCAACTAAAATCTGATGTTCTTGCCACTTTTCTCCGTTTCAAACTACTTGTTGAAACATATTTTGGAACAAAAATACTATCTGTCCAAAGTGACAATGGGGGTGAATTTCGCCCTCTTCAAACTTCCCTCACAGCTACGGGGGTTTCCTATCATCTAAGTTGTCCACATACTCACCATCAAATGGGGTCTATCGAAAGAAAGCATCGACATATTGTTGAAACAGGCCTCACACTCCTTGCCACAGCTAATGTACCACTCTCCTTTTGGGATTCGGCTTTTGAGACTGCAGTTTATCTAATTAATCGACTCCTATCCAAAGTAACAAAAAAGAAATCTCCCTTTGAAACCTTATTCAACATTTCACCTGATTATAAGCTTTTGAAAATCTTTGGCTGTGAATGTTGGCCATTCCTTCGTCCTTACAATTCCCCCAAACTTGCCTTTCGCTCTCAATTTTGTGTCTTTATTGGTTATAGCAAGAATCACCTACGATACAAGGGTCTTCACATTCCTTCTGGAAAGTTTACATTGCTCGACATATGGTCTTCAATGAACAAATTTTTCCTTTTTTCAAAATCTGTTACCACCCCATCACCAACTCCTTCTCTCATTCCTTCTATTGTCTCCGTTCCCCTTGTCAAACCTTCAACCAATCATATCAATGACACATGCAGCCCCCCACAAGAAAATTCCCACAGTACTTTACCAAATTACTCACCTCAACCTCTAATTCCCTTCAACTCTCCAACCACTTCCTCTTTCGTTGCACCAACCGACACTTCACCCATTTAGGCCCTAATTCCTTTAGAACAACCTCCTCCTTCAAGAGTGCATGGCATGATCACTCGGTCCCATAATTAGATTTTCAAACCTACCAAATTTACAGATGGCCAAATCAGATATCCACCTCCTCAAGCCCTCACAGCCCTCCTCCAAAGTCAGGAAATTGAGCCAACTTACTACACTCAAGCAAGCAAGCATGCAGCATGGCAAGAGGCGATGAATCAAGAGTTTGATACTCTACTAAAAAATGGCACTTGTTCCCTTGTATCTCCTTCTTCATCTATGAACATAGTTGGGTGCAAATGAGTTTTTTCACATAAAGAGGAAGGCTGATGGATCTATTAAGCATTATAAGGCTCGTTTAGTAGCCAAAGGGTTCTATCAACAGCCTAGAATTGATTTTTCAGAAACATATAGTCCTGTAATCAAGCCTATAACCATTAGAACAATGCTCTCTCTTGCTCTTTGCAGGTTGGCCTATCCATCAAGTTGATGTAAGCAATGCATTCCTCCATGGCAGCCTCCAAGAAACTGTATATATGGAACAACCTCCTGGATTTCAGCATCCTTCACATCCTACAGCTGTTTGCAAGTTGCAAAAAGCCTTGTATGGCCTAAAACAAGCACCAAGAGGATGGTTTTCAAGGCTAAGTGCTCGGCTTACAAAACTGAATTTCAATAAGTCAAAGGCTGACTCCTCTCTCTTTATCTACAAAGCTAATGGGATTCAAATTTTTGTGTTGATCTATGTTGATGATATAATCATCACTAGTTCACACAAAGGAGCTATATCTACACTTATTCATGATCTCAACTTCTCTTTTGCTCTAAAAGACCTTGGATCTCTACATTTCTTTTTAGTAGGCAGAAACATCAAACAATCATAAAATCGTATAGACACGACTCGCAAACTCAACTCAAAATTAACGGGTTAGAGTCGAGGGTTTTGGCCTGTTTAATTAAATGAATCGAATTAGAATTGACCAATTTAATTAAATAGATTGAGTTAGAATTGACTTATATAGTCTTATATTTATGTATTGACACGATTCGAACTTGACACACGAAAATGAATAGTCACCCCTATTGCCTAAGCTCCTGTCCTTGGATAATACGGCAGTTGATAGTTCTGTCATTCTACAAATTGTGACCATTTCGTATATATTTACTAAGAAAAACAAAGGATAAATTCATAAATGGGTCAGAGCCCTACAATTTTCCGTCTCCCTCCTCTTTGATGGGATCCAAATCCGATAAAAGAGATCTTAACGGGTTTACTTTAAGATGCTTATCCTAAAAAATGAAAGGTTCCAATCGAACATCCTTGACTGCATCATCTGGGAAACATCAGAGACATACTGTCAGTGTTAATTGATTCGTATGAATTTACTGGTTGCTTTCCTTTCTCTGCCCGAGTAGATATTTCCTCTGAACTGGTGCCACCCAAGTCTTTATTAAAGGTATTTACTCTGTATTCTCCTGGCTTTGTTAGTGCCTTTTCATTGAGGTGAACTCCTTTGGAAAGCATTTCTACTACTTGCTTCATGGTAGGCCTCTGGTTTGCACTGCGCTGGGTACAAAACAGAGCCACCTTAATGAAGCGCATCATCTCATCCTCTGGATACCCTGTCAATTCAGGATCAACAATGTCCAGAAGTCTTTCTTCTTCTCTTAGTTTCCATGTCTGCAACATTATATATAAGTTAGCACATAATACATTCGGGACAAAGTTTTCCTCCAAACTTGGTGACTCACTCTATTAAATTGACATTTGTCCTTAAAAGTATGTTAATATGCATGTGATTCAGATGTTAGGTCCATAGAAAAATATAACTGACTGTTGAGATGTTGTAGAAAGACAGTAGAGAACTTGAAATTTTCTCCTATATCTTGAACCAAAATGGAGACCAAACCTCATTAAGGTCATTTGACAAGCAGAAAAAGAAAAACTGATAATAAAAGTTCAGAAAGATACCCATTCCACCAGAACAAGTAATTCCTCCCCAAATGCTGCCTTACTACTGCTTCTACCACTAATTATTTCAAGCAAAAGCACTCCAAAACCGTATACATCCGCCTTCTTTGTGAGTTGGCCTAAAAGTGCATACTCTGGGGCCAAGTATCCCCTGCAAATACAAAGGGTTAGTGAGACGAAAAGAGAAAGCAGAAAGAATAATTAGATACTAGAGAGTTATAGCAACCACATGGAATACTGTCCCGCTCTCCCGCTCCCTTTAAACAATTTCATGTGAAGTCGGATCCTCTATATCTATGACTATCACAAGATTTGGATCCATTCCCACTATACATACTCACCTCAATCCTCATCTCTTCTCATTAGTTTGTTACATTCTCACTAGTACTAGTTTACCTAGTGGCGAAATTCAGGCAATTTTTCAATTTAATTATTATAAATTTGTTATTTTTTTTTTCGTGTTTTATTCTATTTTGGCTGAAAAGCTGGTGAACATATCCAATTTTGCCTCCAATACAAATAGGAAACACCGGTGTCCTTTTCCATGGTAGCACCTATATCAAGACATGGCGTATGTAACAATTGATTAAACTATTAATGTAATGGCCCATTTTCATATCCAACCTCAATAAGACTGATAATGAGGGATTCCGATATTGTGCAATAGGGTTGTCCTATTGCATGTAAGAGCCTATCCGGGCACCACTTGCTCAGGCCGAGCATGTGAAGCCCGAGCAAGCTCTCACATGGGGATGCCCTATTGCATAGGATTCCCGTCCGATAATGAGCATGGTTATAAAAATCAGTGTGCATGGAACAAATTTCTCAACAAAACCCATCAAATTGCATTTGAAAATTTTGAAAAGCAGCAAATGACTACAAATAATTCCTTTTTATAACAAAAACTTATGAATGATTTCTGCTAAGTTTTTTTTTTTTTTTTTTTTTTCATTTTATTTTATGATATAACTCTAGCATCTAAAAGGGATCAAATTCATATCCTCACCTTCCACCCTTTTGCTTATAAGGGAGAGGTGCCATTTGCCCTAAAGGTAACTTAAAAGCAGCTGATTTGTGAAGCTTAACAACAAATTGCATGTGAAGTTTGACTATACACATAATTTAGTGAAAACCTCACTTAAGCCAGACTCTCGAACAGGTTTCTGAATAGTTATAGCCCATGTAGCTCACAAAGTAAAATGCAATGCAATATAAAATCATGCTTACACAGTTCCCGCCACACGAGTACTAAGATGAGTGACATTGTCTGGAAAAAGCTTTGCCAGCCCAAAATCTCCTATTTTAGGATGAAAGTTTCCGTCAAGAAGTATGTTGCTAGCCTTAATATCCCTGTGGACAATATGTGGTTCAGCTTCCTCATGAAGAAATGCAAGACCAGAAGCTGTACCCAGGCATATAGCAGCTCTCTTTGGCCAATCCAGAGCAACGTGTTTACTTTTTGAACCTGAAATAATATTTTCTGGACATTAGCACACCCTGAAGAGAGATTAAACCTTATCTTCAGAAATACATCTTGCAGAATGAACTCATTGGACAAATACAATGAGTTCATCCAATTCATTTACAGATACAAAGATCAGGCAGTCAGATAAATTTAAGGAGATAGAGAGAGAGAGAAAAAAACAAAAAAAATCATCACTCCGTTTCTTCAAATCCAATTATTTGGCTTAGTTGATTTGGTATCCCCTTCCATAGCATATCCACCCCATCCAATCCAGAAAAATGCATCCCACAACCAAATCAGATGGCCAAACTCTCAGAAAATGGTATGAGCTGATAGGGCTTAACTAGCCAGGCTGACAAGTCACCTCACATTTTAACACTACTCAAATTTCAAAACTTTTAAATTCATCCCAACTGAAATATGAACCAGTTCCACATAAATCTCTGATAATCTGATAATTACCGAGCAGAGCACTTGCAAGGCTGTTGTTTTCCATATATTCATACACCAATATCCGATGATTGTCCTCAACACAGCAGCCAATGAGTTCAACAAGGTTTGGATGTCGTGTATCTGAGATCACATTAATCTCTGTCAAAAATTCCTTAGTTCCTTGTTTAGATTCCGCAGAAAGAGATTTGATTGCAACTGGAGTACTATCTCTTAGAAATCCCTGCAATTAATAATGAAAAAGAAGCTGTGTAAGAATTTAGTAAATAGAGAGAGGGGGGAAGAAGAGCACTAAAATCCCTCTCTTCCCCCAAAAAGGAAAAAGAAGAGTGGAGGTGCTACACTTATATACAACTGCAACAAAGTAAAGCTAGTTAATCTCACCTTATAGACAACTCCATAACCTCCTCCACCTATTTTTCGCGATGGATGGAAATTCAGTGTTGCTGATCTCAAATAGTTATAAGAAAAGAGCTGTACATTATTGGTAGAAATTCCTAACCATGCACAAAAACAGAAAGCAAACACGTCAAACTTGTGGGGTGAATTTCCCTGGTATTCACATATTAAATGGAAAAGTAAAGGAAATTAGCAAACAACATCCAAGTTCTAACATGTAGAAGAAAAAGAAAAGGAAGTCTAAAGGTGCATTTGGAGGCTTGTGTTCCAAACCTAGCCTGATATCGCTATATTCACATAATTTTTCTTTCTTAAATTGCTTAGATTGTGTTGAGTGAATAGTTGATAATGTGCACAAAAGTTTTGTGTTGCAGATGATTCATTAATTTCTACCGTGCCCTTCTGGTATGGCTATCAAAATTCAGCTTACCCAGATCCCAGCCACAGTTCATCCCACAAAATTTGGAACTAAGCAAAATGATCCAATGTTAGTAGGCTTGTGATTTACGCTAATTCTAGCTTGACTCAACCAACAAGGACTAGTAATCCATAGACAGGTTCAGACATTGTGAGCTTGAACATTTTGCAAAGACTTGGCTTACAGAAAGAGAACAGAGAAAATGAAGGAAAGATACCTTTACTTTTAATTCTAAGCTAAAAGAGTTCCAATTGTCAAGCTCATGAGAAAAAAAAAAAAAAAAAGGTCAACCCAGCCAATAAATATCAGGTACTAGAAACTTTTGTCAGTTTGTTTGTTTTTTTTTTTTTTTTTTTTTTTCAAATTCACCATCTTTGCCAGGAATTTGATCACCATCTACGTTGGTTTCCCCCCTATTGCAATATCCAGAAACAGGTTACTTACCGGGCACAATTCTCCCAAACAACACATTAACACTTAGAAGAGATAAAATCATAAATATACAGCTTGAAATAAATTCTAACTTCTATCAAACCAATCAGCAGTTGAAATAGGCTCCCGAGAGGGTTAAGAAAAGGATGTAAAGGAACAAGATCATCTGGGACGTGTAAGAGTGGTATAAGGACGCTATAATTCAGCACTTTAATCAATTTTACATGGAATTTCGGAATAAAATAGTAAACAGAAACGGCCTATGTTGATGAATCAAGGTAATCCAAAAATTCACAATTTTTTACAGTTTGAGGACCTCCAATAATCATTGAAATGAATTCAATCGCACCCATTTTCTTACCTTCTGCCTCTGTCTGACCGGCAATATTCTGCCCTTTACAGTCTCTCAAGGCACCAAAGCAACTACGAATCATTGCTACAGAGTTGGAAGTTCTTACACACCCAAATTCTTTAACACATCTCTTCCTCAAATCCTATTCCATCCCAAAAAGAATCAGAAAGCTAACAATAAAGGCAACAAAGCAAACACAAACTACCCATGAAAAATCAAAGAAGTAAATAAACGTAAAACCTGAAGTTGGGAGTGATTTCAAATACAACCCGACCGAGCCAAAAAGGCTTTGAAATGTCTTATGGGTCCGTGGGTGCAGCAAACGCCAAGACCAGGTAGTTTGGAAAGGAAATGTTGTGAGGGAATGAATGGGAAAGAATGAGAACCCATTATCAAAAATCTTAGAAATAGAACAACGATTGGGGCGGGCGGTCAATATTTTTCAAGATTTGATAATTAGAATAGGGTCAAATTGGCTGAATTCTGCTCAAAGGCGAGTGAAAAGGCATTTGATTGTGACTCTTTTTTCTTTTCTTTCTTTCTTTGCTTTCCTGCACCCAGGCTTTCCCATGTTACAACCTTACGGCAACACCTTTGTTCACACATATTGATAGGTTGTCGGTCGCTTTGTGGCTTCTCTTTCATGGCAACCGACTCTTAGCTTCCAATAGCTCCATCGGTCAGCAAAAGCAATAGTTGAAGTATTTCTTAGCATTGGACTCCCTGCTTCGCTTCTGTGGAAAGTGGTCCATAGGCACAACGACGCCGTCTTTTTATTATATGTTGACAATGTTGTGTATTTGTTTTTTTCTTCATGGTTTGGTCGAAATCGAACCCGTTCCTGTTCCACACGTTCTCTTTTCTAGGTTTAGACTTTAGACCATAGTACTAACAATTATTCTTTTCATCTATTATAAAAATAAAAAATAAAAAAATAAAAAAATTATTCTTTTCAGCTTTTACAATTAATTAAGCATAGAATCATAGATGGCTCTTCTTGCAATCTCCTTAGTAGTACGAGGGAGTTGTGTTTGGTAAAGTGTTTTATTTTGAGTTTTATTTTTTTATTATTATTATTTTTTTAAAATTAGAAATAAAAAGTGATTAATGTAAGAGAAAAGTGAAAAAAGTCGTTTAGTAATAATTTTGAAAGAATGTTGAATTTTTGTTTGAAAGAAGTGAAAACAAAGATAGTCATTTGCCAAACACTGCTATAAAAATTGTGACATCTCACATAACTTGGGTATGAGAATGATGATGTGCTTGTATGTATATTCGCATCATTTTTGAACAATGTGTTTTAAAATCATAATGGTTATGAATATATCATAACTTCGTAGTTAAGAGTGTTTCTACGAAAGTAGTGCTATGATAAGTGATCTCCTTAAAAAAATTTGGTTTGTGAGAACCGAAAGAAAGCGAACAATATTGTGTTTTTGGGGTGGGTCATTACAAATGGTATCGAATCATTGCTCAATCTGAGATGGATGAGCTTGCACAAGCCCATGATAGTTACCAGCAAGGACAATGGGTTTAAAGAGAGGGTGATTATGACGTCACACATCGTCTGGGTATGAGAATGAAGGATCCGACTTGAATTACAACACACATGCTGTATAAATATTTATGGCATGTTTGGATGCAAGTTAAAAAAAAAAAAAAAAAATCCACTTGCTACGGTGTTCGAATTTAATACAACCTGAATTCACCCTAATTTTTTTTATTTTTTATTTTTTTTAAAAAAAAAGAACTCCAACGTGCTTCCTCTGTTCAAGGCGTGAAAATTGCATTTCCTCTGCAAAAAGTACACATTTGTCGGCAGACCATCATGTACTTTTAAAATCGTGATGGCTATGAACCTACTAGAATTCTGCAGTCAAGCGTACTTCTGCGAAAGTAGTAGGTAACCTCCTAAAAAATCTGGTTCGGGAGAGCAAAAAAATAGATAATATTGTGTCGTTGGAGATCGGTCGTTACAAATTATACGTGTTATTTCGAAGAAAATTTCACTTTAGAATGATTTTAAATTAACACAAAATAAAGGTTATGGAGATGCCCATAAATTCTTTTAAAGAAAGCTACTGGATCTCACGTAGGATGGAATTTGTCTTCACGTGTCAGATTTTGACCGAGTTGAGATATGAGAATAAAACTATAAAAGTCAACATAATTTGACCCATTTAATTAAACGGGTTATACTCTTCAACATTAACCTGCTAATTTCATGTTGGGTTTGTTTCAAGTTTGCATACCATGTAAAAAATTATCAGCCCTTATGTTGTGTGTTGTGTTCGGATCATATCGAAGTATGAGTATACGACTATATATGTCAATCCTAATCCTACCCATTTTACTAAACAAATTATACCCCTCAACCCATAGGTGGCAATTCGTGTTTTCAAGTGGTATCAAAGTATAGATATAAGACTATATAAATTAACTCTAACCCGACCAATTTAATTAAACGTGTTAAACTCTTAAACTCCAATTTACTAATTTTGTATTGGGTTCCTATCGAGTTTAGAATGTGTCAAAAATTGTTAATCCTATTTCAATCTTAACCCATTTACTTTATGTTAAATTTTTAAGCCGTGTCTAAAATTATTAACACTAATCAACTTTGACCACAAATTAATAAATTATTAGTACTAATCAACTTTGACCACAATCACGTTTCCTTTTCAGATTTGATAATGGCCGGTTAAGCCATGGTCTTGGGTCGGCCCCGGAAGAAACAACAAAGGCCAATATCAACCGCCGTGTGGGTAATAGTATGTACCGATGATGGGTTCAAGAATGAAAAGTCAGCTCTTCAGACAAAACCAGGTATTTTTTTCTCTTTGCCAATTGGCCATCAACCGCCGTATGTAAAGAATTGATTCGTGTAACGATATTCAAACCGATTGACTTCGTTGTTTATTTGTTTGTTTTTTTCTTTGAAAGAGATCGACTTTTTTAAATTTTCCTCGTTTCATTTGTTTTTTTAATATTTTTTTAGCTCTAAAACCTATCATAGAATAAAATATTTATTAGTCCTTGACTCGTGACCTAATAAAGAATTTACGTGCTTTCAAAATAAATAAATAAAGAATTAACGTAATAGCTCACTTAATGTAGTCCATTCGACAAAATATGACTTTTTAAGGTGTCACATCATACATGCAATCTATGGGCTGGACGGCAGAAAATGAATTTTCTTGTGAGAATTATTATATATTTTTTTAATAGTATTAATTAAATTGAAAGAAATATTATTAAAAAATCTAAACGTAATTTTTATAAACAATTGCTAATTTGCTAGTATATTTGATCTATAATCATGTAACTGCAGCCCAGAGAAAGTAGAAAATATTTGCATTCACATAACCTACTTTTAGTTTTAGAAGTTAGAAGACAATTAAAGAGTTGTTCAGATCTGGGGCCAATTTCATACTTAAAGCTGAAGGAACTATTCAATTTCCAGTTATCAAATTTTGGATACAACTACAAGTTGTGTTTTTGAACAGTTCAAATGATAACTCGACTCATCAAATACGAAGCCATTGTTCATAGTAGCATCAGCACATTTTCTACCATCATCCTACCATGTACAAAAAAGAAAAAGAAAAAGAAAAAAAAAGAAAAAAGAAAACATCTGAGAGCAATGATTAGCATGCACATGCATAACTCGTTTACATATTTGAGCTGAAAGTGTTTTGGGTCACCTACCAATACCATGCTGACTGGCAGGGGAGGAGTTTCCTTTCTCACTTCCAAAATCATTGTCTTCAATTTCACTCCCATCTAAACAAACGAAGCTGTTTTTGATACTTGGCTCTGAGCTAGCATTGCTGCTTGTGGCAAGAGGAGAGTCAGCAGCACTCACTGTCCTTATTGTGGAACCTGATCTCACACTGTAAATAGAGGAAGCAGGAATGTTTGTCACGGATGGGCGTAGTTTAGCCGGGATGCTTCGTCTTATATCCTGGGTAAGGAAATCCCAAACCACATTAGGAATTGCTACACAAAAGATGAATTGCTCTAATATCATGTTCACAAGACCGCCATATATATGCATGCTAAAATAGCCATGAAATAAGCCTCCAATTAAAATCATTCAACATAATAAGTTGCATAGGACAAAGTTTTTTCTCTAAACTTTGTCCTATAAAGTATGAGGTGGATATATTCCAAAAGGGATCTAAGGATTTGAATACCAAGAAAATTATGTATATTGTCCTATTGTTGATAATAGGACAATATCTACCCAAGCATGGATTCATTTAACGGATTGCACGCTTGCAATAAGGATAGAGATACATACCATATGCCTCAAAGCCATATCAAGGGACTTATTCGAAAGCGTTCTTCCAAAGCCCGAGCTGTTGGTGGAAAAAGACTTGATACCTTCGTTATGCGTAGAGTAACTGTCATCTTGTTTTGGTGGTGCAAGTTTCCTCATGTTTACTAATCTTTCAACCATCTTTGTTCCAATAAGTACAGGGCTCTCTGTTTCATCATCTTTTACACGTAACCTACTCTTAGCCAGAATGGCCTTCCCATTACTATAGGCACTGCCATGAGAAGCTCGTCCTCTAGACGGAGAGGATGATTGCTGTCTCGATTTTCCATTTGAAACGGAGTCAATAGAAGACAACCTAGCACTTGGAGCACCTGGCCTGCCCTTAGAGGCTGAAACTGGCCTTTCCTGAAATGATGTCCTCAAATTTGGAGGAGCATCAAGTGAGAAACCAGGCATCTCAGAGGGTTTCCTAGGCCTAGATTTAGCTGGCGGTGAACTTCCACGTGCTGGCAGTGGCTTTTTCAAAAATGCAGGACCTGACTTTGGCGCTGAAGAAGATCGACCAGGAGGAGCGGATAAACTAGGTTCAACCGAGGGGGCTGATGGTCCACGGTTTGGTGTGGCCGATCTTGATGTTGACTTGGAAGTTGGTAAGGAAGGTCTGGCAGTTGGTGTTGAAGACCTAGCAGTGGATCTAGTAGGAGTTGAAGATCTCACCACTGGAGGCGTGGAGGATCTTGAGGGTTTCGTTTTAGAAGGTAATGTGGGATGTGAAGCAGGTGTGGAGGATCTTGAAGGTTTCGTTTTAGAAGGTAATGTGGGCCGTCCAGTTGGAGTTGCAGGTCTAGAAGTAGCTGATGTGAGCCCCGCAGATGATGGTGGCCTTCTATTACCGTTGCTGGAAGAATTCTGTCTAGAGGGCGAAGTAGGCTGCTTAGGGACTATAATACTCCTTGAAGCAGGTTCGTCCTGGACCTTATCTAGCTGCAACCAAATGATATAGAAAACAAGGCAACACAAATTTGCAAATTATGATAGAGGAAGCGAAACTAGAAAATACCAAAACATTAAAAGAGGGAACCTATTTGATTAAAACTAAATGTTAAAGACATCTGATGTTACCAGTAAAAAAAGAGCCAAGCTATACTCTACATTAGTCAAATGTTAGCAAGTTGCACATACAAGGGGTTATCGTACCAGTTAACAAGGCCCATAAGCATCCAGAATCCAAAGTAAATAGAGCTCTTACCCTAGATTTCGGAGCAGTGGGACGCACATTAGGAATCTCAATCTGACTCAATACAGTTTTCTGTGAATCCTTCTCTGAAGGAGGAAAAAGTGGTGTGCCAGGTGGTGTAAGAAGCCTGAATTCAAAGGAACTTCCCATAAATACCAAGGCAAAGCATATAATTCTCCAACAGAACAATATAGAGGCATTATGTAGCAATAAAGAATACGTCAAGACACTGTGTGTTTGTGTGTATCCATATATTATGCAAGTAGATGCATTTCTTCTCATTTTCAGTCCTAAAGCTTCTGGAACAATCCAAACAAGAAAGCTCAGCATTCTACAATCCAAACAGGATGATAAGAAACCCAAACCCCTATTTCTTCATATATCTAATAGGTTAATTTCTGAATTATATGAGAAAAAATGGCCTGAAACTAGTTTGTTCAGTTTCTTCAGAGAAGACACATGCAGTCAGAGACGTGCATGAATAAAGCTTTAAAAAAGAAAGTGACTAGTTTAACATTTTCTTTGTGAGACCATTAACTTCAAATGAACTTTAATCGTCGGTCATAAGAAAAGGGACAAAGTGAAAAGTTCAATTGAACATTTGAGCAAAAGAATTAAGATGCATACGAAATGGCATTGGTACTTTAAGTGGGGTCCATAAAAAGACAAATACCATCCTAAAAATGTAACTTTTTTCTTTTGCGTAGTAGTCTAACATTGCCCAATGATATTTTGCCCACTATTTTTCTTGATCAATCTTACAAGCTATTTCGACTTTGAGTCCCAATTGTTGTCCAAGTCTTCAATCATTAGCTTTAATCAAACTTTAATCGCCGATGATTATCAAAAAGTGAGAGAAGAAAGGCAAAAAAAATACTTGAGAACTGTGAAAAGTTACATTCAAATTTTTAATCCTCACATTCATAACAAAATGGCTCTTTAAATTTGAGCGGGGTCCATCAAAAGACAAATATCAATCTAAAAATGGAACTTTTTTTTTTCTTTTCCAAACATTGAGTAGTCTAACATTACCAAATATCTTTCTGCTCGCATTTTTCTTTGATCAATTTTACAAGCTATTTGACATTGTTTCCCCTATATTCTAACATTGATGTCAACGTCTTCGATGCATAAAAAAAATTGCAAAATAAATTGTGGAAAAAAAAAATCGAAAAAAGAGATGGAGTGAGTTGGAGTTTAAACATATACCAATCATAATCAGATTTGTCATTTTCCGAGTTCAGGAACTCATCGGCGCGTGTCTTCCGGGGAGGCATCGACTCTGCAAAATACATCATCATCATCCACAAGAAGAAAACAAAATTTTCTTACATGCACAAAGAATGTGAAATCTGTTAGAATATGATTAAATTTACCGTTCCCTATTGACTTAATCTTTTGGAACAAGTTAACACGGAATCAGTAATGGTCCAAAGTTCAAACCCTAACTCCATAATACACCTATTGTTTCAGTTAAATATTCTACGTGCTCAACGCTTTTAGCAGAAGCAGATTTACCAAAATGGATTCAGAGCCACTGGAGAAAACCTGACCTGCGGGTGAGGGAGTGTGGAGCTCTTCAGCGTCCATCTCACGCCTCCGCATCTGGAGGAACAGCGCGAGCTCTTCGTCTCTCTCCTTCTTCACCATTTTCCTCTCTCTCTGTTTCTTGGTCAGCACGGACAGTCTCGCACTCTAAAAACTGAAAGGCGACGAGTACTTGAAAACGAACTGAGTTATCTTTTTCGATTGGAAACGACGACGGATCTGAAGCTAAAGCTCCGAACGCAGTAACAGAGAGAGATTGTGAATTTGTGAGAGTCTGAGAGACGAGACAGAGCAGTGGCAGCTCGAGCTTTAGCTTTCAGATTTTTCTAAAGAACAAAATAGAGGATTTGAATTGCAGATGGGAAAAAAAAAACAAAAAATTGAAAATATCATGAGGAAAACGACTACAGATTTGAGAAAAATCACGAAATTGCCATTTCAAGGCAATCTATAGTTAACTGTTTTGAAAGAGATGCCTATGAAGAGTACTTAATTGTAATAATAGGAGAAATATTATAGGGACAAAGATTCTATAAAAATGATACGTGTTTTTTTTTTGGTACGTGAGGAGTACAATTTTTTTTTTTAAGGGATAAGTTCACAAAATAGTATCGAATAATACGCCGTTTTGAGAAAATA
This sequence comes from Alnus rubra, assembly GCA_028654335.1. NCBI lineage: Eukaryota > Viridiplantae > Streptophyta > Magnoliopsida > Fagales > Betulaceae > Alnus > Alnus rubra. The sequence continues at coordinate 1,108,719 of JAJPGS010001499.1, read as the reverse complement.
GTACTGAACTATCAAACGTCTCACTTAAGGGTACTCTGATAAGATTTGTTGTCAAATCCTGTCAAATTTTTTAAAATATCTCTATATTTATTTTTTAAAAAAAATAAATTATAAATTTTTTCAAAAATTCAGCCACGAGTATTTTTACAAATTTCTTTAAATTCTGACCAATATCTAAATCCTAACTTTTTTTTTCTTTTCTTTTTTCGAAAAAAAAAAGGTATTTTAAAAATTTTGTCAGTATTTAACAGCAAATCTTAATAAAATACCTTTAAGTAAGATGTTTGGGACGTTTGATAGTTCAGTACCATTTTTTTTAAAACGTTGTATAATTCGATACATTTTATGAAATTATCTATTGCTTTAATTGTAGGCCACACATTTATTCAATTTTGTTGACAATATCATATTAATATATTAATAAAGTGAAATAAAAATCCAATATTTGATTTCACAATTGTTGTTTGGCGGCATTGCATGAATCGCATGATGGCCTTTGTCATGTTTGATAAAGTCGAGAAATGAGAATTTATTCTTTTTGGTTTGGCAGGTGAGAATTTATTCGGTAGGAATAAAAAATAAAAAAATAAAAAAGAAATGAAAAAGAAAAAGAAAAGAAAAAAGTGAGAATTTATTCACTGCCATGTTCAGTGAATCTCCTTGTTTTTGCTTTGTCTCAGATATAAGTTTTTGTATTTAATATAATTGCAGTATGACTATTACGATAATAAAGTGTAAAGAATTAGCAAGTCATAATATATACTTTTGTTGTAAAGTCAGTATTGTATTAGAAGTATTTATGCTCCGTTTATTTCGGTGTAAAATGATTTTCGTCGTAAAATAGTTTTGAAGAAATCATTTTTCAGAAAAATATTTTCCGTCGAAATCATATTTCAGTGTTTGGCGCATACGAAAAATTACAAATATTTTTTATATTTTAATTTAATCATATTAATTTAAAAAAATTAAATTGTATTCACAAAATAAAAAATAATATAAAAATATTTTTTTTTAATTTGGCATATACAAATTCCGGCGAAAGTTGTCGGAATCCGGTCATTTTCGCCGGATTCCGACGAACTTTGCCGGAATTCGGCACAAAACGCCGGAAACTGGCCGGAGATTCGGCTAGAACAGCCGATCCGGCCAAATGCCGGGGGTCCGGCCGGATTCGACGAGATGGCCGGAATCCGGCGACATCTTCCAGACGTCGCCGGATTCCAGCTTAATTTGTTGAATTTCTGCACCGATCGGAGTCGAAATCTGACTTGTCGAAATTCGGCAATAGTCAACTGCTTGAACGTAAAGGTCGACTGCATTGTTTAAAAAAAATCGACTGCATCTACCATTTACGGAAAATAATTTACGCTTTTAAAAAGCGTAAATCATTTTTCAAAATTTATTAAGCACTTTTGGTCAAACGGAAATCATTTTCCGGTTGACCATTATTTTCGCCCCTACTACCGAAACCATTTTCCAAAAATCATTTTATGTTGAAAACAAACGGGGCATTAGTTAATATCAATTCTTATTTTTTATTATATATTAGTGTTTCAGTTGGATTACATATAGTAGTCACATAGTTGATTACATAGTGTGATCTTGTAGTTTGCTTTATCTTTATTATTAGTGTCAGTGTGGTATTATAATTAAATGTTAGAGGCATTTTGTATACGTGGCGAAACTCTAAGTTGTGTAGGAATTATCTTCTAGTCGAGTGTAAGTGTAGGTGTCATTAAGGAGTTCTAATCCAAGTCTAAGTCTTATATTCATTTTATTTGAACGATGTCATTGAATGAATAAAGAAGCAGAAAATTAATCTCAAGCCTTGTGTTTGAAAATGTCTAAGTTTCTTCATAATTTAAAAAGTTTAAGTTTCCTAAGAATCTAATAATTTATCCCGTTATGTGTTTGAAAAATCATTCACATAAGAATGACTAACTTGACATTCTTCTTCCGTGTATTTACTATAAATTTCTTCATCACATTAGCCGTTAAAAATTTAAATTTGATTTTAACTTATGAGGAGTTATAATACAAATATGAGTACCTAGATATATTTTTTAACATGCTAGAAATTAAATTTTTATCTCATCACTATTTCAACCGTGCTAGTACCATTCAATTTTTTTAATAAAAAAAATAATTCAATAATTAATAACCCAATTTATAAAATAAAATAAAAATATAATTTATAATCTAACTTGGTTCGTGGGGGTAATATTGAGATTTTAGCTCTAAATCAAACCTATTTTTAAAATTGCCGAGGTGGTTGTTAATCCCCAGGGGAATTCAAACTGTCTATGAAAAGATACCGAGATTTAAACGTGGGCTGTTGGATTTCTCGGGATGTACACCCTCATATCTAACGGCCACAGTTGAGGGGGGGGAAATTCAATTGCACGACGTGGACCTCGTGAATCGTGTGGTTTAAAATTGGTGTCTGCATCTGCGTGCGGACCCCATTCAACTTCGGCAAATTATTCCCAGCCAATCAGTTGGATTGGGCCTCGTAGACCCACTTGATTGCACTTCGGCGCACGAAAAGATCATTATTATGCAATAACGCATGGTCCAATTAACGACAGCCACCATACGATGTCGCATTAACGTATCAGTGACGATTCTCTTGGTTGATATCATTAAGCATCGAGCAATGCAAGGTGAAGCAAAGCTTCCGTATGAATTACGGAAGCTTTGCTTCACCATGGTATAATTGTAATTATTAATAATTACAATTATGCCATGGCAGAAGTAAAATTTCAAAAACTTTGCTTCACTCGAGCATTACCCTTAAGCATCGACTAACGTGCTTATTTTGTAATCATTTTATTTATATTATTGACGTGAGGTTTTTAAAATAAATTTTTTAATTGATTAATTAAAATTTGTAGTCACATCAACAAATATAAAATATGTATAAAAAATAGTATTAATTTTGAGTTTATTATTAAAATAGATAAGATATGATATTTAAGTTTGGTTTGGATCTAATTTTATATTTTTAGTTGAAATCCGACTCATTAAAGTTGCAATATGCGTCTCATAACAAAATGCAAAAAGACACGTGTCTCGATCGCTAAAGATCCAATTTCGATTTTAACTCAACCGGAGTTGAATCCATAATAATTTTCAATCTCGTAAATTATGGAATAATTATAATAATAACAAAATGTGAGAAGACAATACAGTTGTTGGGGTTTCAGTCTTTCAGGCATATCGGGAGAAAGGGAAAAGCTAAACAAGAGATATAGTCTATGGTGGTCAATAGTAGCGGTGAATGGTTATGCTAGTGACGACAACGATTATAGTCATCGAGGGTGGGTGCGGAAGAGAAAGAAAAGGGTGTCGGTAATCGGTTGAGAGAATTCAATGTGGTTTGATTAAATTGTCCTCCACTAGTTTAAAACCTCAAAATTCATTTAGTAGACACCATAAAATGTAAGCCACAAATTAAGAAAGGGGACCTAACTCGAGGTGAGCTGCTCCCCTTGCAATATATTACAATCTACAATCTTAATGAATTAATTAGATGCTGTTACTAATGAACTACCTTCATGACCTCAATTAATGTAATTTGTCCCTAACCATACATTGTCCCTTTTTATTCCCTCTAAAATTGTGATGTTGAAGCACAGTGATGTTAACTTCAAATGGAGACCCAAGGCGTAGGCCATGTGCCACGCTCACTCTTTGAAACCCACACCTAGCTCCCATGTTTTATATATAAGAACAAATTGAAATGGAGAAAATTGATTACATTAAATTGACATTTGTCTGAATACGTAATTTTCAGACAAATTTTAGGCTAAACATAGATGTCTAATATAACGGATTTTATTTTATTTTATTTTTTAAAAAAAAAAAAACTTGTTGACAATTCAGACGGTCCGAATTGTTGGCTAAAGTTTGTTTTTCGTTGTATTAAAAGGGATTTGGATAAGTCCGAATTGCTGACAATTCAGACAGTAAATTATGAGGGGTAATACTAGGATGAAGACTTTTGTCCTTACAAAGGTGATGTGGCTTCTAAAATTACCATTGGATCAAAATTCAATAGTAATTTATTCTAAATCTAATAGTAATTTAAAGGACACATCACTTTTGAAATGACAAAAGAAAGACAGAAGTCTTCATTATAATACTACCCAATTATGAGAGAACCATTATGAGATTTATATGCCCGAATAGGTCTTTATCCAAATTCATATTGAAAGACAAAAGAGCCACGTATGGGCGTTAGTGACCAAGTCCCTAGTCCAACCCAAGTCTGATTGCGGGAAATAAACTCGTTTGGCCCAGGATGTATTACTTTTCTTGGGCCAAGCATGAACCGTGCTACAAGACACTTGTTCCAATTATACCAGATTCAGTACCAGCTGAAACAGAATCTAAGCCAAACACGTTTTTATAGGCCAAGTTTGGATTTCTCTCGGTCTTTGCCGGGCTAGAAGTGCAGCCTTTATGGGAAAAAGAATGTAACAAAAAAATGCTAAAAATTACATTTTTATTTTACTTTTATATCACTGTTGGAGAAATTATCATCCTCAAATCTAAGTGAGCCTACAGTCGAACTAGGGGCCCAGTTGGTCTGATCGACCTGCTCGATCACCAATGTCTCGGATATTTACTATAGAGTTATGTGGCTGAGTCATCTCAAAATACACATGAGGACGTTTGAATGTCTTTTGTGAATTATGTTTGGGATTTACGGGTTAAGGTTAAAATTTGGAACTCTCCCTCATCGTCAAAAGAATCTATCCTGAATATCTTGGGATAGGCTCTTATCCCATAAATCATGGGATAATGTGTTTATTAGTATGGAATCAGCTTAAGAGTTAGTGTCCTACCCGAACTGGACTCTAAGAAGATCAGTCTAAAGCTTGTGCAATCCGTCTCAGACTCCTAGTCCAACTGCACTCTATCGCTCCAATAATTTCAGAACTGTGTGCCTATAAAAAGGCTACTACCCCAGATATAAACTTACGCTCTAATCTTTGAGTTTACTCTGCTCTAGATATTCTCAAAATTGTCTATCAAAACTGATAGAGGCATCGGAGTGGGGACAGTCGGCACCCCTAATGAGCTTTTTATTATTTTGCAGGTCTTAAAGAAAAAGGCGAACTACGATACAACAACTAATTATTAGGCAACACGTCACCATACTAAAAATTGTACCAACAATCACTTTGTTGATGTGACATTGCTATTGGCCCTTATTAAAAATAAAATCTAATAACTGATTGGCAATGCCACATCAGCAAAATGAGATTTAACTAAATAACTTTCTTGTGAATCAATAGATAGAAAACCTTTGTGTTCCCGCATTATATTCACGCTATTAAAAAAAATTAAAAAAAAAAATTAATAATACTAACTAAAATTTAAATTAGAGAAACGGCATTGTGTTCTAATACTATTTGCAAAACTGGTCTACGAAGGCGGAGACAAATACCAATTCTGAACCAAGATAGCAGCAGAATCAAAACAAGAACATGGGAGGCAGAGAATGTACAATCAAAAAAGATTTACTTTAATAGTGAATGGCTAATCAGGCATCATCAGCATCGCTTCCAACAACTTGAGCTTCCTGACTTGACAAGTAGTTGCTTCCATCAGGACCCAACATCTTAAACCTGTTCAACGATAAAACTTTTTCAATTTTCCTTTCGTTTTTTCTTTCAAAACAAAAACATTAACCGACAACCAAAAACACTCAAAACTACTTTCACGTTTATGATGTCACATCAAAACATTTTTCCAAACAAAAGACACCCTCTGAAAAGGGTTAACAACCAGAGCCACTGTGTAATCACCACAAACAGTAATCAGTTACCTCTCAAGGATGAATTTCCCCTCCTTGTACTTCTGGTTTTTCTCATGTGCAGCCTCCTGAAAATGAGTGGCAAAATTTAAAGAGAATCATTCAATAAACCATGTTGACAAGAGAATAAAATTTATAAGCAATAAATATTAAACATAAGATGATGTTACATATTTCCATCCCACAAGTGAGCAGCATCCAACACAAAAAATGTCAACAACCGTGTGCAATCCAGTAATCATCATGCGCTCCTCTTTCTCTCCAACTGTGACATTCACGCTGTCGTGCAATGGAAAGCAAAATATTACTTGAAACATTCATATGTAAAATTGTCAAATGATATGAGCTATGATGCTTGAGTCTGCCTAGGATGCAAGTGATGATGGGATTGGCCATCTACCAAACAACTTGTCAACCAAAGGGGAACTGGCCAGCTCAACCATGGAATATAAAGGGAAGACAATGTTTAAAGGAGAACACTGTTTACACAGGAGCAAGATTTTCAACTCATTGGTGGGAATGAAGTCCTTCTGGCTACTTCATAGCTTGCTGGTTTTTCAGCATTCCTTTTTCCCATATCATTTAGAGTATTGATTACTGACAAACATTTTGGAAAATATAATGACCAAGTAAAACATTTTGGAAAATATAATTATCTATCCTCTCATAGCAAAAATACTAAATGCTCATTCAAGCAGCTTCTCACACCAATATAACCAGATTTTCTGCAGAACCTATAGAACATTGACGAATGGTTCAAACTAATAAGCACGTTTACTTTTTAAGAATCTCGCAAGCATGCATTACTTTGATTGATATTATACCAATATTCAGACATTTATATACAATAATAGTACAATTGTAGGTGCAGAAAGAGATTCTACTGCCAACACTTATTTGCTGAATACTAACTAGTAACAGATGTCAAAATCAAAGAATACTTACACTTTGTCGAAGAGATAAGCCTTTCCATGTCTGCAGTGGAAAGACTGGGACATAGGAAAACAGAGGGTTAGAGCATGTTGCTATATTTCAGACATGATTGGACACTGAAACATAACAATGAAAAATGGAATACACACCCATAGTCTCTGCCATATTTTTATTATTTTATTTAGAATCCCAGGAAAAATTAGACCGGTTATTTAAGCCATTAAAAAAAAAAAAAAAAAAATGGGGCATAAAATCCCCAGGTCTCTGATGGTTGACATAATCAGAAGACAATAATATAGCCTTTAATAAGAAAAAAGACTCGCACGCCTACCTAAACAAGTTAAAGTGAAATAAAATAAAACAATATAAGTAAAGGCTTTACAGTCAGAAAACAATCCAATGAAAAAGCTACAAAAAAAAAAAAATACATGATAAAATAAAATAAAATCTGGTGGGCAGCCACAATGCATATAAAAACTGGAATTTTTTAATCAAGAATCTTGAACGTTTAAGGGACTAATATCATTTTTACATGTCTGGAAGTAAAATTGGTAAAGAAGTTAAACAAGGAAAAATTCTGGGAGAATTGGGTGACCTAATTCTTCTGGAAAGCAATGACCCCAAAATATCAAATAAAAATCAACCCACTCCCCAGTTTCTGCATTTGCATAGTCAAAGCATGACAGTAGTCACATTGGTTTTATCTATCAAGGTTCTGATAGTACGAGCAAGTATACATGCTGGCATGCTGCAGATAGACCATATATACATAATGTCCTAGTGAAATGTGACTCATGGTTTACTTATCAAAAAAAAAAAATGTGACTCATGGTATAAATCATTTATGAGGTAAGAGCATTCACACCGGGTTCGACAATTTTCATCTCAAATTTAGCTAAAAAAATCACATTTTTTTTTTCAATTTTAGCTACCAATTTTTTCAAAACACTTCATCTCACTCTTAATTTTAGCCATCAACTTTTACTATTCCATTTAAATATTTTTTCAAGGATAAATTTATTCTTTCTCTATTACAAAGAGAGAGAATGATAGAATAAAATTTATTTATTTATTTATTTTTCAAACATTTGGTGTCCACTTGCCAAATTTTTTGTTAAAGTTGCTAGCAAATTGGGTCCTGCTTTGACTAGCCTGTGTGAATGCTCAAGAGAACCAACAAAAAAAGTATGGCATGGAAAGAACAATAAACTAACTGGATATCTTGCAATTCTTCCTCACACATGAAAACACAATATCATACCAGGAAGCATAACTCAAATTATATATTTAAGGGGGGAAAAAAATCAACATAATATCTCCAAATTAATAAACCCCGTTTCTTTTCCATCTTGCGGTACTTTGAAATAAAATATACATAATAATCCCCCCCCCCCCTTTTTATTATTATTATTGTTTTTAACCGATTTAGGGTCTTCCTTGTGCCTTATATCTAACTCCCTATTGAGAAAGTCACACATTAACAAAGCACAACAATGCATAATTCAGTATTACGTCATGAATATCAAGAGCAGAGCAAAAGGATCAACAATGGGTTTGAGACATTGTGGGTAAACGGGAAAAAAAAAAAAAAAAAAAAAAAACCTTGGAAAGAGTATCTTCAGAAAGGGCAAGGTGTGTTCGGCAGTGCTTGCAGCTATAGAAGCTTCCTTCGAGAGTGATCACAAACAGCCTTCCCATCTCTTCCCACTACCAATCCCTCTGTTTCTCACCACTGACACACACACACAATCGAACTTTCTTTCTCTGTTTCCCTCCTGAACCACCAAAAACCGATCTCCATGTTAGACAAACGAGTAAAACCAACAAAACCCACAAACTAAAATCGAACAAAGTTCATGAAAATCAATCAAAGACAGCACAAAACGAAAATCAAACAGATGGGCTATCACAATGCAGACTTGTGTTTGACGCAGAGAATGTGCAACAAAAAGAAAAAAAGGCAGATTTTACCAGCAATTACAGAGAGAGCCACGAGAGCAATCGAATGGTATACCATTGAGCCAAGTTGTGTGCCCCTATATATATATATATACACACACTGTACATGTTGTATTTGAGTCAAATTCGAGTTCCTCAAATTTCATTATTTGAGTGAAACTCGAGTTCCTCAATTTCAAGAGGCCTGACCAGTGACGATTCTTAGATATTTGTCGTTTAGATTTTTATATTTTAAAAGATAATCCTGGATAAAGTCTAAATATTTAATCATTACTTTTTTATCGATTTGTTTAGATTTATCATCTCTCTTATTGTAATTGAATTATTTAAATTCAAAATAATTATTAATATTTTAATACCTATATCTTACCTAAACAATCAATATATCTTACCTAAACAATCAATTTTAAAATAGAGACTAAAGTAATCCTACATATCACACAATCATTTTGTAAATATCTTATAAAACTAATGTAGTAAAGTCTAAAAGTCATTGAATATTTTTTTCAACAAGGGCTACCCATAGTGCGTTTTACGCACTCTTCCTTATATGTTGATACGACATTGTCACCTTCATCAAAATAATTCATGCATTCTCTCCGAGTTAGCGCCACATCAAAAGCTCTAGGTGTGGTGCGATCACCCTTGGAGGTTTAATTGGGGGGTCGACCACCCTAAGTAGGTGGGTAGCTTTTCTTTTAAGTTGACATGATAATGTCACGCTAGCGTGTAAATTAGCCGTATGTAAATTGTACATCAGGTAAAGTAACATTTTTTTCAAAGATATGAGGTATCTCAAAACATTTTTTTTTTGTTTTTTTGGTGACTCATTCTTTCACTGGTTTTGGTGTTCTTTTCAAAATTTGCATGTTGGCTATTCATGGTACCGAAAGGTCTCATATGAATCATATTCATTGTTTCTTTAAAATGCTTCAATTGTAATTATTTATTTATTTTTATTATGAATTATTATTTAATCCTATCTCTTGGGCAATGCTTTGCCAATTTCTTTTAATTGGCATAGTCCATGCCAGTAATAATTTGTCATCAAGTGATTCGAGTTGTTTAATGCCGGCACGCCTGGTGTTTCTTATTTGTTCTTTTCTAATTCACGAGAAAATTCACTCATGCCGGCCTACAAAGCATGGGAAGACCTGTGTTATAGCTATCCTCCTCAAACCTTTTGAAATCCTTCAAATTTATTATGTTTTGGGGAAACATATAAACCCCCAAAATGTGATATTTTAAAGCTCGTAAGGAAAGAAAAAGCAAAAAAAAAAAAAAAAAATCCTCTGAAATTGAGTGGAAAGAATTTCTTCAAATTCAGGGTCTGTTTGGGTTTGCGATTTTAAAAAATGCGATTTAAAATAACGATTTTAAAATGTGCGATTTGAAAAAAGTGATTTTTAAAAACGCAGTTAAGCGTTTGGCAAAATCGCAGTTTAGCCTTTAAAATCGCGAATTTATCTTTAAAATTCTGCGTTTTCAAAAAAGCACTATCTTATCTGCAATTTGAAAAAACAGATTTTCTGCGTTTTCTAATCGCAATTTTTAAAAACGCAGTTCCCAAACGATCTATGTTCTGCGATTTAGTTTAAAATCGCACTTATTGTTTAAGAAATCGCAATCCCAAACGCACCCTCAGAGTCTACTAAGCATGTGATTCGTATAAAGAGTTGTAGAGAATAATTACCAAGATTTGCAAGTTAATGAACTTCTCATCTAATGTGATTTTCAATAATACCATGAGTCCGCCGTCGCGTGGGTGGATATCATTTTAAAAAATGTATGTAAATTTAAAGACATCCTAATTTTGAAAAAATTTCCCCTAATTCAGTTTGGAGAAAAACTGTTTGTCTAAAAAGTTACTGTAGAACCTTCCGCAAAATGACCATCATGTGAGAGAGATATATAACAAGTAATGGTGAACTGATTTGGTAGTTGAAGGTGTACCCATTCATTGTTTCTACAATACATCCTCGTCAATTTCGCCACAATTGGTTGGGCTATCAAAACAAATGAAAACAAAAGTAGACCTAAACTAAAAACGTTGATCATCTTAAGCCCCATAATGTTTTTATTGTATTTCAGTATTTTTAAGAAAGTATACACAAAGTCAAGAACATATCGTACCGAATCATTTAAAATTTCAAATAACGTGACAAAATATACACCATTAGATCTATGAAATCTAATATTTACCATGAAATTATTCATTTCATGTATTTATTAGATCTGTAATATTTAGTCTTGAATATGAAATGGTTCCTTACATTGAAATGGAGAGGATCCTATTCCCAAACGGGATGTGTTATTTCTACATCATTCTGGTTTACATCAAGACACATGGGACGTGAAACTCATGCATACGGGTAGAGTACTAATTTGATGTAAAAAAATCATTACCCTTCCCAAAACGAAGGCAGCATAGATCTTACTAAAAGAGCCTAAACGTACAAGGGGCACATATCAACCATCATTGACAAGATGGAAATCCAATCAAAAAATGCTTCCTCGGCAAATGCCCAAAAGGACATGAATCAGGAAAAAAAACAAATTGTTTTCCCTCGCAAAATGAGATCCACAGTCGACATACTATCAGAGAGAAGAAACTCTTTCCTCAGGATATCTTCTCTCGACTGCACCTATTCTCTGAGGAGGCCATACGATGTGGGTCACCCTTCCTTGAACCAAACCCAAAGGAATCTGCCAATAAAAGCATGGGCAAGTTAGGCTCCATGTTACCAAGGTGAAGGGATAAAGACGTTCAAATGAAACTTTCAGAAAGGGAACTCCAACACGAGTAATTTCCCAAGAAGATACATAAACAAATAAAATTTCCCGGTTAATGCATAAACATTCTGCATCTACTGCCACTGGACCAATAAAATTATGGCCATGTGAAGAATTATATTGTCAAAGGACCTTTCTTTTAGGTGGGTGAGAGGAAGGGTGGCCTTCTTCCATACTAAACCTTTATACACTATCTTATTCAAGCAAACTGCAAAAACAGTGGAAAGGGCAACTTACTGGGCCAAAAGATCTAGAATCCTTGCTAGAAGCTGAATTATCACCCTCTACCCAACAATGTCCATCTGGAATCTTCAACATATCATAGGAATTATGAGTGGTTCCAATCCATTCACCTGGTAAGGCAATTATTCTCTTTATGTGTTTCTCCTTGTGATTACTTGGGGAGCTGCAGAGGATTGAAACTACAATAATATCATAATGCAGCACTGAAATGTTGGCATCCAAAGAATACTTAAAAAACAATAATAAATAAATCACCAGACCTTTTGTATACTTAGTCAATTACATAATGTCAATATAAGCATAAGAGGGACAAACAAACCATATGTGTAAACATTAAAGCACTGATGATGTTGCACCAAATATCGGTCAGAGCCCAGATTTAAGTCAAAGATGGGATGCAACTCAGTCGGGGTTAAGAACTACCTAGGCTGCAGACAAAAACAGTCCAGTGCAACTCATCTCTACTGGACAATATAGGCTGCTTGTCATCAACAAATCAAGTTAAATCTCAAACTTTAACTTAATGCTCATTTTTTTAGTTAGCTGCTAGTCAAACACAAGCAAACCTAATATCAAGTCAGACAGGCTCATGAAAATAGGATAGTAGGGTCTCAAAAGCATTTTAGCCATTATTTCAAATAATCAATTAGCTCAATCTACTGAATTATCACGAGTTATTCCCAAATTCACTGTGATGAAAAGAATAAAGCTCAATACCATGGCTTGGGTTTGGATGTGGTTTGCTCCACTCAACAAGCCAAGTCATGGCAATTTAACTTGGATTAGTAAATGATCCTTTGAGCCATCAAACCAATACTCAGCTTCGCTTAAGCTTATAGCCCTTTTTCAAAAACTGACTGTATTTTGGCGGAAAAGCAATCTCACAAGTACACCAGCTCTCCTCACTCCCCCAAATTCATGTAACTTATAAATCTTATAATTTTTAAAATGTCCAAAAAAATCCTAAATAAAATATATAATTGTCAAGTCAGAAAGAAAGATTGTTGGGGGGAGGAAATAGCATTTGTCATAAGATTGCAACCCCCTGTACTTTGCCCTCACCCTTATTTACACAAAACTTAACAACCAACAGTTACAAGAAATCCCACATTTCCCTATTCACCAAATATCATCTCTCTAGATTAGTTATTCATTTCATTCCATTTTCAGTCACAGCATGAACTCCTAAATTGAACAAAACGGATATTTGTAGAATCCAAAAGATCCCAACAAGCCAGTTCAAAGAACAAATTCCCCCCACCCCCCCTTGTAATCAAGCATTAATCCAGATTGCTGTCAACTGGAGGGCCAAATAGATAAGAGCCACTGGCAGCATTTTTCAAATTTAACACAAAACTAAGGTAATCACAACTTTCTTTGCGTAATACAGAATTATTTAGCACTATGAAATTGAAACTGATTCTAAACTGTATTATTTTCAAACGCCGATGCATGTTTATATCAAGTTCCATCTTGTGCAGAGGCTCCGCTTGTAGTTTGAGCTAATAGAGCAAAAGAGCTATTTAAGCAACACCAAAGGCAAAACAAAGTACCGGAAAACTACCACATCGCCGTGTGAAAACTTGTACTTTTCAAGGCAAAACTTCTCCAACAAAACATAGTCATCTGCAGCCAAAAAAACCCATGATCAGACCCCCCCACCCTTGTGACATAGCACATTGTTTAATCTTTCTCTTAAGAAATATACCCGTAAAACTGCTGGCTCGAGGATTAAATGTGGGAGACATAGAAGCCCCCCGTATAGGAACAATACTTGCATATCGATCAGAAACAGTAAGGCCTATGAGCCCAAAGGTAAAATACTTGTTTGCCAAACTCCGCAAGAAATTTCGAGTTCCCATATCCAAGTTTCCTCATATAAACACATATCAGGTGCAAAACGTAACCATCTGTACCAATCACCATCTTTTTGTTCAGCACTTCAACCATATATATATAGAAGCAGTTCAAAGTTGTGCAAATTCTCTAAGATTGCTTATGGCACAATAATTCAAAGTCAATACAAAGTAGTGCTGTTCCAAAAAACTACCATATATATATATGTGAAACAAAGCCCGAAAAGAAACAAAAGAAAAGGAAAATCAAAATTTTTTCCTAGGATAAGCAAACAAGAATAGCCAAGCATTTCTCTAGTTAGAAAAAAACTCAGAAGCAATGACAATATAGCAATGAGAACAGAGCACTAGATCCACCACAGCGACTGAAATCAACTGCAAAACGAAAATGAAAAAGAAACTCACAAAGGAATTTGCGATGACGAGCTTTACCTTGAAGAGATTGCTGTTCATATACGGGCGGGAGAGAAATGCCTGGGGTTTTACCGATTGAGAATTATGGAATACCAAAACCTATTCTTTCTCCTCGCTCGTGCTGAAGGGGGTAAAAACTAAAAAGCCAGCGTAATCGCAAAGAGCCGATCTACAGTAACATTTCCTTTCAACAAGTTCTATATATTTCCCCTGTGATGTGTCCACGTCAGATCTGAAGTAAGTCAGGTCTCTTTATCTAACGGTTCCGGAATGTAGATTTGGTACGAATAGGAATATCCCATAACCTTTTATTTTTCACTTATCCTCCATTTGTTGTAAATGTTTTTTCCATTTTTCAGTATTTAATGGAGGGGAAAATAATGATCAACGGTTGCCGAATTTCATTTTACACCGGTGATAATTTTTTTTTACCGAACCAAATATCAAAAAATATATTTTTTAAAAAAATAGTTAAAAATAAAAATATTTTACAACAAAAAACATGATACGTCAAAGCATTAAAATTAAAAATGAGGAAATCTGATTGAGAGTTACAAAAATGAGTTCAATATAGGAAAAGATAAAAGCAAATACTTCTACCTACTCCTAATATTTAATATGAATCTTAATCTCACAAATATTCCTTTTAAATATTAAAATAAATATTAATATATGATTGGGCCCATCCCTATCTTAATTGTATCTAATTATAAAAATATTTTGACAAAAGCATTTTTTTTTTTCGATTATTTTATACCTACACTCAGAATATTCACAATGGTTACTTATTTTGAAATTGTATGTAAAATGACTAATTAAAATCCTATAAAATGGGGGACGGACCTTTTACTTTATAACAATTCAATTGAGTGAGTTTTACATAATAAACAAGTCTATTTATAGAAGATAAATACTTGTAAATAAAGTAATCATAATCCTAATAGTAATAGTAAACCTTATTCTAGTAACAATAGTAAACCTTATCCTAGTAGTAAAAGGAAATAAAAACTATTTATTAGGGACCTTCATGTGCTACATCAGTCTCCCCTTCTTGAAAAGAACTCGTCCTCGAGTTAAGTTCTGATTCCTCTTGTGGAAAATATTCAAAAATGTCTGCCACGTTGAATGTTGAAGATACTGCCAAGTCCTCGGGAAGATCAATGACATATGCATTATCGTTAATTTTTTAAAGTATTTTGCATGGACCATACTTCTTATTCCTCAGCTTTCCAGAAACACCAGTCGGTAATCGCCCCTTGCGTAGATATACCATCACAAAATCTCCTTATTGAAAAATCTTTGATTGCCGACCCTTGTCTGTTGCTGCCTTGTACTTAGCATAGGATTTTTCTAGATGCTGACGAACTCCCTCTTGGGTAGCTTTCACCCGTTCTGCTAAATGTTGCGTTGCCACACTTGCTCCCGGTAACTTAGGTAAAGCTGCCAGATCTACTGCAAGTCTTGGAGTTCTCCCATAGACGACTTCGAATGGTGCCTTCCCAGTAGATCGATTCACCATGTTGTTGTAGGCAAACTCAGCCTGAGCTAAAGTCAGGTCCCACTACTTCGGTTTGTCGCCTACAATACAACAAAGTAAATTACCTAGAGTTCGATTAACAACTTCTGTCTGCCCGTCCGTCTGCGGATGGCTCGTGCTATTAAAGTTCAATGCTGTGTCGAACCGCCTCCATAATGTTCGCCAAAAGTGAGACAAGAACTTAGTGTGGCGGTCAGAAGTGATAGACTTTGAGATCCCATGCAATCGAACCACCTCTCGAACAAATATATTGGCCACTTAAACAGGATCAGATGTTTTCTTGCAATCAACAAAGTGAGCTATAACACCCCAAAAATTTTATCAATATTTTTGGACCTAAAAGAATAATATATATATATATATATATATATATATATATATATATATATATATATATATATATTTATAAAAGAAGAAGAAGAAGAAATTTTTATCTCTTTCAATTTATTATACAAAATTATTCTATGGGTTCTCTTTTACTCTTGTTAGTGTAGCCCATGATTTATAGTGGTCCTTATTTTTGTTTGCTGACCCAGTTTTGGCTAAGACCATAAAAAGCCCATGAGATAAAATACTTATTATCTTTTGGCACCCATGTGGCAATAAAATGAGAAGTCTGTTAAAAAAAAAAGAAAAAGAAAAGGGGATCAACTGGACGACGTCGTCGTTTTTTTTAAAACCTCATATCTCTCTCGCAGACTCCCTTACACATTGCAGAGAAAGCCTTGCCACTTTTCCATTACAAGGCTGAAAACCATTGACACTTTGCTAAAGCCATCTGACCCTTCTCGCCACATTTCAGTCCAAACAATTACACGTTGAGCTCATGCATCGCCCTTTAAGCCACGATAGCTTCCTTCTTCCCCTATTTAATCACCCTTCTCGCCATGCTTCAAGGCATCGGCAAAAAAAAAAATTCAAATCCTCAGAAAATACTCAGCTCACTTTTGAAATCCCAACGCAGCAGGTATCCCTTCTTCTATATTTTCTTTATGAGGGTAATAGCTTTTGTGTTTGTATTCGGGTGATTCGGGGTATAGTGATTTTGAGAATTTTCTGAATAAAATCATATGAGTTGTTGTTGAGTTTGAAGCTTAAATTTTGATGATGGGTTGATTTCTTGTGTCCTCCTTTGTAGCCGTGTGAGTGTTGATTTCTGTGAATTTTAGTAGATTAATTTTATGTAGAAATTTATGGGGTATTTTGATGACAGAATAGTTGGTGTTTTGGATTGATGGCCGAAAGAGTGCAAAACTTATTGGAAAAATTTCAGGTTTTGGTTTGTGAAAAGTTTCGGTAGGATTTTCTGTAGGGTAATGACCTTGAATATTGTTGGATTCTTTTGATTTTTTTTTTTTTGGGTAGAGAAAAACAGAGTGGGTATTATGATTTTGATGAAAATTTTGGACTTTGGAATGAGAGCCGAATGGGTACTGTGAAAATTGTTTTTGGTTCTAAAATGTTCATTCTTTGATACCCATTAGAAAACTTTATTACTCATGAGATGAATAACCCTTTCTAAGCAAAACTATTAGCTACTCATTCCATTTATCCTCATATTTTATGAAAATTTGGGAGAGAACCATGACAACCTCTTCTTGCAAAATCTAACGTGTAAATGCTATTTTGGTTCCAAAATATTCATTTTTCTTTTGATTTAGGATGCTTTCTAGTTTATCCTTAAACATATTATATAGAATATGAGTGGGTATCATTTATTTGATGGGTACTAAAATTTCTGAGTTGTTTGTGTAGAAACTTATTTTTAGAAACCGTAAGGGTGTGGGAAATTTCTAGGTATTTAGTTGTGACAACTGTTATTTTGTTAACCTCTTTATTTTCCCTTCTTGTTTTGCTAAGGGAAATATCTTTCTAATAAAGAACATGCACAATGTCCTTATTTTTGCTGCTTGAATTGTTGTTAATTATCTCTCTGTTGTTTTTATCTGTCCAAGCTATTTGTTTTTCTGCTTCCTTTGATGAATTTGGCTATATTCCATTGAAATACACGGGCTTGTGTGGGCTGAAAACACTCTGTATATTAATTTAGACCGGATGGTGGTGGTCTTATTGGTCCGGTGTTGTTGCATTGCCGTCCCCACAGTGGCTGTTGTGGATGGGTTAATAATTATGGTTTTAGTCCTAGTGTGGTCTGCAATATTAGTTATCAATTGTTTTAGATTATTAGTACACTTTTTATTATTCATTTTCCGACTGTTATGGGAATGATTCCTTTGAATATTCAATTAATCGGGGCCTTTTCTGTCTTCACTTTTATAGAGATAACCTGGTCATGTTTTAAGAATGATAATTATCTATAATAGTATTCTTGCCATAGATGCTCGTTACTATTATCTGAGAAGCCGTTTTTGAGATATTTGCAAATTGTTAATTCTGAATGCTGAAATTTTAAATAGTTATAAGACAGAATTTAATTGTTCCTTTGGATAGTCTCTAAAAAAAAAAACAATTTTATGGTCCAATAAGGTAGAGAAATTTAAGAGTCTGCTCAGAAAATCCAGGTAAGGGAACACAACTTTAAAATCCTGACGAAATTTTAAATAAAACATTTTCAAAAAAAAAAAAAAAAAAAGGTCAGGAATTTTCAAAAGACTCTTTCACTTAAATATTATTTGTTCTATGAAATAATGAATATGTTACCTATGAACCACATGAATGAATGAAAAGACTATGGTATGAATGAAGATGATGATGGGATTATTATTCTCAAAATATATATATATGTTACATGTGCACTATATGAACAAGATGATGAAATTATGATTCATTTACATGAATGTATGTTTTATATGCATCACATAAAGTTTAATCCCACGGCACCATAATGATGTGATCCGGATCTTATGATGATGATGGGTAGCGGGGCAACCACACCAAAAGTGTAGGGCTATCGGCCAGGGGGTTCTCACCTAGGAAGCTTCCTAACCCGGCAGCTCTCCCCTGTGACGACAGGATGAGCCTATAGGTCCTTCGGGATCGGTCCTATGGATGAGCCTAACGTGCACCGCTCATGGTAAAAATGCAGAAGTGGGCCAGTGATAGATAAAACTTACACACTATAAATGATGATTATATATGCACATTCCTTATTGATACTGATATTTCTATATGTAAACTCTAAAAATTTTAAATTTGTAAACTAAAATTTTATATTGTATCTTATGTTTTGTTGTGTTACTTACTGAGTTGTCGAACTCACCCCTTACTCTTACAATTCTTTTCAAATGACGCTTCACATCATTATCCTCATAGCGGGCGTACCCATAGGGGTCGCTACCTATGATGATCCACAGTTCTGGCCCATTAATGATGATCAATGGGTTTATGTTTGTTTTGATAGCCTGTGATCATAGGGTTTAGTCAGAGATTATTTTTTTTGTTTATGTATAGTTAATGACACTGCAAGTCCAGACTACTTTGGAGGTAGAAGTTCCCCCCAAGCAATAGTACATAGACCAGGCTGATTTTTTGTATATGAACAGTGTTTTTTTTTTTAGATCCCTGACTTATTTGTATTAACTGAAATGTTACTAAAATATATATGAAATTATGAGTATTAATCTACATCTTGTGATTATTGCCCTTTTCCTTTAAATGAATTTGTGGATGATTTTATTTTTCTCAAGTTCACGTATCCCCTTATTTCCCAAAACGGGGGCGTGACATGAGCCATTTTGGAAAATCTATCCACAATTACCATTATAGAATCTGCTCCTCATTGGGTTCTCGGGAGACCCAATACAAAATCCATAGATACAGCTTCCCACGGTGCTTCTGGTATTGGTAGAGGCATGTATAATCCCGTATTTTAAGTTTGCCCCTTGGTGACCTGAGAAGTCTCGCATCGTCGAACAAAATTACCTACTTCTTTCTTTAGTTGTGGCCAGTAATATCGCTCATCTACCAGAGCAATAGTCTTGTCTCTTCCCAGATGACCACCCAAGCCTCTAGCATGTAATTCTCAGATTATTTGTTCTCGTAAGGAACTCCTCTGAATGCATAGCCGATTCCCACGGAATAAATACCCCTCCTGAATGTGTATCTCGGAAACTGGTTGCCCGGCCTTGCAACGCTTCCAGGTTTCACCGAAATCTTCATCTTCCTCGTATAAGTCCTTTAGGCACTCGAATCCGGTCACTTCAGCTTTCATGGTTGTCAGCAGGGTAGCTCGACTGCTCATAGCGTCAGCTACACGATTCAGTTTGCCTGACTTATGTTTGATTGAAAAAGTGAACCGTTGGATATAAGAAACCCACCGAGCATGCATCCGATTCAGATTCTTTTGATTATTAATGAACTTTAATGCTTGATGATCTGTATGGAGGACAAACTCTCGTTGAATTAGGTAGTACTCCCACACCTTGAGGGCTCTTAAGACAACATAAAGCTCCAACTCATATGTTGACCACTTCTGTCTTGCTTCTCCGAGCTTTTCACTAAAAAATTCCACAGGCTTCCCTTCTTGAGATAACACAGCTCTATCCCGACGATCGATGCATCGCATTCAACTTCAAACAGTTTGTCAAAATCGGGTAAGGCAAGTACAGGTACCGTGCATAGTATTTCTTTGATGATTGAGAAACTTCGCTAGGCTTTGTCACCCCCGTTGAATTTTCCTTTCTTCATGCACTTGGTGATTGGTGCTACAATACTGCTGAAATTCCGAACGAACCTTCTATAGAAAGTTGCTAACCCATTGAAACTTTTGACTTCTCCCACTGTCTTGGGGGTAGGTCATTCTCTGATGGCTCTCACCTTCTCTTCATCCACTCTGATTCCATCGAAACTGACCACAAATCCGAGGAAGACTAATTGATCCATCATGAAGCTACACTTCTTTAAGTTGATAAACAACTTATTTTCACGGAGGACCTTCAATACTTTCCTCACGTGATCCATGTGATTCCTCGGATTGTGACTATAGATAAGAATATCATCAAAGTAGACAACGACAAAATTTTCGATGAATGGTTTTAGTACCTGATTCATGAGTCGCATGAAAGTGCTTGGTGCATTTGAAAGACCGAAAGGCATCACCTTCCACTCGCAAAGCCCCCCTTTAGTCTTAAACGCAGTTTTCCATTCATCTCATGGTCGTATACGGATTTGGTGATATCCACTCCTTAAGTCAATCTTCAAAAAAATGTTAGCCCCAGATAGCATATCAAACATGTCACTTATTCAAGGATTAGGAAATCGATACTTGACCGTGATCTTGTTTCTTGCCTGGCTATCCACGCACATTCGCCAACTTCCATCTTTCTTCGATACAAGTAGGGCCGGTACTGCGCATGGACTCATACTCTCGTGCAGATGTCCCTTCATAATTAACCCTTCTACCTGCTCTTGCAAAATAGCATTCTCCTTTGGGCTCATTCGATAGTGTGGCAAGTTTGGGAGACTTGCTCCGGGCACTAAGTCAATACAATGTTGGATATCTCTCATGGGCGGCAGTCCTTCGGGCATCTCTTCAGGCATGATGTATTGGAATTCTTCTAACATCGGTCGCATTATCTCGGGAACTTATTGTGAGACGGAACTCGGAGTTCCCTCGGTCACCAATGCTACGATGTCTCGGGCTTCCTTAACTTCTTCTATAAATTATGAACCAGTGGATAGAAGGACCGGCTTACCCTTGGAATGAGTTGAATTTTTGACTTCTTGTAAGGGTCGAAATATTATCTTTCGACCATCTTGAAAGATAATGTAAACATTAGCCCTTCCTTGGTGCTGGGCATCCACATCAAATTGCCAAGGTCTTCCCAGGATTAAGTGGCACATGTCCATCTCCATTACATCACATAAAATAGAATCTGAGTAATGTTTACCGATTGAGAATGTGAAACGACATCTCTCGGTTACTAGTGTCTCGGTTCCTTGCTTGATCCATCCGATCTTGTATGGAGCAGGGTGCTTCTCAATTTTCAAACCCAACTTCAATACCATCTCCTTTGACACTACATTATCCCCGCTACAACCATCAATAATCACATCACATACCCTTTGGTTGACTGTGCAGCGAGTACGAAAAATCTTGTGCCTTTGAGATTGATCCTCTTGCCACGGGGTCAAGAGTAAACGTTGTATTACTAAGGATAGGGAAAGTGAGATTCCCTCATCAGCGTCAACCAACTCCTCTTCCTCATATTCGGGTGTATCATCATCTCCATGCTCGGATCCTTCTTTTGGTTCGGGTTCGATCAAGTTTACCATATGTCTCCCGGGACATTGATGAGATCTATGTCCTGGTTGGTTGCATTTGAAACACTTGTCTAGACCGGGCCGTGCGTACGGATTGTTGGCTGGCTGTCTCGGGATATTTGAACTGTTGCTGGCTCCTTTTCTAGTGGAAGTCACTGGTTGACTTGGTGTGACCGTCGGGACTAGAGATTGTTTTCCCCGACCTTGTGTTGCTCTCGATGAATCGCTCGGGTTTCGCTCCCAAGTTGGTGCTTTAGGCCGCTCCAATTGCTTCTCGGCTCAGGTTGCCAAGCTAACTGCCTCGTTCAAAGTAAAGACAGGATGCATAGAGACTTTATCTTGTATTGGTACTCGCAATCCACCAATAAACCTTGCAACTTGTTGATCTTCTGTCTCCATGAGATCATTCCGGGCGGATAGGCAATAGAAATCATCAACATACGCCTGGATGGTTTGACCTCCTTGTCGACATTCTTGGTATTGCTGGAATAGTTGTTGCTCAAAATTCGGTGGTAAAAACCGTGCTTTGAGTAGCCGCTTCATCTTCAACCATGAAGTCACAGGTACCTTCCCTTGTCGGGTTCGAGAAATCTGTAATCTGTCCCACCAAGCAGAAGCTCCTCCCTTGAACTTGTACGCCACTAATTTCACCTTGCGATCTTCGCGAATACTCATATAATCAAAGAACCTCTCTACTTCCATCACCCAATCTAAAAAACTTCAATTTGAAGATGCCCGTTGAATGATGGGAGATCAATCTTCATTCGGTATTCATGGGATTCCTCCCTACCGTAATCTTGACGTCTGGGTGACTCTCTATAAGCATCCTGATAACCAACGCCTTCATAGACATTCCCCATATGGCTACCTCTACCGCGCTCATGACCCATGAAGCCTGCGCCGCCATGAACGGCGCCCCTACGTCCTTCACCCCGTCGATCTACTCCAACGTTCTGTCCGAACACTCCTTCAGCGAAGTCTTCATCGTCACTAAAATCCTCATAGACCGGTGGTCAATTTATGGGTGCAAGTTGTCGGCGAAGATTGGGCCTCACTTGAATCCCATCGTCATCATGGGCATCATTGTCCCTATGATTACGATTAGGACCCATGTGCATGCGCTTCATCATCTCTCGCATTTGGCGCATCTCTTGTCGCATCGTTTCCTGGAACTCTTGGAAATCGGCTTTCCAAGGAGCCTCCCTATCACGATCAGTGTCGTTAAGGGGATTGTCACCGTTGCGTTGATTGGCCATGATCAAGATAAGGCCTGTTCTGATACCAACTGGCGTAGTGGAAGACTAAGGTAACTAATCAAAGAGCAACGTCTTTGATTCTACAAGGAGAAGCGTCTTCGTCTTCTACCCCAAAAAGATAAAACAAGCCCGCAGGCTAAAGAAAGATAAACTCCGCAAAGTATTTGAGAGAGAATTCTCTAATTTTATAACAATTCAATTGAGTGAGTTTTACATAATAAGCAGGCCTATTTATAGAAGATAAATACTTGTAGAGAAAGTAATCCTAATAGTAATAGTAGACCTTATTCTAGTAACAATAGTAATGCTTATCCTAGTAGTAAAAGGAAATAAAAACTATTTATTAGGGGCCTTATGGGAAACTTCTAGGGACTTTCATGTGCTACATCACGATAAGTCTATTATTTGTAGAAGAACTTTATCCCGAAATTTCCGGGATAAACTATTATCCTCTAAAATATGGGATAAGAGACCTTATATTTATCAATAATTAACTGAAAGGGAGTGTCCTACCCGAATTGGATTTTCAGGAAAATAAGTTTGATTATGTGCCATCTAACAATTAGACTCCTAACAAAACTAAATTATAGCAACTCAGTAATTCTAGAATTGTGTGCCTATAAATAGGCTACTACCCTAAGGTATTACGCTCTAATCTTTGAGTTTACTCTGCTCTAAATACTCTCAAAATTGTCTATCAAAACTGACTTAGGACGCCACCATACTGAAAACTGTATGAACATTTTTTAACCCAATATTTTGGTCTTGTTGACCCCCCGATTCTTCCGGCCTCTTTGAATTTTGGTTCAGATTGTGCACAACCAGTTCAAGAATGCTTGCAGGCATGCGCATGGGAGTAATCACGAGCCATTCGGTATTCATAGACGATCTCCACCGAGAAGCTCACAGGCTAACGCACAGCTAGAGCATTGGTTTGACCAACAAGTTATTTGCCATTACCAAGGAGAGTGAATATGGAGATGAGCTCGGAGTTCCTTGCAATCTTTGCATGGGTCTCTCGCAAATTGTGAGAGGCCTTCCATGGAAGTTTTGGGCAGGTGTTGGATTGCCCGATCACCCGTCCAAGTAAACCTATCGAATGCTTCTTTGTTTGCCCGATTTTAAGGGTTCAAATTTATGCATCTTGAAAATAAAAAGTAACTAAACATTCTGCTTAGCCTATCAAATGTCATCGATCTCATATTTTTACAAGATAAAAGAGTACAAATCATAATTCAGCCAAGTAAAATGCTTATATAGACCGACCAAGCGACATATATAGGAATATATATGTAACAAGGTAGGTGCTTAAGAGGAGGAAAATGCGTCAATGATAGTGGTGTGGAGAGGGTCACTCAAATGGGTAGCCCAGTTGTTGAGAGGGCCTTTTCCGGTGACGGCAGCTTGGACAGCAAACCCAAGGAACCCAACCATGGCGAGGCGGGCGTGCTTGATTTCTGCCAATTGGAGGGTGGCCTTCTTCTCTGGGTCAGCGGCCAAGCCGAGAGGGTCAAAGTACTTTCCACCGGGGTAAAGCCTCTTCTCCGGGTCGAGCTCTGCATTCCTCTGGAACTCGATGTACCCAATGACCAGAACCTCAATCCATATCAATGTGGTGATGGAGAATGGAAGAGGTTGGCCAAGGTAAGATGAACCTTCAACCAGCTCCACCTGAAATGGCAACAATTACACATGGGAATTTATGAAGTGGAGGAGAACCACACTGCCGTGATTGGGTTTTTTGCGTACCTTTCCAGCGTCTTGCCAGGTAACTCCGGTGAGCCACTCAACGGAGAGCGCGCCGAGTGTAGCCAACATGGCCCACCTCCCATGAATGAGCTCGCACTCTCGGAACCTCTGCAACCCGAAAACCTCGCTGTACGGCTGGAACGGGGTCGACTTCACGTCCGCGTTCTCGAACCGGGTCCCGATCACATCGCCGGCCAAGTTCTTGGCCAGGTTCTGGTCCAACGAGTCGAGGTCGAACTGCAAGTACTCCGCGGGCTTGCCCAGACCGAACGGGTCGAACCCGTAGTCCCCCACCAAGCTCCCGTCCAGATATTCTGGAGCCTTGGCTCCAGGGAACCAAAGTGGGCGGTCGGAGATGGGCTTTGTGGCTTTCCTGGGTGCGCTTTTCTTGCGTCCGAACCCGAATCGGGCTTGGATCCTGCCCGAGTTGGAGTACGCATCAGTGAGACGCGTCCCCATGAAGGACGATGTAGCTGCAGCGGCAGTGGTGGCGGCCATGGCGTTGGGCTAACGTGCGCCGGGTGTGAAGTGAGTGCAGGTTGTGAAAGGCTGAATTATATTTAGTGGTGGAGGTGACTCGTGACTGACAATTTTTATCAAGGTTTGGTGGATAATCCACGGTGAGGCTTTGTGGCCGTTGGATGAAGGAGCGTATCCATCTAACGGGTGTGAGGGTCTCCGCCTTATCTTTGCCTTATCTGGTAGTGGGATAGTAGGGTCCGGAATATGACCGTTCTCTCTCCGGTCCACGAAACTGGACGTTTTCTGCGTTCTGTGGTTTAGATTGCTAGAAAATCCATTCTCTCTAAATTTCGACCACGGAAAAATGGAAGAGTTTTTTTTTAACCAAAAAAACTGTGATTTTTTTCTTCTTCTAATTCAGATTATTATATTGACACGGTTTAAAATGTATTATCTTATACTCTTTGTTTCGGCGTAAAATAATTTTTAAAAAATAATTTTTGTATTTTTTGGTATTTGGTAGGGGCGAAAATAATGGTCAACTAAAAAATAATTTTCGTTTGTTTAAAAATGCTTAGTAAATTTTGAAAAATGATTTATGTTTTTTAAAAGTGTAAATCATTTTCTGTAGATGGTCGACCATCTTTTTAAACGACGTAGTCGGCCTTTACGTTCAAGCAGTCGACTATCGCCGAATTTCGACAAGCCAGATTTCGTAGATTGTCGGTGCTGGAATCTAAAAAATTATGCTGGAATCTGACGACGTCCGGTTACAGTCCCCAAATTCGGCCGGAATTTGGCCAGAACGGCTGGATCCCCGGCCATCTGATTGGGATCCTGGAAGAATCCGATCGTTCTGGCTGGGATCCTGCTGGATCCGACCGTTATGGTTGGGATCCTCCCAGAACGGCAGGATCCCTTCCCGTTGGTAGGGATTTGGCCAGAACGGCCAAATTCCGGACACTTATGTCGGAATCCAATGCGTCCAATATAAATAATAATAAAAAAAAACACATTTTTATATTAATATTTTTTTTATGTTGTGAATAAAATTTAATTTTTATAAATTAATATGATTGAATAAAAATATAAAAAATATTTGTAATTTTTCATAAGCGCCAAACACCGAAAAATGATTTCGACGGAAAATATTTTTCTAAAAAATGATTTCCTTAAAAATATTTTACGACGAAAACTATTTTACACCGAAACAAACGTAGCATTAATTTATTAAATTAACATTTTATCGATGCATTGCTTTTTTAAAAATGTATGTGATGCATTTTAAATACATGTTGGTTCTTATCTATGAAATTGAACGTTTTATATGTTATGTGTTGTTGAGGTTGCTAAAGAGGAAAAAATCTATTCTCTCTTAATGAACAAAGTTTTCATTTAAGTTGGATTATAAATTTTTTTTCAACCCAATTTATTATAGTGACACATATTTAAAATGCATCATCATAATCTATTAATTGATATTTATCCAAAATAAATGTAAGAATCATTTACACTATTAAAAATATGTGATAATGTCGATAAACCTTTAAATATATCTATAACTAATCATTGGATCAATCAGTATTAAAAAAGAAAAAAAAAATCCAACAATTAGTTGGAATTCCTACATCATCGTTGTAAGAAAGTTATAAAATAAAATAAAATAAATATAGTATATAACTTTTTTCCCATTTAAAATAAAACTTTGTTAAGTAGGAATATGTGCTTTTGCCCTTTGCATAAATTTAGCTCGTCCTACGTTTGCAAACAAGGGAATGGAGACACTTTCACACTCGTTTGTTAAAATTGTTGTTTTCTATATTTTATTTTATTTTCCTAAAACAAAAACATTAACAGAATAATTTAATTCCCTCATCGTGTAATTTTAAAGGCATGCCATTGCCATTGCCATGATTGGGAATAAGAATTATTGTTGGACATCATTATGGCATTAACTAGAACCAACATAGGGTTTAATAAGTTTAAAAAATCATTTCAGTTTTGGTGTCATCAATCATATTGACTAGGGAGAGAAATTTTCCCCTTCTTTCTTTGAGCTCCTATATGCCCCTTAGATTATATTTTTAGTTTTCTTTTTTCACTTTTAAGTAAATGTTAGAATATATAATATTTTCTAAAAATTCCAAACAACCCTAAAAGGCTAAAAGAGAAGTTCAGGCGACAAAATCAAGTTAAAAATAACCTTCTTGTATACTATAGGTTAAGAACATGAAACCTTATTTATTTAATATTCTCTTAATTCACGTATAGGATTAAGATATCACGATAATTATCCCACATGTTGGAGTGGGAGACTACGGTTTTGTTTTAGGGATGTTTTGTGTCCTCAATGGAGAGCGAAATTAGTAACCGTCCACCCATAACTGCCCATGGAGAAATGATTGTTGGGAGACGGTTGACCGTCCCCCAAGCACCTCATTTATGTTAAAAAGTTTGATTTTAATAAAAAAAGTTGTCTCTGATGTGATATCAGAGACAACTTTTTTATTAAAATCAAATTTTTTATTTAAAATGAAAGGACAAGGGACGGTAAACCGTCCACCATATATCATGCCTCCTGCCCATGAGTGGGCATTTATTTTTTATTAAAAGGGTTATTTCAAATAAAACCATAAAATGCTTTATTAAATAATAAAAAAAAAACTCAAAGAAAATGAAATAGATACACTTACCATAGACGGATTACCCAAACCGCGATGACAAACAACTGCAAAGGCCGAAGGCGAGATTGAAAACTAGAGAAGGGGTGAAAGAAAATTTTGAGTGACGGCGGGTAAAAGATTTTTCTTATAGGTCATTTTGGGATTAACATTTTAAAATGAATATATATATATATATATATATATATATATATATATACCCATATTTCATATCGACCCACCCGGATGATCGGTTGAAAATTCACCCATAATTAACATGGGCGAGCGGATAGCGGATATGGGCCGGTTATGGTAATGAAACCAAAACAATTTTCGGGCCGAACAGACACTTAGATTCTGGCCCAAAAAAAAAAATGCAATTACGCAAGGAGGAGGAGAGGTATTTGTCGATGCGGTAATACTATGTGGACTCGTAGTTGGAAGTGTCAAACTCCAAACAGTTGATTGAGTTCAATGCCACAGGTGCCGGAAATAGCCACGTGTCAGCTAGTAAAAGCTGACACAAATATCTCCCTTGTCCCGTTTCCACACACAAATATCACGACCCTTTTTGATTGTTAAAACAATCAAGCGCACCGAGAAAGACAACATATAAAACCCGCACCAGAGCCTTGGAAACCGGCTGTAGTCGGTAAAAGAGACTTCCCTCGGCTTGACTCCTGTGGCGGCAAACTCTCAAGGTTTACTGGCTCTTCCGGTTGCTCTTTTAGAATTCAATTTTCTCTCTCGGTCGTCGTCCTTTCCTTTCCTATTATTCTCTCTCCTTTCGTCCTTGGCTTTTCATATTTTCTCTCGCTTTGATTCTCCGTTTTCGGTTTGTTTCTGATTCTCGCGGAAGAGTCGCCTCTCGGTCCCGTTCCTCAAAGGTAACGATGTTGCCCTAGAACTGTTTCGTTATTTTTTCATTCCTAATTCTCTGTTTGGTTGATGAGAAAGCTTAAAAAACCAGAAGGAAGTAGAATATTAAAAGTCGATGGGTTGCTTGTTTCTTCAAAAAGCGAGAAAAAAAAAAAACGAAAAAAAAAAACCAACGGCGTGAGTCTTTTATTCTTTTAGTCGCTTTTTATATATTCGTTTGTTTCGGCGTAAAGAACTTACTCTGAAAAAAAAAATGTTTTTGGTTAAAAACAGCATGGAGAACTTGAAAAACTTTGTCTATAGTCATAATTTTTAGTAGAATATTTCTATGACTGAGACTCTAAACTTATAGTTCTTTTTTTTTAAAAAAAATAAATAAAAAAATCCAGAATTTTATGTTTCAACCTGTCTATAGCTATAATTTTTGTTGACTCAGTATTTATTGTTCGAACTCTCTGTGCAAGTATGTGTATTTTTAACGTGATTTACGCGTGTTGTGCGATTTTATTAATTTTGAAGTTGGTGTGATTATACATGAAAAAGATAAACAGAGGAGTTTAAGTTTGGTTCATTAAAAAAGTGTTAATTGCATATAATAGTTAAAACCCTGTGAGCTTTTGATTCCTTTTTTTTTTTAAAAAAAAAAAAATATATATTAATATTGATTTATTTCTTTCTATTCATCATTCCAGCTATTGTTGTTAATTTGAGTGTGTTTTATGTGTTCAATTTGCCTTATGAGGTTGATATGCGTCTGCGTGATGCATTGACTTTTATTGTTGGAACACTGGCCTGGCTGCGTGAGCTAAGCTTTTACTTCTTTTCTTTAAGCACAATCAATGTTGTTCAGCCTTTACCGCACAGATTTGATATCATCTGAAAATGGTGTCATAGTTAACTATAGGCCGAGTAGCTCTACATTTTGATTTGAGTGTTTATTTGTGCAGGCGATTGTAACGATGAAGGGTCCCAAGGGCAAGGGGACGGCTAGGAACACTAGGGAAACTTTGAAGCCCGTGGATGACAGGTTAGTTTTTGTGTTTTGCTTAGATTCAACTCTTACATTTTATTTTATTGTTTTAGGCTTAAGATGAACTTTCATGGTATTGGTTTCACGGCCACTGTCATGTTTATATATTTTTCGGTATCTGATGTTACATACCCAATGGTTTATACAGCTGTTACAGGAATATTGTAGTGATGTGTCATGTATATTTGGCTTTTCAGAAAGGTTGGGAAGCGAAAGGCCGTAGCAAAGGCTGACAAGAGTAGCAAACGTCAGCCCAAGAAGCAGAGAGATGCCAAGAAAGACCCTAATAAACCTAAACGGCCTCCTAGTGCTTTCTTTGTGTTCCTGTATGTATCTCTTTCTCTGTTGCCTTTTCAAGTAGATTTACTTGGTTTTGGAAGATATGAATTTGAAGATATATCTGATCCATGTCTTGTTAATCCAATAGTGAGGAGTTCAGGAAGGACTTCAAGAAAGAACACCCTGATATTAAAGCTGTTTCAGCCGTAAGTTGCATATAGATTTGCTTTCTTTCTTTCTGCATGATAACACAATTTTCCCCCTAAGAAACCTACATATTTGTTTGTTGTATGCTTTAATTGAAGGTTGGGAAAGCTGGAGGGGAGCAGTGGAAATCCTTGTCTGCTGCTGTAAGTATTCTTATGTTTTATACTAATATTGGATTTGGGGAGTTATCCGTCCTTGAAATTAAGTTCTTTGACATGAAAACTGTGTTCTGTCTGAAAGCCACTGCAAAAAAAATATATTGTTGTGTGAAACTGTTTGATTTGCTACCTGACACTGAAATTCTCTAGAAGTCTTTGTGATTTGGCTGAATGACTGTCGACTTGACATATGCCAAATGATCCATGGCTATCATACCCCCTCAATATGTTGATAAGGTGGGTGCTTTTTGAGGTTGAGAATGGAAGATGGATGTTAAACCGGTCTTCTTTTAGTCAAGTTACGATCGTTTGTGTTGAAATACGAGAGATAGTATTTCTTTATTAGATGATATATCATAATATCAGAATGTGATATTTATCACGTGATTTACATTCCTTATATTTTACGTTCATATGGTTTATCATGGGAATTATCATTGTATTATCTCAATCAAGTCAAGAAGATCAAAATGTAGCCCTAGTGGGATTAGAATTGTGGATGTAGGCTAAGGCCGAACCACTACAAAATTCCTTGTCTTTCTTTGCTTTCTTTCGCCTTTCGCTATTCTTTTCTTATTTTTCATTTTATCGTAAATTTCTACAATAAGTTCTGTAAAGATAAGATCATTTAGTGATATAGAGATGGTTCTTTTGGTGAACAACTTCTGTAATATTCTATTTGATTAGATTATCGTGAATGAAGTATGCATTATTTACTTAAGCTTTATTGCCTGGTTTGAAAGGAAAAAGCTCCATTTGAAGCCAAGGCTTCAAAAAAGAAGTCCGAGTATGAAAAGCTTATGAAGGCCTACAACAAGAAGCAGGTGAGTATATCACATCAAGTGCTAATTTTTATTTTTCTTACTCTTTAGGGCTTTTTACTAGCTTGACATTATTCTCTTTATGTTGATAGGATAGTGCGATAGATGATGGTGAAGAGGAGTCAGACAAGTCAAAATCTGAAGTTCATGATGAAGATGGTGTAGCAAGTGCAGAGGTAGTCCTACTTCTATAATTTTTTTTTGTTTTTGCTGCATTACCAGGCATGTTTGTCGTAACGTTATTGGTTATATAAAACGAGTACTTATTGAGAGCTTTGTCCTCAATTCTCCTTAACTTGTTAAGGAGGTTAACTATGTTGTAGAAGAAAAGCTGGCTTCCTGTTAAGAAATGGTTAAGTTCAAGTATCTCGAGTCTTGAATTGCTCCAACTAAATATTCAGGGATATTAACACGGGGAACAGAATGAGTGTGGCCCTGAAAGATAATAGGGACTATGATGGGAAAGTAGCTTTTACTCGTTATGGAATTCATGAGGAAACCCAAGTAAACGTATGGATTACATAAATTTGGTGCTTTGCCTGAAATGCATATATGGGACTTGAACTCACAGTTTAAAGTTCCATGGTTTTGTAATTTTCTTGATGCAATGATTGGCTTGTTAATTCAGTGGTCAGGTTAAGATGCAGACTTTCCATGTCTTGTATTGTTCATGTAGTTCTGATAGTGACTATGTATCACTCTGCAGGAGGAGGAGGAGGAGGAAGAGGATGAGGAGGATGATGATGAGGACTGAAATAGGATGCTTTGTGACTCGGGCATAATGGTTGATTGATTTAGTGGGAAAGGATTGTGGATTGTGTTTAAACTCCTAGCTCACTTTTGGTGCTCCTTGAAACAGCAAACACTTTTGGGTGCTGCTACCACTTTCCTATTTAGTCTTACTTGTATGCTCTGAAGGAGCTTTCCTAATTTGGTTAATAATAGTTTTGGTATGTGATGGCTAAAAATTATGTAGTCTCTCTCTAATCAAAAAGTTGACATCTTCATGTGAAGAAATGATAGCTGAAGCAAAGCTTGTGAATTAGATGGAAGCCGTTTGTTGAATGTCAACATTTTTCTTAATGGACCATTAAATTCGATAATAACATGGAAAAACTACATGGGCTGTGGTGACAAGTAGCAATCAGATTTGTGTTATTAATACAGGGAATTATGTCCTGCAAAATCGTGGGGCCAATTCTTTTAAATCTAGAAACCTTATTGGAGTGTAATATGTTAACTGTGATATTAATTTGTCCCGACATAGTCAAGCTTAAAGGCAAAAAAAGTTCACTGAAATTTTAACTTCTATTCCCACACCACAATGCAACAAAATTGACCGCGAAGCTTTCCCTTCTCCTCTGCGTTTATCTATTTGAACTAGAAATTTTTATCTTTGGTGCCTTAACAATAGTTGACACCCATATGATAATGTGTTTCATATTGTAGAATCATTAATTGACTTAAGGGGATTTGATTCCTACACAACGCCACCACAACAACTGCACAACACCTCCTTACATGGGAGTGGACCCCACACGCTGGACCCCACTCCCATGTGAGAGAGTGTTGTGCGGTTGTTGTAGTGGTGTTGTAAATCTATCATTTTTCTTTCAAAAAAGAAAAAAAAAAGGAAAAGAGTTTTGAGAAGTGGGGCTTGGCCATGTCCCCTACGGGCTAGGGGGTCACCCCCTTGTATCCGTCTGTGTGTATTTGGCTTGACAGTGGAAAGAATTCCCTCCACTTTTCTTCTTTGTCGTCTTAAAAAAAAAAAGAAAAAAAAAAAAGACACAAATTAGACAGTTTTTTAGTAACATATGATAAACTTACTTTCTTTCTTTCTTTTTTTTTTTTGAAATTATAAACTTACTTTCTTAATAACAGACACACGCTTTAGGAACACCACTTTATTAAACTGGTTTGTAATAATTAGCTACAAACCAGTTTATAACTAATTTTTGTCTTTTTCTACAAACATGATTCAGAATATGAAATAGAATGCAAATGAAGAAAAAAATGAAATAAAATAATTTAGTGTTGAGGTGTGCTGAAAACGATTTACAGTTTCAAATGCTTCTTGGGAGAGACAAGAATTATATACAATCAACTAGGTAATTATGTACAAGTTGTTCCCAGCCCCCTGCAGATAACACTGGGTCAACGGTGACGAGGGTCATAAGAAACAAATGTAGGATCTGGAACAATGAGAGGCAGTTTATCAATGTACATAAAAAGTCTCTTCAAGTTCTCCCTGAAGATTGAGGACAAGTCAACAATTTCGCTGCGACTGATGCAGATCCAAAGGTCATCTGAGTCGACTCTGCTGAGACTATCCCGGCAAAACGGGCACGACTGCGATCGCACACGCCTAGAGAGCAACCACCAGTAAACAGCAAAACATGATGAACAACTTAACTAGTATAGTTACAACAAGAAGAGAAATCAAATCTCCAGCACTCAATTCCTTGAAAAAAAAAAAGGAAAGAAAAGAAAAGAGTATACTCTTTCTGAGATTCATACTTTTCTGGTGGTGGTTGCTGTTATGATAGACAAATTAGCAAAAGGCCCCAAATCAAATGGCACTATTTTATTTGGGAGCAATCACCAGATTCACCACAAGCAGTAGCTGCAGAATCTATGGCCATAAATGAATGCATTCAATATTGATAAAATTGAATTTATGGCCATAATCTTTGCTGACATTATAGAGATGAGAGATAAAGTTGGGCCCCAGCCATAAAAAAGATGCCATTGGAAGCTTTTAACTCTATTAGAATGTTCATTACTTTGGTTGGAATGCCAAAAATCTATCTAGTAGTACTGCACTTCTGTAAGAAATAAAAGCCTGTACATTGTAATAAATTTTTGCTTTCCAACAAAGAAAACAATAAAATATGTAGTAACTTTGTGATGTGTTACTTACCAAAAGAAAGCTGTGAGATTTGTTTAAGAAATGAGTTTTGGATTGTTTTTGTATGAGAATTGTGTAACATAAGCAAATAATTTTTGTTTTGATTAGTTTGAACATAGCATATAAAATATGTATAGTATTTTGAGGTTTGTGTAATAAATCAAGTCTCGATTACAGTGTAGGGAAATCATCTCTGGGTAAGAGTAAATTTCCAGAATGAGCAGACTTTTAATCTACAATATGCATATTTAGGTTCTGATGATCTTACTTATGGAAACCTCGAGCTGATTGCATAATTTCTGGGTTATCCTTCCAGGGCATGAATCAATGATCATACCATAAATGCACTCTAACCAAGTTCAATCATTAAACTGGACAAACATGGTGCGTCTGATAAACAAGTTTGATAGACAAGAACTAATTGTGCCCAGGAAACTGTTGAGGATAAACTAGATTCTTCAACATAAAGACCTTGATGATGATGTCAAAAAACATGGTAAATCTGGAGGCAAGTTGCAATTGAAAAAAGAGTGAGAGTGCAAATTTGGTACTGGACATTTAGTTAACAACAGGGCTAAAGGTCTAGCTGAACAGAATCTAGAATTCACAAGCTTTGAATTATTACATGGTTTTCCTCCTGTGCTTGTGCATGCGTGTGAGTGAGAGAGTCTGTTAAGAATTGTTGGTCCACCCAAGAGAACGCTCTATGATAATGATCATTGATCTGTTCAGTTTCTCTACAAAATGTCTCAAAGTCTGTAAGCAACAACAAAAAGTGCCCTTCAAATGAGTTTCTTTTAGATTTTTTTTTTTCCTTTCTTCATCTGTTAAGAAAATGAATGGTCTGCTTAGACTTGCTCTCATCTAATAAATAAATACATGATCTTTATCATTTTCATAGGATAACAGCGCACAGATGATAGATTGCTGAAATATATTATACTAAAAGCTACTAATTCATAAAAGTTAGCATACCAATTTCGGTAGCACATCATACACATTGAGTGATTGCAAATGGGCAACACGACCTTGCTGTTAATCTCCATGCAAATACCACATTCTTCTTCTCTCTCTAACTCAATTTCAGAGAGCTTTCCTTTTTCCGACTCACCCTTTCTCTTGTATTTAGTGGCACAAGTTTCTCTCTGTTTCCTGTCTTCTACATCAGTGATTCCTCTTTGAAGTTGCATTAAAGAGGGAAATATCACACCTGTTCTCCAAGAGCCAAAATGGTTTAAAAAAAAAAATGGATTGCCAGACAGTTGGAATTCGTCAGAGAATACATATACACACTGAACTAAACAAAAAAGTAGAGCATTTCAACTTTTCAGGAACTTGACAGAAAAAAATTCAATTCCTTTGGAACCTAGTTACCGTAGAACTCTTTTAGAGTGGCTTTCCTTTCATGAATATACATGGTTGTCTTCCCATCTTGATAAGCCTGTAACAAACCTAATACTATCACACCCTTGACGAGATAAAGGTACCATGTTCGACACTATTAGACTAAAAGGAAAAACACTTAAAAGGGCTGAAAGAAAGATAAGAAATTGCAACTAACCTTGTATATAAGAATCCTAAGCAATCCCAAGGCACCAGCAAGGTTACAATCAGTCCACTGAACAAGAAAGAGAAAAAACTGAGCAGCTGGACAGTAGGATAATCTCATCTGAAGGCAGGCGCCATCGTATTCCCTCGGATAATCAGAAGCCCTGTATCACAAGATGTACTTTACCCCTTAAAAACATCGTTACAAATATAATCTGTGGAGTGTACATTCAGTCCCTATGGATGCACCTTGCAGATACAACCCTCCCCCTATAAAAAAAAAAGGCCTCCCCATTTTTCTCTCTTCTATGAAGAACAAATTATCAAAAGCAGAAGACTTATAATATGCAATAAACATAGTTCAAGAGCCCCAAAAATATGACAAAAAACCAAGCAATGGGCTCAGAGAGGTGCAAACATTGGCTGCAATGAGAATGGAACTAGGCCCATCTCCTAAAAGGATTAAAGGCTTAGGATGATAGATTTAAAATAATTGCAAATGGAGCTAAACAAGCTTTGACTGGTTCTTTCTGACAATCCACACAGTCTCAGAACCTTTAAAAACTAGAATGTCATGGTGACTCCTCAGGGTTTTGCATTGCTGTCAAACACCCACCATCCAAATCAAGCATGTGTCAATAAAATCAAAAGTGGTTGTGTATAAATCAGGGTTACGCATTCAAACTGCACAAAATTACAACACAAAATCACTGTAAAGCAAAAATTATCTTCGAAATTCAAGAAAGAAAAACATGCTTGGAGCCCATTGAACACACAGAGCAATTATCAGTAGTTGGAATGTACCACAATTTTCTCCAATTGGGGGGCATAAGCATATTGCACATACCACCGTCATAACTTATAAATTCTAAAAACCATTCCTTTACATTATGCGTCTTCAGACAAAATTCCGAAATAAACCCCTTTACTTGAATTGATCAGCTTAAAACAGAAAAAAAATGGAGAAATACAAAAAACAGAGGAAGTGAATTATTATTATTATTTTTTTTAAAAAAAAGGACTAAAAAAGTAACACATATTTCACAGCTAAACAAACAAGAGGAAAAAAAAAAAAAAAAAACTTCAATAATTTGATTCTCATAATCTGACTCAAAAACCCAGAATTTTGTTTCATAAACTAAAAACCCACCAAACACCCCCCCAAACAAAAAAGAAAAAAAAAAAAGAAATTTTGAGAGGGAAAGAGAAATTTACAGGGTATTGGCAAACTGAATATCAGCTTCGAGGGCCTTAAGGGAATCCTTGAAAGTCTTGCGCATTTTTTTTTTTCACTCAACTCATCCACCGCCAACAGAAGCTCACCCAATTACCCTACCAAACTCCACCACCACCATTCACTCCCCACCTTCCTCCAACCTCCAAAGGCTAAAAAACCAACAAGTCCAAAACAAACCCAATTCTACACCTTTCTCTCACACTTTCTGTAAACACCCAAATAGCCCGTTTTTCTCTTCCCCTGACAATAATCTTCCAGGCTTTTAACTGCTCAGCGTCAGTCTCAGAAACTCTTTAGAGACAGAGAGAGAGAGAAGAGAGAGAGAGGTGGGGCTGACTTGGCTTTCGCTTGGCGAACACGTAAAAGTAATATATATATATATATGAACATCTCAACTCTTTATTAATGCGAGGTAGCGGTAGCGGCATTTAGATTGAAGGGATGGTTCTGAAATGACCAAATTGCCCACTAGCATTCATTGAAATTCGTTTCATCATCGCTTCCCGATGTTGCTGTTCACTACCTGCCAGTGACATCACTTAGGTCACTGCAGAAACACGAAAAGTAATATATTTAAATTTAGATGAAATAATAAATTAAAGACTTTTTGGTTGAGTAATTCCAAAATTAATGATGATTAAAATCTTAATTGATGAAGGATCTTTAATTGGGTCTAGTCATATTCAAATCAGATTCAGAGTAAAGTTTAAAATTATTATGGTAAATAAAAGATTTTGAAACTTGACTATTAAGTGTTAATATTTAATCATATTTTTAATTATGATCAAATTGATTCGACCGAAAAAAATAAAAACTTTTGATGATGTGATATAAAAGTTAGAAGTATGCTTATATTAATATTTTGTTTTTTGAAAAGTGTTTTAAAAATTATTTTATATTTTGAATATTTTTTAATAATTTTGATTCTTTTATTTTAAAAAAAATTTTGATATTTATTCGGAACAGATATGCTTTTTAACTATTTTTATATATGAATTGACGAAATATGAAAGTCATAAATAACACTTTATTGTAAGAATTTTCTTTATATTTATAACTTTATAATCTCGTAGTATATGGTTATGATTTTGTAAAGTTTTATACTTTATGATGTAGGAGTTTTATGCTCGTAATATTTAATCAATGAAATACTCAAATATTTCATAAATATTTATATATATATATATATAAATGAAAATTATATTTTGTTGGGATCAACCTTTAAACAGTTTTATATTTTTAATTATTAGTTTATATTTTTGAAAAAAAAGTATATTTTTTTTTAATGAAAAGGGAAAAAAAATTCAAAATCATTATTAGAGGTCACAAAATTCGTCTTCCATTGATTTAACATGACAATTTTGATTAACTTTTGGATTAGATTTGGTTAAAAAACATTAAAATTATTTTGAAAACATCACGTCAATATTATAAAATAAAATTATGGTATATTGCATTAGTAATGAAAAAGGAAAATGTTATTTGAACTTTAAGTGCACAACAGAGATACAACACCCCCTCACATGGGGTGTGCTCTACACACTGAGACCCACCCCTCAATGTGAGGGAGTGTTGTGCCCCTATTGTGGCCTAAGTACAAATAACAAGCCCCAATGAAAAATATCATTGTTCATTCAGTTTTTATTTTCTGGTTGAGGTGAGGTGTCGTTTTGCAGCTCGTGGTTCATGGGAACTGCGTGCCTCAGCGGGTGATGATGTGAAAGAGACATTCTAGTCTGTATGAACAGGACAGAGACAGAGTAGTTGGAGACGGTGGTGGCGGCATCTACTGACACGTGAAGGGCCTGCACGAGCTTAGCCTAACCGTTACTGGCGGATCCCACCGTCGTTTGTGGTTTAGCGCTACGTGTCGTGAATAGCATGGACCCCACAAGGACCTAAGATGTATAATAATAGAGTGCTTTTAAGGACTTTAAAGGCGTGTTTGGTAACCATTTTTTTCTACACATTTACAAACAATTTTCTTTATTTTTCTCCTATAAAAAAATTCAAAATTTCTTTTTACTTACAAACTTATCAATCATAGACTTTTAATTACTTTATTAATTATGGACTGTCATGTTAGTTTATATTAAAATTGTAGTAAAAATCGTGGTGCCCAAACATTTTTCATAATAATATTACTAAAAACAAATTTTTCCTCCGACCCAGTTTATCAATATGAGATTTATTCTTAAAACATGACGTGTTCTATTAAAAACACAAATGAGAATTACAAGCTCCTCTAAACACAAATATCAGTTTAATAACTAAATTAGAGCATTTCCATCTACCCAATTTGCTGAAAACTTTATTTATTACCAAAAACTTTGTGGTCCCATTGATTACATCAAAGATCAAATTTGAGGATTAGTATTAGGTCTCAGCTTAAATTATAATATTTTGTTGGCTAAGTGGCTTTAAGTATAATATAATGATGTATGACAAGGACAATGCTGTTGCTTACAGATAAAGAAGGGCTACTCAAGAAGTTATATCTTATCCAATGACTATATTATATTATTTTTTACTAGTTGGCATTTTCTCCTCTCTCCCTGCACATCCAACTAGTGGAAGATTGCAAACCAAAGTTAAGTGAGGCCTATTTTTCTTTTCTTTTCTTTTCTTTTTTAAAAAATATATTTTTATTTAAAAATAAATTTTCCCAAAAACCTTTTTGGGATGCAAAATTGTTGTCTTTTTAAATTCTGATTGGATTTTTGGCTATTCAATACTCATCACAATGACCAAAAAATCTTTACCCACAACATAATTGAATATTAATATTATTTTCATTATTTCCAATAATAGAACCTTTAAAGTTGAAAAATGGATTTTATGTAAGAATGTTTTTAATATTATTTAGTTCTCTTATTTAATACTATTAATTTTTTAAGACTTATTTTAAGCATTGAATGTTGGAGAATTAAATGATATTAATGCATTTTTAATTATTTATTACTATAATTAGGGCTTAATTAAATACAATTAACTATAATTAAGCATTCAAATATTTTTTTATTAATATTCATTAATTAGAACTTTAAGCGACCGTCTAGTTTTTTTTTTTCTATATAGAGCCGACCTTGGACCCTTCATTTAACTTTTGTTAACTATAGAAATGGAATTCTAGTCTGTTTATTAATGTGTTTAGACGTGACTTAAAAGTAAAATTTGTATTTTTTAAAAAGTATTTTGTATTTTAAGCTTTATGTTAATATATATTTTTAAGAAAAAAAAAATAAAAATTAACCAGAATTGCCTTAAAAAATGGTAAAGCCAAACAAGTCATACATAGGTGCTCACTGTTAAGAGATGGCTATAGTCTATAAAGGGGGCAGCAAACCCGAAAAAGTGTAGCTTTCTCTGCGTGCGCCGACAAAGTAGAAAACATTTTTTGTTTTTGTTTTTGTTGTTGGTCATATATAATCATGAAGAACCTTGTACTTGCGCAGTTGCGTGTACTTTAGGTGCATACAAGGCTCCACTGCAGAGTGGTAGATACTTTTTAAGGGATGAAAAAAAATAAAAAATAGAGGGTTTGAATATAAGAATATACATAATTTTAATTTTTCAAGGAAATTTTAAAAATTTGTGCAGCATTATAATTAATTAAAATGCTTAAAATTTTTTGGCAACTAATATGAAAGATGAATAAATTAATAGATAATTTTTTTATTGAATATATTAAATTGATATATGTCTTTAAAGTACGTAAATTTTATTTATATTTTTTTTAATAAGATTAATTGGGTATATGATTTCACCTGCATTTTTAAAAATATATATAAAAATTACTTTAAAGATTTTTCTATCCATAATATTAGTTTTTTTTTTTTTGACATGTCCACACAATAAGGAAGAGAGAATTTGAACGGTGTGATTCTCACCCGATTAAACTACTTTAAAAGACCATCCATAATATTAATTGATCAAATTGCTAAGGACAAAAAGGGCCAATGGGAGAATTGCATTGGAAAAAGTATTGCGCATACGAGAGCATGACGAAAATAGCAGAATGTGTTATGCAGCTGGTTAACATCAAAGTTTTTAATTTAAAAAATTAACAGAGGAAATGATTATCTACATAATTCTATAATGATTAACAAAAGATCAGACAATGAAATCTACAACTAGGACTAGAGAATAAATAATCATAATTTCTGAAGATGAGCCAAAACTTTTATTTGTTTGGCTGTGGGCGGTTAGGAAGGGATACCAGTTACTACTATCGTAAACCTCATAAGAATCTTAAAATAATGATTTCCTTACAACTCTTATACAACTTTCGCATGACTCTTAAATATTTTGAGTGAGATCCACACAAATTAATCTGGTCAAAATTCAACAGTGCAAATTATTGTCACATCGTAAAGGGGTGTACAAGCAGAGCGGTTATTAACTGAAAATAACTAGTAACCGTTAATAACTTGCAATAACCGCTAATTGAGAAAATCGAAAAATCAGAAATAACCGCAACCGAGTACCAGGTACCCAGTTGTGGTTACCGGTTATTGCATTTTAAAAAACAGGTTGAGACTTTTAGAATATGATGTAAAACCATCTTTTCTTGGGTATGGTGTGTGGAGGGAATCATCAAGTGACACTATACTAAGATGCAACGTTGGATCAGCTTAAGGATTTACGTTCAAAGGAAAAGATTCTAAGAACTGGCAAACCAAGATTGTGGTGCAGTGTGTTTGTCTAATTGTCACACAAATCACATTGGAGATGGAATTTTATTAAGAAATTTTGTATGTGAATGAAGAAGCAGCATTACTTTGGCTTTTTTTTTTTTTTTTTGGTCTTTTTCTTTGCTACTTCTTATATACGGTGGATATAATGCATTGCAAAGTCTCATCCTGGCTGATAAGAAATGCTATTTAAGAGACTGAAAGGACAGAATGATACCACTTAATAAATGCTAATTAATGAGTTACGTGTTATATTGACTCTTGTGATTTAAATAAAGCACGGAAGGACAAAATGATGCAACTAAAATTCAGATATTGGATTTAAAAAATTGAAAATATTCAACAATATATAAAAACCGGTTTTTTGGTTAATAACCGGTTTAAAATAACTGAATAACCGGCGGTTGGTAGAAACTGCAATCGGTTAAAATATAAATAAACGGGGACTCCAATTGCAGTTGCGGTTATGAGTAAATAATCACAATCACAACCAGTTGTATAATAAGCACGTAGCATTTATCATCTATCATTATAGTAGAAAAAGATTTTGAACAAGAAAAATAGTAGAAAGATAAAGGGTAAATGTAAAATAAATCATTATGTAAATGTGTCATTTGTGATCATTCCTCGAGGTTTTAAAAATTGAATTTGACTACTTAAATTTTTGCGTATTTCAAATGGATTATTCCGTGTATTTTTTGTCGAATAAAGTAACGTCTGTTAAGCCATGCCAACATTTATTGCTACATCAAAATAAAATAATAATTATTTTATTCTTTATTAAATAAAAAAAAAAAAATTCAAAAAAGGGAGGGGTTGCTTTGTCAACCCTGCATCCTAGAGAGAGTGGGGGAGAGCCCCCCTTTTCCCTTTGAGTCATGAGACTCAGTCATCCCTCCCACCACCCCTCCTTTTGTTTTTGTTTTTTTTTTTTTTAAATTTAAATATTTTAGTGTTCAATAAAATAATTATTATTTTAATATGATACAGTAAAAAGATGGTGACTTGGTTTAACGAGCAAAAAGATAGTGTTCAAGAAAATAATGATTTGATTTGACTAGTGACATATTCTCATCCGATTGGGTTACCCTTCAAAACTATCAATTATATTAGTCGGTCTAATTACTAGGGACAAAAAAGGCCAATGGGAGAATTACATTCAAAAAAGTATTGTGCAAACGAGAGCATGATGAAAATAGCATAAGGGTGTTACGCAGCTGGTTAACATCAAAGTGAGGAAATGATTATCTACATAATTCTATGATGAATAACAAAAGACCAGACAATGAAATCTACAATTAGGATTAGGGAATAAATAATCATAGTTTATGAGGATGAGCCAAAACATCTATTTTGGATTATTAATATGGCTGTGGGCGGCTATGAAGGGATACAACTATCATGAGCCCCATATGATACAACGTATTTGATTAGAAAAATGCTACAAAGAGCTTATTTCTTAATATGACAGCGCTTTTTCATCATTGATATATATAATTATATATAAATTAATCCGTTCAAAATCCAATGATGCAAATTACTATCACATCGTGGAGTAAGCATGTAGCATTTATTATCTATCTGATTATAGTAGAAAAAGACTTTGAACAAGAAAATCAGTAAAAATATAAAGGGTAAATGTAAAATAAATCATTAAGTAAATGTGTCATTTGTGAATTGTGATCATTCCTAAGGTTTTAAAAATTGAATTTGACTAAGTAGATTTTTTTTGCGTATTTCAAATGGGTTATTCTATGTGTTTTCTGACAAATAAAGTAACGCATGTTAAGCCATGCCAACATTTCTTGCCGCATCATAATAAAATAATAATTATTTTATTCTTATTAAATAAAAAAAAAACAAAAAAAACAAAAAAGAATAAGCAAGGGGTGGCTTTGTCAACCCTGCATCCTAGAGAGAGTGGGGGAGAGCCCCCCTTTCCCCTTTGGAGGGGTAACACAATCACCCGTGTGGCTGAGTCAT
The DNA here is from genome assembly GCA_028654335.1 of Alnus rubra. Taxonomy (NCBI): domain Eukaryota; kingdom Viridiplantae; phylum Streptophyta; class Magnoliopsida; order Fagales; family Betulaceae; genus Alnus; species Alnus rubra. The sequence continues at coordinate 1,065,064 of JAJPGS010001499.1, read as the reverse complement.
GCCACCCCCCACTCACCCACCCCATCCCACCCCCCACTTTTCTTTTCTTTTTTTTAGTTTTTTTAAATTTAAATATTTTAGTGTTTAATAAAATAATTATTATTTTAATATGATATAGCAAAAAGATGGTGATTTGGCTTAACAGGCATCGCCTTATTTGACCAAAAACACACGGAAGGTTAAGAATAAGTATAATAAACAACAAATAATAATAATAATAATAATAAATTAATTTTTTGTGTGACTAAATAAATAGTAGGGTTAAAGACATATTTGACACATGTGGTTTAAAAATTTTATGTTTTGATATCTCAGTTTCATTTCGCTTCACAGATAATGTTTGGGTTTTAAGAAAAGACTGACTTGATACCTTCGTCTATTTTTCTGTCTAAATTTTAACGGACTGTCACGTGTCAACCAATGAGGGTTGATGAGTGACACAATATAAAAATATTAAAAATATTTAAAAATTAATTAAAAAATAAAAATATTAAAAACTTTTTAAAAAAAAACTTAAAAAAAAAAAAAAAAGGCTAGCTGATCCATCCCTTGGGCAAAATAGGGGTGGTTCGACCACCCTCGAGGGCTAAAAAGAAAAGAAAAGAAAAAAAAGGTACGGACATTAATTTTGGCCTTTGGAGGTGGCCGAAACACCCTTAATTAATTTTTAATTTTTTTTTTATATTGAACCACGTGCCGACCCTCATTGGTCGACACGTGGCAGTCTGTTAAAATTTAAACAAAAAAATAAACAGAGATACTTAGTCAATTTTTTCGTAAAATCTAAATATCCTCTGTGAAGCGAAATAAAATTGAATTATCAAAAATTAAAATTTTTAAACCACAAGAAACGAACGATTTTAACAATTCAACAATTCGGAGTGATTCAAAACTTTTTGCAAATGATTCAATTTGTACCAAACGATAAGACTCATACAGATTCTGGTACATGGGGCGTTTATCAGAAAGAGGATAAGAAAATCTTCAACTTCATAAAATTGTACGAATTTCAGATAGACAAACTTTTAGGTGATATCGGGTGTGGGGACAATAAATTATGCATCCATTTTTCTCCTCTTTAACTAATAATACTAAAATAAAAAAGTCACAGTCAAGATCATGCAAGTATTCTGAACAACACAAGGAGTTGAAATCTCAATGATGACCAAATAAATGAACAATTACATAGAAGTAGGACTTGCAATTCACAATGAGTGGCTTAAAATAACCCAGGTCATCTCAAAGGACACAACTCACAAGAAAAAAGAAAGGCGGCTAAATGGGATGGTCCGACTACCCTTAAAACACGCTAAAGATAACCGAGCGCCCAAAAACCACGTTTTCACTTTGACGGGTGGTCAAAACAGTTCCTGTGGTGGTTCGTATCCAGCCGTTCATTACAAACGAACAGATGTGATTAAGCAAATTAGAGATCCCTGCAATTCGTATTTATACAAAAAGTAAAAAACTGCCTAGTTGTCTAATTAGCTAACTGCAGGGAACACCGAACAATGATTGGTTTGGTGACAATGACATGTCAACCTCTGATGGGAGATGAGAAGAAAAGAAAAGTAAAACCCATCTATGGCGGGTCTTTTGGAGTGAGAAACTACCATTTACTTGTGGAACCGACATGCCTTCTCAGCTACACAACCAATTAATATAATTATATAACAGAAAATTGTTGTTTGCAAGAATTTGCTAGTCTCCCTGCAACAGTCGGAGAGAGAAGGGTGGCCACTTAAGAGAAGAATAAAGATCCGGATATTAAGCTAGGACTGAACCAAGAGAAAAAACAGAAATAAGTTAAAAATAGAAAAGAAGACTCCTTTGGATAGACCAAGACCAAGCAGAGCCCAAATTGCCTTTTCAGGAAATAAGCAAAAGGAAAAAAGTAAGTTTTCAAGTTAAATCAAAACCAGCGTTGGGAATTCTCTGGCAGAGCCACAGAATCTGTAAATGAAAAATATGCCAAAGCTGTCATGCTCCACAGTGTCAGTGTGGACATGGTCGAGAAAGAAAATTATGACGATAAATAAACACCAGCATGCCATGAGAAACAGACACCAATTACCAGATGCCAAAATATCTCAATCTACATCACAGAACTGCTACTATCTAACCTGGAATAGAAAAAAAAAAGGTTTTGTGACAGTATAACGGCATGACAACTTTACAATGAATACGCTTGCCAAAAAATAAATATGATATCTCCATGCAGCTTTTAACACTCAGCAGCAGTGCAGTCATTTATGAGACGTTATTAATACCTTTAAGATATTATAGGATACTATATGGTCAGGTCAGTGCAGTTAATGTCATCCCAGTGATCGATCTAGCAGACTCTCAAACTGGTTCCAGAAGAAAACTTCACACTATAACAGAAGCAAGAATCGAGGTTCTTAAAAATGATGAACATGGTATAGGGTGCCTCTGGAAGCAACATCAACTTAGTGATTGCACATACAAATTCCCAAAAAGTAACAACTCGTTATGTAGTCTCAATGAAGTGAAAATTTACCTTTTGGATCAGGAGAGCAAAACCCCATGTCTCTGAATGTTGGAGGAAAGACATAAGCTTCTTTCTCCTAAAATTTGAACTATAATCTCTACCTGAAAAGGAACAATTAAGGACATGTTCCATTGTTCCTCCGGTTAGTGATTAGCCAAGTGCGGCTACTCAATTCCTGAAGTTCTTCAATAATTCCACTTGTAAAGGCAGATATTGCAAAGTTCCCCAGAAGAGGTCTAATAACAGAAACACCCAAAGCAGCATTCAAGCCTCCTGGTGAATCAGTCAGGACTATGGTAATGGCTCTAATTTGACCAGCTGATAAGGGAAAATAACTGTCGTACTTTCTGAAAAGGTAAAAGCACTAAACTATATAACTTCACAATACACCGCTTCAAATTTGACATGGCATCATTTTTAGCATATATACATTCAATATTTGATAAATTGATAAGCATTTTAAAAAAAAAAAATTTGATAAATTGATAGAGATCAAGTCAAAATATTGCCAAATAAAAATTATAATGAAAGAAAGGACCCAAAATTCTGTGATCCATTAAATAGATCACTTCAAAACTTTGAATAAGCCAAAATTACTCGTTTACATTAACAGGACCTAAAGTCCATCTGAATTTCTATAACTGTCCTTCCAGTGCAAAACGTCACAGCATACCAGCCAAGGCATTCAAGTCAAAGTACCTTTTTCTAGCCAAATGTTTCCATGGCTCCATTCCCCTTATTTTCGGATAAAACTGGCAGAGGGAACTGGACACCTTCCTCAAAAAGCATTGTGTTGCACGCCACCAGCATGTCCATTTTGGTTGAGTGAGAGCCCACATTATAGGCGCATAAGGGCACTTAGGATCAAACCCAAAAAAATGAAGACATTTTGATCACCGATGCTTGAACAATCAAACAAGACCTGATTCATCAATGGTAATTTCCTTAGGGACCTTCAGATTTATTTGATGTGTATCCCATCCAGCTCTATTTAACTGTTGGATAAAATCCTCAAATCTATCTTCCATCTGCAGTATGCTTTGTGCGAGCTGATGGAAGACATCTTCCGACCTGTCCCAGTTCTCATGTAGCCAATAAGTCTGCCAAACACTACGCAAGACAGACACACTCGTAGCTTCCACCTGCAGTGGAATCTTGATTTGATTAAGCTGAGCCTGTATATCCTGACAAATATTTTAAATGCATACCTTGAATGAGACAAAGACCTCAAAATCTCCTTGCTGTTGGTTCACCACAAGAATATATTGCTCCTTTGCATATAATTTTAGAAGTGTTTTCACCTGTTGCAATATAAACAGAAATAATAGAAATGACCAGTTTACTTCTGATGGCACCATTAAATTGTAATGAAGGGTAGCAGCATAATTATTGTTGCAATACCATGGAAACAGATCTCTCACCACCAACCATCTCCTCCAAGGACACAGCAAATGTTATCCGCGGTTTCATGAATGTTTGCCATAATAAAATATTTTCATCCTTGTTGCACGCAACACATTCTGAAACCAGACTATCAAAAAGATTTTTCATTTTTGTAAACTAAATTACTTATGTGATAAGTAAAGGACAAAAAAAAGGCGTGAATTGTACCTGGAACAACTGAGTGTAAAACATGTGATTTTACCAGCAGACGAGCACGCTTGAGGTTTATCTGTCAATAAATTTAAACAAAGAAAACAGTTCAACAAATCAGAGAGGATCTCCTGCTTTCTTTGTACTTTCCCCCCTTGTCACTCAGAGTATGTTTATCTAAATATTTTTTTTTTGATAAGTAATTGCAATTTATAAAAAAGCGCAAAGGGGCGCAACCCTTATACACGGGAAGTATACAAGAGAATCCCTAAAAGGGACGAACATAGAATAATTTTAAAAAGTCTACATAAGTAAAAACATTCAAACTATGATGGGACGCTATCCAAATATATAACGTATTGAGCAACCGCTTCAATCTTAAGGAAATGAAACAATCTTATATACCTTCCCAAGAAAGAGGTTCCTCAACTTAAGCTTTATTTTATGTCTTATAAAATTAGGAACTGATTATAAAACACTCTTACTGTGTTAAATAGTAGAACCGAAAGTGATTGATAGCGCAACCAAAGGTGCAGAAGCCGCACGCTCATCCATGTCAATGACAACACTGGATATGATTTGAGAAGGCCAGGTGCCTCCTGCATTCATAACTCTAAAATAAATTAAATGCATTAAATCAAGAAGTATGTTTCAAGTGAATTGACATCACTATCAAGGGAATATATGAACATCATCTTGGAATGAAATAATGTACCAGGATCAGTATGCCCAGAGCAAGGCCAAGAAGCTGTGCTGCTACTTCCCAAACTTCCTCCTAAACCAATTGATCAATCAATTAAGGGGAAAACATTCTTTTATACATAAGAACTTACTATCTATAGAAGGTGGAAATTTGTTGTTAAAAGTCCAACCCAAAGGGATAAACTTTTCCACTAATCATGTAATGATATGGCATTGTGGTAGTAAATCAATAAGAAAACATGAAAAATTCATTCTGCATCAAGAGAAGGCTTATAATTTCCTCTCACAAACAGAACCCGAGTAAATAATTTAGCTGAAAGGGATACGTATATATTTTTTAAATAATGATCATGGATTACTGATATTGCCTCATAAATCATAATTGGGTAATGCAAAAAATCATCTACATTGAACAAGAAAGTCAAGGTATCAATTAATGGGGGCAACAAAGACTTATCATTGACACAGTTCATTCCAAATAAATATGATAGTGAGAGAATTTAATCATCAGAAGTTGCATTAAGCTTCAGAAGAGACATATACAAAGTTATACCTTTGCTGCTACCTCTCCCAGATTTCCTGAGATTGCAAAATGGTTTTGAATCACACGGAATGAAGGATCTTTTAGTCCTCTTGCTACAGCCTGTAAAAATTTAAATCTCAAGTATATCAGCAAAAATCTAATCATTCATCTCATACCTACAGTGCACTTCTGCACTGGTATGGATACGATCAACATATGTTTCTTAAACATAATTGAGGGGAAAAGAAGTGCTTGCTGAATAATATTACATATTTGGGGAAAAGAAGTGATTACCAAAGAATGTTAAATACTTGGGGTTCGATATGTAGTCATCAAAATGTTCAAGTGAAGCCTATGTAGAACCAAAGGGGAATAATACCTTTGCAAGATTTCCAAGAGAAGCCAGTGGTAAAAAATACGCAGGATACAGTGGCGTACTTAGATTGAAAATGCTGCATGATAAATTTTTAAAAAAAATTAGTGATATATATTGAATACAATCTAATATTAACTTACTCTACATCTAAAAGAAAGCCTCTTACACAGACCTTCCTGCACTACCAATGAAGTCTGCATACATGCGCCATTGTTTAGGATCGTCATCAAAAAGATTTCCAAAGCGCCCACCTGGAAAATATAGTGAGAGTCACTGATAAAAATTTCAGCACATAATCTTCTCTTTCTTCTAGCTATTTTTATTGTGCCAGACCAATGAATAAGCGTCCAACAGCTCCAATGCCATCCTTCAACACCCATCTGCAGAAACAATTGCATAACTTGCAGTTCAATCCAATAAAAGACTATTTTGATACAGAAAAATTGTCTACATATGCAGACGTACACACTTAACAGATATATGTTGACATAAACAAAGTACACAAACACTCACACACAAACACATTTTAATCAAATTAAGTAAAAATATAAAACTTCCAGAAACATGCGATAAAGAATATACATAAAATCAATAAAAGAGGAATTCACCTGATGGCAGCAGCAGAGGCAGCAGCAGAGGCGGCAGCAGTAGTTCCTGAGAAAGAGCCAACACCAACAGCCTGCAAGGGAGTGCATAGAACAACTTTTGTCAGAAGAAAAAATACGTCTAAAATATTTTGAAGGAAAAAGGAAACTTTATGAAAATTCACAAATTGTAAACATCATTTCAGCCAAAACAACACCTCACCAAATAAAAATTTAACGATACCATATAAACTTCAATAAAAGAAAAAAAGAAACATAGGATCTACTACAAGATATTTCTCAGACTGCTAACAAGACTAACAACAGCTAAAGGTTTCCCTCTTCCTAATAGACATACCCAAGCAGAAGTAATGGCCTGAGTTAGACTGACATGCCTTAAGAAGACTTGATGTGACTAATGTGTCGCAGATCCATCCAGTAACATTGGTAGGGAACTGTAACAACATGTACTGCAAGTAATCATCTGACACTGATCCTGCATTAAATGCCAAAAATGAAAGCACATATCCTCGTGAATCACACAGATTCTCTTACTACACTTGGGCATTGAAAACACAAAAACTCAACTCAAAATACTCTAATTCTATTTGTACATCCATAGACAACCATATTTTTTCACAATAGCATATAAGAAGTAAGACATTCGCTGGTGAGAAACAAAGTAAGAATGCTTTTTTTTTTTTTGATAAGTACTTCGCCCCAAGGGGAGGGGAAAGGGAGATTTGAGAAACAAAGTAAGAATGCTAATGTTTGTAACCTGGGAATTCTGCAGGTAAAATAAAATCTTTAACAATGTCCGGAAGCCACGATAATGTAGTGTCAGAGCTATGAAAGTCCTGTAACCTATTAGTCTCTGAACTAAGCTCCTCAACGAAAGTTCGCAATCCCGATTCTTCATCTAACATGTACCTGCTTGTGATGCCACAGCTCAATGATAAGCAAAACAAGTCACAGCCTAAACCTGAGGTTCCATTGTGTTAAAATATTAATTAAATTATTAAATCAACAATTTCTTATCAGTTTAAGCTTTTGGGACAAATGGTGACTCAACATAGTATCAAAGCAAAGATCATGGGTTTGACCCTTGTTTCCATCATTCTCCTCACATTTCAATTACATGAGTTACTTGTTGAACTTCACTTATTAAAGGGAATTATTAGTATTAAATCAACCATCTCCTATCAGCTTAAACTTTTTGGACGACCGGTGATTTGAAGCAACGAAATAAGCCAATACTGAAATATCACAAGTTGCTTTCGTATCTACTAGTACGCTCATTTTTTTCAAGAATATCACGATTAGTGAACTTGAATATGCAAACCAAGTCTTCAATAAGCTAGAATAAGTTAGATAATTTTACTAGTAGCAAAACTACAGAGACGAGACAGAACAAAAGAAAGAAATTTGATCAAGTAAAGACCTCTTAGCAGTGCCATTGCCATATCTCTCCACCAAGATCACCTGCCTAAACGCCAAAACAAAACCGTGAGCCTAACACAACCTTCTTAACCATTTTCATACTTCGAATCTTTTTTCTTTTTTAAAAAGAAAAAGAAATTACCTGCCATGATCAGCCCCGTCTTCTTCTTCTTCTTCTTCTTCTTCTTCTCCTTCGTGAAGATTTGGCTGCGAAGAAAAGCATAGAATTTGAAAACGACGGCGTGTTGCTCTCCTAGTCTTTCTGGAAGATTCAAAGGCGCGTGTGGGAAATGAGACACGCAAAGTGCACGACAGAGACGACATTTCGCAAAAGAAAACGAAAAGGCTTGGGGTTTTATATAGTTGTTGCAGAAGTTTTTTTTATTTTTTTATTTTTAATTTATAGATGGTTGCAGAAGTTTTTGGTTTGTCCCCCTTTGCCGTTGCAAAGAAAGAAAGAAAGAAAGTCCAGGTGTCGCCTATCTTGGTCTTTGTGGTTCCAAAACAACCACCCAATAGTACGGCTCAATGTGACACGAGAAACGGCGTCGCTTAAAACAGTGGTGTGAACGAATCAAAACGCCGTCGTTTTATTATTGACGACAATGACGAGTGATAATAGCCCGTTGTAAACGCGACAGACAACCCAAGGCGCGGGCCTAGGCCCAATAAATTTCAAAGTTCCATGATAACAAACAAGTGGGAAAATTTCAAGTCAAAGGATAATACATTAACTCACAAAATAGAGCCCCTGGACAAGGAAGCAGTGGGAGCTCAAGAAGTTTTTGGTAGAACATAATCCACATAAGGAACAGGAAATTTCGTAGGAGCTTGAATTCCACAAAAAATTGGCATCCTAATTCCTAATTCTCACGTCGTGTTAAATTTCTTGGATTTTCTTTTTCTTTTTCTTTTTTCTGAGCCTCATGAATTCTTAGAAACTACAATACAGAAATAATGGCTAATTCTAAGGGGACATGATCTCCACAAGAAAAATGAGTGGGAGTAGACTATTCAAAAACAATACAAAGGCATCAAAAACCCAGGCTCTTTCAGTTACTGGCACTCTGGCCATGTTCACTGCGATTTTCCTCCACGATTCTCTGGAACTCTTTCTCACTGGCCGCGATTAGGCGTTTAACAATGTCAAAGGTGGTAAGCCTAATGCTGCAGTAGGAAAAAAACCACAAAAAAAAAAAAGAAAAAAGAAAGAAAGAAAAGAGGATTCATCAGGTAATAAGTGTAGGAACAATGATAATGGAAGTAGAAGCTTAAAAAAAAAGAAACAATGGAAGCAGAAACTAAAGATAAGAATAAAGGATTCGTCAGGGGTTTGGATGTCCCTTGGAACCTTGATCATGTTGGTTTTAAGAAGACAGAAGAGAGAGATTTCATCCCTAGCATGGAACCATAACGACAAATGATGGTAAAAGTTGGAACCATGTGAAATCCAACCATCATAGTTATCCTTTGTACAAACAGAGCACAGAACAAAATGGACAAACCAAAACAAAATTAAATAATTTCATTTCCATGGGATGGCCAAAAATACACTAATTATTCTATAAAATATAAAAAGAATTCGTTAAAGAAATATTTCTTGTTTCATAGAAGCGCTTCAAAACAAATCTAAGTTAATATTAGCTTCAAGAAAACTCAGCCAAAGGCATTATTAGCAGTACTAACTGACCAATACAAGAACTAAATCCAAGGTTACATAATAGATAAGATGAAACTGCTATAAATGTGAACCTGCTATTTGGTAGGGTTTTTAAAGCATTGGGAAGAAAGCCTCGGTACAAGCCGATTATTCCATCACGTGCCACAATTCCTGCATTAAAAATATTTTCAGATACAATGATCTTGATGCTTGACGATAGATTTAAAGTTTTATCTAACCCACAAACAAATGACGACATGGGACTTCATGTTTGAGAAACCATTGAAGCTTTTGCAAATATCAACAACTGAAGAAAACCTGTAAACTTAATACAAGATGTGCAATCTAAATCTCCTTGTCTCTCGGTTTGGTGATTATACTCAATAGTCTTCCAAGAAGTGGGATAAATATCACATCTTTTTTAGATTAATGACAACAAAATTACCCTACCCAAGAAAAAGCTTGGATGTTCATACATAAAATAGAACATCCGCATGCATGCAAAAGTCTATATATCTTACCAACCACTGAAAAGGAACAATTTCAAGGACGGGAAAAAAAAAAGACCAAGAGAAATGCCATTTCATATATAATGTGTGACCACATTTGTTTATGACTAAGCACATATATCCTAAGAGGAGAAGTTGAGGGACAGGTCCCGGACCCAAAAGAGATTTCCATTTCTTGAGTACTCACCGTCTAAACTTTGAATCCATTTGCATGATGACATATTGTGCACAACCAACCACGTAAGTGACGTAACTGATTATTTTTACTAGTTCTATAGAGCTTCCTCTATATCGCAATTATTGATGTCTAATGCTGGTACAATGTGCACCAATATTATTTTTCTGTAGGAGAGCTTAATTAAGCAACTTACCCGGAAAGGCATCCAGAACAGTCTTATAAGGTGTGCCCTTCATTTGCATCTGTCTTCTCACGGTGTCCAGGGGATAACATGTGATCGTGGCAAGAGAAGCTGACACCACAGCAGTTAGTAGAGATGCTTCGGTCCTTTTCTGATATTTCTCTGGCAAAGACTTCTTCACCCTAGTATCCACAAAAGATATGAATGTATAATATACAACATTCCACTGTATTCTCCTTCAATATGCTATAGAAAACGGGGCATTAGTGGACTCACAAGTCAAAAACACAAAAGTTCACAGCAATATACGGTGCTATTCCGAGAAGGGAAGGCCCAAGACCAAAGTAAAATGAGGCAAATCCTTCTTCTCTGAGCATGTTTAACGCAACCTGGAAACAGCACATTACTCTTCATATTTACATGGAAATGTCATATTGTCATATGTACAACCAGCAGGCTAATCATACCTCAGACATAGTTCGGTACCCTGGTTCAACTGCTAACCGTAACCTCAGGACATCTAAAGGGTATGTTATCTACATAGAGAGAGAAAAAAAAAAATATTGACATTCATATATAGACATACAGAACAAGTAGAACCAGAGATAAGCGGCAAATATACAGAAATCCAAAAAAGAGATAACTCTCCATAAAGTATTTCCAAGTGGAATAACAAGGATATACATAATCTTATTAAGATAGAAACAATACACTTCAGAAAACCCAATATAAATTACAACATCACTTACAAAAGTGGACGTCATGCCAGCACATGCACCTGCCGCAAGTCTTCCAATAACAGAGAGCTCACCATCCTTTCCCCTAAATAGTTTCTGCAAGCTCAAATGTAGAACATTTAGTTTGAGAAATATAGAGTCTTGCGTTAAGATTTTCTTAGAGACAGTTTTAGAACCTTGTAAGTTTCATAAGCAAAAAGCTGGACTGCACTGTAAGGTATGACCCGTATCACCTGCAACATTTAAAACAAAGCCCAATCAACATTGCTTGGGGATAAACAAATCTGAACTACAGATGGAAAAATCCAAAAACCTGAGGAAGGTTGCCTTTCCAGTACCCTTTGATCCCTTCTTCCTTCCCAATCAATGTTATGGCCTGCACACCATCATTGACATGGGATAACTAAATGATATCAAACATAGAGTTTGAGAGGATGGTAAACTATGCATCTCTAATAATATATATACAATCCACATGGATTTATCACATAATTAAATCATTTACCATAGGAGAAGATGACGAGAGGCATAACTGAACCACTTAATTAGGCAGGTAGTGTTCTTTCAACAATTCGATTCTCACCAATTTCCTCTTTCCTTGATGCTATCATCATTAAAATATGCCATTTAAGTATGGTCATATTGTTAGAATCGAAAGATATAACAAACAGACAAGAATAGCAACAGACACAGCAATCCCGTCTATCCCACCTTTATGGGGTTGACCATAGAAATTTAACTTATCTATTCAACTGTGTAGAGCAACCACTTCTTCAGCACACACTAGCACTTACCAAATATTCGTACGCTTCATATTCATGAAAATTTTGCAGTTATTGCGTTGGTTGAGCCGTCTAACACTACTCTGGCCCAGTAGTCCCTCTCTTTGTTTGGAGTGGTAGAACAAAAGATATTACTCTAAGCACTAACAGAGGCTGAATTTAGAAGTTGAACCTTAAGGTTATTCATTTTAACAATTATCAGGAAATATTTAATAATATCAAATCACCCATCTATAGTCTGACAACATTGAACCCTAAACCACGGAAACAAAAGCACAGAAATTGCCAAGTTATTGTGTCCGTAGATCCTTTAGGCAATTAACTTAGACTCAGAGGCAAGTGGTAATTGATCAAATAACATCCTAAGTTCCCAAAACAAGATGCAGAACAAGATGCAGAACATGTTATAATAATCTCCAATGGTTATAATCAATATTTCAATTATGCTAATTATTAGTTTCGTCATATCATCAATAAAATCAGATTTTGCAATGGAAGAATGAAGAGCACATGTATCATGGCCCATATAACTTTGAATCAGATGCATTGAATTCCTGCTATCTGACCATGACATACAAAAATGTTAAAATATTAATTAAATAATTAAGCCTTTATTGCTGATTGTATCAGACATATTTAGGAGAACATATTAGAAAATTAAATTCACCGTTTGGTATTAGCTCAAGGGTTTGCCACAACCAGTGCCTTACAAACAAAAAAATAAAATAAAATTGATGAACCATATCATACCTCGACGAAACCAATCGCTTTCTTAGCACTTTCTTGCCCAACTCGCACACCGTGAGTCTGAGACCAAAAAAGAAAACCACAGGCTATTTCAAAGTAATGAGAAATTCCAATTGAACTAGAAACTACCTCGTTTATGAGAATTAACGCCCACATTTATAATATCTTCAAGCAATTATTTTGAATTACAAAGAAAACAAAAAAACGCGACGAAGTTAAGATGATAGTTGACAAAGCACCTGCATGAGGAGCTTGATGCGTTCGAGCGGAGCCGTGACGGTCTTGGCAGCGGCGCCGGAGATGGCGCCGGCGGCGAAGAGCGCGGCGTCCTTGGGCACGCAAGCGGCTACAGCCAGCGGGTGCTTCAGGAGCTGAGCCAGAGTCGGCTCGAACTCCCTCTGGTATCTCTTTTCTGCCACCGACACGCAGGCGAAATTACCGCGGCTGCCACTCGCGGTACAGCTGAGCCGCGCGGTCTTCCATAGCGGCTTGTGGTCCGTGGTCTGAGTGAAACCGGAATTGAAGCTTTCGCTAAGGCTTGGGATGTTGCGGCACACTAAAACGGCTCTCTCTTCGCTCATGGCTTTGAACGGAGTTTGCAGTGTTGAGTAGGGGAGGAAAAGAGATAAGGCTGGGAGCCAGTCAGTTGCAGAGAGCGAGAAAGGAGCTAGACAGCTAAAAGTGTTTTAATTCTCCGATTCTCCTCCGATTCGCTGTGTACCGGTGTATTTTACTATTGTAAGCCGTTTTCCGTTAGCAAATTGACCTTTCGGATCTGATTAAAAAAAATAAAAATACAGCTCATTAGATTTTTCTAAAACCAACTAAATAGCCCCATTAATGGCTTCCATGTAGGCTTCACACTAGACCGAAAGTTGTTCTTCTTTATATTTATGTCTACTATTCAGGTACGCACGTCCACGGATTGGTTGACTTGATCCGTGACCCGGTCTATCAGGATCATGCCACATCGGCCTATTATCAACCCAGTCCACCGGTTTTGAGGCCAAACCGGCTCAATCAGCAGTCCACGGCCAAAATCCCAAATTTGGCCAAAGCCGGCCCAGCACCAGCACATAGGGATGGAGCCAGAATTTCTTATGGGCAGAGCCAATGGCCGAATTTTTTTTTTTGATAGGGGCAAGTACACTAAATTTTTATTTTTACCTTATATTTTTTTATTTTTTAGATTATTTTTTTTTTCTCACCTTTAATTTTTTTTTTTAAGGAAATTTGGGGGTGGGCCATGGCCCCTGCCAGCCCCCCCCTCCCTCCGTACCTGCCAGCACCTGACTTTTTCCACCTCTTTGGCAGCCTCCTCTGGCCACCACCACCGGCAACCTCCTCTGGATTCCGCCGCCGCCGTCACCTCCTCCAACCACTAGCTGGCACCCTGCTGCATCTAAGTTCACGATCAGATTTTTCTCTACATCACATTGAATCTTTTTCACTATGAGCTCACATTCACTTTTGTTCTCTTGCTGCACAGGATCATCATCAGTTTCATATATTAACGGTTCTGAAGGTCAAGCTCATGCTCAAATTTTACTGCTGTTTGCACCCGATTCAGTTTCAGCCAAAAATAATAATAATAATAATCAATTCTCTTTCTTTTCCAAACTCAAGCTTACACATTGAGTTTGATGAGGAACGTTTTAATGTTTTTAATACTATAATTTATAGTTTCATTGTAAGTTTATTCTATTCCTTATTTATTATAGGTTTCTTGTTCATCACCCATACACTCTTTATAAATAGATACCACCGTAATACAGTTTAATATACTTCAATATAGTTAAGATGTAGCCTTAACCATTTCATCTGTATTTTCTTTTCTCTCTGCTTCGGCTCTATCTTTTTTATTATATATATCATATTATATAGTTCTACAATGAGAAACATATAAAAAATAAAATGAAAAGAAAAATGTCACCTTAATTGTTTTCTAGATTTGCTCATTGAGTTGGCAAACTAGAATGTACATCTTTGGTAGTGTAAAATTCAGTTGTTTGGGAGTGGGTTGAAGTTGTTCAGAAAAATTGCTAAGATGAGGTTGACATGTGGTGATACAACTTAAACTCATATTTAATTGAGTTCATGTAACTGTTAGACCTGTACCTACCACCAATCTTCCCGACCACCAACCTTCAACTCAACAAACAAGGCAATTCCTCAGCAATCACTTTCCCGAACAAAATCAGTCTCAATTTAACAAGTGTTAATTTTAGACAGAATAACCTAATAAATTCTTCGAATATCACAAAATTGCCTCTTTCCATCCGGAGGGCGAGGCATCGAACCACCACCACTAACTTGAGCAACTATCTGACATTATCGCAAGTAATGTTGGTCAGATTCAACCTTTTAAAATACGAAGACTACACTAAATTATTGGTCAAACTCCAATAAACGGGGAGTCTATGCGATTACTAGTGCGAGTTCGAACATCTCTCTAACCAAGTAACTAGCCTCAAATAATCGTTTCTGGTGAACTATTTCATCAATAGAATGTACGCGCGTCTCCAATGTTCACTTTTCTCAACAAAACCAATCTCAATTTAATTAGCAAGTCAATCCTAGAATGGCCTAAAAAATTGTGGATTACATTGCCATGTACACCTACAATCAATTCTCTTTAACAATTACGTATTCTCTTTAATTAGTTTAGTTCTTGAGTTACCTTACGACACTCCGAAAAACTAAGTCTCACATTAGATGAATAGATTATGATAGTGTTATATGGATGCCGAATTTTACATTAGTTCCTCGTTAGATGAGATCATGCTTTATAAATAATTATAGTAAACTTTGATTACAACGTACATCAACTAATCCTTTTGAATTACAATTCATATTGAAAGGTTACGACAAAAAACTAGCATGCATAAAGCTTTGAAAGGCAAAGTAGAATTGCAAACCCAAACAACACCAATTTCCATTTATTAATATTGCAGTACAAGCAAGAGTGAAGCAATCCAACCCATATGTGCCGTATGCCAACACACTTGGGCATTTATATGAAACAAAAGCACAAAAACATTATTAATTTTTTCTGATCGAGCTACTACAAAATCATTATATTACGAGACCATACATATACATATATATTAATATATATATATATATATATATATATGTGTGTGTGTGTGCTGTAGCCGCGCGCTCTTCATCAAGCTTCGATGGTACCATATATATAAAACCCATCTCAACTTTAGGGGCACGACAACTTCCATTCACCAGCAAAAAAACACATGAAAAGTAGTACTGTTGGGGGCTTTCGGACAGGCGAGTCCAATCAAAATCAAAGAATAAAAATTCCGTTGAATCTGTTGAAGTTTCAATGGAGCAATCCTTTTCTGGAGAGTGACCCCGCAAGGCAAAGCCTGCATGCATTCAAATTGCTCACTTAAGTTTTCATAAAATCCTATATATATATAGTTATATATATATATATATATATATATATATATAATATATATATATATATATAAAAGTGCGATTTCTAGCTAGTATTACTTTTATTATAAATAAATGTGAGAATTACGTGCTTTAAGAACAAATTTCAACTTAACATATTAAGTTCTTCTGATATGATTTAAAGAAAAACTTTGTCGCATTGAACGTACCCTTAGCTTTAAGCTCTGAAAACTGCTTCTGTTGTCATCTTAACTCCCGAGTTGATGACATTTGCTTGGTCTGGGGTTAATTAAGAAGTAGAGATTTAGATATTTCTTGGACATATATAATGATAGATGCATAGCAGAAAAATCAATGATGTAATTAAGTCCTTACTCAATGGTGGTCTGGATACGAAGAAGCATGCTCCAATAACAATGTAGCACAATAGGAGAACCAATCCTTTCATGTAGTGAGAAGTTCCATCCTATGAAAAATTCAGAGTCGAATCTTAAATATAAATGATTAAATTTAAATAATAGAGAGCAGAGACATATTTGTGTATTAATTAAATGACTAAATTTATTATTATAATTATTATTTTGTAGTTTAAGTTTTTAGAATAACTTGATACTTGAAGTCTTGGGTATGAACCTCAATTCTAAAATTTATCCTATTTCGGTTAAATATTTTACATATTCAGCTTGCTTAATTATGACATAGGCGTTGAGACTACTGTCTTAAGAATTATAAGAGTAACCTTACGTAGCCTGCGAAAGTCAGTTCGAATGGTCGATTTGTTTGGTTAATATATATATATATATACTATGAGATCGGCCGTTCGAATCCTCACTCAACCGATACTCCGTTCTTGCAAGCGGGATCGTATATTCAAAATTTATCTAACAAAGATGGATCGATCATGAAGTAAGCTTATGTGAGATTAATATTCTTACCTGCAAAGTGAAGGCCGTAGCAATTATTGCTAAAGCAAGAGAGCCGGTCTCAAGGATATTGAAATCAAGATCCATATTGATGCCCATAATCCAAGCGATAACCACGCACAATGGAACCTGAATATTTAGAAAATATATATATATATATTTAATTAGAATAATGTTTTTCAAAAGATTGCATAGAAAACTTCGATCAAGCTAGCTAGGCATTAATTCCAGCATCGATCGATCGATGGCTTTTAAATTCTCACCACAAACATAGCAATTTGAGTCGCAGACCCCAAGGCAACACCTAAAGATATGTCCTGCAATATTTATGCCCAGCAATTTCACTCAGAATTTGTCCTTATTATTGCCAAACAAAGGGGCAAAATATATATACAGGCCTAGGCCAAGGCCAGCATAGTATACTCACCAACTTGTTCTTAAAAGCAAATATGACTGCTCCGGCATGTTCTGCTGCATTTCCAACAATTGGTAGCAAGATTATGCTGAGGAAGCTGACAGACAAGCCCCACGACTCTGCTGCATCCTGAAAATTAAGAATATTTAAGTTTTTAAGACAATTAGTGATTTAATATAGTATTAGAGTAGAAATTTTGAGTTTAATTTTTAAAATATTGATTAAATAATTAAATTTATTTCTTTTTATTCGCTTAAATTTTTAAAATAAATAATAATTTAACGTGAAATTAGACCGGGCTTCTCCAAATGCTATGTCAATTAATGACAATATTGGAATATTTTCATTCTATTTGATGTTCAATTTCAATCACAGGCTATTGGAATACCTGAATTGTACCCACGACATATTCTGACAACAAAGCTATGATTAAGGTCATCCCGACCAACCAAGCAAATCCACTCCAGAATCCTATCACGGCCGCTTCTTCTGGAACATCGTCATCATCCTCGGATTCCTGTCCGTCCGGTTGCACAAGAATTGTTAGCATATCAGCAGTATCAGGGAAAGTTTCACCAGAAAATTCTTTAGCCCTATTTGTAATACAAGTTTATATATATATATATATATATGATGATTCATTGTGGCATGGACTTAAACCTCAAATACTTTTCTCTTTACTTCTAGCTAGCACTAAACTTAAGAAGATTTATTTTCTTTCCTTTTTAATAGATTTGAAAGTAAAAATACCTTCACCTCGGCTACCTTTTTGTGACACTGTACTGTATCCAAAAGTTAGTCTCATATTAGGTGGATTGTACGTCCATATTGAGAAGTTGGATTAGAGAAGTAGTCATAGGTATTAAGTCTCATATTATTTCGCTACTAGTGACTATAAAGATCTCCAATTGCAATTTCTGATACGATACACTAATTAGACAATGTTTTACGGTGAAGTACACTTTTTTGATAAGTAAATAGTGATATTTAGCATGATATTTTTTCAAATTTCGTTAAATTCTGACCAACACGTAAATCCAAGAATTTTTTTTCTTATTTTTCCTAAATAAAAAAAGAATGGTATTTTGAAAATTTTGACAGGATTTAACAAAAAATTATAATGAATGATTAAAATTTAAAAAAAATTGAAAAATAGATACCCAAAATTGACACTTTATAAAGTTTTGATATCTTTTTTAAAAAATTATGAAACATCAGAAGTTATAAATGAAGTTCTAAAAAAAAAAAAATTATTGGATATTTTCTGTAGTTATTTTAACGGTACATATTAATTTTACTCTTTATTTAAAATTAAATCAGGACCGTTGAAAAAATTATAAAAAATTTGTTGTAAAGACCCTTGAGAGTTTATAAGTACTACAAGATGTTAAAATAATAATTATTTGATTAAATCAACTATTTTTTATTGGTTTAAATTTGTAAAATATGTGGTACTTTAAAATTATATTTTTTCAACGTGATTCATTGTGAATTAAATTTGAGACATATAATTACCTCCGGGGCTTCAAACAATTGGCGGTGTGTCCACATTTGGAAGACGAGGTACGCAGTGTATGCAATAAGCATAACGATGCTGCTGGCTCTCGACAGTTGGAGCGTTGGGTCGGCTGTCAAAGCTGCCGAGGCCCCGGCATACCGAAACAACATCGGTAGCAAGTGGCACAACAACGCCAACAGCAGCAGGAGGGAGTTCACATCCGCTTGTCTCTGTTAAATCATGCAACGGCCGGCCGGCCGGCCGGTCAAGAAAACATCAATAATTTAGCACCACAAACTTCAACCATGTGTAGGGACATGTTCAGTAACTCACTCTATCGTATTTTTGTTCGCTTCTAAGGTTGTAAAGGCCACCACAAAAGAGAGATGTCCCAAGAACCAGAAGAAGGTTGGAAAGAATTGAGCCCAAGAGAGAATACTTGACCAATGCTATTTTACGTTCCCTCAGAGCAAAAATTGCGATGATCAGCTCTGTGGCATTCCCACATGTTGCATTAAGGAGCCCTCCAGCTGCAAAATCACAGAAATAAAGTTAACCTTTTTCATATTCAAAAAGCTAAAAGTTTAAAACCGACCAAAACAAGAGAGATCAGGGTTTTCGTACCTGTCGGACCAGTGTAATAAGCAATTTGTCTGCAATTTATGATGCAAGAAAACTTGAATCAGCATTTGTAGATGATGAACAATGAAAAATACATGAAAGTATATATCAAATTTGAATGATGGGAAAAATATACAAGTAATTACTTTGAGTTCTCCTTAGTTTTCAATTCACCCTCTCATTAATTTTTATAATAATATTTTGGGTTTTAATTGTTTTTCAATCGTATACTTAGTTTCGTCCGATTTTTCGTCAATTTCTTAAAAGAAATCATCTGAAATCTCTTTTATATTCCTTAAGAATTAAAAACAATTGCTAAAAAATGGATGAGAGGATGGTCCGACAACTCCAAAATTAAGGAAAAAACCTTCTCAAGGCCTTACAAAAAAAGGAATAATTCAGATTTTACATAATTTCTATTAAAAAAAATTACACAAAATCTTGCAGAAAAGTTGATTAAAAAATGATTAGAACCCATAACTATTATTACAAAAATTAAGTCCCAGAGGGTCAGGGGGTGGCAATATTTCCGGTTAATGGATCGGGTTTGTATCGTGACAAATTATGTAATTATGATTATATATGGGTCCATTCAAATTAGAATTGATCATTTAATTAAACGAATTAAATTTCTCAACTTGTATACGACGTGTTTAGATAAACGAATGAAAAAACTCAACCCGTGTAACTCGTTTTTAATAAAATAATTGTATTGATCGAGTTAACCCGAATGTGACCCATTTCAACTTGTTTTGACATGTTTAATATAATTAGGTTCAATTGACCCATCTCAAAGTAGTGAGATGTGTTTTTCCCTTGAATATTTTGACTTACTCTGTCAAGAAGCTGACACGTTCAGCAAGTGGTACCAGTCCAAGTAAGCTCAAAGCGAAAACCCAGGGCTGTTTGCAATAGAATCAGAACAGTTATGGTTACTAAATAAATAGGAAATTAATAAATAAGAATTAAGTAAATTTTTCGAGAGCATGTTGAGCTGTATACAGTTGACTTACATATTTTGAAAACCTACATATATAAACTGAATCAGTCATTTTCACACTTTATATATAATGCATTTAAGAGAGTTGTTTTCAACTAAGAAAATATATTTATATATTATATAGCAACATCACCAGAATAAAAAAGCCCCAGAATTCATTCATAAAAATCTCGAAAACCATATTTTTTAATGAATTCTGATTCAATTATCATTAATGTTCCTTCAATTGAGTAATTAAGCATTTTACTGATATATATATATAATATATATATAAATCATGATTGCAACGAACAAGAACTTACTCTTCCAAAACCATAACACCCGGCTAGAATGGCTAGAGGGACGGCCGGGAAGAGAACAAAAAGCTTAGTCCCAAAAACAACCTCTTGAAGATTAGCCAACATCTGTCGAAGACATCCATAAGGAATTTTTGAGATAAGTGTGAGGTCTGACTTCTTTCGGAGCGACGAGGAAGACAGGTTGTGTGCAGTGCGGCCATGGCCGTGCCGCGTCTCCTTGGTCAAGCTCTTGAGGTTGCCATTTTCCAAGATCCATGGTTCTTGGTGAGAGCAGTGTGAAGCCATGGTCACTGTTCTATAGCAAGACTTCTTAGTAGTAACTATTTTCTATATCTATGTGCCTCAAAGGGTTCGAGAGAGCTACTGTTATAAATAGGAAGAGATCCTCGATTATTAATAAGGCAGGTTTGCAATTCAAGGGCTGGCTGCATCTTCCTCGAAGTTTCTCATATATATTTTGTAGCATTTTGTTTTTCTTTTTATTTATGACGGCAAGAGTGGGAGAGGGGAATGAAAGGGATTTAAATTAGTGACCTCCGTGTGATTCTCAGACGATTGAACTATCTCTTTGAGTCATATTCATATGAAAATTTTAACCGCAAAGGGTCGTGCCACGTGTGACTTACCCCCCTCCCCACAAAATAATTAGATATAATTATGAGCCGGAGGCCTTGATATTTGTTGCTAAGAGTAATGTTATTTTTCACACTCATTTTACATCGGCTTATGTGCACGTATTTTAGGTTGGTTCTCATGTCAGTCACTTAAAAACAAAAACAAAAAAAAAATTAAAATTTAAAAAAAAAATCACTTTAAACACGTTACATCGGCCATGAAATGAGTGTGATAAATTGGTGTGAATAGTAACATTACTCTTATTGCTAAATGATGTTTGGCAAGATATCTTGCTTCGATCAAAACGGTTTAAGGTTATGCTTCAAGCTTATATTAGTTTAAGCTAAAAATTCTAATTAGGTTGGAAATATAATTAGGATTCAGATTTCGTGCAATGAGACCGTCTATAGCACGGTGAAATGGCATCTAGCCGCATCCTCTTGTAAGAAGACACTCCAACCTTGCATATTCGGTCAGGTAGGACTCAATACTTATTCGAAGAAGGTGGGACCGGGTGCCCTCGTTGCAATGGGCAAACCTTATTACACCTCTCATATATTGTCTCAAATATTAAGAGCATTTGTATTTGGACATTTGACAGCTCTAGCTACTATAATTACTCGATCTTCATGTCCATAAACATCTTCTGGATGATGCTATTGTGTTCTTGCTATTTCTGATATATATATATATTCAAAATTACATGTAGGAAGACAAGAGGTGTACAGACATACACACACTCTCAGATATTTATATATGGGTTGTAATACATGCACAACTAGTGCACTAGTTGTATTTTTAGTATTTCCCCTTTATATATATATATATATATATAAGCAAGGGATCCTAAGACTTTCAATTTCTAGCTTAATTAGTTATAATTCTACAAACTTGGATCTTCTAGCTATCTTCTAATTTTATATTTCTAACAAGTTCCAAATTCTAATATAATGTAGAGAATAGTTTATTTGCACCATGTTTATCTCTATCTTGTGTTTACATACTTTATCAGTATCGTTAATATATATAATAATTCAAAATAAAAATTATTGATGAGAGAGATGCATGCTCAGTTGCTCACGACACTTCAAATAAAATTTTCCAATTAATAAAAAAAAAATGTAATTACCACATGTAACTGAATCAAAGTTCGCTGTAACTTTTTCATCGTTAAAATATTAAATGCTCAGGAAAAACAATAAAAAAAAAAATAAAAAAAAACAAAACAAAACAAAACAAAAAAACAAACAAACAAACAAAAAAAAAGTCAAACTCTCTATGAAAACAGTCAACAGTGAAAGTGTAAAAAGTTGGGTTTGACCATTCAGCAATTCTTCTCATGAACTTTGGGTCTTCTGGAAACAAAGAAGATGCTCAATTATATACTAGAAAACAACTTTAATCTCCGTATTAATGAACACAAGTCAGAAACTATAAAGGCAGATGGCTAGGTTTCACCTACTGATGTGACACAGCGAAACCAAGAGCGCGCATTCTTTACTGAAGCAAGAAAGAATTGTAAGCCACGCAACTTTTTCTGCTCTGTTGGGCTCACATGCGAGATACGTCCAGAACTTGACGACTGACGAGTGTTTTTATCCGCAGAAGCATCTTGTGGTCTCAACGAGCTCGATATATTTCAGTTTTTGCTATTTTTAAGTATTTCATTGTCTGTATATTAATGTCATTTTCCTTAGTTTTTTTATTCTAAAGAAGATATGCACCGGAGAAGGAGATATATATATGACGTACAACTCACCGTACTGTACTTTGGCAAGGGAACCTTCGTGGAAACTTCGCAAGCCCGTACAAATTAGATGGCGGGTTAAGGCGGCAATGTTTTATCCTCTAATATTGCTCCAAGCGGTTTTAAAGGACAGAACATAACTGCTTTGTCATCGTTTAATGGGATTAACTATTTCATGGTTGGTTCAGATATTACATCATGAATAAATTAATATCATGTTATTTAAAATTTTTAACTCAGTACAGGGTTTAATAAACACGTACGTGTAACAGTAAATAATTAACCTATTCTTGTCTAAAGTATGACATCTGCTTATAGTTAATTAGAACACGTAATTTTTATATACATTTTAATAGATAGAATTGATTTATGCATTTGAAAACCACGTACTTTAATAATAAAGCATATGTTAATTTAATAGATTAGACGAGTTTGAGAAAAAAAACAATTAACTTTATTCCCTCCAACCCAATTTGTTTAAGAGGAATATTAGGGTTTCCCCTAGCTAGCTAACATCAAACTCGCTAGCTGTTCTCTCTAAACTACACTGTTTTAAAGTGGCTAAGCGCCAAGGTAAGGAAGGTAGGAAGAAGTTTCGTTTCGATCGCCATGGTAGAAGAAGATAGATAGAGCAAAAGCTTTCCCAATTCCGGGTGTCTATATATTTGCCACTACTGCAATTTGAGCCATGGATGAATTTCGGCAGCTCAAGTCTTCTCAAAGATTTTACTCATGGAAGGTTGGTGCTTATATATATTACCAGTATGCTAAATGCTTATAGCTTAATATCTAGCTTTAATATTTTACTTTAAATGGCCACGAATAAATGCGCCCACATTTCTATTTGATACGCAATCTCGATCCCTTTCTTTGAGTTTCTTGGTTAGGTGGAAATTATTAAGACCTATTTGTAATGGCTTATAATATCTATGTTTATTTTTCCACATAGATATTATAGAACACGCCAAGCCCAATTATTTCTAAATGTTTTGTTGTTATGTACTAGTTGTCTCACGAATGATTTTCTTCTCTCAATCATTGACTAAAGAGCTAGGTACAATGGATATGTTAATTGTTTTCTTGACCTAAATTTTTCAGGTAGGGATAGAGAAGTTCGCGTACGTAATCAATTATATATCTACATGTAGTTACAATAATTAATTATTCACCCCTTATTCATTATATATGGCTTATTTCCTCCATATCTCATATGATTTTCTCAACAAAAAAAAAAAAAAAATTGGCCAAAACCCATGCATATTCTTATCGCTTTTTAAGACTCAGACTTGGCTTGCCGGCCTCGAGTTATTAAATAATTGAAGATTTCTTGAAGTTCAAATATATTGTAAGAGGATTGTAAGATTAGCGGAGAACTCGATCACTTACAATGACAAAATCTGAGATTCATCGATCTAATTATACTCCTCACGGTAATAACCATAGGCAAGCTCAATCCCTTCTTCTCTGCATCATTACAAGGGAATTGAATAAAATTTTCTCCGTTTCAAGTTAAATGGAAGGAATTCACTAGAAATGAAAAACGTAACACTAATTTCATAGCCAATGTTTTATTTGTTGTATTTAACATGTATGTATATGATGTGACATCATTTAAATTTTTAACATATTTACCATGCGGATCATCCTTTTTTTTGGGCCATGGTGGCCGGTGGGAATTGGCAATATTTGTTGGGCCCAAAGATCTGTGAAGGGAAGAGAAAATATCTAGAGTTTTTGTTGTCATCCTCAACATGGCAACGCATCATCCGTACATGGGCGGCCAGCGTATGTTCTAACCCCATATGCTGCCGCGCGATTCCCACAGTCCCCCAAAAAATGAATCTACCTCCCATCACATGATCGATCGCTTCGTTCCAAAACCACCGCACATGGACACAGAGTCCCATCCCAATCTGGATTAACATCGATCATATCGAGCGCGGCTGAGCATCCACGTCCAGAAGTTTGTGGCGCCCACATGCATGCATGTAGCATGTAGTGTACGTTACGACGCAGCTAAGCAGCTTCCGCGAAGCTTCGTCTTTCTACTTCAACATATACAGACGACGTTACTAGAAGTTTTTCTGTACGGATAATTAATTGCAGTATCTTTTCATGATCGACTGACTTGTTGTACAGCTACTACTGACACAACGTAACGTGTGTTTCTGCAAAGATTTTGTGGTGTTGAAAGACTCTTAACATAATATATGTTTTTATATATATATATATACACACAAAAGTAATGCAATATTTGTTTTGAAGTAAAATATTTTTAATGAAAAAAATAATAATTCTCTTGAAAACATTTTCTGGCATAATGTTTTTTGGAGTGTGTATATAATATACAAGCTATAAGTAAGTACTTCATTGATCCTCTACGTCGTTGTTGTTGACTCTTCAAAGGAAAATGTTTACTTTTCAATTTTTATTTTCTACAAATAATTCAGAAATTAACTCACATAAACCAAAGAAAATTCTCACCTTAATTTATATCACAATTTTCTTGTTTTAATTTTGTCTGCAGCAGCCAGCAGTAGTACTGGGTGTCGACGTTTGTTTGCAGTACTGGGACCTCTAGTGTCTTGTCTGTAATGATAGATCATAAAGAATAATTGTGTAATTTATTCACTGTATAATTAATGATGAACTGTAGAGAGTTGATCAGTCTATATATTTTTATTCTGATCGAATGTTCTAAGAATGTTATCATGATGTTCTGACATTAAATATCAATATATTGTAACAATATATACCCAATTAATTCGTACAGGCCTAGCTAGGGGGATTACCTTAAACTAATCAAACCGGGCCTCCACTTCAGCCAAAGCCATCGAATTCTTTGAATCAAATGCTTATTTATAGATACCAAATTTCTTGTTGATAAAAAATTCCAAATTATTTATGTAATTAAAAAGAAAAAAAGATGTGGTTCCTCGTGCTAGATTGCCACATTCACATCAAAAGGAAAAAAAGGGATTAAGGGCTCATATAAAAAATAAAAAATAAAAATACAGTTACAAAAGAGTTTGGCTTGTCTAATATAATATATATATTAAAAATCCTTTTATACAAAAATAATGGTGAAGATTCCAAGATTGGGAGATAACTCTGTTGTTTATTTTTGCGAAGAAAAATTTTCAGTGGTTTTTTTTTTTTTTTTTTTTTTTTTTCTTCATAAGATAAGATAGCCAAACTCATTAGACATGACACCTAATGGAAGGGACGGATTTATGAGAGGCCGGTATAGGCCATGCCCTCCCCTCTCAATTCCTAAAAAGAAAAAAAAAAAAAAAAAAAGAGGCTATTAGCTTTACTAACAAAAAAATTTGGCTCTTAACTCGATCTTATTCATAAGAGTTTTTGGCTCCGTTTCGATCTATCTGATGAGTAATGAGATCACCATGCCAAACTACTCAAGTAAACTTTGTTAACCTTTCCAAATAAATGATGTGATAATTGGACATGGAAGTTTCATTGGAGAAGGACAATGGTTGTGGAATTTTGTCCAAATTGAACTCCAGCCTCAAGTAGGTGGCCATGTGATCCGATCAAAATAAGAGGTATATATATATACACGTACCAGCAAATCAGCAATAAATAAAAGATGGACTGCTTTAGGAGTGGAGCAGCTATTATTGAGAAGTGATATTGGATCTAATGTACTTTTGCAAACGACTGGTTGAGAGCATTTTCTGGACTGATCCTTCTCAGTAAGTTTGTCTCCCCATCGAGTCCCAATTTAGTGAATAAGATGAGGTCTATCCTCCCTTGTGCAATCTAACCACTAACCATTGGTCAAAAATATCTTTACTAGTGGACACCAACAAACGTTCTATGTGATCCTAAGAAACTAGCCAAAATACATTATTTCCAAGTATGTTTGAGAGTTTTTGACACGATCTGCAAATTTGATATACGAAATCAATATGACATTAACGGGTTGGTAGACAGTTGATCTTCTGATGCTTACAATCATTTTTTATATATTTATATTTTTTTGTATTAAGAATGACACGTGTCGTCATTTTATTGACACTGACATGACATTTAACGGAATCCATCGACTGTTTGGGATGATATTTCATTTCAAATTCTTGAAGTACATGTTACATATTGCAGATAGGGACTACAAAAACTCTCCCAAGGTTCTTCTACTTCCATAACTGAGAAGCGAGAAGAAGAAAAAAAATATTTGTATATCTGGTAGAATTTCTCAAGAGAAAAAATGAGAGTACAGATATTCTGCCAAGCTGAGTCATAAAGGAAATTTCTCTGGTTAATGTACTATGGTGCTGATCTTGACCACGATTGACTCGGGTTGATTTCAATTTCTGAAAAGAGTACCAGCTTCTACTATTAGCTTTATATTGTCTCCAAAGCAGTCGTTTCCCTAGGCTTGATGCAATACACACGGGATCCAATATGCTTTACTTCAAGCCCAGCATTCTCACAACCAGTGAAGAAGAGGGACTCATCCTCCTTCCCAATTCTGCGTCTCCAACTCATTAGAAATGCTGGCTTGGGCAACCTGAACCCTGCTTTTTCTACCAGTAAGGGCCATAAAACTCAGCAAGATTACAAATTTCATTCTCTATTACAT
Organism: Alnus rubra; assembly: GCA_028654335.1. Taxonomy (NCBI): domain Eukaryota; kingdom Viridiplantae; phylum Streptophyta; class Magnoliopsida; order Fagales; family Betulaceae; genus Alnus; species Alnus rubra. The sequence continues at coordinate 1,037,402 of JAJPGS010001499.1, read as the reverse complement.
ATAAGCATAAATTCTGCTATTACTTACCACCATTCTGTTCAATCTCCATCAGTGGAACTGCTTGGTTATCCTTAGGCTTGTAAGATTTGAGAAGAAAGGAAAGAGTCTTTATCAAGTTTGCGTACTGTTTCACATCTACAAGCAGACAAGAAGAAACATATTAAGACCAATTTCTTCTTCATTGTTGGAGAGGAGGTTGAAGGGATACAAACACTAAAATTATAAACTTGAGAAGTGTTTTGAAAATTTTTTATGTGATAGAAAGTTAAGAAGTATTTTCGGTGGGATCCACATTTGAAAAGTGTTATCTGTGAGGTCCAAAGAAGAAAATTGTACGGTAAATTTTTGAAAAGTGTGTTTTAATCTTTCTAAAGGCAAAACAATTGGTGGTCTTTTAAAAAAAAAAAAAAAAAAAAAAAGGGATTGCTGCGCGAAGTGGCCACCCCTCTTCTCCGATGGGGGTGGTCGTGCAGCCATCTTAATTTTTTTTTATTTAAAGTAGTAAGTCAAACTCCACACCTGGAAAAAGTAAAACACATGTTTTCTCAAAATATTCTTATAAGAAGTTGTGAGAAGTTTTCTAAAACGGTGCATTTTGTTTTTTAAAAAATGTTGTGTTTTTTGAAAAGTGCTCGTTTGGTAACTGTTTTATGAAAAGCGTGTTTTTGTCATGTTTGAGAAGAGAAAAATGTTTTCAGAATGTTTAGCAAACATGGCCTATTTCTTGTTGACGACAAAATAAGTTTAGCATCCATGGAGAGTTTTCCAGCCAATGAGACGAGACAAGCACTCTTTCTCTCTAAAGATGGACATTGTTAGGTTTTTCACCACACAAGTCTCATCAGTTTACATTGTGCATAATCAAATTGTAAACATAATGCAATAATAACAAAACCAACCAGTCAAAATATTGTGAACATACTTTGACATCTTACTGAATGTTCACAAGTCGATCCAGAACTACTATCATAAAGTTTTCTTCTTTTGATGAGAAACTAACTATTACAAAGGAAGAGGTGATATAAGAAGAGATCTGTCCTAAAAGTACTTATGAAATCAAGAGGGAGAGGGGGGGAAAGACTTCTCACTAAAAGAGCCACAAATTATCCAACATAGCAAGATTTATAGATAAGATGGCCAACTGGAATTTCCAGATCTAGGGATCCAGCGGAAAGTATAAAGTATCAACTATCAACACCCCAAAACAAAGATTAACAATGCCATGATATACATGACATACCAGAAGAGAGCTTATCCATGTGGCAACAACTGACATTAGTATTGCTTGTTTTCACCAACAAGAGTAAGAGTGACCATGACATTAACACAGACAATATCTCAATACGGAACTGAGTGCTTCTGTACTCCCCTTTACCCCATCAGGATTGCATACCTCCACAGACCATAATCCAGGGGACTCGTAGCTTAGTTTGGTGGGTTTCTCCCCACTTTGCTGGGTTAATTTTGTATGGCTTTTTTTTTCTTAGCCAGTTCCTCTTGATGCATTTCTTGTACTTTAAACAATTCATTGCATGACAATCCCCCCCCCCCCCCCCCCCTTCCCCCACAAAAAAAAAAATAAAAAAAAATTACAGTTTAATTGAGTCAAGTCAGAAAGAAGCTAGCAGAAGAGATGCTTACACAATAAGATATCACTGGCAATAATCAGGTCCCAGTCCGGGTCAGCGACTGGAAATGTGTCTCCCCATGTATCTGAAAACAAAAGCATGGTCTTGAATTAAAGACATTTAATCCAAAAGGCGAATCAATTATTGAAATTGAATAATTGTGAATAAGAAAGTCAACACAATTATCTTCCACTAGCAATCCAGATGAAAAGAACCCAAAGTTAGATATCTAATCTAACTAATGAACACATCTGAATGGAACATTCTAAGTACAAATTTCTTCTCCTCATTAGTTGACAACATATGACTCCCATAACTAAGTGGGCATAGAAGAGAACGCACGCTTTATGTGAGGAAGGACAGGTGTAATCCCATTAGTCCTGCAGTTATGAGCTATGTTCTCTTCAATTTCCCGATCATCATAGTCTGATGTTGTGATGTCAAGCGAAAATGATTTACAAAGATATATGGCCAAAGCACCGGTGCCACTGCCATTGAAAAGAATATTTAGAATCAAAAGACAAACATTAAACCCTTAGACATAAATTTTTTACAAAGATACAGAGAACTTACTAAACTGTGAACTAATTAAGAATAACAAAGTAAACAAGGTATTTAAGTGGAAGCAATACAGAACAAGTATCAGAAGACCAAAAAGCTTAAAACTAGTAACTCCGTTTCATATTAGATGAGGCATTTTAGGTTTACACCTCAAGCCAGGATTCATGCCACAGAAGAATGGGTTCACTAATGAAGCACAAATCTCACACATAAACACAAAATATTGGGTCTTGACATGTATTAGTTACCCACACAGATGGCAGATGACAGTGAACAGATGTTAATATTCAAGTATACCACAGACAAACAAGCTTCTATATAATAGATAGGTATTAGTGCAGTTGCAAATAAACAACAAAGCTAGATTTTTACTGCACGAATCAAGAACAAGATGCAAACACAGATCACTATCAACAGGAGTACAAAATCATTATGATAAAGATTGCTAAGAACAAACTTATAGAGTCGCAAAATCATCTAATAGTAACAAAAACAAACAATAGATGTACCTGCCCAATTCAATGCATCGTCGGCCTTCTACCCACGAACGGTGCTGAACCAACCATTCTGCAAAAGCAAATGTCCCAGGCCAGAGTAAATTGGCATTCAGCTGATGGAATGAAAATTCTCGGACGACCAGTTCCTACATACAAAGCCAAACACATGGGTAGGTGTTAAAAACAGGACACTAGCCCAAAACCCCCAAAAACAAACATTACAGAAGCTGAGCAACCATTTTGAAAATTGTTAAGTCCACGGTAATCCATCTCACATATTTACGTAGTACCCAGTAGAATATTAATTCAATGATTAAACCCATATGTGTAGATTTGCATTTTAGTTTTCAAACCAACAGAAGAAAAAGAAAATGGCCTCATTGATAGAATTTGCACAAACAAACCAAACCCAATTTGGCAAATCCATCCAAATGAACTGTACTGTGATAATCTAAAGCAACAAGGTTTACCATTCCAGGAAATTCATGCCTCCTCTCCTCGTAGCTTTGCTGGGTCTCTGTCGTTTCCTCGTCTGCAAGGAAAACGGCCAGCTTCTTAAATTTGATATAAAACAAGCAAAGCGAAAGAGCTATAAAATTATTAAAAAAAAAAAAAAAAAAAAAAACAAGAACATAGAGCGAGAGAGTGAGTACGAGAAGAAGCGTCATCGTCGTCTGGAAAAAGCGAAGATGGGGAGAACAGAGCTATGTCCATTGCGTCTCGTTTCTTTTATTTTCTCTTTCGGCTCCAAACTGCTACAAAACACTGAAACAGACCTAGCAAAAGCTATGAGGGAAGGAAATACGGGAAACGACGTGCCGTTGACCATCTCACTGCCCAGTCTGCCCTCTATTTTCAGCGCTAGATCCTCCGGGCTCTTTAGACTTTACCAGCGATTCCATGTCTAAATTTTAATCATGATTTTTAAGAAAAATGAGTTACATCTTGTAATCTTTTAATTAATTAAAAAATATAATTTTTGTTAATATAATAAATATAATTTTTTATAGATAATATAATAAATATATTTTATTTTATGTAAGTAATAATATAATAAATATTTAGATGCAAAAACATATCCCATTGAAATACTAATTAATTAAAGCTCAAACCAGCTCTACATCGCTATTCTGAAGGCTTCAGGAGAATTGGTAAGCACACGAAGCACCGTATCACCTCTCCCACTTGAGTCAAATCTCAATTTCGATGCTGCCGGCCATAGTTCATGAAAAACCATGCAAGAACCGTGAGGGGGAGCGTCATGCTCCTTCTGACAAGGCAATAGTCGTGACTCATGCACACCATCGGATAGACCATCAAGTATGTCCCATGCCAAAGCCGATGACCAAATATCATGGACAACCCACGTATAAACCAATTAAAGGTTGACACCTGACAGGCCTGGGCAAGGAATGGTCCATCTTCAACCGAAGAAGAGAAAGACTAAGAGCACTAGTAACAGACACCTAACCATTTTTCGTAATTTAGAAAAAATTTAAAAAATCAAACCACTTTTTTTTCCTATATAAAAACGCCAACATCAGCTTCTTTTTATATTTCTTTATATATTAAAATAATATTTTTTACCTTTTATATTTTATTATTTTAAGAAACCAATCTCAGCCTCTCTTCCACACGTCACTTTCTCAATCTCACCCTTCTCTTTCACCAACCCATCAAACCCAACACCTATTTCAACTACGCTGCAGTTTCTATTCATGGCGTGCAGAGCGGAGGAAACCCGCCGCCTCTCCAACAAAAACTTCCTCCAAGCCGATGAGGATACTCGCCAATCGCCACCTCCTCATTGTCCTCGCTGGTGAGTCCACTCAAAATCGAGGCTACGTCTTCTTCTCCGAGGTCCAGTTCATCCCGGAAGCAGACCTTAAAGCCATCGTCAGCCTTTGGAAATATCATAGCAACAAAAAGTTTGGGTTTAGCGTGCAGAAGAGAGAGGAAAATTTTGCAAGACCCAATGATCAAATCAATCGTCTTGCAACCGGCGGCTTCATTGGATTGGATCGAGCTCTGTTTTGGTTCTTTGGATTTCGGATCTACATCGGTAGCCTCAGGCAGTTTCGGTTTCGCTCCGGCATTAACTCTGGTTTAGCTTCTGGTTCTAGTTGGGAAATGAAGGACGACGGAAAGAAATGAGGACAGGTGAAATAATTCAAAGGACGCGTGAAGGAAAGAGAATCTCAGAGAGAGGCGTTTTTTTATTTATTAAAATATTATATTGAGTAGCTACAGTGCTACCAAATGTATTGGGAAGTATTGTAGCTTCCCAATGATGACTATCTAAAATAAGGTAACTGTTGTGGCTTGATTTTTTTTGTGACTTTTTTCAAATTTTTCCTACTTTAGGGAACAGAACTACTTATAGGACATCTGCTACTAGTGCTCCAAGTCATGTACACACGATAAATCATCCATTCTCTTAAGTTTAGAAAGTTCATATCATCTTTCAATGATTTTATTATTTGGGTGTTGAATTTTTGAGTCAGAATTGAATTCTTATTCTGTTTACAAATTTTAAAATTTGACTTTTAAAAAAAAAATAGAATAAGATATAATTTATTTTAAAAAAAAAAGTAGAATCAAAATCAAATTCTGTTATTAAAATTGCGAAACAGATAATACAAGTCTTCGTGCTAATTCTTCTATTTGCACAAGTATTAGAGGCGTTATGGGTCTAGGAGTGATCATGACAGATTTTAACATCATCATTACATGTCCCATTGCCATATCAGAAGTGTTTTAAAATGTGTTTATTATTATTTTTTGGACATACATTTTGTGTTCTAATTTATTATTAGAAAAATTATGCCATGACCCCTCCTACTTTTGCACTTTTTGACATTGAGACCCATGTGTTTCAATTTGATGAAATCAAGGCCCGTGCTTTGAATAACTTGTTATCAAATAAATAACAAAAATATTATAAAAATACAATTATCACCAATATTTTTTTTTTTAAAAAAAAAAAATAATAATAATAATAATAATAATAATAATAATAATAATAATGAAAAATCGGCTGCCTAGTGACAAGTCTACGACACCTACCAACCATTTCTAATTTTCTAATAGGAAGTCTCAATTTACAAATAATCAAACCATGAGTTTAATTTCTTTTAAAAAAATGTTTCTATTTTCTATATTGTAATTTTTTTTTAAGTTTATTAGGCATTATAATATGTTTGGTATATTTTCGATTTTTTTTTTTTTTAATGGAAGGGATAAATATATTTTAGCACTCCAAACTACCACCCTTTCTCCGGATGGCCCCCCAAACTACCAATGCTTAGATTATGGCCTCCCAAACTACCACTTTCTGATTTTTTGGCCTCATCCGTTCATTTATGCCGTCAATTCTAAACAAAAATCCGAAAATACCCCTCATACACTTTGAAATTCTCACGGTTAAGGGAGGGGTATTTTCGGGTTTTTAGCCAATTTCTGTTACAATTGACGGCATAAATAGACGGATGGGGCCAAAAAATCAAAAAGTAATAGTTTGGGGGGCCTTAATCTAAGCATTGGTAGTTTGGGGGGCCATTCGGAGAAAGGGTGGTAGTTTGGGGGGCTAAAATATATTTAACCCTTAATGGAAGAAATCTTTTATAGAACCAAACTCCAAAACATAAACATCAATACACCCTATACAAAGGGCAAGAGAGTAACATGCTACACTCGGACAAAACAGGATACAGCCTGCAAGCTAATTAAACCTCAAAGCCCAACATATGTTTGGTAGTTTAGAAAGGTAAGTGAAGTTAAATAAATAAATTAATAAAAATAAAGGCTGTGTTTGGTAGATTTCTTTTTCATCATCGTTAATTCAAATAATATATATAGAGAACAGCTGGACATGGATGAGTGATGAGTGGTGTGCAACGTACCTAATGCACAAAGTACATATATATATATATATATATATATATATATATATATATATATATATAAGAAAACGAAAATAAATATAGTAAAATAAATTGAAAGAGATCGAGAAACGGCTGAGATGGTTGGACCAATAATGAGACCTCAGTTTGTGCTGTTCGGTTCGTCCATAGTTGAGTTCAGCTACGGTGACCATGGATGGGGTGCTATTCTTGCCGACATATATGCTCGAAAGGTACGTATATACTTCTTCATCTTCTTCATTTTCCCTTTCCTCCATTTTCTAATCCTTTTGATTCTTATATCGTAATCAAATAGTTAATAGAGTACAGCTGGTATCCTTAGTTTCAAAATCTTAGCTTAATTAGAGCTTAATCACCATCAAGTTCAAGCAAGGAATATACTTCTTATAACTTTGAATATTGCTTTTTTATAAGATTTGCACCTTCTCTAGCTGTAGAGAATTAAGGATGTTTTTATTTTCTATATTATTATTATTCAACAAAATAGATGGCAACTGGCTGGGCAAGTAGATGACAGAGTTTTCCTTCAAATTTGGATATGAGAAAATTCTTTCGATTCAGTTTATTAAATTGATGTATCCTTTTAGAGTACGTGATTTTTACGTGTATTTTTAAGAGACTTCCGGGCCGGGGCTTATTGGAATTAAGTGAGTTTGGTTGGTAATTAATTATTGGGTATAATAGGCAGACATATTGTTGCGAGGATACGCTGGTTGGACTTCGAGGCAAGCTTTGCAGGTTTTGGATCAAGTTTTTCCAAAGGTATTTCATATAATTTGTATAATTTACTGTTAAATCTTAGCCATACCATGACTGATATTGTCTTGCAAGTAGGCTGTTCATGATCAGATTGTGGATTAACTGTTTTATAGTCTCAAAATTATGGTTAAACATGGATATGGTATGATTTATTGTTCGTTAATTTCATCTTTTTTTGGCATTTGGTCATGCAAATGGCAGCGTTTTTGCTTGGCATTTATGCCTTTTCACCTTTTTAGTTGTGCTTAAATTAATCATCTCTTATCGATCAGTTTAAGCTTTTGTAGTCAATTATTTCTTATTAGTTTAAACTTTTGAAATTGTTAGAGTATATTTTCCGTATATTCTTCTTTGGTTGATATTGAAATATTCTCTATTTACGGGTTAATTGCAATCAAATATTGGAATTTGATTACCATAGTTGTATTTACTCTAATTAAACCCTATAATAAGAGACTTTTGTATTGTAGACAAACATGTCAATGAGCACAATGTAGCCCTTAGAGCTAATTCACAGTGTTGGATGTAAGTTTCTAACACCGAACTGTAAGAAATTACATATGTCAGACACATACTTACACGAACCACCTTTGATTCCATGTGTCCTTTTTTCTCTCTCTTGAATTTTCCCTATTCTTCTCCATATTTTACTTTTTCTATAAATATTAAATTTTATATGGTATCAAAGCCAAAAGTCATGAGTTTAAACCTTAACTCCGTAATTTACCTCCTATTTCAATTAAATATTCCACATGTTACACCCTTGTCCCTTACCTATTAAAATGGCTGAAATTTAAGCCAACACTTGAGAAAAAGTATTAAAGTATTAATTAAATGATTAAATTTATATATTTTCATTAACTTAATCTTTTTGAATAATTGATGATTTAACATCCATCATAAATTTAATTTAGGATGCCGCTCAACAACCTTCCTTGGTGATAGTCTACTTTGGTGGTAATGATTCAATGCGTCCTCACCCATCTGGCTTGGGCCTTCATAGTCCTCATGTACCACTTGCTGAGTATGTCGAAAATATGAGGAAGATAGCGATCCATCTTAAGGTAATCTTTTCGCATAAGGATCCCGATTGAAAATTAATTGGAGAGGAGCCGGTCATTTATATCTAGAGATGTTTTTATAATTTTACATAGTGTAAAATTATAAAAGGGATGATTACATTTAACCCTCCTGATTTATTTACGGTGTGGCGATTTACCCCCAATGTACCAAAATTGGTACATGACCCCCCGAACTTGCCAACGTGTGGCAAAATTAACATTCCGTCCAATCGACCGTTCGTTTGGACGGAAAATCGGTCACGTGACCGTTTAAGACAGAGACCCTCCCCAAGTCACGTGACTTGCACGTGACCGACTTTCCGTCCAAACGAACGGTCGATCGGACGGAAGGTTGATTTTGCCACACATTGACAAGTTCGGGGGGGGTCATGTACCAATTTTGGTACATTGGGGGGTAAATTATCACACCGTGGATAAATCAGGAGGGTTAAGTGTAATTATCCCATTATAAAAATACTTCTCAATATAAAAGATCAGCTCCTCTCTAGTTCTCAACGGGAGAGAATCATGATCTAATCTTTTCAAGGTAAAGAAAATTAATGTAAATTTGGTACGTATAATTCTAACACGAATCTTTTTGTTTGCCAGAACCTTTCACAGAAGACTCGCATTATCTTTCTTACTGCTCCTCCTACTAATGCGGCAAAAATTTGCGAAACATATGGGTGTGTATAGTTAGCAACTTAATTAGCAACAATCTTTTGTATTATTTCATTTTAATATTATATTAAATTCCTATTTATTTTAGAAGTTTAAAATGATAAATAATAATAATAAAAATAAAAATAAAATTATGAATTTAATTATTTAAATTAATAGGAAAAGCTTCATTTACTTCCTCGATGTATCATGAGTTTTACAATGTTACGACCGTCAAATTATCAAAAGTTTCATATCGGTATTCTATTTTTCAGCCCTATTTTAATTTCACTCATCCGTCAGATTTTTTATTAAATCTTAAAAGAGAATGCCAAAATTCTGCTGACCCAAGGTTAGCCGTACGTGGGCCTAGTTTAGATTTTTATTTTTAATTAAGGGTAAATTTGTATTTTTATAAATTTTATAGGAGTATAACCGACATTTCACATGTTAGTCGTTTGAGTTAACACAAAATTCTAACTGTAGTGGGAATTGAAAATGAGATAATTCAACAGTGACATTGCAAAACCCGTGATACTTCGAGGAAGGCAAGTGAAGTTTCCGAAATATTAATATTTTAACATGAGTTTAAACTGAGTTCAATCAATTCTAATGGCATATATATATATATATATATATGTTTTGTTGCTGGGATCGCTAGTGATCAAATAGCAGAGCTGCGTACAAACGAGTTGTGCGGAATATATTCAGAAGCATGTTTAAAGCTGTGTCAAGAGATGGATGTGAAGGCTGTTGATCTTTGGACTGCACTTCAGAAAAAGGATGGTTGGGAAAATGCTTACTTTACGTAAGTTTGCTTGCATGTGCATGCATGTTGTAGGTTAATTAACTTTATATATATATATATATATATATATATATATGTATATTGTTTTATTTAGATTAATTAAGTAATTAGGCAGGTCTTGGATCCTAATTATGCAGGGATGGAATCCATTTATCAGCTGAGGGGAGCAAGGTAGTGGTGAAGGAGATAATGAAGGTTCTTAGGGAGGCAGAATGGGAACCAAGTCTACACTGGAAGTCATTGCCAGCTGAATTTGAACAGCTTTTACCCAATTATCCAGTAAGTTCTGATGTGAAGACCATGTTAAGTGAGGCCAGCTTTCTGAGATACATGCAATGGGAATAGCTCCTAATATCAATGAAATATTGTTGAAAATACCAAATGTTTGACAGCAGCTTCAAATTTTAAGGTTGATTTTATGATGAAATTGATATACATTATACACTCACTACAAAAATAATTATTTTTAGCCACTTGCATTTCTCCACGTGTACGGTCACTGTACACATGGCGAACAGTTGGCCACGTGCAAGTGGCCACGTGAAAACACGTGGTGAATCCAGATGACACTAAATGCACATTTCGCCACGTGTATTTTAATACACGTGGCTGACAATTAGCCACGTGTACTACAGTACACGCGGCTAACAGTTGGCTGCGTGTACTTAAATATTCGTGGCCAAACGCTTCAGTTTTTTTTTAAAAAAAAAAAAAAGAGAAGAAGGCTTCTCTAATTTTTTATTTTTTATTTTTTTCTTTTCACCGGTATTTTCTTTTGCCGGAACAACCTTTTTTTTTTTCTTCCCCTTGCCGAAAACTTCTTCGAGGCCAGCAACAACAAAACACCAAATTAATCCAACAAAACAGCACCGAAATAGCAAAAAATACCAACATAACAGCAAAATATCAACAAAACAGCAAAATCTCCGGAAATTTTCATTCTGGCCAAAAAACCACCAACAAAACAACAGATTATTTTTTCCCCTTCCGGAAACATCTTCGAGGCCGGTAACAACAAAACAACAAATTAATCCAACAAAATTAACAGCACCGAAACAGCAAAAAATACCAACATAACAGCAAAATATCAACAAAACAGCAAAATCTCCGAAAATTTTCATTCTGGCCCAAAATACCAACAAAACAGCAAAAAATCACCAACAAAGTCGCCCAATCGCATGAAATTAAATTCAAAACTACAAAAATCAGGTTTCTTCTTCCGGCCAGTCCTCCGATCCCTACATCACCGAAACATCAAGGGATAAGAAAGAGAGATCCACACAAGAGAGAGAGAGAGAGAGAGAGAGAGAGAGAGAGAGAGAGAGAGAGAGAGAGAGAACTCACTGGATCCGGCGAGTTCCTACGTCAACGATCCGGCGAGTTCCAGTTGAGGCCGGAACGTGCGGTGGTCGGATTCGCTGCCCGGTGGTACTGTGAGAGAGAGAGAGAGAGAAAGAAACTGAGGAGTATATTACAAACCGGACTGGAGAGAGAGAGAGAACTGTACCGTCCATTTTAGCATTAATAATTTTATTTTTTTTTGTTCGAAATGTGTGGCCAGGTGCCGCGCGGGAATTGTCCCACGCGGAGCACCTGGACCAGTGGCGACGTGGCTCAAAGCCACGTCGCCATTTAAAAAAAAAAAAAAAAAAGATACTGAATATTCAGTATGTGCCGTCCATCCATTACCGTCGAAGGGAGAAAAAAAAAGAAAAAAAAAAGGATAAGAAAAGTCAAAGAAGGCGGCGGTTGCAGAAGAAAAAAAATAAACGCGGCCAATTAGCCGCGTAGATTTATTACACGTGGCTACTTGTTTTTCGTAAACAGTTTGCCACGTTGTCATTAAGACATGTGGCTAGTTGGCCGCGTGTCTACAGTAACAGTTACTGTAGACACGCGGCTAATTACAGCTTTTTTTGTAGTGACTTCCGAGACAAAGTTTTTTTCATGGAAAATTGGAAATTGATATAGCCTTCAATTTATTAAAGGACAAATTGAAATGTGTCGTGCCTATCTAATGATCTGTTTGGATTTGCAGTTTCAAAACGTGCGATCTTTAAAAACACAGTTATGCGTTTAGTAAAATCGCAATTTGACCATTTAAATTGCACTTTAACATTTAAATTCGTGCATTTCTAAAAATAGATACTCTTGCATGTGATTTAAAAATACAAATTTGTACATTTTCAAATCGCAATTTCTAAAAACGCACTTTCAAACAATATACTTTTCGTTATTTTGTTTAAAATCACTCTTAATCTGCAAAATTAAAAGACAAAACAAACTATAAACATGACAGCATGTATGGATATGATCGAGTTTTTTGCCATTGAATATCATTCTTCTCATAGAGATGCAATTTCTGGACATCAACCCAAATCCTCTGGAAGTCTTTGATCTACTCAATATTTTGAGCCATTCTTGACATTTAAGACTTTAGGCATGACAAAAACTACCATTCGCTCTCTTCTCTCTCCTCTCCTTCAGACAAAGAACACCTCTTCCCTGACCGTCGAGGAGGAGGTAGTGAAATCCACAACCTCCTCCTCCTCCTTCCCCCTTACTCCCCTCCTCCTCCTTCCCCCACCCTTTCTCACCTCTTCTGATGCTTTTCGCTTTGTTTGAGGCTCCATCCGCCTCTTTAGAGGCTTTATCAATCGCCTATGGCAATTTATCCAGGTTCAACAGCATCATTGGCCTCTCCTCCATTGTGGAAGGTCCGATTTCAGCTTCCATATGCCGCCCTCAGCCTTGGATCTGACCTCTTCTTGAAGTTCTTGGATTTTTTTATTTTATTTTTTTCAAATCAGATATGTCCTCTTCAGGAAGCTCCAACACCTCACACGCCACACCACCGTGATTTGGGCTTCCTCCGCTCCGCTCTGCCGTCAATTGCTACTCTATCCAACCACCGCACGCTAGAGCATGTCCTACACGCACTTGCGAGTAGATCTTACTTGCGGGTGCGTGTCCCGTACGCACCGACGCGTGGACAGCGCAAAGCCACGCGTGACAGTTACCTCTACCTTCCACTGCTGCTGTCCGCCTCCTGTGGAGATTCTGGCCTTCGCTGGCACGTAGTGTTCACGCGCCGGCAAGCGACCGCTGCTCCACCGGATGCCAATGTGTTGTTCCATTATTTTACATGTTTTCTATAGTTTTTTTTGGCCTTTTTGTTTTATGTAACTTATCTGTGTCCTCTTTATTTGTTACGCAACCGGTGTTGGAGTCATTTGGACTCTTTATACACCTTTAACCACCTTTACTGGTGGCTTGAGTTCTTGGAATCCATGCCAAGAATCATTATACCCGTGTCTTAATTTGATGCATTAGGGCTGTCAAGTGCAGAGGAGGAAGAGGAAGAGATTTAGGGAAACTTCAATTTTTATGAAATAATTTTCAACAAAAACCACCCCTAGATCCATTTGGGGGTGTCCTGCATGCCACCTCTGTCCTTTAGGGGTGGCTGCACGCCACCCTCGGCAGCCACCCCTTTCTTTTCTTTTCTTTTCTTTTTCCTTTTTTTTAAAAATATAATTTTTTAAATATTATATATTTATATATTTTATTAAGATTGACATGCTATTAGTTTTTTTGTGTCCTTTCTAAGCATTTATCTTGCTTTTATACTAGATTAGATTTTGAGTACACATGCTTCGCACTAGCCGTCATACGCACGCAACGTGTCACTTTAGACGCATGTGCGCATCGTTGCACACGAGCTTATTATTTACATGTGTATTTTTTTTTTTATGTGTACAACTGCTATTCTAACAATCATATTTTAAAATATTTGACTATTTCTCAACTGTTAGAAATTGCGTTTTCTAACTATTTTTTCAACAATTAGAAATTGTATTTTCAACAGCTAAAAACTATAATTTAAAAATATATTTTTCCTACATATTTTATGGGATATTTTTCTTATCTTCCTTTTCCCTGCTGGTCGTTACATAATTTCTTATTCAAAGTAGTGTTCAAAATTTGTAATCTGCACACTACATTCGAACAGTATTGTATCATGATGACAGAATTGTTGTATTACATTTTGCAAAACTTATCGTATAAGTGGGAGGCAATATTTGCCTAAGAAACAGATTAATATTTGTCTTGCTGTCAAAGAGTTCAGTGATTTTTCTATACAAGTTTTTATTTTGCTTTCATTAATTTCTGTAGTTCCAACATTTTTATTTATAACAGTCTTCGGGCCACCCCTAAATGAGATATGATTCTCTGCCAACTAAAAACACAATTTTTCACCAACTAACCTACGTTGCAGGAAATCATATCTCTTTGAAAAATAATAATAATAATAATAACCTAAAGTCTGAAACTCACATATGATTCTCTACCACGTAGATTAGTTAGTAAAAAATTATATTTTTAGTTGGCAGGAAATCATATCTCCCTTTATATCAGGCTGAGGTAGTCACGCCCCACCATTGGCCACCTCTAGGGGGCCATGGGCTGGAATTTCTAGATATAATAGAGAAAGAGAAGAGAAGAGGAATAAAGGGATTGACGTTGTCTTGCCCACCCAAAAAAGAAACGAGAAATTAGGGGTAAAGTGGTTTTCATGCTCCACCGGCCAAGTCCTCTTGCTATTCTCCTCAAACTATTTGCCCAATAATGATATCTCACATGCACGCGCACTACCCACGCCAATTTGAGATAAAGAGCAACAAGATGTCGATAAAGTGTAGTTTATATACATCAAAACAGAGGAAGAGAAATACTTTTGACCGACGACCAAAATTGGGGTGGATTTGGCCAACTCCTCAGCCACTCCGTCGGCCAAAATAGGAGTAACCGGCCACCCAATTAGCCTAAAGAGGTGACTAGAGCCGCCCCTTCATTTTATTTTATTGTATTTCCTTTTTTTAATTATTTTTTAATATTTTCTTGATTTTTAAATATAAGTTTTTAAATATTTTTTTTTAATGAGGCATATAACTTGCAACAAGTTTGGATTGATTTAATATAGAAATTCATTAGTTTTATTAACGGTAGATAGACGAATGTACTATTTAGATATATGTCCATAAGCGAGGTATCACCTATAATCAAAATTCAATAATAAAATTAAGGTAAAAAAAAAAAAAAAATTGTTAAAATTAGGGTCAAAAAGGTATTTAATAATATTTTTTTTTAAAAAAAAGAAATAAAAAAACCTTAAAATGTTGTAGAATATCTTCCCTGATCTCATACGATTAATGCAAATGAAAAAGACAAAAACACCCTTTGAAAAAGAAAGAAAGTGTCACATTGGATGTTGTTACCGAACATGGACTATACCATAATGGGTATGGTCCATTTATGCGAGAGACCCTACACTCAGATTATTTTGTGCTTTGCTCCTTTATTATCAGGATTAATGCCTCCAAACAATTAGAGTTATGGCCCACCGCATGGGTCTCCAACAAAAGTCACTTTACGTTGAGCTGAATCTAGCACGAAAGTATCCATACTTTAATGGGTGCCTTGAAAGTTTTCTAAAATAATATATATATATATATATAGCAGGATTTCTTTGAAAAGGTAAAAAAATAAAAAATAATAATAATAATAATAATTTCTAACATTTCTCTTTAAAATTGGGGTGGATTCCGCCAACTCCTCAACCACTCTATTGACCAAAATAGGAGTAACGGCCACCCAATTAGCCTAAAGAAGCGGCTAGAGTCACTCCTTCATTTTATTTTATTGTATTTCCTTTTTTAATTTTTTTTTAATATTTTCTTGATTTTTAAATATAAGTTTTTTTTTTTTTTTTTTTTTTAACGAGGCATATGACACGTAACAAGTTTTGATTGATTCAATATAGAAATTCGTTAGTTTTATTGACGGTAGATAGACAAATGTATTATTTAGGTATACGTCCATAACCAAGGTATCACCTATAATCAAGATTCAATAATAAAATTAAGGTAAAAAAAAAAAAAAAAATTGTTAAAATTAGGTACAAAAAGGTATTTAATAATAAAAATAAAAATAAAAGAAATAAAAAAACCTTAAAATGTTGTAGAATATCTTCCCTGATCTCATACGGTAGGGCATATATAATCGATACTATACTTCAACCTCGACTCTTACTCGTTCAGGCAAACAAAAACAAAAACAGAGAGAATATTAATGAATAGTCCCCCACTCATTCGAGCGCGTCTACGCGTGCTCAGGCAGGCCCATGACGATCGAGGTCTATAAATTCCACTTTGAGGAGTCGAGAGAATCCAGCGAGCTCGAGAGAGAGAGAAATGGTTGGACCTGCGAGACCCCTGTTTGTGTTGTTTGGATCCTCCATAGTTCAGCTAAGTTTCAGTGACGAAGGATGGGGTGCTATTCTTGCTGACTTGTATGCTCGTAAGGTAATTACTTTTTCTTTTCTTTTTTTCTCCGCGTTTGTTTTATGGTTTAAGATACTGTTCGTCTGCTGCAACTGATGCCTGATGCCTGTGTTGTTCAGATTATATGTGATTTTTTTTAAGGTTGTGATTTTGCGGACGCTGTTTGTTGTTGGTGTCAAAGATATATCATAATTCTACGTGTGTCATTTCAGGCTTCATCCTGTAGTGGGTGGCATTTTTAGTGGCAGAATCTGAATCCACATGGGTTAATCTTTTAACTGTGCTTAGGCATCACTTTAGTTTGCTTCATTTCAATTTTCTGTCTGATTGGTAATCCACAATGTTTCTTTTTCTTTGTGGGTAAGAGAAAATGATACTTAGGAATATGTAAAGGTCTAAATAATGATGCCTAGATGTTCTTACAAATGTGGAGAAAATTGTTTTACCCTCCATAGAGGATGTATGAGGAGTTAATATAGAAAATATTACATTTATTTTCATCTTCTTGTTTACTGTCAATTGATACATGTTAAATTACCGCTTATTCTAAAACCACTCTTCTTGTGTGGACTCAAACTCCCCCCTCAACCCCCACTATAAGTGAGCCCAACATGTAAAATGTGAGATAAATTACGAAGTCAAGTTCGAAATCAGTACTTCTGCTCTAATGCAATGTTAAATTACCGCTTATCTCCAAAAGATATAGGATATGGTGAATTTAATAATTTAATGAATATTTCAACAACATGTGTATAGAAGCAATACATTTATTTTTGTCATCCAGGAAAAAAAATAAAAAAATAAAAAAATAATGACTTTTGTGTAAGGTTTTCTATTGAATGGATCATGGATTGAACTATTTGGAAACAAGCACACCCAATTCTTTTTGATTGGAAAGCAACTAGGACTATGTTGACACCCTTTTGTCTGCCAACAAACAAACAAAAGAGAAGCAAACATTCATTGAAGAATTAGAAAAATTGCCAAAGTAACACAATTACCTGAGACCTTTCGGGCCCTAGTGGTGGTTTTAGTGGATTCTCCATTTAGCCCTGTAAACCAAGGCGCATGCATGAAGAAACACATTGGTGACATGACATGCACATTAATTTATTTTTGTTCGAAGAGAATTATGTATGATTAGTACTATTAAATTGTCACTTATCATGTTATCTGATAAATAATCTGGTTCTTGTTATATTTTTCACTTTTAAAAATTTTCCATTTTTGTGTTATTATGGTGAGTCAGGACAGTTTATAGTGCTAAAAGCATAATTTCCTTTCCTTTCTACTTGATTTTTGAAAACTTTTTTTGTACATATATGAGCTTCTTTCCTTTCTCAGTCTGAGGTTTTTGCCCCCTTAACCACTATAATTGTTATTTTTTCTTATAATTTTAGTTCCTCACCAAGAAAGCCTGTGCTTCTTTCTTTGTTAATTTAATCTCTCTACTTGTCTTAATTAAATTTTTGCTGCTTAAACTTTACATTGTTATAAGAGGGAGAGATATATGTCATTGACTTCCCCTGGTCAATATAGAGAAAATATTTTTCTCTTATGCTATTTTAAACTATTGTTAAAGCCCAGTTTTGAATCAGGCTAAATCTAGTTTTTAGCCTGAGGTTCTTGAAATTTCAGTTCGATCTTCTTCCTTTCAATTTTCACAACCTAACACAGCAGTTCCACTACATTTTTCATGTGCTGTAAGATTAGGCATAAACTGATTTTAGATTCATAACTCTTTAAAGGCAGACATACTGTTGCGAGGATACTCCGGTTGGAACTCAAGGCGTGCTCTGCAGGTTTTAGATCAAGTTTTTCCAAAGGTATTGTATGTTTCGTCACTAACTTCATACTCGAAGGTTATACTGTATTCATCCCTGTCAATACCTGGAAATTGCAAAATAGACTTTTATTGCCAATAGCCAATCCATATTCCATTCAGGGAAAAAGAAAAAAGAAAAAAAAGACAATCCATCTTTCATAAGAAGCTGTAACAACAAGCTAGTGGATTAAGTAGTCCATAGTTCATATGCAATCAAACCTCACTCATCACAGGGCTGAAGTTGCCATGAAATGAGTTGGGATTTACTGAGAACATCCATCTAAAGTTGATTTCTTAGTGAAAAAGGGTCGTACATGGTTGAACTTGTAAAACTCCATGGATCTCTTGCGTATCTAGGTTCAGCTTTTGCACAATGTCATGAGGTTGACAGCATTTCTTTGGGCATGTAGGGCATTCCCTCCTACTATTGTACTTCTCTTTCTTTTCTTTTCTATTTAATTCTTTTCAGAATCTAATACTACATTTTTGTGTTTTGTTATTATGTTAGGATGCCGCCATACAACCTTCTTTGGTGATTGTCTATTTTGGTGGTAATGATTCGATCCACCCTCAACCATCTGGCCTAGGCCCTCATGTACCTCTTCCCGAGTATATTGAAAATATGAAGAAGATTGCTCTCCATCTAAAGGTATCTCCTCCAGGGCTGTTGCAGTATTTATTGCTATTTGAATAGTTGGAATACTTTGATTTTTTGTTCAAGTTAATCTATTTGATAGAACCTCTTAGGGGCACAATTCGCGAAATCTACAAAAAATAAAAAATAAAAATCTATATTAAGCCCCTTTGTACGAAGAACTTCAAATCTCTCTCTTTGCTACTATGTTTAAGTTTTGGGATAATTGATGATTTAATATGGTATCAGAGCAGAGGTCTTGAGTTCAAACCTGACTCTACAGTTTACCTCTCATTTCAATTAAATATTCTACGTATTGGACCTCACTTATTGAGGGGGAGTTTGAGACCACCCGTGGGGGGAGTGTTAAACTATTAATTAAATGATTACATTCATCATTTCCTATTAGCTTAAGCTTTTGGAATAATTGGTAATTTAACACGATCCTTGGCCAATTAATCCACCGTTCTATACCTTCCCTATAGCTATCCATGAATGTAACTACTAGCTAGGTTTCTTCATTGTCTCTGCTATAAATTTACAAGATCATCACAAAAACCATATAACTTTTCCGGTATAAATTTTTTGTCCTATGCCTTTGAACAAACATGATTTCTCCCTTAGTGATGTTATGAGTAGTGTATGAACAAAAATTGTTTTGGTTGGCAGAGCCTTTCTGAAAAGACTCGCATTATCTTTCTTAGTGCTCCTCCTGTCAATGAGGAACAAATTTGTGAAACACTCAGGTGCTTATGCTGCAAACTTTGTATTTCTTTCCGTTCATGTGGGAATTACTCAGTCCTAATAGAACATGTTTTTATTGAAAACAGTATCACATTGGGAGAGCTGCGTCGGACAAATGAGTCCTGCAGAATATATTCAGAAGCTTGTTTAGAGCTGTGCAGGGAGATGGACATCAAGGCCATTGATCTATGGACCGCCATTCAAAAAAGGGATGATTGGTTGACTACAAGCTTTACGTGAGTTTGCTTTCACATGTTACCTACTTTTTGTTTCCACTTGAAGCCGATTAAACATGAATAATATAATTTGCTATTCCCATAGAAAAGGAATAGTTATTCCTCACTTTGGAAAATATGCATTGCAAGAGTCTATTTCGCATACCAAACGTACTGTTAATGTTTTCTTCAAACTTACATGCCTTGTTCACTGGGCTACTCCACGGTCCTTCTCCAGGGATGGAATTCACTTTACATCTGAGGGGAGTAAGATAGTGGTGAAGGAAATAATGAAGGTCCTTACTGAGGCAGACTGGGAACCAAGTCTACACTGGAAGTCACTGCCTGCTGAATTTGCTGAGGATTCACCCTATGATCCTGTTAGCCTTGATGGCAAGACTACTGTCAACGTCTCTGAGATCAGCTACCACAGAGAAACAGAGAATAGTTAGTTAACCTATTTGTTTCCAACTTTACGAAGTCTTCAAATTAGACTTTAATGCTACTTGGTATGAGGAGAAGGGGGAAGAAAAGGAGAGTGAGAATCGTATGCTTGGAAAAGGCAACGATTATATGTTGTTTCGTTTTGGCTTTTAATGGGTTAGAAAGCAATTATTGGCCAATAAAAATATAAGAAATCATGTCAGGATCCCATGTGTTTTAGGTCATTTTGATTTTAAAATCTCAGTTTTCAATTTGATAAATTCGAGACCCAAGTTTGGTCTCAAGCCTAAATGTAAGACCTCTGTCTACTTTTCCATTAATACTCTGTTCGTTTCGGCGTAAAATAATTTTTGTTAGTAAAATATTTTTAGAAAAGTTATTTTTCATGAAAATGTTTTTCGCTGAAAACATTTTTTAGTGTTTGACGCGTATGAAAAATTACAAATATTTTTTATATTTTTATTCAATTATATTAATTTACAAAATTCAGTTTTTATTTACGACATAAAAATATGGACAAAAATATATATAACTTACATATAAGATTGACATATGTCCCTTGACATGTGAGAAACATATATGTTTTAATAGCATATGCTTCTCACATATTTTTTTAATAGCATTAATAAAAAAACATGTATTTCTCATGTTTAAAGGACACATGTTAATGTTATATGTGGGTTGTATGAAATTATTTTATATTATTTGGCGCGAACGAAATCTGGGTTAGCTGGATTTCGGCAAAAGTGGCCAAAATTTGGCCATTTGTGGCGGATTCCGACAAAAGTATCTAGCCATTCTAGCTAGATTTCGACCGGTCTGGCCGAAATATGGCGACGATAGCCGAACGTCGCCGAATTTCGATAGAAATTTTTAGATTTCAGTACCGACAGAATTCCGACGATGGTCGACTGTTTGAACGTGAAGGTCGATTGCATTATTTAAAAGAGGGTCGACTGTGTCTGTTGTCTGAAAAAAAATGACGTACACTTTTAAAAAGCGTTTATCACTTTTTGAAATTTACTAAGCATTTTTTATCAAACGGAAATCATTTTCCAGTTGACTATTATTTTCGTTCCTACCAAACACCAAAAAATGCTGAAATCATTTTTCAAAAACTATTTACGCCAAAACAAACGGAGGATAAATAAATAACATAATCTCCCAAAAAAAAAAAAAAAAACGGCTATTAAGGGTATCTAGGTAACAGCCATTGCCCACTGACACGGACGTGGACTGTTATCCAGCCATGGCCATGGAGGGACCTCGGTGCTCCAACACAACCATGAGGAGCGGTTTCCTTAAACCTGAAACACTTGATATCCGAACATGGGGAAAACGAGAAGATAATAATGCAAGCTTAAAACAAGTAGTTCAGAATCAATTAATCATCTTGAACATCTTTTATAACCATGGCACAAAAAAAGTCTCTTCTAATCAGCTTTCTAACACATTTTCATCAAATAATACTTCAAACTTAATTTAAGATAAGGCAAATAATGCACACAAAATATGAACATAAAAATGGATATGCTCATACAACTTTTTTTCTGCTCAATGGCTATATTACATCAAGAATAGTTCTCAAAACCCAGTTCCCAAATTGCAGAGGATATCACACTTACATGCCCAAGCCAATGTATAAAACAAGTACAGCAAAGGAATAATACATACAAAAGGGGGGAAACAACCAGAAACAATAGCCGCATCAGCAGCACTCACCCTGCCCCTCTCGCCGCAGTAACCCAAATCCACTCAGATGATAACTGCGCACTTCTCTGACCTTTCAAATCTGACCTTTCAACGTAGAACAAAACTAGGCCATACACATCCTCCATGAAAATGACTCCAAGAGAGAGAATGAAACTGAGAATTCTGATGCCCTCCAGGTGGGTGCAAGCTTTTCTAGGCAAGCATACCTTAACTAGAAAGTTGGAACCTGCCACTCGGTTTCTTTCTTCTCCATCCCTAAAATTTCGAAGGAATCAACATAATTATTCTCAGGTTCAAAAGAGGCATGACACACGAAGTCAAGAACAATAAAAACACAAAAGTTCGGTGCAGGAAACTTACAAAGGCAGCATAATACACAAAGGTCAATCCCGCCAGAGTGACAAATGCAATTTGAAACACGTTGTACCTGCAATGCAACAATTAATATTCCAAAGAATCAGTAGAGAATTCATGTCAAATCAGAAGTAATTAGTGTATAAAACCATTATAACTCACTTGTACAAATATTTAATTCCACGAAGAGATTGTAGCGTGTGGCCAAATATTTCCTGTGCTGCAGTCGCTTGAGCATAGTATGCAAATGCAGTGGAGCAGAATTGAATCACACTGAGATACAAGAAACCAAAATCAAAATGATTTTCCATGTAATTTTTTTTTATAAGTAAAATGATTTTCCATGTAATGATAGTAACATGACTGCCTATAGTCGTGTTAAAGAATTAACTGCTTCTTTAAAGGTGTTTCTTTTGACTGACGGAAAAATTATATCTTCTTACCTTAAAAGCTAAAAATTTAAGAAAATGCAGATTCAATACTATTATGACATGAATAGAGTTAAGAGCAATATGCCAAACATTTTCATGGTACAAAATATCAAATACTTGAACCATAAGTGGGATGACTTGCGTCAGAAAGATTTGTAAGAGCAGTTTTCCAGAGTTACTAGCTCAGAAAAGTCATCTATTTCGAGGAAGCACAGCCCTCTAGTAAATGATGACCAAGGGCTAGTCCTCAGCTAGTCCTCAGCTAATCCTACAATAGAAATAATTATTCCAAGTTCTACTTTAAATATGCAAATGGGAAATGCAAAATACCAAAGAAAGATGCTAACCTGATGGAGCAAAGGAGAATAAGAGCAACATTAAATAGAAAAGAGTTCATAAGAGTAGCTCCCCACCTGTGAACAGATGAATTCAATTGATGAGCAATCACTGAAGTGTCAGCCGAAAGTGACAAACAAATACAGAAAGAAAAAAAAAATGCTAATTCAACAAAATCCATTACTTCATGGGGTGAATTGTAATGAAAACTAATCTGAGACCAAGCATCATTGCTCCAGCAATGACTGCAAGCAGAAGGTAAAAGCAGAAGAATGCAAATGCTGCGGTACCCAGAAGACCTGATGAAGTAGCAGAGTAAAATATATTAAAATAACATTCATAGTGTAAAAGGAAAATATTATATCAGGGAAAAAAATTATATTCCAAAGTTACCCCAGATATTGTCCAGCTTGATGAAAACCTCATTCAGAAAAGGAGAAAGAGGCGGGTTAATCAACAGATAAATGACAATATGTGCAACCCAAGCCACTGAAACAATCAACCTGGTAAACAAGCAGTAAGAATCCTTAGGTTGACTAAAAACTCTTGTAACCAAATCAGAAATACTGGATGAGATTCACAAAATGGCGCATAATAGTATCAAAATAAATAAATAACAATTCTCTATCAAATCTGAAGCCGTAAATCAAGGCTATATAACCTATGATCACATGATTGTTTTTTAGTTAAATTCTTAGCTATTGCTAAAACCGTCAATGGAAGCTCATATTTAAATGTATTAGTTACATGATGGTTTCATCAATACAATCAGCTATTCCTCAAGTAGAAAAGAAACCACGGTATTCATCAGAATAATAAAACAGCTGATGTCAGTGCTTACCCTAAAATTCCCAACACAAATTTTGCCAAGTACCCAAGAACGGTCAAAGCCCAAGCAGTCTCAGCCTGAATTCAAGATGTAAATTACAAACAGAACGATAAAAACAAGAGCAAACAGGTCACATAATTGACAACCGTCACCTTTTCTCCTTGAGGGTACATCTCTTCCAGAAGCTTTACATCTTCTTCCAACTGGAGCAACTCCTGCAAGATTTCCAAGCACAATAAAAATTCCACTAACCAAAAAGAGGGAAGAGAGTCCTCAAAAGTTCAGTAGGTATGTGTTTCCCCCACCACAACTAGAATAACATGCATCTAAGCCCTATACCTATTAGCCTGGTGATTCTCAAGGATCCAAACGTGATAGGCTGTACTTAGTACATACATAAAAACCCAATGCCAAGTGTCAAACATTATTTTCTTTTCTTTTTTATAAGTGTCAAACAAACTTCTATAAATGCCAAAGGTTTAAATCTACCTTTCCCACAGCCTTCACATTTTTACGCCACTTTCGACCCTTAGAACCACTTCTTTCCTCTTGATGAAGCGCATCAGCTGCTTTCTTCAATTCTCTCGCCTTTTTACCTAGTTCCGTCGCTTCCTACATGTATATCAATAGCAACTATCCATAAGCAACCACAACATGAAAATCCATTATGGCAGAGGTTTACAAACATGAGAGTAGAAATATTTATTTGTCTATATGATACACTACAAGAGCACCTTGATGTACTGTGAGCGAGTAATAACAGCCTTTGGACGCCGGACGAATGAAAATATAAGTCCCAATGGCAGACAAGCAATACCAACACCACCAAATATCTGGATAGATTAAGAGGAATAATAAATTTTAAGATAAGTAAAAACAAATTGAAAATGAAATGATCTTTCTATAAAACATGCTAAATTTGATCAAATATGACACGTATCTTGTTCCTAGGGACCCTTTATAAAGTAACAACACTTGCAGATAAATCATCAGACCTTTAATGAGATACTTACGCCTAATTCAATATCACAACTCACCTCTCAGCCATTCATATTCATTACATACAGAAACACAATGAGGGTATGTCAACTTTTGAGATTACATCCAAGTGTAACTACAAGAGATTGATTTCAGTATTAAGTGAAAAGTTCATGATTTTCTTGTTCTTTTTGCACCTACTAGCTAGGTGGCTTCTCTTGCATACTTCATGTGTACCTTGGAGCACTTTACACTTTTAATGACATTTTGATTACTTATAATAAAAAATAAAAAAGCATGAAGTGAAAAGTTCAAAGTTTTCAAGAATCAGCTTACGGCGAAAAGTACGGATCCAACAATGGTAGCAAGAGCAACGACGTATTCCGGAAAGGTAGTGCGCATAGTCCATGTTTTCTCCGAAGAAGCACTTGCAGAATATGCAGAGCACTGTAAAAAGTGGGATAAAACAAGGGAAAAAATATGCACCAGAATGAGAAAGCGAATTATTAACTTCACCAAGCAAGTAATATGCCACATGATACCTTCAAAGCTGAACAAGAACTAACAGAAAGAATATATTCTCAAAATAATAGAACCAATCAAATAAATAGGACGTTTGTAAGTGGAAACAGAACCTGGTGTGTGCCTGCAATACACTGTTGTCCACTATTGAATTCCCACGTACTAGGGAAGTTAGTTGTGGAAGAAGAAAGGTGCATAACATTGAAGTCCACCTTTCCAATTATCCCTAATATGTCATCAAAGTGTAAAATAACAGTTAGATAGGATTAGAAGTAACACACACAGACATTGTGTGGGTGTGTGGGTTACAGAGAGAGAGAGAGAGAGAGAGAGAACCAACAACTAATGTTGCAAATTGACAAAAGAGCAAGCAAGCAAGAACCTCAAACATCAAAAGAGGAGGGGGAGAGGAGGGGATTACACTTGACTTCATGCGACAAAGAAAAGCTAAAGGACTACATTTCAACCAACAGATGGAGTTTCCAAGAAATTGTTCATCAATTCCATGTCTTAAACATCATATATAAATCTATACACAAAATCAATAATGATATCTTGTTACAAAGAGAATGGTTATGAAATGGGTCAGTTAGATTCTCTGAATATGTCAATGAGACTGTCAATAATATCAGAAAATATTTCTAAAAGAATAAACAAGCTTATCTAAATCCTAAAGCATGTATATAGCTCTAAAAAGGCCTCCATAAAAATTGATATTTTGTAGATGATGAAACCAAGTTATAATCGCTTGCAACAACCT
The DNA here is from genome assembly GCA_028654335.1 of Alnus rubra. Classification (NCBI taxonomy): domain Eukaryota; kingdom Viridiplantae; phylum Streptophyta; class Magnoliopsida; order Fagales; family Betulaceae; genus Alnus; species Alnus rubra. The sequence goes on along the minus strand of JAJPGS010001499.1, from coordinate 1,011,376 downwards.
GATTGTGATCAGCGATAAGCATATGAACTATTTAATTCCCCAAAACGCTATTCGTATGTGATCAATGTAGCTCAAATCAACAATCAGATTTTTTTCTAAACTAACCGTATAAAATGCCGAGCACGAGACCGCACACGATCGCCGTCGTCCCTACCCATAGCAACGCGCTTTTGATCCTCTTACCAACACTCCTGCACGCATATACCAATACCGAAACCCAAAAACCAAAAATAATGATTAATTAACCAATTCCCGTCAATATTAAACATTTGAAACCCTAGAAGTACCTACTTGTCCTGGTCCCCTTCGTAGTAGAACATGGCGAAGGGGATAACGAAGAAAACGAGCACGGCGTCGAGGATATAGATGGCAAGCCACAGATCCTTCATCGGGAGGGTGAGATTACACGCGCCATTGTATATCGCATGCTGGCACGCCTGGCGGTTGGCCACGTCGGCCGGTAGCATCAGTATCGAGATCGCGGCAACGGATAGCCCCAAAACTACGACGAATTTGGGGAAATAGGCCTGGTTCGCGTCGTCGGGGTGCTGGTAGTTGACAAGGAGGTAGACATTGAAGATGAAGACGAGGACGCACACAATTATGGCGACGATTATAAGAGCGAGATTGAAATCCCCCATCGCTTCGAGCTCCGAATTCGAACCCTATCGGATCGAAGAGATCGAGAGGGGAATACAGAGAGAGATGGAGAGATGTAGTAGGTCTTCTCTTTTTTTCTTTTTTCTTTTTGCTGAATGGGGCTTCGTAGATCTGGTTTTGCTTTGAGACCCAAAGGTTTGGGGAAAGAGAAAGAAGAAAGGGCTTGGGCTCCGGTGAGGTCGTTTCCTGGGGAGGGCGCGTGGGGGAAATTACGGTATTGTCATTGGGGAAATGGGAAACTGACGGCGCGGTGCGACGGTGGTGAGGGGAGGTGTTTGGGCTTTAGTGGAAATTTGACATATTCGCTGTGATAAAGAATGAAACAGCCTGTCAAACCGAGGCGAGGGGAGTTTTGATTTTCAACGTTGAAAGACATGTAAAGAACGGCTCGTCGTAAGCTCCGCGGGCAAAGAGAGCTCGACATAAAACTCGTAGGTGTCTAGGACGGTCCATATTCTATTTACATATGCTATATAGAAAACTATTTTTTTTTTTTTTTTTTAAGTAGGAAACTAATGTTTTACATGACTCGCCAACCTATAACACAAAATTAATAAATTAAAGTTTTTTATAATCAGTTTCGGGTTAATTTAGGTCGATTCGAATTAATTCGTTAACAAAATGGTCAATTCGATCAATTCGCTTAAACTATAGGTGATTCGCCTTACCCGTATAAATTAAATTATATTTTTTTTAAAAAAAAAAAAAACATTAAAAGGTTAAATTTCATATAATTTTTCTAATATAAAATTCATTTTTAATAATTCATAAATTCATATATAGGTCTCGTGTTGGGTCAATTCAACATGACATATTTATTAAATGGGTTATATGAATCGGGTCATGCTTGGCTACTTATTGAACAGGTTAACGGATCGTATCGTGTCACTTGTTTATTTAAATGAGTCGTGTCAAAATTTACTTGTTTTCCTAAATAGGTCGTGTTCAAGTTAACCCATATCAAATTAACTCGCTAATTGTCATCACATTGGGTCGTAAATTAGCCTCTTGGTTTTGAGAGCTTGGAGCCTACAAGCTTGAAAAAATTCAAGAAAAACGCTAGTCATATTTACGCTATCACTTCAAATTAACAAGTCAATTTGAAACTTCCTTATAGTTACTTATAAAGTACAGTATCACATAGTATGAAATCAACGTGAGATTTAATACTTACAAGTATCTTTTAAAACCATTCATTCTAGTAGTACCACATTGTGTGGTAAATTGCTCTAATACCATTTGTAATAATTTACGAGGCTACAATTACGCTGTCACTCCAAAATATCTAAAATGACTAGTCAATTAGAAGTTTCATTATAATTACTTACAAAGCACAGTCTCACATAGTAAGAAACTAATGTCAAACTCAGCACTCATGAGTGTCTTTATAAATCACTCATTTTATGTGAACTGCTCATGATCTCAACATAGGACTGAAGTGTTACAATTGCAGTGTTACAACAAGATCAACAACAATTAGGTCTTGTTTGATTTGTGGAATGAGTATTTAATTGGGAAATGGAATAGTTATCACAAGGATTAAAAGAGAGTGTAATGAAATGGCTATTCCTATTATTTAATTTAGTTTGGTAACAACTCATATATTTTAATTGAAATCCAATCAAAATTACTTCAAAAACCCCTTACATTATTTTTGAATAAGTTTTATAAAATAAAAAAAAAAAAAAAAAAAAAAACCACGACCACCCCCAAAGCCAATTAGGGGTGGCCTGTGCCAACCCCAAATGCTCCAGGGGTGTTGCGACCACCCCCGACTCCTTATGTGGCTGGCCGGCCACTGCAAGGGGGTTTTTTTTTTTTTTTTTTTTTAAATGAGAGAAAATATGTTTTTTTTTTTAAAAAAAAAAGAGTAGTTTTTTGTGAAAAATGTAGTTTGTTCATTCATGAACAACTATTCCTCTATATTTTGAAGGAATATGTATTCGTCTTCGCAAGGGAGGAATAGCTATTCCATCAAATAGACTCTTACCAAACAAAAGAATTATTACGGGAGTCTATTCTACGAACCAAACGAGACCTTCAAATGAAGACGACACAAATGATCGATGAGTGAAGAAAAAGTAATTAATGTCGAAATTTCGATAATTTAAGTCCAAAATAATGCTCAAAAATTAAAACACAATACATGTCAATATTTAATTTGAAATATCCCTCATTATTTCATTATATATATATATCTAAACTGTAAAGACAAGATACAAGACATGTTTACCATAAAACATAACACAAAAGTTGATTCATAAGATGGTCATCCATCTGATCCGCTTGTTAAATCTTGAGAGTAGTCCGGACTCTGTACCATCCTTTCATGCAAGCGACAGCAACCTTCTCTCCATGTTTGAGAAGGACCTTCTTCACTTTCTTAGTCGTCTCCTTAGCCTTGTCCAGTTGCCCCATCTGGATTCAGAATTGAATGAGATGGATAATGGAGGTACTCGATCTACTCTAACTACCCTCCTCCTTTTTTTAATCTTCCATGGCCAACCTGTAATGTCACCCCCTTGACCCATTCTCTACTAGTTATAATAGTTATATATACCCTCAAAATACGAGTTTTCATTATTAGTGAATTCTAGAAGGGTTCCCCCCCATCTTTAGGGACATATATATGATGGTTTGTTTTTGAAAACATATTTTATACATTTTTTAAATCTAAACACCGAGTTTTAGTTGAAAACACCAGAAAATTAATTTGTATCTAAATGTATTTTCCTATTTTTTTTTTATTATTTTTTTTTTTACATAAAGAGCTCTATTTGTTAATGTTTTCTAAATGTTTTTTCTTTTTCTTTTTCTTTTTCTTTTTTAAATATTACGATGTGACATAAATGTGAAAATAGTTTTAAATTTTTTTCATTTTGAAATGTTTATTAATATTTTTATTTTACAACCCTCTTCTTTATTCTTTGACGTGGTAATGCAATGTGGCACTACCACGTTAGTTAAAAAAAAAAAAAAAAAAAATTGTCCAGCATCTCTTATGGGTGGTTGGCCATTCCAACCGAACCTTCAAGATGTAGGAAAATAGTTATAAGGATCTGAATGTAGAAGGATTTAGTCTCGTTAGGGTAGAAATCCAATGGAGGAGAAAAGAGAAAGAAAAACAGAATTATGCAAGAATGAATTCTTATGTTCTGTTTTTCTACACTTATATAGAAATATCATAACTCTTCATGAATAGTTATATAACTTCTCTATACAATACAAGTCTTTATCAAGAGTTATATCATTTCGTTATAACCTCCATGAAAGTTATCACCTTCTTACGGAAGGATTGGGTATAGGATGACCACACTACTTATGGTGTGATCACCCCTACATCTACATCTCTCACTTGATCACACTATAGAATTTGGGTAATAATCTTTAGTATAGCATAATTATCATAATGATAATAATTTTTATCCATGCTAACTCTCATTTGTAAAACCTACAGATCGGCGTCAGATCTTAATCTTATTCCACGTGTGCACGCTTTTATCATTTTTATCTGATCACATCATTTACCATATATTATCATACCAATAACATATTAGGGATGACTTCATTTCATTATCTTACGAACGAACGGCATCAATTTTCTATGATTGGGAGTATAATCCATACCCATTCCATGATTGACGACTATAGTTATACACAAAACCATGCATCGACCTGCACGAAATTTTTTATCAAGTTCTTTCTAAAAAATCTCTATTCTTTAGACTTTTCTTGATACACTTTATTAGTGTCTTTTTACACTTTCAGAGCATAGATATTACTCGATCCCAACATAATGCCTTTAAAATGGATTTTACATTTTATGTGAGATGCAATATCCGTACCTCATCAATGTCATATGCTCTTTAATTTGACCATTATTTTATCATAGAACAGAAGTGCATAAAATCGTTCTTCTAGGAGTCCTCAAATCCTTATGACTATGAATTAACCCATGTAGCTATCACTTAGGTATATTTCAATCCCATTGTCGCTACATGCTCTTTGAATTTTTCCAAAGGCAATCCTTAGGTCATAGGATCGACTATCATTTCAGTTGATGAAATAAATTCAACATTTATTTCTCCTTTCTCTACTATATCTTGAATATAGTGATTATTTAAATCAATGTGTTTACCTTTAGTACTATATGCACCACTTTTTATTAAATAAATAGTAGACTTATTATCATAAAATACATTGACAGGTCTATTATTTATACCTAAATTTAGACTTTCAATAAAACGTCCAATCCATACTACATTACTTACTGTTGTGCTGCATGATATATACTCAGCCTCCATGGTGGATTTTGCAACACAATTATGTTTTTTGCTAGACCAATAAACAACTGTTCCACCAAATAGGAACACATAACCACTTGTAGACTTTCAGTCATCTGTATCTCCTACAAAATTTACGTTTGTGTATCCTGCAATTTTTAGATCACTTATACTAAAACATAGCTTGATGTTTTTAGTACCTAGCAAATAACTAAATATTCGCTTTACTGCTTGCTAGTGTGCCTTCCCAAGATTAGACTGATATCTACTGATCAATCCTATCGCATGGCAAATATCAGGTCTTGTACTTGTCATAGCATACATTAAACTACCCACCTGAGCATAGGGAATGGATTCCATTTATTTAATATCTGTCTCATTTTGGGGACACATCGTTTTGCTCAGATGTTAACCTTTGAAGTAGGTATACTTAAAGGTTAACAATTATTCATTTTAAACTTTTTAAGTATCTTGTCCAGATATTTTTCTTGATCCAAGTATAATAATTTTGAATTTCTATCTCTGTAAATTCTTATTCCCAAAACATAATTAGCAGTACCCATGTCTTTTATTTCAAATTTGGATGCTAAGAAAATTTTAGTTTTACTAATCATATCTGGGCAATTTCCAGTCAATGTCATCTACATATAATGATAATATAGTAAATTTATCATTGTTTTTATATATATAAACGCAATGATCTAGTGGACTAACCTCGAAACCATTTTCTAGTATTGCTTGATGGGATTTCAAATACCATTGTCTCGATGATTGTTTTAATCCATATAAAGATATTTTTAATTTGTAAACCTTTTCTTTATGTTTATCTTGTTCAAATCTCTCTGGCTGAATCATATAAATGCCTTCTTTTAATTCCCCGTTTAAAAATGTTGTATTCACATCTAGCTGATGTAATTCTATATCTATTTTAGCTACAATAAACATGATTATTCTGATAGAGGTAAATTTTGCTACAAGCAAATATGTATTTACAAAGTCTATACTGGGTTGCTGAGTAAATCCTTTAGCTACCAACTTAGCTTTGTATTTGCCAAGGCTTCCATTTGCTTTGAATTTCTTTATGAGTACTCACTTGCATCCTATTGCTTTCCTTTGACTTGGAAGATCTGTGAGTTTCCATACATCGTTGTTCATAATTGAATCAATCTCATCATTCATAGCTTCGATCCATTTACCAGCATCAATGCTTTTCATTGTTTCTTTAAAATTCATCGGATCATCTTGTAGATTTATGTCATCTACACTTAAAACATAACGATATTTGAATTTTATTGATGGTTGATGTGACGTCCCACATCGCCTGGGAATGAGGATGTGCTTATATGTAGAAATGCATCATTTATGACACAACGCGTTTTAAAGCCGTGATGGTTATGAACATATTAGAACTTCGCAGTTAAGCGTGCTTCTGCGAGAGCAATCACAGGATGGGTGACCTCCTGGGAAGTCTATTTTGGGGAGCCAAAAGCAGACAATATTGTGTCATTGGGGGTGAGTCGTTACAAAATGGTATCAGAGCCATTGCCCAGCCTGGGATGGTGGGAGCGTGCACAAGCCCAATGAGGGACGCCAGCGGGGACGCTGGGTCCAAAGAGGGGGTGATTGTGACGTCCCACATCGCCTGAGAATGAGGATATGCTTATATGTATAAATGCATCATTTATGACACAACGCGTTTTAAAGCCGTGATGGTTATGAACCTACCAAAATTTCGCAGTTAAGCGTGCTTCTGCGAGAGCAATCTCAGGATGGGTGACCTCTTGGGAAGTCTGGTTTGGGGAGCTAAAAGTGGACAATATTGTGTCATTGGGGGTGAGTCGTTACAGTTGCCTTTGTCTTTTACTCACACTGTTTTTATCTTCTGTATCCATGTGAGATAGATCGTCAGATTTCCTTTTAATACTCGTACTAAGCTAAAGATCTGTCTCATGTGTGTTGTTTAGTAGAGAATAGATTGATGGATCCTCTATGTCTTGGAAAAATGTAAGTGCATATGTTGGAGTGATCTGATTGATATTCTCAATAAATACATCATCCCTACATTCTATCAATCATTTTTCAGAATGATAAAATCTATAACCACTACCATTATCCACATACCTTATAAACTTGCATTCTCAGGTTTTGCTTCTTAATTTATCTCTTCGAGGTTTTGGGATAAGTACATGTGCTCTACATCCCCATACTTTGAGATGTTGAATATTTGGTTTAAGGCCTGTCCAATATTCATAAGGAGTAAGTAGCTTTGATTTTGTTTTAACTTTATTAAGAATATAGGTTGCAGTTGATAATGCCTTGCCTCGAAAATGAACAGGTAAATCAGTATAGGCCTTCATAGATCTAGTCATTTCCATTAAGGTTCTATTTCGCCTCTATGCAATACCATTTTGTTGAGGTTTAGAAGGCATTGTGAATAAATTTCGTATTCCATTTTTCTAAGAGAAAAATTCCATGACTTTATATTCACCTCCTCTATCATTATTTACGCTTTTTATGGATCCACCTAATTATTTTTCAACTTCTAATTTATATTCTTTAAATTTGTTAGTAGCTTCAGACTTGTGTTTAATTAGGTATATATGTCCATATCTTGAATAATCATCAGAAAAAGTAATAAAATATTCCATTCCTCTATGTGTTTTAGTTCTAAAAAGTCCATATACATCTGAATGACTTATTTCCAATAATTTTGTTGATTTCCAATGTTTAGAAAAAGACTTGATAGTCAATTTTCCTTTAATATATGATTCACATATATTGAAATCTTCATAATCAATTTTCCTTTAATCGTTTGAAGGATTTGCAGCAGAATTGTTTGAAGATCTTCAAATTGTTGTTGCTCTTCTCTTGATTTTTCTTTCCCTTGTTCCATTATCTCTATGGCTCTGATACCACCGTAGGAAAATAGTTATAAGAATTTGAATGTAGAAAGATTTAGTCATGTTAGGGTAGAAATCCAATGGAGGAGAAAAGATAAAGAAAAACATAAAAAATAGTTATAAGGATCTGAATGTAGAAGGTTTTAGTCCTGTTAGGGTAGAAATCCAATGGAGGAGAAAATATAAAGAAAAACATAACATAAGAATTCATTATTGCATAATTATGTTTTTCTTTATCTTTTCTCCTCCATTGGATTTCTACCCTAACATGACTAGATCCTTCTACATTCAGATCCTTATAACTATTTTCCTACAGTGGTATCAGAGGCATAGGGATAATGGAACAAGGGAAAGAAAAATCAAGAGAAGAGCAACAACAATCTGAAGATCTTTAAACAATTATGCGGCAAATCCTTCAAACGATCAATCGACAAGTTTTGAGTTTGGCATCTACAATTGCATTCTATAATATTCATTTATTATTGCAAAATCCACAAGCAAAACCACTTACTATCACTGTGGGTGGTTTACAATACACTAGTAATGTTGAACTTTTGAAGCGCCGCTATTTACTCAAGGAAGATCACTAGAGCACTCATCATCCATCTCTATTGAAGCCACAAGAGACATTAACAATTTCAAGAAACAAGAAGAAGAAAAACCGATCAACGAATTAACAATTTCAGGTTTTTCTTCAATTTCTTCCTCTACTAATTCTGGAAATTTTTCTGCGAATTCGTGGGACCAGTTAGAACTTGAAAACTGCCCAACATCTTATCAAAACAACACAGTTTTGATCAAAAAATGGGCTGATTTTGACCCTAAAGGGCCCAGCCACAACGACACCGTTTCACATAAGTGGAACAACTCCGTTTCGGACGCATACTAGAAGGCGCCTTTTAGCACTTCTGAACACGACGTCGTTTCACAGGCGTAGTCCTCTACAGTTTTGGATCTCCACAATGAAGCCGATTTGCGCCCGATCTGACCTGGCCCGAAGTGGAAACACGCGGCTCGTAAGATCACAATTCTGAATCTATATCCAAGCTCGAATTCAGACCCGGCTTGTGACCCGCGCGCAAACTCACGGGTAAAACTCGATTCGTTTTGCACACCTGTCGAAACCGCCCATTCCAGCAGATGCACCCGATCCATCCAACCTGCCTGGTTCACCTGAACCAGCATGGTAAGGGTGTTTGTACTGATTTTGGTCATTCTGGCTCGTTTCAACCTCGATTCAAACGATTCCAAAACCACTGGAAAGGCAATTGGACCGACAAGAAGAATACAAGTTTTTTAAAGTACAAGTTTCATAATAATAATTTCAAAAAATATTGGGAAAATGAAAATCTTTGAATCAAGGCTATCGGAAAGTGAATCGTCGATTTGAGCCACATGTTGAATTTACGATTCCAGATTTGGCACAATCGGAGATTACGTCTAATCGAAAAATTAAAGGGTCCACACCCTTTAAGAATTGTTAGACCTGATATATAGCATTCGAGGGATTCATGGCTAAAGGGAAGGAATTGTTTTCCTCGTCCAATAAGAGGTGAACAGATCAATCCACCAAATCGACATCTGGCCTATTATAGGGCTTCCTTGAATAAATATCAGCCAAGTATCACTTATTATAGTGACGACTAATATGATTTCCTATATGATTATTATTTTATTGTTGGTTTGTAATTATGAAGATTCACATTTTTCTTTTATGTGAGTGTGCTACACAATACATTTGTATTAGTTTGTAATTAGTAAAGTTTATTACTTAATTATTATCCTATCCACATTTTACAATGGCTTTAAAAAGTGGTATAGATGCCTCAAAGGTTGAAAACCTTAATGGCATCAATTTTAGAATGTGGAAACGGAAAATTTCTCATGTACTAACGCATGAAAAATTATTGTACACTCTTAATTCTGTAAAACTATAATTGGATGGCCAACAAGACGGAGTTATTATCAAGAAACAAGAAAAATGGTTAGAAGACGATCTTTTGGCAAGAGCTACCCTTTTTCATAATATGAAAGATAATATTATTCATCTTTTTGAAGAACATAACTCAGCAAAAGATATAATGGAAGCCTTAGAAAACAAGTATGGATCTCGGTCAGACACACACATATAATTGTTATCAAATAAATATAACAATTCACGTATGAAAGAAAATGATTATGTAGGCGACTACGTTAATCAAATGGAATTTATTGCAAAAGAATTATCTAATGCAGGTCATCCAGTGTCTGACAAAATGCAAGTAACAGCTATACTTAATAGTCTTCCTCTATTATGGGAGTATGTGGTAACATCTTTGACACTTAGTGTGAAAGATATTTCCATGACATCACTCCCAGTATTACTTGTGTTGGAAGAAGAGAGAATGAAGTGAAGACCAAAAGAAGGGAGAGCTACAAACTTATTGATGGCACAAACAACTTCACAGACATCGCATGCACCCACATTCAGAGGAATTTGAAGAAATTCAAAAGAAAATGGAAGGGTAAACCTAAAGGGAATTTCAAAAACAAAAGAGCATGCTACAGGTGTGGAAAGACGGGACATTTTAAAGCAAATTGTCCAAAGACCAATCGCGGCAAGAAACAAAAATAAATTGCTATGACAATTACTGAAGTAATGATGGCAGAACCGACTACAAATTCATGGTGGATAGATTTGGCGGCAACAAGACATATTACAAGAAGTCGTGAATTTTTTGTTGATTTCACAGAAAAAACAGTAGGTGAAGACAAAGTTTACATGCATGGGCAACAATACTTACAGTGATGTCTTAGGTGAAGGAAAATGTAAGATTTTTGACAATAGGTCAGTTATTGTTTTATACAATGTCTTGTTTGTACCAAGTATCCGTAGAAATTTAATATTTGTACCAATATTAGACGATAAATGATATACTATTAAGTTTAAATAAGGAAAAATGTACATTGGTAGAGGGAATATATCAATAAAAGGTACTAAAATAGACCATATGTATTTTTTGAAAGTTGATAATAAAAAATCAATTTATGACTATTTGACTGTGTCAGTTGACAGTTCGTTCTTATGGCATTTACGATTAGGTCACATTAATAAGGATAAATTAATTCGAATGAGTAAGGATGCGATAAGATAAAAATGATAAAATCGTGTGCACGTGGAATAAGATTAAGATCTGACGCCGATATGTAGGTTTTACAAATGAGAGTTAGCATGGATAAAAATTATCATAATTATGATAACTATGCTATACTAAAGATTATCACCAAAATGTTATAGTGTGCTCAAGTTGGAGATGTAGATATAGGGGTGATCACACCATAATTAGTGTGGTCATCCTATACCCAATCATTCCCTAAGAAGGTGATAACTTCCATGGAGGTTATAGCAAAATGATATAACTCTTGATAAAGACTTGTACTATATAGAGAAGTGATATAATTCTTCACGAAGAGTTATGATACTTTTATATAAGTGTAGAAAAACAGAACATAAGAATTTTTGCATAATCCTGCTTTTCTTTATATTTTATCCTCCATTGGATTTCTACCCTAACGAGACTAAATCATTTTACATTCATATCCTTATAACTATTTTCATATACGGAAGTGGTGTGAGCCATCGATGGTTTTGACCACCCCTAAGTGCTAGTTAGAAGGTAACGCCAACTAGAAGAGGGGGTTTACGTACTTTATAAGTGGTATATAGTATTACTCGTTCAATATTATGAGTTAGTTCGGCTATAATATTAAAAAAGAAAAGAAACGAAAAAAAAAAAAAAAAAAAAAGCATAACAAAAGAAAAGAAAAGTGGGAAATAAGCCTATAACACCTTTAACGACAGAGATTGCGTGCAATCTCTTGGATGCTGTATAATACTTCTAATATGAATTTTCATTTAAAATGACTTATCCAAATTAAATTATTGCACGGAATCTCAATCCAACCTTTAAATTAGACATTGTTTTGACAATTAAAGCTTGAAAGTAATTATTTTGAACGTAAATTTTTTATTATTGGGTTATTTAAATTTCTTTGTGAAATACAGACAGCCTAAGAGAGGGTTTGTCTCCAACCTTCGAGAGAGCCTGTGAAGCGAAGTCAGAGTTTCACTTCTCCTCGTAGACCCAACTAACAAAAGATGATTGTCTTTATCATCTATCTAATCCGATTCATCCGAACCATTATTATTATTATTTTATTTTATTGAACTCGAACATTACCCAGAACGCGCCAAAAAAGGTAAGCCGCTATTGGTCAAATTCTTAAACATGGATCGCAGAGAACCGCACGATTGACACCAACCCCCCGATAACCGTCACTCTTCCCAACTACCATTCCTACGAAGAACAAGACTGATCGGTGAAGGTCTAAGCTTCTCTCTCTCTCGTTGTCGCTCTCGCTCCATGGACGTTTCTATTCAGCGACGCCAAGGTGCACCTTCTCTGCCCCCAATCCCTAGGGTTAGGGCTAGGGCTTGGGTTTGAATTTCATTTTCCCTCCTCTTGCTCTGAAATTCTCACTCACTCTTATCGTCTTTCTTTCTCTCTAGAATGGCAGAGCCAGATCAGAGTACGAGCACAGCTCCTTCTTCTTCCGCGATTCATAGGGAGTCCTCGGGCAATGAGGCGTCGTCTTCGAGCTCCTCGCAAGTTCGCCAAGAGGAAGACTACCGTGACCGTGACCAACTTCAACACCGATTTCCACACCCAGAGCCAGAGCACCCGCAAGTCTTCATTCCCTATCAAGGAAACCAGAACTTATCGGCTTTCGATGATGCATCGACGGTGATCAGGGACGACACGTGGTCCTGCGTTATCGTCCTCCTCACCTTCTGGTTCTTCGGTTTGTCTCTCTCTTTCTCTTCTACTTTATTTGTAATTTAATTTTTGTCCTCCAACTGTTCGTAATATCGTTTTAGTTCTCTGTATTTGGAATGCTTTGTTTGATTGCGCTTGTTAGAGTCACAATCTAATCATGCTTTGAGTTTTTCACACATTCCATTTCAATTGTGGTTCTTAGCTCAATAATTTGGTCAATATTTCAATGGTGCAGTATCAATGACTCTTATCCTCGGGGTTTATGGGTCTGTGAATTTACACCTCGGACCTAATTGTTCTCTTCTTCTGCAACCTAGCCCCATTTTTGTGCAGTATATAAAGGTGATTTTCCCCTTATTGTGCTCATATATATATTAATTTTTTTTTTTGGTAGTATTTTTTTGAGTGATGTGTGGTAATCTTGGTTGGTTTATAATAGGTGGAAGAGTTAAATGAGGCAGGCCCTGGACTTGTGTTATATGGGTTTTCTAAAACTCCGTCCGTTGATACTGTTACCACCTGGTCTGAGACTCGTAATGTTTCAGTTCAAGTTGATTCTCACCAGGCAAGTTTGCCTTTTCAGATTGTTCATCTCTACTTCTTTTTTGTTTTTTTCCTGATACGCTTCTAACTTTGTAGTTTGTTCTTGGACCTTGTGATATTCTTATTGATGGGGTTGAGTTAATTTTTTTTCTTCTCATTCAGGAATGGATTTATGTACTAAATAAGGGGTCTCAAATAAATATCTCATATAGTGTGAACTCTCCGAGCTACTCCATTTTTCTCATAATTGCCGAAGGTAAATTTTCATCTAGAAATTGTTCATATTAAATTTCTATTCCTTTTCATATAGTATGCAAGTTACTCACACACTTTAAAAATGGAATATCTCCATTTATATTGTGTATCCAAGTTTGAGTATGATTCCATCAGTGAATGGGCCCATTAAGGGAAAAGTTGGTCATCGTAACATGTTATCGCAAGCAATTAAACCAGCATTATTTGATAGAGCCAACTGTTAAAACGATAATTGAAGTTTAGAGATATATATCAAAGGGAATATTGTCTGTACTAGGTGCAAAAGTTGGCAATTCAAAAATTTCCAAGTCCTCCTTAGGATTTAAAACTATGCATCATATATAACAATCTAGCTTCACTGGAGAGGGGGAAAGAAAGAAGACCTTGAAAACAGAAGAAAGTGAGGTCTCGAAGTGATAAAAATTGTGTGAGAGGGTGGGCCTTCTCTCAATGTTGCAATTGATCACTTGAAATGCCATATATGACTGTCATCTCCGACTCTGCTGCCGGACCATTTAGAAGTCTACAGCTTACAATTATAGGTACACCAAATGCCCATACTTATACACCACATATTCCCCTCAAACTCAGTTAGCAAATATTGGACAACTTATAAATTGCTAGAATTACGTGTTAACGGCCACATGAGGTGACAAAGATATAGATAAAAGATATCAAAATAATGTAGCAAGTAGTTCTTTTTTACAAATAAAAGACATCAAAATAATGTAGCAAGTGTTTTTATATATATAGATGAAAGATTAAAAAATAATGGGGCAAGTGTCTTTCTTTTTTTTAAATATAACAAATGACAAATGAACAGAGATGAATACAAATTTTTATTCTATGCTGTCATTGTAGAGTTCAATCCGGTTGCTTCATTTGTCCATCTCTCTATTATAGATTTTTACATCCAAATGCCACATAAAAAAAAAAAACTGTATAATCTCTCTCGCTCTCTCTCTCTCTCTCTTCTTTTTGGGTCATTTTGGAGATGTGAAATTGAAGTGATATTTGGGGAGCGACCTTCACCTTGAAGCCACATTTAGCCTATCGTAAGGCCTACTGTACTTGCAACATTTTTCTACATGTTTTTTTTTTTTTAAATATTCTTGGGCGCATAATGTGAAATCTGCCTGTGGCTTTTCATGTATTCTTATAAAGTGATTGCAATTGAGCATTCGTTCTCCATATTATTCTGAAGCCAGCACATTGCAGGGAGTGATGGCCTTGCCCAATGGCTTGAGGAACCTACATATCCTAATACCACATTATCGTGGAACCTCATTCATGGTGAGAAGATGGAAGTTGGAAAGTATGTATATTCTGTTTATTTTAATCCTAAACTGACGTTGGAAACTTCTAATTCACCAGGAAGTGGTATGATTACACAGGACATATCAAGGTCTTCTACTTATTATGTAGCAGTGGGAAACTTAAACACAGAGGAAGTGGAGGTAATTTTACAAAAATTTGAACTCTTCTACCATAATTTACTAGCTTGATAAGTTTATGGCCTCCAAATCCATTTATGATATGATGAGAAGTCCACAAATCTATTACTTACCCTATTACTAACCTTTGAAGATGCTGCTTGTCCTTCTTGTTCTGTCAGAAGTGATATTGTCATATCAATGAAAAATAAGCTCAACTGACTAGTGCTTAATTCTGTTCTGGAACCTTTGGACTCCATCTCCCATTCCATGGCATATTAGGATTGCTTTGTGTTTGAATTTATTAAAGTAAGACAAGCTGGTTGGTTTGGTCATTGTGATATGTTCTACTCAATTGAGTGAGCTTGAATAGTAGAAACCTATAAACCGTGATATGGAATTATTTATTTGATGCAACATCTAAGGAATATGATAGTGTAATTTTTTTTTTTGTTGCTAAAATTGCTTTTGCAATGATGGTGAATGCAATACAATTGGAGCGAGATTGTTACTACCCTTCCAGTCTTGCTCTACATGAGTGTGCTGATTCCTTAGCCTTTTCTCGATAATCCAATTGATTACTGTATGAATAATTTGAACATGGAGTTTATTCCTTTCCAATGTAAGTGTTTTGAGAGAAAAAAGAAAAGAAAAAGAAGCAACCCCTTGCTTGTCACTGTCATTAAAACTCATTGACTATTTGTTCAATTCAACTTGTTCAACGTTTTTGCTATGGAAAGTTTGAATAACCTTGGTATTTTTAGCAACTAAATAGGAACTGTAATTTGTCAAGATCAGGGTAAATTGTCTTTGTTTCAGGGAGCTGGTTATGGTGATGGCTTATGCCTTATGGAGCTCATATAATTTATGTTTGGTACTTTTGAAGTATATGGTTACCAGATATTATGTATTTATTTTACTGGAGGTGAATTAATGTAAGGCTTGAATAAATGGTTTAATCATTGTTAATATTAGGATGTCTCTTAATTGAGCCCTTTGTGCCCCAGACCGCCTATATGTAAAGGCACTCTAAGAAACTTGGGACCACAGCCCCAGTTCTATACTTCTCACATATTGTAATGATATCCCTATTGAAATTTTTAGTACACTAGGCATTTAGGTTAATTAGTGGACTTTAAGTTGGTGTTTGCTCATCTAACTAACAACCTATTTTGTGGATACTATTTATGACTTGCTGTCATAAGATAAGCTATTTGGTTGATGGAAATCATAGACTTCCTGTAATCTTGGAGCTGTAAACCGACCCCATCGTGCTGGAAGACACCTTCTTCCAACTTCTAACCTGATTGGGGTCAGAACGTCATTTTTCCAACAGAACCGAACCAAAGGAGTTGTATACCAAACCAAAGCCACACCAACAGGTTTCAAGCGTTAGCTGGTCACTTTTGTCAGTTGGTCCAATGTTTGCTTTTATACAGCAACACAGTGATACACACACATTAAAATTTTTAAAAAGAAGGCTCACGTTCTCAAAAATCCTTGCCACTTTTACTTATCAAAAAAAAAAATCCTTGCCACACTTACTGCACCAACCTCAGAAAACGAAATCTCAGTCGCAGAAGAACAAGAAGAGGGTAATGATGATGGGATTGGCCAATTGGGCTTTCTATTTGTTCATCCTTTTGGGTTTCTCCACGTTAGGTTGAATGTATGAGAGTTATGAAGAGAGGAGATAGATGTGAAACTGAAGGTGGTGGACACGGTTCCCACATTTGCACCCTTCCCATTGATTCGATGGTAGCAGAGTTTTCCATTGCATCTGGGCCGACCACATTTGCAGTGCTTCCCATTGGACGGTCTTAATAAAGGTGGGGTGCCTATTTGATTTAATCGTGGCCAAGTCATTTATGGTAATTTAAATGTGGGCTACAATTAAGTGTCCGGTGGAATGACTTGCCAGACAAGGAGAGGATCCTGTTCTGTTGTAAAAAGATGACCTCTGCCATAGATGAGGTTCAGCTTTAGTTAAACAAGTGTTGTACTATATATGATGTGGCAGCATGTATTATGGTCCTTAGTGAGGCCCAGCTGTGATTATGTATGGTTGGATCAAAACAATGTTGAGCCAAAAACTTGTGGCCTGTTTGTTTCAAAGCAAGAGCCATTTCTTGAGCTTTCTCCAGCTCTCCCTTAAGGTTGCTCCACATCTTTCTTGAGCCTCCTCTTTTCAACTACTGCATATTCTAGCTGTTGCTGAAGCACAATGTAGTCAAGCTTAAGGCTCTGGGTCTTACACCAGGCTCGCTTGTTTTGGGATGGCATCGTGACGGAAAGGGGGTTGGGAGGAGAGGACAAGATGCGAGAGCTCCTCACTCCTTAGAACTCTCGACCTATTTGGACTTTGGGGGTGGCTGGCTATGGTTTCCCCAAATAATTTTTTTTTATCTTTATATTAAAGGGTGGTTGTCGGGTTTGATTGGAAAATCGACTCTATAAAACCGGATTTTGACCCGACCCCTATTCGGAAGTTTAAGGCTCCAACTGTTAATGCTTTTTAGAGGGTCTTTATTTTGTTACTGAAAAAAAAATAATAATAATAAAGTGTTTTGATGTGACATAAAGGTGAAAATAGTTTTAAGTGTTTTGGGTTTTGGATTCTTTGTTAATGTTTTTGTTTTGAAAAGAGGGTTTCAATTTTTATCAAAAAAAAAAGAAAAAAGAAAAAAGTTTTGAAAAGAGAAAACAAATGGAAGAATGGAAAAATGTTATCAAACAAAGCCCTTGTTTCTTCCGACCCCCGACCCACCATGGACGGAAACAAGCTGATTTTGGTTGGACGGATTGGGTGGCCCTTTTTTTTTTTTTTTAATAGCCCTAGCTGATTTGGTAAGTTCCAAGTAACCCTAGCATATTACTAGAGTGGGATAAAGTGGGAGCAAGAATGCAAGGGCAGCAATTTCAATGAAACTTAAGGCCTTGAATGAGAGTTAGGTTAGTTTCAAGGTGACTATTGATCTAAGCATTTCATTCAATTTTAATAGATCCATTCCTCAATAAAAGTGGCTAATCTTTTCTGGTTGCTATTGTCTGATTAAAATATTTTGAGCAGTTGTGATATTTCTTTCTCATCATCTTTTACACTAGTAACTTTAATTAGTCTCTACATTAAACAGGTGCAGTTAAACCTCGAAATGAAGGCTTATTTGTACAATACAACAGAAGCTTATTACAAGTGTACTTTCACTGATGGTCTGTGTGGTTTGAGCATTTTGTTTCCCAGTGGAAATGTCGCGGTCTTAACCTCTCCTAGTCCAGAACAGGTGAGACTAGTTTTCTTCTTGATCACCTTCATTTTTAAGTATCTTCTTCCCATTCATTAAATTGAATAAACTGAGGAGCAGAATTAGAAAATGATTTATAAGGTGGGAATGCTACTTTATATATCAGTCTGGATGGTTCATATATTCGGAAGTTTGTGCCGGGGGTACTGTCGTGTTGTTTAAATCACTGATTTACCATGATATCACCAAATTTTTTAAATTATACCCCATGGTTTTGCACTGGAGACATTGGTAAAATTCCTTGTTACTGCTCCCCACTGGACTGAATATTTTTCGAATCCAATATGTACAACTCCAAAATTTTCAATTGACCAGGATTTTCTTTGGTTGCTTCAGGGAAAAACCAGTGATGAGTGGGACCTCAAATTGTCATACGGACCAAGATGGGCCACATATATTGTTGGCATAGGTATACTTAATTATTTCATCTCATAAGGGAATCTTTATGCATAAATGTTGTACCTTAATATTTCCTCTTGTAGGTGGAATGACTCTGCTCATGTTACTGGCCTTCAACTTCTTAAACAAGTTCCAATGTACACGTGAAGATGGAAGAGATGTTCAGTATGGGGAAATGGGATCTGTGAGAGCCCCTTTGCTTCCACACAAAGATGATGATCTCTCAAGTTGGGGTTCATCTTATGATTCTGTGTCAGATGAGGATAATATTGAAGACTTACTTGCACTGGGTCCCCTTGAAGGGGTGTCACTAGGAGATGGTGAAAACAGTAACAATACCCGGCGTCTTTGTGCAATTTGCTTCGATGCTCCTAGGGACTGCTTTTTCCTTCCATGCGGGCACTGTGTGGCTTGTTTTGAATGTGGAACTAGGTAGGTACTCTTCACATTTCTGTTCTTTTTTTTTTTTGATGAACCGAGGTCAAGCATAGAATTCTTCTCAAGGAAATATATTGTCTTTATGTTACAATGATGATGATCTAGTTTAAATGTCACTTAGTCACAGTTTTAGTTACAATTATATGTTGATGTCTTGATTATGTAGGTTAAGTACTTCCCAACAAGCCTGAACCTTCTCAAAGCCCAAGATTGATAGAGTAACATTTAACTCAAAATCACTGTCCTTTTCTTCATTGGGAAACATACTTTTCAATATTGGTCTGACAAAATTTACACATTACTGTCATCTCTATTAAAAACACATTCCAAGGCTACACCATTTCTTTCATTTTAAATTTGGAAAGATAAACTATTAAGACTTGACTGATATAATAGATTTTGCAATAAGCACAAGTTGAACATCATTTATGATCTTTCAAATTGTAGATGACGAACCTATGAATATATCCTCTCCTCTTATATTACTATTGTAACGGTCCAAAGAAAGTACTAGTCATATATGTTCTCACCTAGTAAGAAATCAATGTGAGATTTAGCACTCATGAGTTATTTTGTAGTTCACCCACTCTATATCGGCTAATTATCTTTCCAATAAGAGATTGGGGTGTTACAGTTATTAAGCTATTTATTTCTTATTTGCTAGCTTAAGCTTGATGAAACTTTTGACTTCTTCCAAGTCACGAGTCTCTCTGTTACAATCTGATTGTACAGATTGTACTTTTGTGACACCTGTATTGAAGATTATGAGGGCAATGCATTTGACAGTTTAATGATACGGGATTCACTCTAATCCTTGCAGGATAGTGGAGGCAGCTGGCACTTGCCCGGTTTGTCGTAGGAACATGAAGAAGGTGAGAAAGATTTTTACAGTTTAAGCGACAGTGCTTCTTGTTAAACGGGCAAAAAGCCTAGTTGAATAATCTACGACGTGGATTGCATTTGGCTACATTATTTCTTTCCTGCTGACCAATAGCATTCATTGAGTAAATTGTAGCTGGGTTCATCAGGTAGTATTTTTTCCGGTGGGCTTTTCACAATGTAATACAATTTGTTGGTATAGGAATGTCAGAATACACACATTGTATTCAATGTAATTGTTATTTTTGTTGTTTTATTTTCTATTTTCCTTTGAGAGGTTACTTGTTTGAATTTTTTGTTCCAATTTTCTCCCGGTTATACCTATTGCTATTTTCTTTCGACTCCCAATGTCAAAAGCGCTTTTTTTTCTTTTTTAGAAGTCTTTTAATTGTTCCTTATGAGAAAGGCTCTTCTCCATGTATGAGGAGCTTTACAATTTTCTGCAGGAATTTTAAAAATGAGAAAGGTATGTCCGTGGCACTTCAGTCTTCAGTCTTCAGGCTCCCAACCCTTTTCTCTCATTCCTTGCCATGGAATTGGAATTCTAGGAGATCTCTATGGACCCAATCCCTTCCCCAGCCTCCCTAAGCCACTAAATTATTATTATTATTATTATTTTTTGTTTTTGCAGTGGATAGTCAGTTTGCTGAAAGGCCAATATAACCACATGCAGGTGCTTTAATATAACAAAAAGTTGAACCCAAATATACAGCATCATCAAAAGGTCAATTACTCTTGCCCACAGCTTCTAAGAAAATGAGCAATTGAAGGAAATAATATGATGCACCCCCTATTGTTGCATATTGCAACTTTTCAGTTCCTTCGACGCCTGAAAAATCATCATCTCCCGCACGATTAAATCCCCCAGCCAACCACCCCAAGTTCTTGTATCCTCCTCCAAATAACCTCGTAGCTGCCATCATGGACCTGAATTAACACCAACAAAATCAATGAAAATTTTGCTCTGCATATTGTTGTAAATTAATTAATTTTTAAATAAGATTTAAGAGTATAAAATTTTGACATGCATTAATGATAATCACATGCTATTTGAACAAGAGAAATGCTATCAACACCATACTGCACCGGCAGAAAAAAAAAAAAAAAAAAACAAATACAGGAGAAGCCCCGACTTGGACCAACAACAAAGAAAAAGAACAATCAATACTTCAACAAAACTTCAGAGCACAGAACATCCCAGCTAAGCCTGCGACTCAGCCATCAAGAGATCTAAATCCGAATCAGAGTTTGCAGATTCCAGAGGTGAACCAGGCCAATTTGATCTCTATTGAACTTATGTGTGTTTTTATTGAATTTTAATTCTCAAAAAGTGTAAAAATGAATCTACGAAAGTGCAGTGTTAATTTGTAGGATTACGTACTCTTGGAACAAATGTCAATTTCATACGTTGAGTTGGAAAAATATCAATTTAATTCTCACCTTAGACCCTCACCACAAGCTACAAGGAGTTTGGAGTCCTTATCAGGAACAGCCTTCTCTACCTCCAAAAGAAAATCAGGATTCAAGGTGGTGAAATATTGGCCAGTCCAGAGCCCAATGTAGCCAAAATGCACCCACTTCTTCAGAAGCGTAACGGGACTGTTGTCCTTGTCCTCGACGAACAGTGGGACGTGGAGTGACCCCTTCACGCGCGCCTTCTCTCTCTCCCACGCCGGTCTGATGTCCAGGAGTGTGAACCCCTCGGATTCAATTGCCGTCGCCGCGTCCTTGGGCTGTACGGCCCGGACGGCCCCGGACTGTATGAGCTGCCGACCATTGCTCGAATATACTGCCTGGAGTTGAAGTGCCGTTCTCCTTCGGGTGCTTGGAAGAGGTGGCTTAGGTTGCTTCTCATGCTTGTTCGAGTTTAGTGTGGATAAGTGGTTCAGTTGGACAGCCATCTCTCTCTCTCTCTCTCTCCCCCTATCTCTCCCATATATCCTCAGGACCTCAACTCGCTTGTTATCAATATTTGTGCAATAAGCCCTTGCCTTTTGAGCTATTTCTGAACATGCCCCTTCAATAGTGTTATTTTAACCGTAGTCTCCACCACAAATATTTAGAGTCCGTTACGTTTAAATAAAATTGTAGGAAATGAATAATTTGAGAGTGCTCTTTTTTTTTTTTTTTTTTTTTTAAGGAGGGTTTGAAATCATAGAAAAATTTTCATTTTCAAATTGGACGCAAATGTGTGTTTTCTAAAATACATGATTTTAAAGGTTAGATCGCAATTTTATCTAACGCTTAATTGCGTTTTTAAATCGCAAATCTAAATAGGTCTTTAGTAAACAATCATGCTATTACTATAATGCCAATTTTATTTTCAAGATTTTCTTTTTTAAGGTGCAAATGTCCGATAAATTTTTTCAAATGTTTCATTAATTTTTTAATGCTTTAATTAACGCAAAGTGAAAAATTAGAGATGGTAATTGGATTATTCTAGTGGAGGGTGAAGGGCATTTTTGCCTATTGGTCGGTTGTATGCCAGGTTCTTTATTCAATGAAATCTTCTTTAAAAAAAAAAAAAAAAAATCTGAACAAAAATTACTGAAAGTTTTTGTTCAATTATAAAAGTGTGTTTGAAATTGAGATTTCGTAGACAATAAGTACGATTTTAAACCAAATAGCAGAACATAAATCATTTAGAAACTGTATTTTTAAAAATTACGATTTGAAAACGCAAAAAAGCTGCATTTTCAAATCCCGTATAATATGATGTTTTTTTAAAAACATAAAATTTTAAAAGTTAATTTGCGATTTTAAAGGTAAAACTACGATTTTGCCAAACGTTTAACTGTGTTTTTAAAAATATTATTTTCAAATCACATATTTTAAAATTATTATTTTAAATCACACTTTTTGAAATACTAAAACGGACATAAGACAGCCTAAATCTAGAAGTGGGAGTTTTTTCCGGTCGCCACCAATCAGTATTGGCCCTAAATGTTTCCCTTCCCAATTCGGCCCTTTGCGCAGCCCAACAACCCCGGGTTGGTTCAGTTCAGGCAATTTGTGAAGAAACCCCGGCATGGGCGATGGCCCAGGCCCGAAGAAGGTGGGGTCCGAACCGTACAGAGCACAGTGAAGTGAGACGCAACAAACCGATCGAGCTCCCCTCCCCATCGTGAAACCGCATTTCAAATCTTTCTTCTCCCTCTAAACCCTACACGGGCACAGTTCATGATCTTATTCCCAAATTAGGTTTTCTTCAGCAATGGTGGCAGTGATGATGGCCACCAACACGAGGGAAAATCTCGCAAGTTTGATAAACTCGGTCAAGTCGGCCTCGGATATACCGTCTAAGCTCGAACCCTTGCGCCAATTGAAGCAAGATTTGCTCCAACAAGATCATGCCTTGTTCTCGGAGTTCCTCCCTCTCATTTTCGACCTCCAGTCTGACCGGTTCAGCCCGGTTCGCAAGCATGTTGCCGAGTAACGCTCCGCTGAAAACCCTAGTTACACTTTTCCCGCTACATTTGATTTATTTAATTATTTTTAATTTTTCCTTGTAAAATCTTTTTTCTTGGAGATAACAATATCGCATGGAAGACTATATATTATTTCACGTTTTTAGTGTCTTCGCAGCTTGTGTATTTCTGGTTTTTTCATGTGATGAATGCTGTGTTAAAGCTTTATCTGGTTTTGTTTGCTTAAAAATGTAGGATTATTGGTGAAATTGGACTTAAGCATGTGGAATTCTTACCTGAAATTGTGCCTGAGTTGATTAATGTTTTGAGTGACGGTACACCAGCTGTTGCTCGACAAGCCATCGCTAGTGGGATCGAATTGTTTCGTTTGACTCTTGAAAAAGTTACAATTCAGGTTCTTAATCTGTTTTTGAGATCGTTGAATTCATTTATTTGATGCTTGTCGAGGATTATTAATAACCCATGCTGCCAAACTTTTATGCCTTTTCTTCTAGTTTAGTTTTTCATTTTTACTGTACATTTTTCACTATTTGAATTATGTTATGTAGTCATAGATTTGAAAGGACTTCAATTCTTATTATAAACTTGGACATGTTTTCAAACAATTTTCTTGGAAAGTGTTTGAAGATGCTAACTCTTCTATTTCTAATTTTCTACCAGCAACTGATGATGAATGGCTTTCTCACAGCTTATCTAACTTGTCTTAGGTTGGTGGACTTAAAACGTCTCCTGGTCTACCAACATTTCCAAAAAGTAGTAATCTAGCTTAGCGCGGGTACTTTCAATATAGTAAAAGAGATATATGATGAATTATAGCATTGTCCATGGCTGGCTCCATCTTCCATGAACCTCTATCTAGAGCCATTTCCTCTGTTAAATTCCCACTAATGATGTTTTTCATCATCTGTATGCACATATTTTTTCAGCCTCTCTCTTTCTTTTTTTTTTTTTTTTTTTAAATCTTGATTTAGATTACTATTGCGCATGGCTGACCATCCTGTATGACCTTCCTATATGCAAAAATGATAAAGTCGTAACAATGGTTGGATATGGTATTTCTTACAGCATACATTTTTCTGCAACAACCTTATCACTACTTATGTGCTTGCATTTGTGACCATCAGGGTCTATATTCAAGTGAGTTGGACAGTTCACTTGAGTCATCATGGGAGTGGATGTTAAAATTCAAGGACGAAATATACTCAGTAGCTTTTCAGGTAAACAATGATCTTATGATAACATGGAACTCGATATTGTGCATATTCTGATTCATTGTAACGGCATGTTCCCTAGCTGGGAAGCGGTGGGACAAGGTTACTGGCACTGAAGTTTGTTGAAGCAGTCATTCTTCTTTACACACCCGATCCTAATGGCTCTCCAGAGCCCCCTCCTTATGAAGGTAATAAGATTTTACTTTATTTCAGGCTCAGTGAGCTTGAATGTCAAGGATATGTAATTTACATATGTGGATACATTACAACTCAAACAACTTGTATTTGCTTATTTTTTTTGGATAAGTACAAGTGTACAACTTGTATTTGCTTATACAGCACACTTACCCACTTTGTAGGAAAGTTTGTGCAATTTAATATATCTTGGATACGTGCGGGCCACCCTTTGCTTAATGTTGGAGATTTGTCAATTGAGGCCACTCAGAGTTTGGGTCTATTGCTTGATCAACTCAGGTTCCCGACAGTGAAATCTCTTAGTAATGCAGAAACCATTGTGCTCATTAATAGGTAATTTGACCTTTCTCTATTATATGCTTATTCGAATTTTCTGCAAGAATTTTGCTATTTCAGGTTATCTGTTACTTCAGACAAATGGATTTCTTAATGCCAAAAGGTATAAGTATATGATAGAAAAAAGGCCTTTCTCTATCATATGCTCATTGTAGGCTCATACTTGAAACAATAAAATCAAACCTTTATATATATATATATATATTTTGATGAATAAAATCAAACCTTTATGTTGACATGGAACGAGTTTGTGAAAAATGTAATTCACATCTTTTGAGAGACTTGTGCAGAATTGAGTTACAATAGTGTTCTCTCTTGATGAATTTTCCTCTATGCATTAATCTCCTCTCCCTCCAGAAAAACACAAAAGAAAAAGGAATAAAAAATAGAAAGATACTCCCTCCAGTCATTATGAGTGTTTGAGTTTCTATTTTTATTTCGTCTAGAATGCATTTCTGATCAAAAAATTTGAAAACATAAAATTTTTCTTTCCCCTTCTACACCTCACTCTAAAATGTTGTTCTTAATGAAAAGTTGAAAAAGAAATTAATCAAAACACCAGTAATACGAGGGTGAATTTAAAAATGAGTTTTTATGACATTTAATGATTCCCCTTTAAAAGGGTATATCTTTTGCAGAAGACACTAATTATGGGAAAGGAGTAACTTTTTCCCTAGGGCCTTTTCTATTCATTGACCTTCCTTAGTTACCCAGGCTTTGTGTTTGGAAAAAGAATTTTTGATGGCAGAATGCTGAGAAAACATCAATTATCCAAACAGATTTTCTTAATGCCAAAAGGGATAAGTATATGATAGAAAACATGATTTTTTCATGTCTTGCTCATTTAAAATTGTGTGGTTTATTTGGAAATTCTTCTTATAGTCTATACTTTATTGTCACTTAATTGCTAGTATCTGTTTATGCTATTTGTTAGGTTCTAGTACTGCAGCTTGGCTTTATCTTTCTCTATATTGCTACATGTTTTTTTACCAGTCTTTCGGCAATTGCAAAACAAAGGCCTGCATTCTATGGACGAATTCTGCCAGTTTTACTTGGTTTGGAACCCTCGAGCTCTGTGATCAATGGAATGCATGTTTCTGCTGCACATCATGCTTTGAAAAACGCCTTCCTCACCTGCTTGAAATGTACACACCCGGGTGCTGCTCCGGTATTTCTTTTATACTTAACACATATTTGATGTTCTTAAGCGAGTAAAATTTAAAAACTGTTGTCGCTTCTCAAATGCTGAAAACTCTTCTCAAATATCAATTATCCAAACAGATTTTCAGATGTGGCCCCTGCCACTAACACCCTTTTTTTTTTAAAAAAACAAAACAAAACAAAACTCTTCTCAACAAACAAAACACTTTTCACACAACACTACTCAAAAAGAACTAAATACATGCTCATTTTTTTGGGTGTGGATCTTCCTTGTTACATTAAAAAACATTAAAAAAAAAAAGTGGTGGCGGTGGTCATTGCAGGGCTGCCATATCCGTCTAGCGTCCTCGTGGTCACCACTAGATCCATCTGGTGGCCCCGCAGTGGAAACTCCGGTAGGTTTTTTTTTTTTTTTTTTTCCTTTTATTTTGTGAAAAAAATATTTAGGTTTTTGTATTTCAGAAACACTCCTCAAAATTTTACGAAAGAAATTTTTTTGTGAACTCCACATACAACAATTTTTTCAAATGTGACCCACACCAAATCGATTCTCGATTTTTACTTTTTTCAAAACCCAAGACCCAAAACATTTCTCGAAACTTTACCAAACCAACCATTTTCATTCCCTTTCGTCTCTTTATCTGGATTTATGACTAACATGTTGTGGTTGGATTAGATTTCAAGTATGCACGTTTTGAATCAAATAAGCTATTAACTTTTCCCCCCTGTTTGTGGAGCAATATGTGTAGATATTTAAAAAAATTCTATTGGATGGTACTGTTGTCAAGTCTTTGCTAACTTTGAAAGGCGCATGACTTGACATTGATACCTTGAGACTTGCATAGAGACAAGGAGAGGCAGTTATAGGGTTACTATATTCTGCCCTAAGGCTGCCTGATGCATGCATTTAACTCATAAAACTCAATAAAATATTAATACGTTAATACTTGTAAAATAGTTTTTACTTTTCTTACTATTTTCTTTTTCATATTTGACTGGTGTTAAAATCTCAGATATATGATTTGTATTGAGAATTACTTATGTGGCTTTTATGTGCGCGTCATACATATATTCATATAGATATGTACACACAGACACAAATATAGTATATGATATGTACATATGTATGCATTTATTAACATGTGTCTATTTGTGTATGTATGTATGTATTGAATATACGTCACTAAATTGGTTGTATGTGTCTATGTATGTAAGAATACATGTATCAAATACGCATTAATAAATTGGTTGTCAATCGTAGGCCTCTTTTGTCTCTGTCTCTCCTGAGCTGATCTTAGGCCTGTTTTCTCATTCAATATAAAAATGTCTTGTTCATAAAAGTCAGCAGAGAATTTAATTTGATTATTAAAATTTTGCATATGATGCCTTTCCTTTGGATCATGGTCACTCACAGACTGATACTTATATCTGAATTTCAATATTATGCAATCAAGCCGTATCCTGAGTCTTTGTGAGACTAAATCTTTTGATAAAATCATAGGCTACCGTACCTTTTAGATAATCTCTTACCATGGCCTATAGAACTATTATGTCATCAATATATGTTATGTTTCACAACTAAGTTTTTATCCCAAGTAACTGGGGTCAGCTAATTTATCTGTCCCTAGTTTCTCAGAATTTTGTGTTTATGTATTGGTTGTTGTTTGGTAGTGTTATTGTTAAAATTATTTTCTTTTTTGGTTGTCATTGGTTTTTTGATGCTGTGGTTGAACTCCTCACCTCACCTTTCTTTACTCTTTCTTCCTCACTTATCCGTTAGTTGCCACAGGACTCTTGACTGATAGTGGGTTTATCTGGGTATTAACACAACTCACGCACAAGGCTCACAATCCAAATATGAGTCTTGTGCGTTGCAATCTATTTGGAAGACAAGTGATAGGACTACATCTCCTATCCGAAGTTCTAATGCTGATATGATAAGATAGAGTCCTTCTAGTATTCTACTTCTATGTTCACAGTGAGAGTCCTAAGAGATAAAGCTAGATGAGTTCTAGTCTAATGTAAAGAGAGTCCGGGTAATCAGAGTTAGTGTTTGATTCAAAGTCTTTTGTAATCAGTCTATATATATGAATGAACGCTCATGTTATTGAGCATGGTTGAAAACCCAACAATTCTAAAGTTCGATTATGGTATTAGAGCCTTTTCATAGACAAACGTCTTGGTTCATGGCTGATTCTGATTCTCCTTCTTCCGTCGCCTCTGTGGCTTCTACAGCCACTCAACCCCAAACACAAACCCCCCAGCAAGTTGTCTTTACCGTCCCAAACATGAACCCCAATCTCCATATCAAGCTTTCTAAAGGAAACTTCATGGCGTGGAAGACACAAGTCCTCGCTTATATCAAGGGACAGGATTCTTACAGATTCCTTGATGGCTCCAATCCAGTTCCGGCTCAAACAATCCCAAATCCCAGTACTGACGCTGGAGCTATTGCAACTATTGTCAACCCGGACTATCTCGTGTGGTGCCAAAGGGACCAACTGATTCTCAGCATCCTTATCTCAACTCTTTCCGAACCATATGTAGTGCATGCCGTCGGTTGTGCTACATCCTCAGCCTTATGGAAAACTCTGCTCACTATGTTTGCTTCTCAGGTTAGAGCCCGAGTAATGTAGATTTACTTTCAACTCGCCACTGTTAAGAAGGGAAATACCTCAATTACAGAGTATTTCCAGACTATTAAGACCCTTAGTGACACCCTGGCTGCTGCTGGTCAGCCTCTCAACGACTTTGAGAGTGTCTCGTTTCTTCTCAAGGGCCTTGGATCTGAATATAACCCTTTCGTTACCTCAGTTAGTACCCGGGTTGACCCTCTCTCCATTGATGAGTTATACGGCCTTCTTCTTGCTCATGAGATGCGCCTGGAATAGCAGGTTCCAACTCTTGACATCCAACAAGCAGTGGCAAATCTTTCCTCTCGGGCTCCCATGGCTAGGGGCCGAGGTTCTCGTGGTCGTGGTAGCCGACCATATAACCGTGGCGGTTGTGGTTCATTCAACAACAATCGTGGACGAGGCTCTTATTTTTCTCAGGATGCTGCATCCTCTTCCCGCCCAACATGCCAGATTTGTGGCAAGCTTGGACACACAGCTCTTCGCTGTTATTAGAGGCAGGAGTCCTCTTCCTTCTCTGATTCTCCACAGCCTTCCCCTTAGGCTTATTACTCGTCTCCGATGCTGCCTGCTGAGGACACATGGTACCCTGATACAAGGGCCACTCATCATATTACCAACGACCTCCAGAATCTCAATCTGTCACATGAGGAATACACTAGATAGGATCAAATCCATGTAGGAGATGGAACAGGTTTGCCAATTTCTCATACTGGTTCTGTGTCTTTATCATTATCTCGTCGGTCTTTTATTCTTAATCAGCTTCTTCGTGTCCCTCAAATCTGCAAAATCTTCTCTCGGTTAGACAATTTGCTGCTGATAATTCCGTCTTTTTTGAATTTCACTCATTTCATTTTGTGATCAAGGACTCTCAAACAGGAACCATCCTCCATCAAGGCCTCATTAAGGATGGGTTGTATCAACTCACTCCTTCATCCAGTTCTCCACCAATCAAACAAGCCTTCTTAGGTGAGTGCACTTCCACTGCTCACTGGCACAAGCGTCTCGGACATCCTGCTTTTCGCACTGTCCACCGTGTCCTATCTCAATTTCAGCTTCCAGTTCTTCCCAATAAGGCAGCCTCTCCTTGTACTGCTTGTCCTCAGGCCAAGGGTCATCAACTGCCATTTGTTATTTCCAATTCCCGCATTTGTAAACCTTTAGATTTAATTTACTCAGATGTATGGGGACCTTCCCCAACTCTTTCGTTTAATGGAAATCGTTACTATGTGTCTTTTATTGATGCCTTTAGTAGTTATACTTGAGTGTTTGCTATTCAATCAAAATCCGATGTTATGTCAACTTTTCTTCAATTCCAAGTCATGATTGAACGCTTACTAAACTCCAAAATTAAGAGTGTTCAATCTGACTGGGGTGGTGAATATCGCAATCTACATACCTATTTTCAATTTATAGGTATTTCTCATCGCATCTCGTGTCCTCACACACATCAACAACAAGGATGTGTTGAGAGGAAGCATCGTCACTTAATTGACACAACTTTGGCTCTCTTGGCCGATAGTCATCTCCCTCAAAAGTATTGGGATGAAGCATGTTTAACTTCATGCTATCTAATCAATCGACTCCCCACCCCCTTATTGCAATACAAATCTCCTTTTGAGAAACTTTTTCATCGTACTCCTGATTATAAGTTTCTTAAAGTTTTCGGTTGTGCTTGATTTCCTAACCTACGTCCATATAATTCCCACAAATTCTCTTTTCGTTCAAAAGAATGTGTTTTTCTAGGCTATAGTGCCCATCACAAAGGCTATAAATGTCTTCATATTGAATCTGGAAGAATGTATATCTCACGAGATGTCATCTTTCATGAGAATAGATTCCCCTTTGCTGCTGTTCCTTCATCCACAGATTCTGTATCACCTACCCCAGCTTCAGTTCTTCCTCCTATACTTTTTCCAGCATCTTTCTCAACTAAGCCTTCACATCCTGTAATAGTTTCTCCTTCCATGTCATCTTCCAGTCAATCTCCCCCTTCTTCTGCAGAACAAAGCATGCCTAGTTCACTCTCTGGCCCGGATGACCTTCCTGTCCGGACTCATCCAATGTGTACAAGATCCATGAATAATATTATTCAGCGGAGACAGCTTACGGACGGCACCATCAGGTATCCTATTCCTCTGGTATTATTGGCAGAAACTCAATTTGCAGGTGTAGAGCCGACCTGCTTCTCCAAAGTCATTACTGTTCCTGAATGGAGGAATGCTATGCAAGTAGAATTTAACACTTTGCTTCAAAACCAGACTTGGGTTTTAGTTCCTCCGCAGTCTTCTCATAATGTTGTCGGCTGTAAATGGGTTTTTAAACTCAAACGGAGAGCAGATGGTTCAATTGAACGTCACAAAGCCAGACTTGTTGCCAAAGGCTTTCATCAACAAGCTGGCCTTGATTATGGCGAGACATTTAGTCCGGTTGTGAAGCCTACAACAATCTAGACTGTTCTTTCTATTGCTCATTTAGCAGGTTGGCCTCTCAAACTAGGCTTGGCAATTCGTGCATTCGGGTCGGGTTCGTGTCAACCCGACCGACCCGATAACGTAAACGGGTTCGACACGAACCCGACCCGATTATTAATCGGGTTGTGACACGCGACCCGAACACGACTAATAATCGTGTAACTCGTTAGCCCGACACGACCCGACACCAATTGTACATTTTTCAAGTTTCAACCTTCAATTTTAGTTTTTACCTTCATGTCTTCAACTGCCGGTTTCTTTCTTTGATATTTCTTTTCTTTCTTCATTTTCCACTCAGTTCGTAATTGATCAATACTGGTGCCTGGTGCGGACCATGCCTTTGAGTAGCACTAGCATCCACAATATCAAAGAAGCACTACTTGAAATATGGCCATATGGGAAGGTGAAGGAGAACAGATTGAACAAGTTATTCCGTCCACTGCAGTTGAAACCGTTGTCCTTGCATAGATTTCCCATGAGCCAGAGATTACGCCTGCTTCTCATGCACAATTGTGAAATGAAGTGAATGCAGAATCCCTATGTTAAGCTTATTGTACCTCATCACCCAAAAAAAAACCAAGAATACAAAAATCTTATCCAAGTTGTGATTACAGAATGGTCTGCGAACTGTGTATGAATTCATATAAGTGACACAAACTTGTTGGCCACAATACATGTCAATCCTTGTATTTGGACCCAAATAATAATACATGCTCCTCTACTGCCAGCTTATCGAAAATTGTCCAGATTTTCCTCAGCTAATACAAAGTATCTCACTTACAGGATTAACAGATTTTCCATAGATGATACTTCAGCAACTAATTAACAAATAACAAGTAGCAACCGCATGAGGCTCAGATTTTCCATAGATGATACTTCGGCCATTATGAGCAATAGCCCAAGGAAATTTCTAAGCAACACAATAACAAAAATCTCTTTCAACCCATTCGGTTCCCATACCGAAAACAAGAAGAAAAAACCCAAAAAATCGGCCGGAACAGGGGTACATCTTCAAGCTTCAACAATTCAACCCAATGAACCCACACGACTCAATCAAAACTTATCAATCAAAAAATACCCAAAATAATGTTAACAATGGAAACACGAGAAATTACAAGAATTACATTTGAGGAAAATCCATCGAGAATCCAACGAAGAATCGCTGGACAATACTTCCTCTGACTTCACCGGCGATGATTCGCTGGAAATCGCATCCTCCGGCGATCATGGAAGGTCGGGTCTCTCTGGGTTTGATGGGTCACTTTCACTCGAATCTCCTCTAGATCTCTCCCTTTGACTCTCCCTCTCTGTGTTTCTCTCACCATCTCTCTTTCTGTTTCAGATGGGAGAAAGAAGAAGACAAGAGGAAGGAAGAAGAAGAAAATCAGAAGGGAGAGGAGGATGATTCTCTCTCTTTTCTATGCTGCGTGTTTGAACAAGAAGGAAGAAGTGAAGAACCGAACAACTAAGAAGGGAAAAGAATAAAGAAAAGGGGAGAAGAAGGTGAACCGTGAACGTGAGGCGTGAATTTTTTTTTTAATCGGGTTACAATCGTGTTGGCAGGTCAACCCGCGGGTTGACCCGCCAAACACGATTATAATCGGGTCGACCCGATTATGACCCGAACCCAATAATAACAAACCCAAACCCAGTTTTTTCGTGTTGGGTTTGCGGGTCGTATCAAAAATTGCCAACCCTATCTCAAACAGATTGACATCCAGAATGCTTTCCTTCACGGTTTTCTGTCTGAAGATGTCTATATGGTGCAACCTCCCGGATTCATCAACCCCAATTGTCCTCAGCATGTGTGTAAACTGCAGAAAGCAATTTATGGTTTAAAACAGGCTCTTAGAGCCTGGTTTTCTCGACTGAGCACTAAACTATTGCAGCTCGGCTTTGTGGGTTCTAAGGTCGATACCTCTCTCTTCATTTATAGGACCAAGGATGTCACTATGTATCTTCTTATTTACGTGGACGACATCATCATTACAGCTTCCGTTCCTGCTGCCATTACCGAGTTACTTCAGCTTCTAAGTACTGACTTTGCAGTGAAAGAGCTGGGTGAGTTGAAGTCATTAAGGTGAAATCTGGTCTTCTACTCTCCCAATGCAGGTACATCTTGGATCTTTTGAAGAAAACCAATATGATTGAGGTCAAACCAGTTACATCTCCCATGGCTTCCTCCTCCACACTTTCGGCCTTCACTGGTGATCCTATGGAAGACCCTTCCCTTAATCGGAGCACAATTGGCTCCTTGCAATACCTTTCGCTCACTCGTCCTGATTTGAGCTTTGCTGTCAATCGAGTGTGTCAATTCATGCATAGACCACTCAAACCTCATTGGCAGGCGGTTAAACGGATTCTTCGGTATTTGAAGCATACTCCTTCCCATGGTCTTCTTCTTCATCGCACCTCGAGTACAACTTTGGCAGCTTACTCGGACGCTGACTGGGCTGGTTGCTCAAATGATCGTCGCTCCACGGGTGCATACTGTGTTTTTCTTGGTTCCAATCTGATCTCCTGGAGCTCCCGCAAACAGCCAACTGTCTCTCGGTCATCAACGGAAGCTGAATACAAGGTTGTTGCTAATACTACTGCCGAGCTCCTCTGGGTTCGTGCCCTCCTTCTAGACCTTGGCATTGGTCTCTCTTCTACACCAACATTGTGGTGTGATAACATTGGAGCTACATACATGTCAGTCAACCCAGTTTTCCATGCGCGTACCAAGCATGTGGAAATTGACTTCCATTTTGTACGAGATCGTGTTGCTGATAAGTCTCTGAATATTCGATTCATTCCTAGTTCGGATCAACTAGCTGATGTGCTTACTAAACCTCTTGTCTCCAACCGGTTTCAACTTCTATGTTCCAAGCTCAACGTGTCCTCTCCCCCGTTGATCTTGCGGGAGGGTATTAACACAACTCACGCACAAGACTCACAATCCAAATCTGAGTCTTGTGCGTTGCAATCTATTCAGAAGACAAGTGATAGGACTACATCTCCTATCCGAAGTTCTAATGCTGATATGATAAGATAGAGTCCTTCTAGTATTCTACTTCTATGTTCACAGTGAGAGTCCTAAGAGATAAAGCTAGATGAGTTCTAGTCTAATGTAAAGAGAGTCCGGGTAATCAGAGTTAGTGTTTGATTCAAAGTCTTTTGTAATCAGTCTATATATGAATGAACGCTCATGTTATTGAGCATGGTTGAAAACCCAACAATTCTAAAGTTCGATTACTGGGATAGGCGATGAATATATTGGCATCGCCAAATTGGTTTAAGCTTTCATTACTTTCATAACTTGTAATGGAAGAAGTTTCTTTGATATTTTAGTAATTCACTTGTACATCCATCAAGCCAGTGCCCTAAATTGCAGTTTCTACGCCGAATTTTTGCTTTGTCACACAGAATTGATAAATAAGGGATTTTTTGGTTTCTGCAGTGGCGGGATCGTTTGGTTGGTGCCTTGGGGGAGATTAAACCTGGAGGGTTGGCGGAACAAGATCTTCAACAAGGTTGCAAGACTAATGGAAGTCTAGGCGAAGGGAAAGAAGATTCACCAGTTATTAAGGTACCTGTCAACTTTGCTTCCCATTCTATTCGTAGGCATGTAAAGAGAGATTCACATACCCCAGGATATTCTTGACAATTTCTTGACAATGGCTGAAATATTTTACAGGAAGAGAAACCCACAATTAAAGCGTGTGATGCTGTGGACAGTAATTTGGGGAGAAAAAGATCTGGATCACCGGACGGTAGTGATCTGGCCGAAGATGAAGATGTGCCTGAAAAACGAGCAAGACCATCGCCTAGTGTCTCAGAGGAATCGACTAGAGAGTTGGATAAGAAAATCACAATGCCTCGGGATGACGTTCCTTCAGCTCGTCCAAACACTTCCAGAGGAGATGGTGATTCTGGACCTGTGCAGCAGCTTGTTGCTATGTTTGGTGCGTTGGTTGCGCAAGGTGAAAAAGCTGTTGGCTCTTTGGAGATTCTTATCTCAAGTATCTCTGCCGACTTGCTAGCTGAGGTAGTGATGGCTAATATGCGTTACCTGCCTCCCAATCGTTTCAAAGCTGAACAAGATGAAGATTCGCTGCTGAACATGACTATAGCTGGCAGTGATACTCAAGCTAAATATCCTCCATCATTTGTAGCAAATGTTCTGTCACTTTCTAGTACTTTCCCACCAATAGCCTCACTGTTAGATGCTCAACAATCTGCATCCAGTGATATAGTGGTATGGTTCTCTCTTTTAATTCTGATTCTGAGAGCTCCTTTTTTATGTTCCTTTTTTTTTGAGGGGGAAGGAGGGGCCCCAAAGACTATTATTTAACACTTCTATTTTCTGATCCTCTAGTGATTTGTAATTGTATTATATTTGTTTTTTAGTTTTGCTATTCTAAGATTATTCATATTAATGTAATTGTAGAAACCTCATGGCGAGGAAGAACGTGTTGTGGCTGTAGCTGATACTGTTCTTGCATGTGTTGGCATGGACCATGAATCTGATAATGCAATTTCGCCCACTGGTTTACTAGCTTCTTCTGATGTTGTTTCGTCTGGAATGGAGAAAGGCTGCTCTCCTATTCCATCTGATATCCATGATGTGGGGAATCTAGAGAGCGAGATACCTGGCCTGGATTCTTCTGCGCATGCTGATGGATTGTCAGAGACTTTGGTTGCTTCCTCTTTGGCATCCACTGATTTAGAAGAAGCCAGTCAAGAGCAAGTTACAAGTTTAGGTCAGTCATCACTGAGTTTACTTCCATCAATGTCTACAGACAGGTCTGAGGAGCTTAGCCCAAAAGCAGCTGTTACAGATGTCACTAGCCTGGTCTCGTCAACGGCAACTTCTGTTGGGTTGTCTTCTCATTTTGTCTTGCCCAAGATGGCAGCACCTGTTGTTTACCTTGATGATGAACAGAAGGATCATTTGCAGAAATTGGCTTTTATGCGTATTGTTGAGGCATATAAGCAAGTAGCAGTTGCTGGAGGTGCACAAGTCCGCTTTTCACTTCTTGCAAATTTAGGGGTTGAGGTAAGATTCTGTCTTTTGAAAGATGTTTATTATCATCTGTACTGTTTGTAACAGAAAGGGCTGTTTATATATATGTATATATATATAGTAAGTTTTGTGATGTAAAATAGTTGTATGGCCTTATACCCTGCTGTCAGTATGCACTCAACTTTTCTTTATTAGCTTGTTTATCAATTTGATTTTATTGCAGTTTCCCTCAGAGTTGGACCCCTGGATACTGTTACAGACGCATATATTAGAAGATTATATGGGTCACGAGGTAAGTGAGTTTTCCAGCTTTTGTTTACTAGTTAGATACTGGCCTAGCTTTGCTTAGCGTTTTTAACTGGTTTATAGCTTCTTACATCATGAGTCTGGAACTGAGACCTTTAACAACCTTGCACGCATTCATATGTGTGTACTTGCTGGGAACTTTAAAATAACTTTTTGTTTTTGAAAAGTAGACAAATCTGACAACTGGACACACCTGTATGCATGCACCTTAAACCTAGCTATGGGATGTAGATTTTCCATGTACTACTTCGTTTTGTTGAAGTCTTTCTATCAGATGAAGAAAACACTAATGAACTTGGTGGCCATTACCATGTCCTGTCTGTATGTTTGTGTTGAAATTTGTTAGTTGTTGAAAAGGGCCACTGTGTTACTTTTTGCTCACTGCATTCATCTGACACATCAACTGACAGTAATCACTGGATGTCTTCAGGGGCACGAGTTGACATTGCGTGTCCTCTACAGGTTATATGGCGAGCAAGTAGAGGACCGTGACTTCTTTTCTTCTACAACTGCAGCTTCTGAATATGAAAAATTCCTTCTTACTGTGGTGTGTGTCCATTTTCCAAATTTAATTCACTTGTTCTTTTGCAAGGCAAAAGCTGAGCAATTTTTTTCTTGTGC
This sequence comes from Alnus rubra, assembly GCA_028654335.1. NCBI lineage: Eukaryota > Viridiplantae > Streptophyta > Magnoliopsida > Fagales > Betulaceae > Alnus > Alnus rubra. The sequence continues at coordinate 974,094 of JAJPGS010001499.1, read as the reverse complement.
AGGCAGAAACACTTCGAGATTCTTTTCCACCTTCAGACAAATCATTAAGTAGATTGCTTGATGAAGCTCCTGATCTGCCAAAGTCGGTTTTAAAATTATTAGAGTCCCTGTGTTCTCCAGGAAACTGTGACAAAGCTGACGAGTTGCAAACTGGGGATCGAGTTACTCAAGGTCTCAGTGCCGTGTGGAGATTGATTATGCTGAGGCCTCTCATTCGAGATGTGTGCTTGAAAATTGCTTTACATGTAAGCTTCTCTTAACCATGAACTTCATCATATCTGTTTATGTTGTTTCCTAGTTGCAGTATAGCATCTAATTCTAGTTATATCTTCTTTTGTTATGTTTTTTGTTGTTGAGAATTGCATTGTTTCTTCTCATATATATTGACCATAACTCCAGCCACCCTAGGTAAATAAACAGAACCTTATTAACATCTGCTTGATTTATATCTGACTTCTGGTGGAAATTTGAGTTTGTTGATCAATCCTTTTGGTAAAATTCTCCCTAATTTTGAAGATTCCATGGTAATAAGGTTGGTAACGAACTAAGCTTGTTGATATTTTTCTTCTTCTTTTGGTCATGGTTTACATTTTCCCAATATGAGATTATAAGCTGACATCTTGTGAATTCCAATTTTTGGGTGTTGTAATTCTATGACATTAATTCATTTTAACCCGTTCATTTATTCTTTATTTACCGCTTCTGTTTCTGTTTTCTTTTTTTCTTTTCTTTTTTCTTTATATCATTATAAGCACATGCTTAATTATGGAAAAGAACTGAAGTTTTTCCTGTCTCTTTATTGACTTTGATTGCTCTTTTACCTCTGGAAGAGTGCAGTCCATCACTTGGAGGAAGTGCGTATGAAGGCAATACGTCTGGTAATTAAGGCATAACTTCCTATTGAAGCAACAAGTTAACTTTTTAATAAATCTGTCTTACATTTCTGGGTGTATTCCTTTTACAGGTGGCAAACAAGTTGTACCCTTTATCATCCATTGCTAAACAAATTGAGGATTTTGCAAAGGAAATGTTGCTCTCTGTAATAAGTGATGATGCAACAGAAAGAACAGATAGTGAAGGACCGGTCTCTGAATCACAGAAGGTATGTTTTTTAATTTGCTGATGTGGAGTCCCACATTAGGCAAATCCAATTTTACATATTTTTGTTTTGGGTTTTAACTGCATAGCTGTAACTTAATTACAACTCTTACAGTTTTCTGATCTGGAAAAACCTGTGGATGAACATCTGTCAATTAGTGCCAACAGTAAAGACATTTCCTCTGATACTCATCAATCGAGCACATGTCAAACTGTGTCCTCCCTTTCAGTCTCCGAGGCCCAACGACACATGTCACTGTATTTTGCCTTGTGTACCAAGGTGTTATTTTATTTTAATTTAGATTCTTCTTTACTCCTAGTTTTCAATCATTTACCCTTTTGTCAATCTTTAATTCAATTAATATTTTAAATTGTGTAATGTAATTGACAGAAGCACTCCCTTTTTCGCCAAATATTTGATAGCTATAAGAGCATGTCAAAGACAGTTAAGCAGGTCTGATTAGGAATGAAATTATTATTATTATTATTTTGGGTCAATTCTTGTCATTCCTGCTATGATTTTTTGCTTCTTAATAGTTGTGTGGTGCAGACGGTTCATCGCCAGATCCCAGTACTAGTCCGTACTATGGGCTCTTCGTCAGATCTTCTTGAAATCATTTCAGATCCTCCAAGTGGAAGCAAGAATCTACTAATGCAGGTTTTGCTGATTAACTGTATAACTTGCCCATCTCCATGCAAAAGATAAATGTGACAACACCCTTTCTTTTTCCTTTTTTTTTTTTGTGCATCAGGTTTTGCATACACTGACAGATGGGACGATTCCCTCTTCAGAATTATTATTTACCGTTAGGAAGTTATATGATTCCAAAGTAAAGGTATATCATATTATTTTCTTCACTCTGAAAAAGAAATGAAGCTAATAGCTAATATGTGTTTGCTTGTGGTTGATTACAGGATTTAGAAATTCTTATTCCGATATTACCATTCCTATCAAAGGACGAGGTTCTTTCCTTTTTTTCCTTTCTTTGTATAATTGTGTGATCTGCTGATAGAAGTCATCAAATGGCTGCTACTGTCCTTTTTCTTGCTGATTGAGTTTTCTCTCTTTTATATACTGGTCTTTTATCTTTCTTCTAGCTTATGCCAAGCATATACTGGATTTACTGTTCTTTCAGTTTTCCTTAACTTCCTTATATTTGACTTTTCATTATTTATTCTGAATATTGATTTTAAATATTTAGGTTGGACTTTAGTTTGTTTTGCTGCAAATAATGTCATTAGCTTCTTTTGTTAGGTTAAGCTGATTTTTCCCCATGTTGTGAATCTTCCACCAGATAAGTTCCAAGCAGCACTTGCTCGCATACTACAGGTATATATTTTTTCCTTGATTCTTCTTAGTTGTATTAGTGCTCTCTGGGTATTTAAAATGCTATGCTTTTCCTAATTGTCGTATCCTACAAGGCTTTTATAGATCATATGCGTGGATCGTACCATGGCCTTACAATTGCCTATGACATTTGTGATAGAAAAACGTAATTTGTGAACTGCATTTAATTAGCTTATTGATCTTTCCATCTCCTAAGAGCATTCACATCCGGTTCTTCAAACCCACTTTTTCTTCAAATTTTGAAGAACCACACCTTAAAATGCCTCTGCATCCCGTTCTTTATCATTCTTCATTTTGGACAAAATGCTTTAGTGATCCTCCATATAACTTTAGCTTCGTTATCTCTATTCTTCTTTTTATTTTATTTATTATTTATTATTTTTATTGAGGAAAATACACTTCACCCCCCTCCCCCCAAAAGAAAAAAGTATCCACATTTTTGTTGTGTCCAATGTTCAAAAAATGACAATCAACCCCCTCAATGTATCTTATTGCGGCAAAAAATACCATTCGTCTATTTTTTGTTTCTTTGGATGGAAACCAAATCACGTGCGTGACACGTGGCCTTTTTCGACCAAAACTTTCGAAAATGCCCTTTAAAAAAAAAAAACTAAAAAAAAACTAAACTAAACTAAAAAATTAAAAAATAATAATAATAAAAAAGGCCAAAAAAAGAAGGTGGGGGGTGGTTGAGCCACCCCATTTGGGCACATGATGGTAGTTTCGGTCACCCCTAGACCGGCTGAATGGGGGTGGTTCAACCATCGTGTGGCCAAATGGGGGTGGCTGAAACCACACTCAATCCTCGGCCACCCTCATTTGGCCACACGGGGGGTGATTGAACCACCTCCATGGGCCACAAGGGTGGTTCGCCACCCCAGGCAGGCTGAATGGGAGTGGCCGGGCCACCCCCATTTGGCCACACGAGGGTGGCTAAACCACCCCCAGTCTAGTCATAAAGGTAGTCGAGCACTTGAGCCACCTCTTTTGGCCTAATGGGGGTGGTCGGCCACCTCTACCAATTTATTTTTTTGGCGCTTTATTTATTTATTATTATTATTATTTTGTCTTGTATTGTTTTTGGTTTTTTGTTCCGCCCATAGAGAAAAAATAGACGGACCGTATTTTTTGCCGTAGTAAGATACATTGGATGCTAAAATGCAAATGAGTGGATACTTCGGGAGGTAAACTGTAATTTTCCCCCCTTTTTTTTTATTCAAATCTCTCTTTAATCTAATAAAACTCTCTCCCCTCTCCCTTCTCTAATAGAAACTCTCCCTTCAGCTCTCTCTCTCTCTCTCTCCAAATCAGAAGATTTATGGTTGTGTCGTGGATCTGCTAGGGCGAGTTGAGGATTTTGTTTGGGGGCATTTCTTGCAGCTTGTAAAGCACGTAAGCTTACGGATTTGGGCTAGTTGGCAGCTGGAAAGGTATTAGATCTGAGGCCAAATATGGCGGGGACTTTCGTGATGCTGTCAAATATATATGCAGCTGAAGGTAAGTGGGGGAAGTTTGCAGATATCAGGAAGTTGATGAGAGGGCTGAGTAAGAAAGAGGCTGTGGGAGCTGGATTGAAGTAAAAGACCAGGATTATAGTTTTGTTATTGGACATAAGATGGGTTCTCACATTAAAAAAATAGAATAAAGAAAGAATAAAAAAAAAATGAAAATGAATATTTCACTGAAGTAGTGAAAAATAAAAATAAAAATAAAGAATGGGATGTAGAGTGTTTTTCAAAAGTGATTCTTTAAAATAGAAAGGGTGGGGTTATTCTTCAAAATTTTGAAGAACCGGATGTGAATGGTCTAAGACTTTCAATCATATCAGTAACTTTGCTGGGTTTTTCTGGGTACTCAAAATCATCAGAGCTTCTCTTAACCCATTCACTATGCTGTATTTGTTTGTTATCAGTTAACCATTTAAATTTCCATGGAATTATAAGCTATCAGAACGCAGTAGTCATGAAATTTCTGCAGTACATTTTGGATCACAGAATGCTTGCTGTCTTGTTTTTCTTATTTGTTTACCTTATCTTCTTTGAAGAATTATTCATCCAGTTGAGAGATGCATGGAAGAAATGTTTTTACTTCACATGAACTGTTTAGTGATTTCATATCTAAAAGAAGCTGATACATATACTTGGCTTTTAAATGCATATCCTACTATCTGACGGTTCCTTATATATTGTTTGATCATTGATTGAATATAAATTATCTAACTAAAAACATAAACAGGGATCATCTCATTCTGGTCCAGTGCTCACTCCAGCTGAAGTGTTAATTGCTATCCATGCAATTGATACTGACAGAGATGGAATTCCCTTGAAGAAGGCATGGCTTTTTTGTTTTTACCCTCTTTTGAAATCGTACCAAAAAAGCAATCCATGACTGAATAATGTTATTTTGTTGAGCAGGTCACAGACGCATGCAATGCTTGTTTTGAGCAGAGGCAAATATTCACGCAACAAGTGCTTGCAAAGGTTTTGAATCAGTTGGTGTGTACCATCAAGAACTCCCAACTTTTTATCATCTAAATTCCAATTATGTCTGTCGGAGCTCACAGATGACCAAGGTTTTCCTCTGCAGGTTGAGCAGATTCCTCTTCCTTTATTGTTCATGCGGACAGTGTTACAAGCCATAGGTGCTTTCCCAGGGCTGGTGAGAAATTAAGCAGCATGTTCTCTTTTTTTTTTTCGAAAGAGCCATATTGTAATTTGTGCGTGTTTAGGCGTTTTGTGGATTTATGGTATATCACTATATCCTGATGTGTTCTTAGGTATTTTTTTCTGTTACATTTTTGTTTATATACTCCACTCATTAAGTTGCTACAGTCAACTGATTGAATTGGCTGCTTTCCCTTTAATCTGAGGGAAAAAAAGGGGAAAGAATTTTCTGTGTTTGTTAAAATTCATTTCTTTGCTTAACATGTTCATAACTTTTAGTTTACTCGATTATTTAAAAATGATGTAGGAGGATTTTATAATGGAGATCCTGTCTCGTCTTGTGAGCAAGGAGGTGACTATTTTTTCATAGTAAGCTGATTGCTAGTCATTTAGAATTTCATTCTTACTTTATCTCCGATTTACTGAGGCATTGCAGATTTGGAAATACCCAAAGTTGTGGGTAGGATTCTTGAAGTGTGCACTCCTGACAAAGCCTCAGTCATTCAGCGTGTTGCTTAAGGTCTGGCTTTTCTGGTTCTACTTGTGTTGGTAATTTTTCCTCGTAATGTTTAATCATGTCAAATGTGCTTGCTGCAGAAACTATTGCTGATCATAGGCTCTTTTAACAGTTACTGATCACATGTCAATTCTCTCTTTTTATCAATTTTTTATTATAGTTGCAATTCTTGATACTGAAGATAAAAAATAAATACAAAGTTAGCCAGTTTTTATCTGTTTTAGTAAGAAAATTCATTAAAGGGTGCCAAGAAGGAAAGACAACCCAAGTACACGGAACTATACTTGAGGAGAACATCTGCAGAAAACTCAGATGCAATCAAATTTTAAGATTCAAGACAATATGAATTGTGTGTAAAGTTAACAATTCATATACAAGAGCCACTTATCAAAAAACAATTCATATACAAGAGCCTCAAGAATGAAGGAGAAAAATAAATAAAAATTTGAGGCAACTGCCTCATTGGATAGCTTCACCTCCTTTCATAAGGACAATGGTACTAGGTCGAGTTCAGGAGAGGGAAGTAATTCCCGTCATGGGTTTAGGATAATGTTGTGGGCTTTAGAAGTTCTAAGGATTTGTTCTTTCTCTGTTTTGATCATGTGTTTTGTCTTTCAGCTACCTCCAGCACAGCTGGAAAACGCATTGACTAGAACTGGAGCACTAAAAGCACCTTTGATTGCTCATGCTAGCCAACCGAACATCCGATCTTCACTTCCAAGGTTCATAAGGAAATTTCATTTCTTTTTAGCTTTCTGTAAATCTGCAAATATTTTTTTTTAAAAAAAAAAAAGAAAAAAAAGAAATTGGGGCAAGGAGAAGTTGGGGAAAGAGGCCATCTTACTCCTGATAAATTAGCTTCTTCTCCTATAGTCATTACAGGACTTGCTTTGGATGTATGTGTTTCAGATCTGTCTTGGTGGTTCTGGGAATTGCACCAGATTCACAGACTTCAAGTCAGGCACAAAAGGGAGTTGCCCCAGATTCTCAGAATTCAAGTCAGGTGCAAACAAGTGAGGCTCAGACTGGACTTACAAGCAACTCAGATAATGTGGTGACAGAGAAATCTAAAGAATCATCTGGTGCTACCTGACTTCACAAGAAGTTGATTTTAACAGCGTTTGATTTCACATTTCAATTTTGACATTGCTTAGCATACCAAAGGTGTCCCTAGCTTAGCCAATTGGGTCATCCCAAACTCCCATAGCCAGGGCCTCTACGCCTATAATCTCATTCTAAATTAGTGGAACAGGAATACGTGGCATATGTATGTCGTATTACTACTCTTGTCAGCAAGACATTACCCAGAGTGCCATGTACAAAGAAATTGCAGAATTTAAGAGGCATGTTGGACAGTGTACAATGTGATGAAATTTTGTATATGAAATAAATATGGTTCTTTTCTTTTTAGATTTCAAACACCTGTACGGTGATCGCTTCTCTTATACTATTGTGTACGGAGGATTTGCCTTTTCTCTTTAATAAATTTTGTTCATAAAAAAATGTAGTTATTTTAATTTTTTTACTTTCACTACATGAAAATGCTACTGCTGTACTGGAAAGCTCTAGTTTGGTGAATTTGATTTTCTCCGTTTCGGCCATTTCATAGCAATGATTTTATGTTGTTGTATCTGACGGTGACGGTGTACATAATGGGTGAGTATGTTGCTATAATTAGTGTATCTATTTTTACTATGCTTTCCGTAAAACTTGTTTCCTAGCATATTTGTCATCGCAGGAGCAAAATTCTCAGTCGTCTGCTAGACTGCCACATAAAAAATGATCCCCGTAGAATGTTCATAGCCAGTTCCATTGCCCCATTCGGTATATTTGAAGGTTTTGAAGAGAAATAATGTCTGAGAGCCTACTCACTGTATGGCTATCGCATGTGCATCCATCAATGAAAATACTCAAATGTGGGAGATTACCCAGATTGGTGATATTGCAAAAGACAAAAACTCACTACATTTAGCTCATTTACATATCAAGAGGAACAAATTGTTACTTGGAGAAAGACAGCTGAACCTTAACAAATTTAAAACCTTACCAATTAATTTGAGACCTTGTGGTAATACACAATTATGAGAAGTCAATCCAATCTTGATAAACCTGCTGTCCAGATATTTCTCTTATAGTTTAAACCATAATGGTTGCGGGTTATCCTGAAAGTCTAGAATTCTATGGTTCACAGCTGCCCAATCAATGACAATATACAAGAATTGATAACATCAGGTTGAAAAGTTCTTCTACAAAATACCTGTGCTTGGATGCCAGAAATATCATAGCTCGTCCATGTGAACTAATTAATCTCACTGTCAATCAAGAAACAGGAACCCCATGCATTTGAAACCATTCCGGCATGTGAAACTGCTCATAAAGTACGGGCCTAATGTCGTTTTGCAGGGAGAGGTGCTTGAGGAGTGGAAGCAGGACCTCCAAAAGCTATACAGGCCATATGAAAGAAACAAAAAACGAAATGAGAATATGTAGTCAGCACATATGATGCACTCATTCAATTCTTCCGATGAATTGATGAAACCTAAGTACCTGGTCATCGTATGGCTGTCCAGCGGAGAATGGAATGCATGGTATTCCATTCAGCGGTTGCAGCAGGAAACTAAATGGATTGTTATCAACAATAACAATTCGACAGAGATCTTTTGATAAGCATGACAGATCCTTCACATGTTCTCGATGTTCTCTGTCAATACACAAATGTCAAATATATTGTCAATGTCAAACTTTGTAATCAATGTCCAAAAGCTTTAGTCTCTGCCATTAAATGTAGTGCACGGTGTATCCAATTACGTCAAATATCGAGCCGGACGTTTGTTATTCAACAGGGTCGAAATGCTTGAATTGTAGAGGTCAGCTCGAAAGGGGTAGCCGGTTGTCGGCTAGGAGCTTTGGCAGGCAACGAAGCTAAAGCTTCACACTGGTCCACTCGCAACTTACACAGCTAAGTTCCAACTATATGTTGATAAGAAGAAAAAAAAAATTCCCATGTAAGAACTCTACTTTCCAGTTTGGCATTTTTTTTTTCACCTAGTAGACAGTTTCAAGGGCACCAGCTATAAATACAATCCTGTGTATGTTTGTAAGTATACCACTGTGAGTTGTTTTTTACCCTTAATACTTGAACACCTGGATTACATACGCATACAATCAATTTTTTAAGTTACTACTTCAAGAAATACTTACTTATACATCCCGAGTATTGCAGTAGGACACTTCCGTACACCTGGATCAACACACTCTAGATTTATTACTGATCATGACTCTTCTATTTCACCAAACACTCAAATTTATCTTATCAGTCCTTATTAATGTATCTTCAATTTAGCTAGAGTGCTCAATCCACTTTACAAGCATAATTCTTGGTCTGATGCATTCTGTACAATAAATCATACCCACAATTTTTTTTTTTCTTATTTCTTGTAAGAATATAGAGACTCGATAAGTCATGTGTAAAAACTTCTAAGCTTTCGGAACCAAAAAGCATAACAGCCAAATTCTGTTTCTCATAATATCTTTGCTTCAATATGGTCTGAAGATAGCACCCACAATACTTCAAGACCAACAATTTTATATTTGGTCCGATGACAACTGAGCCTTGCCCATACAATTTTATAAAACAATATCAACAGACAGGTCAATAAATCTCACCATCAACCAAGATTATTTATTGCATTGCACCATGCCTACTTACACTCAAAGAGGTTTCCAAAATAGATCAATCCCTGCATGGCTGCATTTGCTTGTCCTAAACCCTCACATTACAAAATGCTCTCCTAGAAACAAAATGCATGCAACTTCCGTGAAAGGGTAATTGCTATTGACAAGGGTACTTACGTGCTAACCGTTGAAGGCCGATAAAGACGAAGGAAAAATCGGTTCTCTGCATCTATTTTGTCAACAAGCGGTCTAGCATAACCTGTGTGGTGCCTGAAGACGATTAAAGAAAAGAAAAAACAGAGGAAAAGATTCAAAATAAAGATGGTGAAGCAACATCAAACCTTCAAGACCAGCGGTGAATAGAACAAGATCCGCAAACTCACTAATCTGTTCTAAGAACTCTTGCAAACCGGGACGTTCAAACACTGTCACATAATTGATCTTTTCTTTTCCTTCAGAATCCTTCAACCCATAGATATCATATCAGCATTGCAGTTATGTGAAAAAGAAACTGAGATAACAGGTTCAGAGAAAGAGGGACCTTGTCTGCAGATACACATTGCATCTCGAACCACTTCAATCCTCCTTCTATTGCTTGATTTCGAACAATGGCAGGCAAGCTAGAAGTTTCGTATGCACATACTAGAGTCTCATCCAAATCAAGAACCACCTACATTCCAAATTACATGTCTTGAGCCCACTATTCCAACATTCCACAACAAACTCACACTACAAATTCAAAAGGCACACATTTTCTTCACTATGCTATAACAACCATTTTTTCTTTCTTTTAAAGGAACCCCGTCAAGGCAGGCCCCTTTGGGACTCATCCTTGTTGGGTAAACCTCGGATACACAACCCTGCCCGCAAAAACCTTGTATCAGGTAATTGAGGAGACTCTGAGCTGCCAACCTCGAGGTATTACACCAAAGGAGCGATCATTCGAGCTAACCCATAACTAAATTTAGAACAATTGCAGATACCCAAAATACAAAGCTCATAAACCCACAGAAACACTTACTAGACCAACCCACAAGCTGTAAATTATCAAGCACAGATTATACTACGATTCATTCATTCAAACACATTGAGCCAAGACACTAATACTATGCCCTCTACAATCAGTATATAATAAGAAAATGAAGCTTATGCATTAAAAGCCCATACAAATTGACAAAGAAGGCGTGTAATTTATTTTCACAATTCTCCAATCAAAAAGCTAGGAGTGTAGTGTAATGATCTGATTCACAAATAACCCGGACAAATCAATCTCATCCAAGTCCAGCTATGCACATAAACAAAGGGAAATGAAACTAAATAAATAGATACCGTGAGCTTTTCGACGCGGTGATGGTCGTCGTTGTCGTTCTCTTCATCCGCGCAGCTGTCGACGCACACGTGCGGAGAAGCATTGGAGTCGTCGAGAGAGAGCTCGACAGAGGGCAAGGGCTTGAAGGAGGGAGAAGAGGAGGAAAAGGAAGCGAGAAGAGAAGGGAGAGGGAGTGCGGTGAGGCCGATGTGGGAGAGCACGAACTGGGCCACCGAGGGTGTGCCCCTCACGATCTGCGCGATTATTTGCACCACAAACGCCACCCAGTCCATCAGCGACCGCCACACATGAACTGGCCGCCAAGCGTACACCTCCGTCGCCTGGCCCATCTCCGCCATAGCCTCCACACAGAGATACAGAGATACTTGACGAACTTTCCTTTGCTTGTCCTTTTGAAAAGAAAAATGCCTCGAGTGTGAGTTCCGACAAGAGGAGAGAGCGATCTGGTGCTCCTATGAAAGCGTGGATTCCCAGCAACTGGTTACGTGGCTGAGAACTACTGGATGTTTGCTTGCGTGATGATTTTGTTCATCGTTGCAAAGTTGAATCAATTATTGGTTTCCTTTTCCTTTTTCTTTTTTTCCTTTTTCTTTTTTTCCTTTTTAAAAAAAAAAAATTATTTATTGCCTTTTTATCACACTTTTACGTGAAGAGTCAGGTGGACCTTATGATGTTGACACTTGACAGCCTATTGGACCACATTCATTTGTGGCGGCTATTATTTATGCTTTTTTTTTTTTTTTTTTTTTTTTTTTTTTTCGTATTGTGAAAAATATTTTTTTGGCGGCTATTATTTGATCGCAATGGTTTAATTAAGTTGTTTTATTATGTATTCCTTTTCAAATCACAACTATTATTTTGAAATTAAACGATTGAGATTCTATCAAATTTTTTTTTTTTTTTTTAAGGAATGCTAGACATTTAATTTTTTTTTTTTTTTTTTTTAGAATTTACTTTTAAATTGATGTGTCACAATTGTATGAGATCTATCATTTTAAAAAATGTATCATAATCTCATAAGATTGTGACACATCAGGTTATAACTAAATTCTGAACAAAAAAAAAAATGTTGAGATGTCAAGCATTTTTTTTTTTTTTAAAGTAGATTCTATCATATTAATATTTATGAAACTTACTGACTCGATTTTTTAATTATATTTTGTCGTATTTTAAAATTAATAAATATTAATATAGTAAAATTTTAGTTATTTAATTTTAAAACAATATTGATATTTGATAAATGTTATATAGTAAAGTAACTTAAAGAATATGTTCATCCCCACAATTTTGCATGTCAAAAAAACACATTTTTAAACAATATTGTACAAAGTATTCATTTGAGAGTGGGTTTGAACAAAAAAATAAAAATAAAAAATTGTGATTTGAAAACGTAAAAAAAATAAACAGACAAAGGGGTTCATTTTTTAAAAACGCACGATTTAAAAACCTGAACTACAATTTTAAACTTTTTAAAAGTAAACTGCGATTTTATTAAATATTTAACTGTTTTTTTTAAAAGAGTAATGTTAAGACTTACAACCTCCTTACAATTTTTTTATAACTTGCCAACACGTGACAACAAGTAATTAGAATCACTTTAGTCACACAAAAATAAATATGACACTTTCAGTTATATGTTAATATGTGTTAACAAGTTATAAAATAGTAATAGATCTAACATATTTCTTTTAAAAATTGAATTGTTAAATCATTATTTTTAAAAAAAAAAAAGAAAAAGAAAGAGGTTTAAACTGTACGTTTTGAAACCTAAAGTATTACTTGCGATAAGAGGTTTGAAGCGAAAATAAGAGCTGATCGTAGCAGAAGAAGTGGCTAAATTTAGAGAGAACCTATGCCTTCTCACTGAATTTCTCTGAATATACCCTCTACCCAAACACCATGGGAGGAGGGAAGTATTGTGCTTCCCTCCTCCTTCTCCTATCCCTTTTTTTCCGTCTCTTCTCCCATTTCATCAATTTGCTAACGCTTTTATTGAGGCCTTTGTCTTACTAGAGCTTGCTTTAGTTTTAGAGAATGACTTCTATTCGGTGGTGGCAAAAACCAACACATTTCTGTCCACCAATAAGAAGCTGACATATCAGCATGGAACAAAAAAAACACAAAAAGAGTAAGTGTTGGCAAAACACCGGATCATCCTCCTTCTTTCACTCTTTTTAGTCTTTAGAAAAAAAAAAAAAAAAAACCAAAAATTCTCCTCCCAGCCACTGCCCCACGCGGCCACATCGGACCTCAAGATCGGCGGCAACCCCCGGCCACCCTCGGTCCATGGGGCGGCTGCGCGGCCATCCCCGAGGTCTGGGGGTGGCCTTCAGGCCAGCCCTAGATGATGGCCACCCCAGGCTCTGCGCGGCCACCCCCGACCACTGCGGGGTGGCCGCACGGCCACCCTCGGGGTCTGGGGTTGGCCCGAACCTGGGGGTAGCCTTCGGGCCAACCCTTCTGTCCGAGCGCCACTCACTGTCGACCGGGTGGACGTCGATCCGTAGGAGGAGCAACGTTTGGTGGCGTGTTTCGGCCTGGGCGGTGCCGGCAGTATCCAGACCCACGTCGGAGGAGCAACATTTGGTGCCGTTGGGTTTGGCCTGTCTGGTGTTCCAACCCGGTCGGTGGCAGCGTGGTCCAGTACGGGCGTTGGCAGCATGGTCTGGCCTAGGCGGTGCCGGGGGAGTCCGGCTTGGCTGTGGCGGAATGTCTGCTTGGGCAGGGGTGGTCTCTTTTTTTTCTTTTCTGAGATAACGTGTCAATATGTTATTGGTGGACTGAAAACCCTTGTTTTATGCCATTACCCGACAGAAGGGGTTCTCTTAGTTTTATCCACCTTCTCCGAAATATTTTACTTACTTTCTTCCACTTCAACACATTTATCACCGGTTTCCACTCCATTCCTCCACCGTGTATACTGTGATTTTTGGCTAAGTTATTGGGTCGAAATCTGTAGATCTAGATTTACGCTCCTCCATCAACTGTTGCACGACACGCACCTCTCCATTGGGTTTGCCGACATCTTCCTCTTCCACCAATGGTCGCCATGCCTTCTTTTGACGTCCCCGCATCGAAGTATGGCATGTACGCGCTAGGGAGTTTGTCTTCCTTTACGGCTTGTGGTGGCCACGCATCTCCCTCCATCATTTCCCCACCCCGGTTTTCGGTGGTTCTCGGTGGCCCCATTGTGATCCTCGCTGGAAAGAAGCTTCCCAAAGGTGGCGTGTGGTCATCACGTGCCGCCACTGGCGGCTCCCAGTCCCTCCCCTCAACCAAATCCGTGTTGTTGTTTTTGCTGCTATTTTTTATGTTACTTGGGTTATTGTTTCTCTTTATGAGAAAATACTGTATTTGATTTTGTGTTGGTATCTCTATTTCTTGCAATCCTATTTTTGTACTCTAACAACGCTTTTACTGTGTCAGCCATCTTTTGGTGGTTGTTGCTGGTCTCAAGTGGGGATGCAGACAGGCTTGTCTTAATTTATTTTCCTTTAATTTTTAAAATCGTCTTGCGCGACCCTTTGAAAGGACCGGGTAATTTGTTTGACCAATGTCATACTTTTTATAAATATTTCAGCGATGTTTTAGTTTAGTTTGAGTCTATTGTTGGGGAGCCCACCCATTTTTCATTAATAGGATCATCCACTTCTTCTTTCTATGGGATCAGAAGTGGGAATAATCTACTATTGTAAGTTGTAACTATTTTCCTTGATCAATTTGGGGTCCGTTTGGGTTTGTGATTTCAAAAAGTGCGATTTAAAAATAGCGATTTAAAAATGTGCGATTTAAAAAAGTGATTTTTAAAAACATAGTTAAGTGTTTGACAAAATCGCAGTTTAGCCTTTTAAAATACTGCGTTTTCAAAAAAGTATCACATTGTCTGCGATTTGAATAAGCACTTTTTTGCGTTTTCAAATAGCAATTTTTTTAAAAACGTAGTTTCCAAACGGTTCATTTTCTGCAATTTAGTTTAAAATCGTATTTTTTCTCTACGAAATCGCAATCCCAAATGCACCCTAAAAAAGAAAAAGAAAAAAGGAGCTGATCGTAGCCCAATATAGATCCATCAACTCTAGCAGTCCGAGAGGTAGCTACTTTGCGGCCCATAAAAAGAGAAGTAATGAGGTTTTGGGCTAAAAGACAATCTAAGCCCAATACATTAACGGGCCGACCAAGCCCATTATTTAGATTCTGGTTTAGATAACTCAGCACTCAACACAGTTCTTTGTGGAAGGAAACTCCGGCCAGAAGCGCAGGTGAAAAAGAAGAAATCCGAAGAAACCGACGCCTAGCGAGTAGCGACGAAGAAAGGGAAGGAAAAAGAGGTAGAAGAAATCAGAAACGGAAAAAGAAGAAGAAGAGGAAAAGGCATGGGCGTGGATTACTACAAGATTCTCCAGGTAGACCGGAGCGCCAAGGACGATGACCTCAAAAAAGCCTATCGAAAGCTCGCCATGAAGTGGCACCCGGACAAAAACCCTAACAACAAGAAAGACGCCGAAGCCAAATTCAAGCAAATCTCCGAAGCCTACGATGTGAATATCCCTTCACTTTTCACTCTCATTTTTTGTTTGTTAAGAGAAAGGAAAGATAATTAGTGGGTTTGATTGTATGTGAATAGGTTTTGAGTGATCCGCAAAAGCGAGCTGTGTACGATCAGTACGGGGAGGAGGGGTTGAAGGGGCAGGTGCCACCGCCAGGTGCTGGTGGCAGTGGTGGGTTCCCCGGTGGGTCCGAGGGCGGAGCGACGTCGTTCCGGTTCTCCACGAGGAGTCCAGACGATATCTTCTCGGAGCTATTCGGGTTCTCGGGCTTCGGAGGGATGGGCGATTTCGGTGGCGGCGGGCACCGTGCTGGTGTGTCCGGGTTCCCGAGGGGCATGTTCGGCGACGATATATTCGCGTCGTTAAGAGGCGGAGGTGGCGAGGGCTCGGGCAACCCCCTGAGGAAAAGTGCGGCGATAGAGCGCACGTTGCCGTGTAGTTTGGAGGATTTGTACAAAGGGACTACGAAGAAGATGAAGATTTCTAGGGATGTCCCCGATTCCACTGGGTAAGCTTGGGATCCCACATACTTAAATTCTTATAGACCTTGATTTTGATTGGTTTTTTGTACCGGTAGTTATGTTGTCTCACATTGCTACGAATACTAGGGCAGATTTAAGAGGTGGATTTAGATTCTAGATCTATATATCCAAGCACATGCTATTATCTAAATGAAATGATTGTAACTATGAGTATAAGGGCCCAAGAGTACCAACCTTTTATAAGCCAAAGTATAGTATGTTATTCTTTAGTTAATTGTTCACTCTCGGATCAACAACCTCAAGTTGATATTAAGAGCAGAGATTATATGGTTCTGTGATGGTGCATTTCTTAGAATCAATCCAGTTGGTGGAAACAGAGAAATTAATTATTGGGAAATAAGACAAGGGAAGCCACTTTAGAAGTGATCTTGGGTTACCATGTGCATAGATCTGTTGTTTCTTCTGTTTAGTTCCTTTGAGGTTTTGCTGCAATTTTTTATCCCTTTTGCTTCAAATGCAGTTGTGGCATTCAAGTGATAACATGTGTTCAATGTATCACACTAGTTATGATGGTAATTTTCCGCAATATGCTAAACTTTTCCCTGCCTAGGCAATTCATCGGGTTCTGTGTCTTATTGGCAAAAGCATTTTGCAATAGTATTATTTCTTTGTGAATATTTTTGTTTCTCAAGAACCTTAAAGAATGCTTGATTTCTTTATTAATATTTTACTTTGCATCTACATGTCTCTATGTGTGTGTTGCCTTGTGCATGATCAATACAATCAATATTTTGTTTTGTTGCCGGCTGACATTGCTAATGATGCCAATAGTTTGAAGTCTGATTGTGTATTTATCATTGTTTAGTTGCCAGTTTTGCTGGGGTAATTTGAATGCATTTCGATTCATGCGTACATCTCTAATTTGTGGATGACTTGATTTTTTGTGAGGCTATTCCTGATCATCTCCGTAATTTGCGGTGTCTTTTCTTATGTTTTGAAGTTGTATCGGGGTTGAAAATTAACCTGGCTAAATTAGAGTTGGTCCATGTTGGAGGGACTCTTTGCCCATGAAATATCTAGGCCTTCCGTTGGGGGCTTTGTTTAAGGCTAAATCTATTTTAGATGGTATTATGGAAAATACGGAACAACAATTGGTAGGTTGGAAGCCGCTTTACTTGTCAAAGGGTGGTAGGATTGCTTTGATTAAAAGCACTCTTTCCAATTTGCCTACTTATTTTTTGTTCCTTTTCCCCATTCCAGTTGGAGTAGCTAACCGTATCGAGACTATTCAACGGGATTTCTTGTGGGGCAGAGTTGGTGATGAGTTTAAATTCCATTTAGTCAGTTGGTTCAAGATTTGTACTCTGCTTTCCTTCGGAGGTTTAAGGTTAGGAACTTGATTTGGTTTAATCGAGCTCTCTTGAAGAAATTGCTTTGGCGTTACGCCACAAAGAGGGAGGCTTTGAGGAGATTTGTTGTGGAAGCTAAATATGAGAGCATATAGTGTGGGTGACGCTCCAATGCGGTGTACGAGTCCTACGAGTTGGGGTGTGGGATTTTTTTTTATTTTTTGGGGGGGTGGGGTGGGTTGGGATGGGGGGATTTCTCTATATTTATGAGATTTGAGGTGGGAGTTGCGTCAAAAATTCAGTTATGGCATGACGTATGGTGTGAAGATCAGACCTTAAAGGAAGCCTTCCTGGTTGTCTTTAGTATTGCCCGTTTTGAGGAGGCCACGGTGGCAGATCATATGCTGTTTTTGAACGACACCTGTTAGTGGAATATTACCTTCATCAGATCTGTGCATGATTGGGAGATGAAGATGGTCACCTTTTTCTTAAATCTCTTGTACTCTATCGGGTTGAATTGAGGTGGCGAGGATATAGGATCTATTGGCTTCCTTCCTAAAGGCGAACATTCGAGGTTAGATCTTTTTATCATGCGTTTAGCCTCTCGCTTGCCTTTCTTACCCTTGGAAGAGCATTTGGAGAATTAAGGTGCCTACAAGAGTGGCTTTCTTTGTTTGGACAACAATGTTAAGGAGGATCTTGACCTTGGATAATCTAAGAAAAAGGTACGTCATAGTAATAGATTGGTGTTGCATGTGCAAGAAGAGCGGGGAATCCATTGGTAAGCTTCTGCTCCATTGGAAATTTGCTGAGACTTGTGGGTATCGGTTTTCCGTCTTTTCGGGATAGAGTGGATATTGCTCGATTGGGTAGAGTTATTGGCTAGTTTGAGAGGCCAGTTTGGTAGTCACCGTAATTTAGAAGCCTGGAGGATGGCTCCCCATTGCATGGTGTGGTGTATTAGGAGAGAACACAATTCCCAAAGTATTGAAGATTGTGAGAGAATGATGGTAGAGTTAAAAGATATATTGTTCAGAACACTTTATGGGTGGATAGTTGCTACAACAATACTCGCTTTTTAATAAGATTGATTTACTTGTCAAAAAAAAAAAAAAATCCACCAAACCTTATTATCTAAGTTGCTAATATAAATTTGATGTTGCAATATTTTTCCTATTTTGAAGTTTTGGTGCCAACTGATAATGCTACTGATCCAATATATATTGGAGGATTCCACTGTTTAGGCTTGCCATGATGCTATGCGTCTACTTCGTTTTACATATATGTATTTCAAGTAAAAAGAAGGTTTTTTGTACCCCTAAAACTTCTGAAAGCCCCACTCTGATTGAACCTATCTAACATATTAGTTAGATAAATTGCTGATATACAATTATACATGCCAGTGTCAAGCTTATGAGCAAATAGGAGAGGCACATTAGACGTCCCACTATCAAGTTTACGTGTGGTACTATGCAATGCATGTTTTTGTGATTAATTTGTTGGGGTAAGAGTATACTATTGTGTTACGGTAGAAAACATGTAGGTTGTGTTACAGAAGATCATGAAAATTTTGTTGCCATAAGTGACAACATTAAAATTTCATAACAGGCTAAGGGTATTTTAGTTTTATTCCAATTGTCGAAGATTTAGGCAAAAGATGCATCTGGTTAGATGTATGTTGACCTGTAGGAGTATTTTGCATCTGGTTTTATTCTAATTTCGTATGACCTGCAGGAGTATGCAATAAAATAACATGATTGATAGACTAGAAAAGATAAAATGAGTGAACGAGATCCCGGTGTGCAGTAAACTTCTTATGGTGGTTTGTACTTGACTGGT
Source organism: Alnus rubra (assembly GCA_028654335.1). Lineage (NCBI taxonomy): Eukaryota > Viridiplantae > Streptophyta > Magnoliopsida > Fagales > Betulaceae > Alnus > Alnus rubra. Next base: position 955,246 of record JAJPGS010001499.1, on the reverse strand, counting down.
TTTGTTTATTTTATTTTGCCGTGCAGGAGATCCAACACAGTGGAGGAAATTCTTACGATTGAGATCAAGCCAGGTTGGAAGAAGGGGACAAAAATCACCTTCCCAGAGAAAGGAAATGAACAGCGAGGAGTCATACCTGCAGACCTCATCTTTATTATTGATGAGAAGCCTCATAGTGTCTTCAAGAGAGATGGCAATGATCTAATTGTCACCCAGAAGATATCTCTTGTAGAGGCTTTGACTGGTTATACGGCACAGCTGACAACCCTTGACGGACGGAATCTGACAGTTCCCATCAACTCCATCATCAGTCCCACTTATGAAGAAGTTGTTAAAGGAGAAGGGATGCCAATCCCCAAGGAACCTTCCAAAAAGGGGAATTTGAGAATCAAATTTAATATCAAGTTCCCTACCAGGCTTACTTCAGAGCAGAAAACTGGTATCAAGCGATTATTAACGTCTCCATAACCACCGGTGATAGCTCTCCCTACCACCTTCCAAACTTGTGTAAAACTTGCATTTGTTTTCCCTGCTGGTTTTCATCCTGGAAAGAAAGTTTATGCTTTTGCTTTCTGCAAAAACAGTTATTTAGGAGTTTAAATTATTTATGTTCTTTTCTTTTTTCCAATCGTTTGAGTGCTAATGAGTTCACAGAACAAAAGTTCTATAGGCTTGCTGGCTTGACCTGCCTTTGCGTCCTCTCCCCCTCAGGTTTTTGCGTCTCCACTCTCCTCTTTGGTTTTGTCAATTACTGTTGACCACATAACTATGAAGAATGAAAATGGATGCAGTTCTTGAGCATGCCAATCATTTTGGTGAGATGTAAACTTTCACCTTGATGCAGAATTCCAACATGATCTGTTCATGTTAACTGTTAGACAAAGTTAATGCCAGGTCCAAGCTTCTTAGATCATTAAGTCTTTGGGGGCCTTCAAAAGTGCCACGCTCTTATTAGTGGAATGATCATTTTTCAGGGCTTCATGGAGAAGTTCAAACCCGTTCTTCCCGGTTCCTGCTGACAAGAAATCCAAACATAGGTGGTATCTTATGGATCCGGATCTCCTTTGAGAGGAGAGGCAGAGAAAATTGAAGGAGGCTGCCTGCTCGAACAGGGCTCTCCTGCCTAAGTGGACCCTTTACTTGGGCAAGTCCCACTTGGGCAGGTCTTTTGCTCGGGCAGGAGAGTTCTCTTTAACAAACTCCTACCCAAAGAGGAGGAGGTAGAGGTAATAACAGGGACCCCCAATTGTAGGGGATCCGGGTACGTCTTATGTCTTATGTCTTATGTCTTATGGGCGTGTTTGCTACGGATTGTTAGTTGATTCTTCAGAGGTAATATGTAGTAAACTGTGAATTGCAATTTAGTTGCAGTGGACGAATCAAATACTCTCGACCTTCTTCGAACTTTAGGATGCAAAAGTTGCGTGGGTCTTTTAAAAGCTGTAAATTTGCCTACCGATTGTGAGAAACGAATGTCCTCAATTTTGTGAAGGGGAAGACTGCCATTTATTAAGAAGCAATCCATTGATACCTTTGGGGCCAAGCTATCAACACCCAACATTAATTTGTGAAATGGGTTCGACTTTTGTCAATGACTCAATGCAATGTACAAACTATGCGAGTATAACTTTTTTTTAAGGGATAATTTCACAAAAGGGTAATTAACTACTATGCATTTTGACATAAGGATATCAAACTAGTAAATGTCTCGTATTGGGATATCAAACTATCAAAACGTCTTACGAAAGGGTATTTTGTCAGGATTCGCTGTTAAATCCTGACGGAGCCCGCAACACGTGCCTGTCACGTGATTTTTTAAGGGCGAAGTACTCGTTTTGCCCCATATCTAAACAAAGAAAGGACCCTACCTCAAAGGGTAAAATGATCACTGCCTTTGAAATAGACACATTTTGACGAAATATGCTCATAATACCCTTGTCACGTGTCATTTTTCAATAAAAAAAAACTAGAAAAACTAAAAAAAATAGAAAATTAAAAAACTAATTTTTTTTTTTTAAAAAAAACAAATAAAGAAAGCCACCCCACTTTGGGAGGGCCATCTCTGGGGTGGCTCGCGGTCACCCCCTAGTGGTCAGGGGTGGCGCGTGGCCACCCCAAAATCCTTTTCGAGGTGGCTCAAAAGCCACCCTAAGGGTCGCCGGGGGGTGGCTTGCAGGCCACCCCCATACATCTACTCTATATCTTTTTTAAATTAAAAAAAAAATTGTTTTTTTAATTTTTAAATTTTAAGTTTTTTTTTTTTTTTCTTTTTTTTTTTTTTAATTTTTTAATTGGGAAATGACAAATCGCAAGAGTATTACGGGCATATTTCGTCAAAATTGGTATTTTTTAAATGTTTTTGTAGGGGGGCCATAGTCTAAGTATTAATAATTCGAGAGGCTATCTGTAAAATAATTGATAGTTTGAGAGACTAAATTATAATTATTATTTTTTCTTTTTTAAAAAAAAAGTGTTTTTCAATACGGAGAATAGTTTTCCCTAGTTTAGAATAGAAATATGCTTTAAGAAGTTGTCAAAAACGGAGGCTCAAAGTTCAAATTACAAAAGTTAGTGGGCACTTGTCCAAGAACGGAGAAGACAAAGGAGTAAAAAGAAAATTTCAATTCGCACACTCCCCTTTTTACTATCTACACTCCTGGGGTCTCGCACCGCGTCCGATCGGATTCTCAAGAAATAATAAAAAGAGGAGTGGGAATAGAGACAAACAGACAGCGTCAATTACACACTCTGACTTCCCCCTTTCTCCGTTTCGGTCCTTACAACGTTTACATGCATCTCTGAATCTCCCACGCTCTCTCCGATCCGTCCTCATGGTCTCGCCGCACCCTCTCTGCAATTCCAAATCCTACTCATCCAATAGGTACAATTGCAATTCGTAGCCCTAAATTCACATCCAATCCGCACCGTTTTTGGATCTCTGATTGCTCACATGGAAATGGCTTCCAGTCCGCGAACCGTAGAGGAGATCTTCAAAGATTACAGTGGCCGAAGAGCTGGCCTCGTTCGTGCTTTGACTCACGGTACTTTACTCTCTCTTCCTCTCTCTCACTCTCCCTCTCGCTCTATCTATCCCCGAGTATCTGACTGTTATTTATTTATTTATTTTTGGGTTTGGCGCAGACGTTGATGAATTTTATGGATTCTGTGATCCAGGTATTTTTTTTCTACTAGATTTGGTTTTGATTTATTAGTTTGAAATTTTTCGCTTTCGGTTATATAAGAGTTTTGTTTGGTTTCTGGGAAACTGAGGGAAAGAAAAAGGACAGATATTCTGAAGTTTCATACGCATTTTTTTCTTCTTTTTTGTTTCTATTAAATCTACTACATTTAGTTTTCGTTGCATGGTACGGTATCAGATTCCGCTCTTGTTTGCTCCATGTGCAAATATATCTACGGTTTAATTTGAAATCCGATATATTATTGGTCTATAGAGATGTTGTCGTAGTAAAATTAGGTCATAATCCGAAGAATTGGAATTTCATATCGAATTCAACTCTTTGCGACAAGGTAAAAGCCTCAAGAACTGTAGAAAACTTAATTGGGTTCACTGTTTCGTACTTAATCCAAACAGAGCTTTTAAGTTTTGAACTTTCTAAGTTTATTTATGTTTTAGTATACCGTTCTTCTTTTGATTTGTTTAGATAAGGAGAACTTGTGTTTGTATGGACATCCAACTGAAACATGGGAAGTAACTTTGCCGGCCGAGGAAGTTCCGCCGGAGCTTCCCGAGCCAGCACTTGGGATCAATTTTGCAAGAGATGGCATGAACCGGAAAGATTGGCTTTCATTGGTTGCTGTGCACAGTGATTCTTGGTTGCTCTCTGTGGCTTTCTATCTTGGAGCCCGTCTTAACCGCAACGAAAGGTAAAGTATTTCCCTTTGTTGTTACTGCGTGCCCCTGCATGATTGATGTATTTGTAAAGGAGATCTTCGGATGCCTTCGAAAAGTGGATTCTCATTGTATTTCATATTCAGTTTTGCGCTGAAAATCGACATTCAATTGGTGAAACTTTAATGCAATCGCAGATGGAGTTCATGGACTTACAATATAAGTTGTGGTGATGGCTCTAATTATCTTTGGTACCTCCATTGTACATGATGGATTTATAACTTCAAATTCTGTGTGTAGAGTGATTCAACTTCCACAAGATGTCCAAGTACTTCTTAATTTGTTTGTTTGTTTGTATGATATCTTAATTTGTTTTTTTGTATAATGTGAAGTCATGTAAATTTTTCTTTTTCTCATGTTAACCTTCTGACTTGTATCACGTCTTAAATCTTAACCCAAATCTCCTTTCCTGAAAGGTATCTTTTCGCCTCATGCTCTCCTATCTGTTGGTTTACAAGCAAATTTATTAGAATATGTTGCTTTATTATTGCTAGTAGTGAACCTACTCTCTTATTAGTGTGATCTTGGATATATGCCATGCTTCTTCTTTTTTGGTGTTAATTTAAAACTCCAACTATATCTTTTGTTCTTTCCCCACTGCTCCTCATTTGATGTAGTAATGGTTTACATGTTTTAGTCTTTTACCAATGGAATATATTATGATTCATGAGCATGGTCTGTGTATGCTGGAAGAATGTCAATCGGAATCAAGTATAAAAACTATGAGCTTAAGATATCATGAGGTATAACTGGAAGATTTATTTAAATAATGTGCAAGGAAACATTAGTGCCGTTTTGTTGTTTGGAGGCTGCTTAATCTTTTTTACGGAAGGGAAGGGATGATAAAGTTATTGAGACTCCAACTACAATGTTAGTTTATGTTATCGCTACTCATTAATCCATGCTGAAGCAAGTTTTTTTGTCACACATTTGAAGTTCATTTTGTGTAACCTGAAGTATTTTGTACATGTTAGTCATATCATATGCCTTTAAAGTAATTGTGGCGCTGATTGCTAATTGCTAATTGCTAGCAGATACATGTATATAATTTTACTCCCCTTTTTTTTTTTTTTTTCCGATAAATAAGTAATCAATATTAACAACAAAAGTCACCACACAATCAAAGTACCAACATTACAACCAAAACAAACAGAAGCAGAACTGCAGAAAAACAAAACCAAACAATTGCAGTAAAACATACTGCTATAACCGAACAACAAACCAAAACAAACCCAAACTGGAATCAGTCCAAAACAGAATCAGCTAAATTCCAAAGCTGACAAAGTCTGACATTCTTCCTTGTCTTCTTGAACTTTCCTTTACCAGAGATTTGGGTTCTTACTTCCCAAAAAATCAATTTGAGAATTTGCTCCTCAGTTGGATGACCTTGAAACCGGATTTCATTCCTAGCTCGTCATATACTATACACAGCAGAGCCGAAAACAATTTGGCAGAGAACCCCTAACGTGGTCTTCTTCTTCCAATTTCTGCATCCCTCATTCAACACATCCTGCCAAACATAAGAACAGGCCAAACCAAGTCATCTTTGCATACATGAGTGTCAAATACGAGAACTAAAACTACACTAAAAGAAAGAAAGGCGATCTCGACTTTCAACACCATGCCTACAGAAATCACGTAGTGTTTCACCTTTGAAACCCCACACCAGAAGCCTATCACCAGTAGTTAATCGGTTCTGTACAGCGAACCAAAGAACAAAAGCATGCTTTGGAATGGCATGAGGAAACCAAATTAAATGCCACCAATCTACATCAGGTTTCTTATCCCTCAAGAAATCCCAAGTTTCTGAACTCACATTTGAACCCTTTCGGCCAATAGTCCAAACTGGTTTAACAAAACCAAGATGAACTTCAGGGAGACAACATTGGATATCAACCAAATCCTCAGACCTGGCAGGCTTCCAACACCAACTACCATTACACAAAACAAGAAAGTTTGGAATTCAGACGACTATTGGCATCATAGATGATTCGAAAACCATACCTCTCAAACAACACACCCAAAGGGTGCCAATTATCCTGCCACATATGGATATTACTCCCATCCCCAACTTCAAATTTAATAAAACTTCTAGCAAGACTCTGGAGCTTTAGAAGCCTTCTCCAACACCAAGAACAGTCCTGAGAAATGTTCACACTCTAGAAACTCCTTCCTTTCAGAAGATAGGTTTTAGTCCAAGCAACCCAAAAAGAACCAGCACATACAAATAAATGCCAGATGTGCCTCAAAATAGAGGACTTATTTATTCCAAACTTCCAAGTTTTTCAACCCAAGACCACCTTTTTTTGGAAAGCAAACATCACTCCAAGCAACTTTTTTTTGATAAGTCATCACTCCAAGCAACTTTAGCCTTTGCAAAGTCACTATCCTTCCCATTCCACAAAAACCGATTAAACTTCTGATTGATATCCCTTGCTATGACATGGCCTCTAGGAATGCTCTCTATACAATGGTTTCATGTTTCTTCTATCAAACAGTTGGGGTTGGGACAAGAGTGACAGTGAGATAGTGTCCAAGGCCATATAAGTTCAAAGCTATCTCCTCCAGTGAGGTTGGCAGCTTTGGGTCAGTGAACTAAAATCAGTGATATTTAGTTTATGGTAGCTCAGAAATTGGAATGAGACTTATTGAGCGAGTTATTCTTCACATCAGTTTCCACTTTACAGAAAACTTTTTACTCTTTCAAAACCTTTTATCGAAAAAAAAAAAGTGTTGAAATTTTACCATTTTCTTAATGTCCATTATTTTTATGACCCAGAAGGAGCTTTCTACTGTATGCAAATTCACATGCTTTCCTTGTTATAACGTGTCTTTAACATAAAGTGCTCCAAGTATGGCTTCCTTCATGCGTAGTTAAGTTGGTTTTGCTTGACAGGAAGCGCCTGTTTAGCCTGATCAATGACCTGCCCACTGTTTTTGAAGTTGTGACGGAAAGGAAGCCTATAAAAGACAAGCCCAGTGTGGACAGTGGGAGTAAATCTCGTGGCAGCACAAAGGTTAGATAGAGCAAACTTTATTTTATAATTTCTTGATTCTCATCTGTCATGGAGTTTCTCATACTTAAAGTTAGGATCTATCATCCTCTGTTTATCTGAGGTTCTGTTTGTTGAAATGAATCAAATGATAATGAAAATCAGGAAACGTCTATTGGAATGTCCTGTGTGATGATTTGTATTCGACAATTTTGGCTTGCTTTGGAATAAATGCTATTAAAGTAGTGCATGGTATGAGATGATGATAAAGGCTTGCAGAGCCACCCTAATTTCCAAAAATTGACTTCTTGCAAGTAGAATTGATTTTCCTTGAGATATACTGGATTACTATTTCATTGTACTAATTCATGCTCATAACTGCAATCATATATTACCGGGCTCACTCTTTTGTAGAGATCAAGTGATGGACAAGTCAAGAGCAATCCAAGGCTTGCTGATGAGATTTATGAGGAGGAAGAAGACGAACATAGTGAAACCCTTTGTGGGAGCTGCGGCGGAAATTACAATGCCGATGAATTTTGGATTGGCTGTGACGTCTGTGAAAGGTGGTTCCATGGAAAGTGCGTGAAGATTACACCTGCTAAGGCGGAGAGCATCAAGCAATACAAATGCCCATCTTGTATGAAGAGGGCCCGGCAGTAGTAGTCACTGTAAAGCCGAGATTGGGGGGGATGACTAACGTCGTTCCGGTGGCTGACAACTAGTATAGCAGTGTTTTCCTTTCAAAGTTATGTAATGAGTTTGCTTTGATATTATTTCTAACAGATCGTCTGGGGGGTTTAAGTTATCCTTGGTTAAATATTTGCTTATATAATTAGAATTTGTTAATCTATGAAAAAATCATGACTGACATGTATGTAGTTCGTGTTAGATTTATATTTTTCTTTATCAGCTTTTTTTTTTTTTTTTTAATTTTTTTTAATAGACTTTATCAGCTAAATTTTAGAAGGCGAAGTAACACGTACATGCGCTGATGTCATAATGGAATACCATTCTGAGGGATGTACCTCCTCCTCCAAATGTGAATTCACATATCTACTGTTTGAAGATGGAAGGATAATGAGTTTTATCATCTCTCTAATGGAATATGTGATTGCTTGTTCACTTGTGTGGTAGAGCTTTCCCCAATTTTATTTATTTATTTATTTATTTTAATCAAATAATACTAATGAAGTATATGAGATACTTGTAGTCGCCGATAGGTTTGACATAATGGGCTATTGAGTTTTTGGATGAAAAATAGATGGAAGTGCTAACTACGTATATAAGATGTTTGCAAGTACTATTTATGACGCTTTTGTAAATCAAGGCGGCTATCTGATAACGAGGCAGAGTTCAAGTACTAGAAGAAATATTTAACACGTTTGTATATGCTATTGAAATATTGAATGTGCTCATATTGGGTTGAAAATGATGATCAAGCCTTTTCAATCAAAGATCATCTTTGGGGCGAAACCTTGGAGACTACGTACTGACGCAGCTAAAACTCAATGCATTAAGGTTGAATTTGATTTCGTTTTCTTTTCCTTTTTGAGAAATGAAAATGTGAAAACATCTGTTTTTTCTTGCAACAGACGAGGGGTAAGTTTTTAAAAAGTAGATTTTAAAGGCCTATAATTGCTCTTTTACTATACGCTTAGTTGCGTTTTAAAAAAATCGTATTTTTATTATTGCATTTTGAAACTGCTAAATCAAATTGATGGGAGCCATGGCTCTTGTAATTGAGTTGTCAGATGCTGAAATAATGACACTAGAATATCATGACAGAGAAAATTAACACAAGAACGGTGAGAATTGACACAGTTAATTGTATTTTGGGCAATATTTATATTGCGCATTGTGCAGTAAAACATGCATAACTTTTCCTACGAGTATCATAATTGCACACAAGAGCATTTGCAGCAAGCTCGCGCGTCAAAGTAGAGCTTTCGCCAAATTTCACCGAATTTGCTTAAAATCGTGTCTGTAACAAGCTTGATAGTATTACAGTAAATTTGCTCATTGTCAGACTTGCTCGTCCGGTCTGCGGAGCCAAATTTCTTTCGTTTCTTTATATTTTTCATTTCTTTATTCAGTCTTCCCGCGTTCTCTCCTGAAGCCGTAGCAGAAAAGCTCATTCGTGCCTCACAAATTGCATCTTGCAAGCTTCTGAATTCCAAGTTTGATTTTGTTTATGAGTTTTGATTCTGAATTTCAGGTTTTATTTGGTTTATGTGTTTTGATTCTAAATTTCAGATTTGATTTGATTGATAAGTTTTGATTCTGAATATCAAATTTTGATTTTGATTTGTGGGTTTTGAATCTCTTGCTAGATCTAGTGTATACTATTATTCTGGAGGTTTATTGAGAAAGAGAGCAGCGAAACACAATGCATGTTTAGGCAATAGGTTGAGACTTTTGTCTAATAAACTGGTTTTGAATTGGTGTATGGGCTTTAGTTTTGCTATGTCTGTAGTTTGGCTGAGTATCGGGTAGTTTCGATTTGGTAAATGGGTTTTAATTTTCTGTCTTTTTTTGTGCTTCCATGTGATATATATATATATATATATATATTTCATGGAAGAATGGCTGCAGATTTGATACTGGGCTGATCTTAATTCTTCAACTTTTGTTATGACAATTTTGCATGTACACAATGCCATTGAATCATTGATAGACAAGTTTTTGGAGTTTTTGTTTCCATGTAGTGTCGGTTTAATTAATCTTTTATATTATAAGTACCAAAGTATTCTTCTCATTATATAATCTGTAGCACCGAAGGATAGCATAATAGGAAATATTAACGCGAAGAAGTCCTATAAATGACGGTTGAAGTGGTTGCTCTAAATCTAATACATAATAATATTTTTTTAAAGTAGAGAAATATTTAAAGAGTTTGATGCTTTTAAAAAGTGACTAGCTGAAAATCAGAAAAGTTAATTATTTTTTTGCCATTTTAAGAAATATTTCTATTATTGTTTTAGAAAGGTTTTTAGTGTCACCCAAAAAAATTGTCAGGATTCCTATTTTTTGATTCCTAATTTTTTTTATGATTTTTTTTTTTTTTTATTTTTTGGTAAAAGTCAATTTTCTTTAACTATTTAAGCTATAGCTCGGCTTGTGGGCTTAGGGTTTGTTTGAATTTGCGATTTTAAAAAGTGTGATTTAAAAATAGAGATTTTAAAACGTACGATATTTAAAAAAGTGATTCTTAAAAACACAGTTAAACGTTTGGCAAAATCCCAATTTGGCCTTTAAAATCGCAGGTTAGTCTTTAAAATTCTACGTTTTAAAAAAAACGTCTTCTTGGCTGCGATTTGAAAAAACAGTTTTCTGCGTTTTCAAATTACAATTTTTTAAAAATGTAATTCTCAAACAATTCATTTTCTGTGATTTGATTTAAAATCGCACTTTCTATCTACGAAATCACAATCTTAAACGGCAAATGCACCCTCAGTAATTAGTAATGGAATCCATTGGCAACTAGAGTGTTCTCTACCCTATTCGATATTGTCTCTCGATCTTCCCGTAAGAATAATTATAATTATGTTTGGATATGTCACAATATTATGATTAATCCTTCGATGCCAATCAGAAATTGACACAAAGTAGTGCATTTTTCCTGGGAAATTTGGGCCCAACCTTTGGATTTGCTCGCCGAAAGAGGATAGCACGAAACGGGAAAGAGAGAATGAGTTAAAAAATTTAAATTTCTTGGAATGCGTAAACTTGGTTAGTTCCGACAACTAGAGACACTTTGTGGCACCCAAACCTCTCAATTAAATTCTCAATCAATCAACCTTAGTGCGCATCGCCACCTTATAATTTTGTTTTTTTTGGGGTCCGGTCCGGTCCGCAACAGGTTTTGTCTTAAATGCCTCTCTGTAATCGTCCTCTCTACCAGGCCATAGCTATTTGCTCATGCATGCATCTCCTAGCTAGGCCGGTCAGCTGTCCAATATTTCCGATATGGGTTCGAGTCGCTCAGATGGCTCCCGAAAAGATCGCCTGCGGTGGACACAAGAGCTACACGATAGGTTCGTCCGGGCGGTTAATCAGCTTGGCGGCCCTGATAGTACGTAAGTCTCCGATCGACTCCGATGATAGAATATTTTGATGTGCGCAGACCGACGACTATTTATTCCACTTTCCACTTTCTTGTTGATGGCTGCTGATTTTTTCTTTTTCTTTTTGTTAATGGTTGCCATGCAGGGGCAACACCAAAGGGTATCCTCAAGGCTGTGGGCGTTCATGGACTAAACATTTATCATGTCAAAAGCCACTTACAGGTGATCATCATCTCTACGTTAATCACTCTAATTAGTTTAGTTAACGTTACTACTAAATTTCTAGGTAGTACTCCATGTTGGGTCTTAGCTTCAAAACATTTTGCATTCAGATATGTATTGATCAAGGAAAAGTGTTAGCTAGACACATCAATGTATGTATACGTAGGATTTATAGCACCAGTACTACTGTGAGCTTCTTTTCTTTTTAATATGGGATCGGGGTGTTACATTAGATCTCATAATAAATTTACTTATAGACGGTATGTTCATTCTTTTTTATCAGAACAAATATTTAAAGTTTAACTTTGTCGCTGTTATTTACTTCTAATTTCAATTAAACATTAATTGCACGTGTTAGCTAGACTTCACTTATTGAGAAGATGTTAATTAATTAAATTAATGAGTTTAAACATTTAGAATTAAGTGGTCATGATTTAACGAACTGCAAACTGACATTGTTCCTTACAAAAATTATTAGTTTTGTTTTTAATTTAAACATATAAAATGAACTTTATTCATTTAGTTTATTTTATGCTGATATAATCTTTTTTGGTTTTCCTTTTTCCCAGAAATACAGGATCTCAAAATTTATTCCAGAATCGACCAGTACTAGTAAGTTTGAATATATATATATATATATATATATATATATATATTCGTCCCTAATAAATTCCAAAATAATAAACATATATAACTCCCTGGTGGCTTCAATTCTCTAACCTTATTGCATGTTATTTCTGTAAACTAAGGAGGCAAATTTGAGAGGAGCAGTATTTCAGAAATACTACCCAATTTCAGTACGACATCGTGAGTTGTTGCAAATTAAGTTGGAATGTTTTTGATGAGGACTCCAATTGTGCTTTTCCAATTAATTACTATAAATTTCTTCACCCTACTTATGTTGTGACTGGAAATATATATACTTGCAGTGCTGCTCAACTTACTGAAGCGCTACAAATGCAGCTGGAAGCACAAAGGCGAATGAGTGATCAACTTGAGGTATTCTGCCAAATATATTTGCCTAAATCCCAAGTACTTCTTTTGCCTAAATAATTAGTAACCAAGAACTAATTAAGTATCCATTTGGTTTAACTGTTTTAAAATGTGTACATAGTTTGAAAAAATAACAATTTTAAAACGTAGTTAATGAAAATGTAATTAAATATGTTAGTAAAATCGTGGTGTACACCTTTTATTGTTTGAAAACAATATGGGTTTGTAAGGAAAATTTTAAACCGCTATTAAAAAAATAAATAAAAAATAAACGCACTCATGCACAAGTGGTAGGATCGACTCGATAAATTTTGAGACCTAAAACGATCATTTTAAGAAAGATTTATACACGCATATATTAAAAAGTTAATTAAATAATATTTATTTGTGTTTTTATATTCTAATGATTTTATTCTTAAAACTCCATTCTTTTCGTTTGATGAGATGCAAAATTATTAATTAAGTTTTTATTTGGTTCTATTGTTATAGACTCTAGATGTCCCACACGCATGCATAGAAATAAACGACTAAAATAGAAAATTGTCATAGAGAGAATATTTACATAAGCTACGTCAAAACTCTCACATGAGGAGAGACAAAAATATACCCACAATTTTCATTGACTAATATTATTTAGGGCATTTTTTTTTTCCCTTCCTTTTGGGGCTTTAGGCAATGGCCTACGTGGGCTACCTATTGAGCCGGCTTTGCCAAACGGGACACTTTTTGCAAACGCACTCTAAATGATAAAAGAAATTAAAGAGAGAGAGAGAGATCGATTACAAATAAAGCTTTTGGATGTAATTACTAATTATTTTAGTTTTGTTTATATTAATTGAAGGTTCAAAAGAGCTTGAAGCTTAAAGTAGAAGCCCAAAGAAGATTCCTTGACAGAATTATGGAGGAACTTCGAAACCGCACGACCATTACAAAAGCTGGCAAGCCGCCTCCTCCTCCTCCTCCTCCTCTATCATCACTGCCTCACCTCTGCGAGGAGTCTTCTGACTCCAATGCAAAAGAATTTGAATCTGATTCAGAGTCCGACAAAAGCGAAACACAGTCTGATCATCAGGAAGGATTTAGAGCTCCAAAAAGGCTCAGGGTTGAAGAGGATGTTCTGTCGCCAAGATACAAGATTAATGCTTCAGTCGATTTCGAGTCTTACTGCAGCCAAAGCATGTTTCTTTCAAAGGAAACGCAAAAAAATTCATCATATCCTGCCCATGATGTCAACTTTTCGTGGAATTTTACAGCAGCTTTCCCATATCCTGTAGAGTATTGGAGTGGATAGCTCTAGCTATTTAGAAAGTCAGCATGGAAGAAACTCAAACATCTTCAATAATAAGTGTACGTACTTTCTTAATAAAGTTGTAGCATGCACGCGCGTACGTACGTACACCACTTGTACGTAATCAAAACCGTGATATGGAGTACTATTAATATCTTTCCTTTTTGGGATTTGCTTACTTACTACTTAGCATGTATTATCGCTTGATCAGTATTCCAAATAAATGATAATTATAGTGTTGTTTTAAATAATTAAATATTATACGTGTTGGTTTGGTTGAATAACAAGTTCGTGGAGTAAATTAAGGAGTCTACGTCAAAGGAAACTCGAAAGTTTACACTGACTCCACACTACAAAAATCACTTCAAATTGCCACGTGCAGTTTGACACGTGCATTTTGACACGCGTGAGACGCGTGTCAGATGTGGAAGTCACTAACTGCACATTTTGACACGTGTATCTCAATACACGTGTCAAACTGATTTTTTTTAAAAAAAATTCCAAATTGTTAGCCACGTGTATACATACACGTGGCTAAATGTGTATATATATTTTAATAAAAAAAATGAAAAATTATATATTTTTCTTGATACGTGTTAAGAATACACGTTGCCAAAATCAAAAATATTGCTTTAAAAAAGAGAAGAAAAGAACAGATCTGTTCTTTTCTTCTTCTTTTTTTTTTTTTGTTTTTTTCCTTCCTAATACGTATACGATATACCTATACGAAACACATGCAGAACCAACTCGTCGTCCACTTAGAACTGGCCGGTGGTCCAGTATTGACGGAGAGAGAGAGAGAGAGAGAGAGTGAGAGAGAGCGAGAGACAGAGACAGAGAGAGCGAGCGAGAGAGAGAGAGAGAGAGCGAGCAAGAGACGTCGGGAAGGCCGGAGGGAAGGCCGACCACGCGGAGGTCGGGAAGCTGGCCGGTGGTCCAGTGTTGACGGAGAGAGAGAGAGAGAGAGAGAGAGAGAGAGAGAGAGAGAGAGAGAGAGAGAGAGAGAGTGAGAGAGAGCGAGAGACAGAGACAGAGAGGCGAGAGATAGAGACAGAGAGAGCGAGAGAGAGAGAGAGAGCGAGCAAGAGACGGAGGGAAGGCCGGAGGGAAGGCCGACCACGCGGTGGTCGGGAAGCTGGCCGGTGGTCCAGTGTTGACGGAGAGAGAGAGAGAGAGAGCGAGCAAGAGACGGTGGGAAGGCCGGAGGGAAGGCCGACCACGCGGTGGTCGGGAAGCTGGCCGGTGGTCCAGTGTTGACGGAGAGAGAGAGAGAGAGAGAGAGAGAGGCGAGAGACACAGAGAGCGAGAGAGAGAGAGAGAGAGAGAGAGCGAGCCTATGTATACATATATAATTTTTTTAAAATTAAATAGAATTTCAACAATTGGGGACGTGTATTTAAATACACGTCCCTAATTGCCCAATCCGGGACGTGTATTTAAATACACGTCCCCAATTGTTGAAATTCTATTTAATTAAAAAAAATTATATTTGGGAAAAAATAACAGTTTGACACGTGTATTTAATACGCGTGTCCAATTGGACACGCGTATTAAATACACGCGTCCAATTGGACACGCGTGTCTATACGCGTGTCTAATTGTTGAAATTCTATTTAATAAAAAAAATTATATTTGAAAAAAAATAACAGTTTGACACGTGTATTAAATACACGCATCCAATTGTGGCGGTTGTACAATTAGACACGTGTCTCATAAGACACGTGTCAAATTGGACGGGTGTCTACAGTAACCGATACTGTAGACACGCGTCCAATTGTCAGTATTTTTGTAGTGCCAACTCCTAATGTACGTAGAAGATTGATGTGATAAGGTTTTAGATAATTAGTTGAATGACTCTTATGTTGTATCCGTGTATATGTCAAACTTGTATATTTGATTCTATAAATACATGTGAAGCCCATGAATATTAATAAGGAGGTAATTAAACCCTAAATCATTGAAGCTAACAAGGTTTCGCTCGGTGATACATAGGGTTGAGACCCCACATGAGAAGAGTATTGAAATTTTAATTAATGCTCCGTTTGTTTCGGCGTAAAATGATTTCTGAAAAATGATTTCGGTATTTTCCGGTGTTTGGTTGGGGTGAAAATAACAGTCAACGAAAATCATTTTCGGTTTGACCGTAAAAGCTTCTTTAATTTTCGAAAAACGATTTACGATTTTTAAAACCGTAAATCGTTTTCCGAAATTAAGTTTTTCGTCCTTACACGCATGTTTGATATCCGGTAGTTAAAATTTAACAATTGTCGGTCATCGGGATCCAGTCGGCGCCGGAGTCCGACAACATCCAGTCGCCGGAAACCTGCCGGCCACCGGAATCCGGCACCGGCGGACCAAATTCCGGCCGGAATATCGGCGGATTCCGGCCAAGTCGGTCGGATCTGGACAGATCCGGTATTGATCCGGCCGGATCTGGCCAAAGCGGCCGGGATCCGGCCGGATTTGGACGGATCCGGCTATTGATCCGGCCAGATCTGGCCAAAACGGCCGGGATCCGGCCGGATCTGGACGGATCCGTCCATTGATTTGGCCGGATCTGGCCAAAACGGCCGGGATCCGGCCGGAGCTGGACGGATCCGGCCGGAGCCGGAAATTCCGGCCTGAATCCGGCCATTTTGGCCGGATCCGGTCAAACTTTCTCGCCGGAATCCGGCAACGGCGACCGGACATCGCTGGATTCCGGCGACAATTACCAAACTCTTATTTTTGCATTTCGTAATTTTTTCGTGCGAACCAAACACCGAAAAATATTTTCGAGAAAATCATTTTTTCTGAAAATGATTTCGTCGAAATCATTTTACGATGGAAATCATTTTACATCGAAACAAACGGAGCATAAATGTTTAATTTTGTCTTTTCTTATAAGCTATCATAGTAACGCTACATGTACCACTTTTGACACGTGATTGGAGCCAAAGGTGTAAGCATTTAACACTCATTATTAACACTTTTCAATCACATGTTGACATGAACACGTCAAAAGTTGTAAAAAAAGAATTGATCTCACGGAAAGGGAGTTTTAAAATATTAATTAAATTCATAATTTCTTATCCATTTAATCTTTTGAGACAACTAATATTTTAACCGTTAGCCACTGAATTTAAGAGAACGCCGGCTCTAGCTAGGTTTTTCTGCCTCAACAACTTAATTACATGGAGTATCGTAAGTATTCATTATATACATAAGAACTTTCTTCAGCTGGTTTTGTGGAGTTTTCTTTCATATATATATATACGCTAATTACAAAAATTCAAGTGAAAATTTGGAGAATTTGCCATTACCCTTTTATATATATGTGTATATATAATTGCCTGGCTTTTCCACAAGCATTCATGCATGCAGATATCACCAACAGTACCAAAATACCAACGGACAGACGTTTCACATGTGCATATATGGGCGATCGAGCCCACGTACACCGGCCTTGATCTTAAGATGGCCTGGCTTGCAATTGGGATGGGCTAGCCCAACCTGATCATCAGATTAGCCTCCGGGCTTCGGCTACATTTCAAATGATTTGGCCCAGGCTTAAGCAGCCTGATTGTTGAGAAGGTGCTCCGATCCGATCCTTCAAGGGCACATCATAGACGTCGGCGATAACTTTATCATTGTGAGCAGGCTTAGCTTTATTTAAAAGGTGCCGAATACTAGTAATCATTTGTGGATAAGCTAATAAGAATATATATGTCGGAAAATGAAATATAAATCAAAAGAAAAAGAAGTTGAATACACTAGCATATAACTATATATAGGGCACATCATATGTATGATATATAATATATTAAATCATTATCTATTCTAAGAGTTAAATTCATTATAAAAAATGACAAATTTAATTATTAATTAATATTTTAATAATTTAATTAAAAACGGAATGCCTGTGAGACAGATCGACATGCATGCCCTATAATTAAGGTTAATTAGCATTTGATAATATCTCATTATAAGTCTACGAAGGCACCGCCATTTGACTTTCTCTAAAATCATCTTATTAGAAACGTGGACATGCTGAAATTAAGGTCCACCGGAAATAAAATCAAATATTTTGAAAAGACAGTTCTTTGAAAATATGAGACACAAGATGACTACATTGACTAGTACTACTTATCCATCGCAATTTGCCCTCTAATCACAAAGTCATTTGAACATGTGAGTTTTACTTACATTTTTAATAAAATTAATAAAATATGTGATATTAGTCGTTAAAGCACGTGATTTTTACTTATATTTATAATTTAATAAAATAAATTAAATTAAAAGAAATTTCCTTAACTTTACGCCGGCCGGCCTTCTTATTTTCTCTCCTATATACTAAGTAAAAATGAATGCCGGTCTATAACAATTAATCCCACATCCTTTCATTGTAGGGAAAAAAATCAAATATTTTGAAAAGACAGTTCTTTGAAAATATGAGACACAAGATGATTAGTACTTATCCTCTGCAATTTGCCCTCTAATCACAAAGTCATTTGAACATGTGAGTTTTACTTACATTTTTAATAACATTAGTAAAATATTTGATATTAGTCGTTAGAGCACGTAATTTTCACTTATAGTTATAATTTAATAAATTAAATTAAAAGAAATTTCTCTAACTTTACGCTGGCCTTCTTATTTTCTCTCCTACCAAAAGTACCAAGTAAAAATGAATCCCACATCCTTTCATTGTAGGAAAAAAAAATAAAATCCTGACATATCTAAAATAACAATTTTCTTTTTTATCAAATCATTATATAAAGTTTAAATTTTATCAATTTACTCTCCATGGTTAGAATCATTATCAAATAGATTTTTTCATCTACTTTTCATTAAATTTTTAACAATGTTGTCAAGGCTGAAGGGTACGTGGGCCGAAACCCCTCTCAAAATTATATTTATATTTATAAATTTTTTTTTCTTCTTTTTATTAGGTTTGACTTGTCAGCGCTGTTAAAAAATTTAACGCAAAGTAAAAAAAAAAAATTTATTTGATAACGTTCTAACCTCAAAAAGTAGATTAATAAAATATTAATTTTTAAAAGTGATTCGATAAAAAGTCACAACTCGATCATCGGTCCGATCCATTTTTCCCTGATTGATTGTACTTGTACATCGGAGATCGACGTGGAAGAAGTACTTGTGGGAGATAGGCTGTGTGCGCGCGCGTGAGAGAGAGAGAGAGAGAGTTGTGATAAAAGGGAACATTTGCTGAAAAGTTTTGTGACAAGATTGGTTTGGTTCCTGAATTAAGCCACGCAACACACGAAGTTCTCATGCAACTGAAAAAAAGGTTAAAGTTGAATCAAAATTCAATGCCCCACCTTTTTTGTGTCCCAGGATAGGCCAGGCGACAGCTTCAAGGTCTTATGCAACTAGGAAAAAAAAAGTGGCTTCATGTGGATCATTTTCATTGCATGATCCATGTTTTTTAATTCCTGAATTAACTCACGCAACAAGACCAAAAATTTGCATCATAAAACTCAGTTATAATTAAGCTCGGTTGTGATTAGAAGGGTTAGTCATGTATAGCTCGCTAGAGATCGGAGCTCACTAACGACATTCACAAATTGGAAGCCCAAGTGCCGGTTGGGATCATCATTGCTCTTTGATGACAAAGCTAACTGTTGGTTGATCGGGAATTGAATCTAAGCATCCACAATTGCTATCAAAAGTCCTCACTAGCTCAGATTATAAAGTTTTGTCAGAGGTTGATTGGATCCGCATTATAAATGGGATATTTAGACTATTTCTTTAGTTTGGTGATCCTAGGGTATAGCTACAGTACTCGAATATGGCCAATATTCCATCATTTCTTCAACTCGAGAGATGAAGATACCATGACTTGGCGACACAAGTTATTTGGCTTTGCTAGTGCCCATTCCTGGTAAAAGGATCTAGGCTAGGAGGATAGGGGACTGGCCATCATGGCTACATGCATTTGATATCCAGCTCCTACATAAACTGCATTCAACCAAGGTATAGGGGTTTTTGACCAATTTTCTACAAGTCTAAAACTCTTTCTTTTGGATCATTGCCATTTTCCATCTCTTGAGCAAGACCTGAGTTAGGCATTAGAGCTGTCCCCCGCCGGCACATCTTGACAAGCTCTTTTGCCTAATTTATTTCGTCTCCGTAGGAATTAACTCATAAGTGATCATGGTTCGAGCAGTCTAGTCACCAACTAAAAATTGTCGTAACCAGTTCCATAATTTGATTCATTTTATTGGCCGAATAGACACAAGCAACCACTCCAACTTCTAAAGAAAAAAGTTGCTTCATATAATTCAATTTCATTGTATGATTCATTTTGTTTCCGGAATTATACGGATTGGGAATTTAGTTATTTTGTTATCTAAATTGCTAGTAATTCGTGCAATAAACGTGAAACTCTTTATAGTGCTCATTTGTCTAAACAAGTGTCCACTTGCTCCGACAGACAAGTCTTATAGACACTCTCTTACAATTCAAATTCAAACACCAAATTACTGGAGATTTGGATCCGAATTAACTCGAACAACAATACCAAAAAGTTGCCCAATCAAATTCAGTTTCATCGTTAGATTCATTTTATTGGCTGAATGGACACAAGCAATCACTCCAAATTCTCAAGAAAACAAGAAAAGATTTGTACTATTGTATATATAAATATATAACATTTAAACCAACATCATTGATCATTTTCCTTAATTTCTTCCTGGATTGACACGGGAAAAAACGAACGTACTTGAAGATAAAAAGCAAATTGAGGTTCGTTCATCATTGCGGCTCTGACTTTTTCCCACTCAATTCAAGTTTTTTAACGAAGGATTATTCAGAAGGAAATGCCAGCGAGATTAATTTCTTCAGAAACAAGAAATGGAAATTATCTGGGGGATTTTAAGGATTCAACTTGAGCCTTCCCACATGGACCCTTTGTCCTGATATAAAGCCTGTATTCGTCAAATGTCATCGGCGGATAGAGCGCAGGCCGGTCCTCGGTCACAAGCTCCTTGGCAGGCTCAATGGGCAAGTCGCTCTTTGGGTTATAGAACAAGGCCAGCGACACTCGGTCCTTGGCTGCATTCACGATCACCCGGTGGTCCACACTCTTGTAAATTGCATTACTCAGTACCTAACACATGATCGAACAGAACCTCAAGTTATGATAATAATAATAATAATCTATATATATATTTTTTATGAATAATAATTATGGACTAAGTTTTCTTCGGTTTATAGATTCAGATCTCCAATAATCTGGAGCTTGAATTGCTATATATAAGAAAGTTCCTATGAAATTTATCTATCTAAACAGGTGGCCGGAGTCTCATAGAAGCTTTTTCACAACAATTCTTACAACAAAATTGTTAAAATCTCTATTCGTTTATTAAACTGACATGAATCTTAAGGCATATGTTTTTTTACATGTATTGTTAATAGAATACGTCAGTAAAATATTGACTGACAATTCAATTTGAAGAAAAACTTTATCCTCGTAATTATTAGTGCTTAGATGGAAAGAGGAAAATGTTGCTGTATTTAGAGAGAGAGGGAGACCTGAATTTGATCCCCCATGTTGACGATGAAGGCATTTGGAGCAGGGTTAACAGTGACCCAC
Source organism: Alnus rubra (assembly GCA_028654335.1). Classification (NCBI taxonomy): domain Eukaryota; kingdom Viridiplantae; phylum Streptophyta; class Magnoliopsida; order Fagales; family Betulaceae; genus Alnus; species Alnus rubra. Next base: position 934,176 of record JAJPGS010001499.1, on the reverse strand, counting down.
TCATTGGATTTACGGACTTGGAGTCCGGACACATTCTCATCGGGGAGGAGAAGGGTCAAGCCACCGGGATCAGAGTGCGGGGACAGGCCAAGAGTTAGGTCAGGTTGAGGGCATTTTGGGTAAAAGTTCACCCTCAAGCATGCACCGATCTCCTCACCTCCAAAGGCATTCTGAAGATACTCCTCTCCAAGCCCAAGATTTACGGACAATCCCCTCATCAATCTTCCACATAGCTTTACCGCTTCATCACCGTATTCCCTTAACAAATTCCTGAAAAAAAAAAAAAAAAAACTCTTCGATTACAACCGAAATCTCGCCTATTTTGAAAGACATCTATCTTTTCGATTATTAATTACTCATATCATTACAATAAATTAAATAATTAAAATTCCCTAGGAAAACAATCCTCATCCCTTTTTGGATAAAATATAAGATATTAGATATATACTCTTTAAGTTATAATTCCAGTAGAATAAGACAAAAGCTTAATTTAGCACGTTAGGTGGGGATTATCACAAATGATTTTTCTTTTCTTTTCTATATATGTATATTTTAGATTATCCGAGAACCTAGAGCAAAAGTCCAATCCGCATCTTTAAGAGGTCAAACAACGTGGTTATGCCGCCTTTACATCCCCTCATGTCAGGAGTAGGATTAGGGGTTGTACTACTCGTAAAGTTTCTCCATAATAAAGGTGCATTAGAACTTTCTGGAAATCCAATTTTATTTATTTATTTTAAAGGGGGCCAAAGCCAAAGCCAAAGCCAAAGCCAAAGCCAAAGGCCAATACCATCCAGCAATACTTTCACTGAGTACTCCGACTCCGACTACAAGGAGAAGAAGCGAAGTACTCCGACTCCGAGTACTCTAACGTAACGTCATAGTACTAGTAGCATGTTTTTCAACGAGAAGCGAAACAACCGCGCACTCGCAGACAAATAAGCATATATATATATACCTGCATGATGGTGGGAGTTCGGGCCACTTGCTCTCATTCCTCAACGAGTGAGGCATATAATGGAGGAAGAAATAGTCGCTCCAGTCAAGAATCGCCCCCTTCTCCACGCCCAAGCGACTACCGTACCCTTCGTACGTACTCGGCGAGTTGGCATATTCTTGCTTCACTTCAAGCGGGAGGAGAAAGAACTCGCGCCACACCTCTCTGGCGCGCTTCATCAGCTCGTGGCTCACGCCGTGGTTCACAACCTGAAAGAATCCCCACTCCTGGCATGCGTGTGAGATGAGGCCCAGAGTCTCGTCTCTGAGGCTCTGGTCGGCGCTGAGAAGGTTTTGGAGGTCAATGACTGGGATGTTAATGGGAGTCTGAGCTAAATTCTTGGTGGTTGTAGTGGTGGTGGGGGTGTTGTTCCATGTAGGCCTATCGGAGGGGGGCTTGATATAGCGCGCTGGGATTGCTCTTATCCCACTCTCCGATAAGGCTTGGACTCGGACTATCGGCTCCGGCCAACTTAGCAAGCAGTTCATCTTTTTTGTTCAAAGACAAAGACAAAGACAAAGTGGGTTTATGTTTATGGTGGATGAGTGAGAGGGACTAATTGGATACGTATATATAAAGACTGGGAGGAGCAGCTAATTTCGGCGCCGTGACGAACTTGATTTGCTCATGATCATATTTAAAAGATATTAATTAAAAAAAAAAAAAAAAAAAAGAAAGAAAGAGAAATAAAGAAAGATAAAGGTAGTGTTTCAAACTGCTCTATCCGTTTCCCGAGGAAGAAAATACAGAAAGTATGCCAAAAGCGAACCTTGGGGTACTGGGGTTCACCATTAAGGCTGGGTGGAGCTGGTTGGCTGGACTCTTTTGGACCAGGCCTGCGAGAAAAGTTGCAAGTTGACTCTAGCATTTAATAGACATGTGGGATAGAAGGGACCGATGCCAGGCGAGCTACATTTTCAACACACGTGTCTTCTACAGTTTAAATCCCCAAGCCGCAACCAGTTGTCTCACGAAACATATGTCTTTTTTTAAAAATAAATAAATATAACAATCTCATCTCACTCCATTTTACTTTTTATAGGCACGGTAACAGTCCAATAAAATGCGAGTAAAAAATAAACGTGTAAATTTACAACTTTTAATTTTAATTTTAATTTTTTTTAAAAAATGATTGATCAAAGGTTTTTAAAATTTACAAATACTACAGTTTCTTTTAAATATATATTTTTTTCATTCTTCTACATATATCTAGACCATTTAAGTATAAAAGATGTATAAATTAATCTATTATTAAATCTGTGGGGTTTATATGTAGGTCTCACAAATTCAATTATGATTTTTTTTTTTTTTTAAAAAGGACAAAAAAATATGTATAAAAATGACACAAACACATATTTATATGTGTGTTTGTATATATATATAATTTCTACAATTTCACCATGTGGCACTCAGGCAATGACGGAGAGAGGGGGGGGGTGGCCCCCCTCAACTTTTAAGAAAAAAAAATAATTAAGGTAAAAATAATAATAATAATTAAGGTTTTTTGCTTATTGGCCCTAGCAAAAAAAAAAATTGGTCCCTTGATCGATCCCTTCCCTTTTATTATTTCTTCATCTGGTTTTATTTCATTTGGAACGATAGCTTTATTATCAAAACTTTTTCCTTTAATATTTCATGAGTAGCAACAGACATGTTTGAGAATGTAATAATGGAAGGAACTTTACAAAGTTGTAGATGCTTTGTTTAAAGTAAATGAAAATGGTTTAGTAAAGTAGTGCATTGGAAGAATACATGTGTGGATTTGAGGAGTCGCACGCCTTACCAGGCTCGATTTCCTAAGGATGTGTAGCAAAAATAACGTAAAATGAGCAAAAATAGCTAGATGGCATTAGAAAAGTCAAGAAGATATACGTTTCATTTGTTTTGTGGTGCGTTTAGCAGAATTTGTATTGTGTAGAATAAAGTGTGTTTTCTATAACAGTTAGTGGGCTATTGTGTTAGTTAGAGTTGGTTGTTCTAACAAAAGGAGTAAGAGAATGTTAGCTTTAAGAGTCATATCATTCAAGACTTCAGTTAAAGCCTTGCGAGAAGGTCGATAAGCACACAATTCATCAAACTGAAATTTCTCAATTTCAGTACAGAAACTGAGACATTTTTTATTTTTATTTTTTATTTTCTGAATATTTGGACAGCGGTTTTCTATTACTTTTTTTTTTTTTCCCAAAAACTCTTTTTACTTTTGCTTATTGATTTTTAATTCGAAGGGAATAGTAAAAATATCAAAACTTGGTTATGTTTAATTTATTTAAAATTTACCTTTATACTTTAACCTCTACTTAAGAAAAAAATTTATTTGGCCCCCTCCCATTAAAATTTCTGGCTCCGTCCCTACACTCCGGTGAAAAAATGTACAATATAAGTGAAGAAAAAAAATTAATTATTTAATTGCTATATAGAATAATTGTTTTAGTATATCTATCTAACACCTTGATTTCATTGTTTATGGCCTATAATAATTTGAAACACGTGAAAATCCCCCGCTTGGATTTCGCAAACTTTTTTTTGCCACAAAAGAGAGCCGAAAAAAGAACAGGAAAATATCGCAGGCTCACAGTGGTAGCATTCGATTCAATCGATTGTGTCCGCGACATAGATTCTGTTCGTCTACGTGTTCGACTAGTGGTCAACTATCAAACCTAAATAAATGAGTAATCTAAAGATTATCTCAAAAGTTTACGAAAATATATTATAATAATTCACTTTTATTATAATTTCTTTATAAATTTAACTGACACTTTAAATGAGTGTTACCTAGTACAACATTAGTGAAATAATTCAGCAATAAAATTTAATAGAAAAATTAAATTGTTTAGTAGCTGATTAAGTGCTACTTAAATTATCACATCAAATTATAAAAAATTTATAATAAAAATTATAATACTCCTAACTGCACTAATATATAATTTTTTAAATTATTATTATTATTATTATTATTATTATTATTTTTTGGTTTGGTGGCCAGAACACTTTACTTTTCGGGGCCTCAATTTTGCGACAAGATTAGCTTTCAGAATTTAAAGCTAAACCCTACATTTTCTTGTTTGGCTACATTAGGTAGGTCTCCTACCTGTAAAGCAATTGTTTCTTTTATTTCGGTAGAACTCCCGCAATTAATGCTTATAAATAAATAAATAAATTAAAAATTAAACAAGAAAATGTCGGCCAAAACTTTTGGTCTTAAAATCCGAGTCACATTTTGCGATTTCGTAAATTAAAACTATGATATTAAATTAAATTGTAAGAAATATATCGTTTTGTACTACAGTTTTTAAGAATGACAATTTGACAACATAAAAAAATATGTATTTCCAAATGGCATGTAAGATATTAAATTTTTAAAAATACACATTTTAAAGGCTAAATTACAATTTTAAATGTCAATTTAAATGCAATTTCACCAAAAGAGTAATTGTTTTTTAAAAAAACTGCACGTTTTAAAATCGCAAATTCACACGGATCTTACTCGACCATTTCTACAAACCTTGATCCTTAGAGAATAAGTATTTGAAAGGAGACATGGTATAATTAATATGACATAATGATTGACATATACATCTCTCTAACCAGCATCCTATTGATCTATCTTGTTTGGCAAAATTTGGTTAGGTCACATGGGTTGTGTTTCACATACCAAACTTGTCACGTTCATAGTCAACTTATTTTTTATTTTTTAAAATAATAATAATAATAATAATAAATCAAGAAGACAAAGAAAGCCATCTAAATATTCTTAAATTTTGTTAAGTAATGTGAGATAATTAGTGTCAAAATATTCTTTTGGAGGAAATGTTGTGGATTCCATCTTTGTTAACAAAAATATTGAGATTTGTCGGTACAATGACTATACGCCAAGCATTAGGAGAAGCTTGTAGACAGAAAGCATGGTGAGAGAGGTCCATCGAAAGTCCGACAAAACCACCTCTAATGGTTAAGTCATAATGAGTAGGAGAATGAGAAAATATACTAACCGAGTGTAGGTATGTGAGAGAAAGAGAGAGATTGTGTACATGATGGAAGGGTCTCATCCTCGATGTGTAAGCTGGTGTTCCTGACCTTTCTTGCCTAGGACTTCAAGGGCCCTTTGGCTCTAGTTGGACTTATTGTTTGAGAGAATCTACGACTGTTGAGGCCGGTGGGTGGCATGGAAGATCGTTATCTCACCTGGCGAGAGAGGAGATTGACTGTGATGTGCTTCATTAGGACGTAAGTGCAACTTCTTGTTAATCTTGGAACTAGTGTGAACTTCGCCATTAGGCCCTTTCTTGGTTTACGTCGTTGGTCTTGGGCCTAGGCATGGTCTTGATTGTCGAGATTAAGCTTGACATGGTCTTGGCCATCATGCTTGGGTTTGAGTTTAGATCCCCTTATAAATCGGAGACATCTTTTAGTATCTTCTTGTCAAAAAAATGACTTTGAAAATAAAATTTTGCCATTCAAATGAAAAATAAGAAGGCTAAAAATAAAGTAATTGACGGTGGTTATAGAGCATGACCTAGCCATGGTTGGATCATGCTCCTAGTCAACCACAATGGTTTGCAGCCACCCTACGCAAAGGGAGTTAGATCGAGGTGGCTGAGCTACCATCTCTAAACGAGGTGGCCGCAAGTTACTCTCTCTAAACGGGGTGACTGAAATATACCTTGGCCTCTAACAGAAGGGTGGACTCTTGTGGCCACCCCAATCTAAGGGGGTAGTTTCATCCCCTCGAATTGGAGTGGCCATCATGGGTGGATGGGAGCAATTAAGCATGACCTAGCCATGGCACTAACAACTACATTTTCAGTCCAACCACTTTTTTCTATATTTATTAAGGAACTTAATTAATACTTTCATAGTCATTTATGACGAAAATTATGATAGAGGTCTTGGATATAGAATTGGCTTAAACTCATGTCCTAAATCTTTTAAATTGAAAACTAAGGTGATCTTAAGGTCAAAATATCGAAAAGCACATGCGGGTTTTGACTGGATTTCCCTATTAGTTATATCAATTTCAATAACACTACTCATCAGCATTTTTACAAATTTTCTTTCTTATTACTTCTCAAGATCCAAGTGAAGAGAGAACAACCAATTTAAAGTAAACTCCAAAATGCATTTGAGACCCATTCTATTTGTTTGGTTAATATCAGCCAAGTCTCATAATGGGATGTACTCCATAAACCGAGCTACAACTCATTTGCTCATATTCGCAGTTTTTGAACAAGACAAAGTATAAATGTCATCAAACTATTCCGCAAATCCATCTATCTCACCTAATTCTCGTAGGATGTCCTCCACAAACTCAGCTACAACTCATTTCCTATATCTACTATGATCTTCCTTTAATTTTCTTTACTCATTTTTAACAATTTTCTTTCATTTTTTTTTTTTTGGCAACACGTACAAGATGGAAGGATAAAAGGAACCATCTAATTTTGTTATAGTATTAATTTAATAATTTTTTATTTGTTTAATTTTTTTTATTATATAAATAGTAATTTAACATAATATTAGAGCAACAATAATGCTATAAAGGAATTAGAGTCCTCCCAAATGTCATATGAATTTTAAAATTACCATTGAATTTGAGATAATTATTATAAAATTTTGATTAAATAGTAATTTTAAAATCACATGACATTTGAGAAAATTCTTAATAAAATTATTCATTAGAGTATAAATTTTAAATTTAAACATTTACTCTACAATTTATCATTTAAAAATAAATAATAATTTAACGTAATATCAAAATAATCACAACATTAATTTAAATCTAGACTATGAGAAGTTATCCTTTGGAAGACTTGCACGAAAGGTTAAGTGAATAAATAAATCTTTTTTTTTTTTTAAAAAAAGTGAATAAATAAATAAGTAATAATGATTTAAAAAATGATTTATTTGTAGACAACTGGACCAGAAATGGCAGAGAAACTTACCAGAAATGTCAGAGAAACTTCCTTTTTTGTTGGTTTAATTACGTCTCTATCGTAATTACATGCACTCCTGAGTTTTGAGAAGGATAACCACGTGCTCTTTTATTTATTTAATTAATTGAAGGATTGCCAACTGCCAACCATGTCCTCGCGGCCAACTAAGAGTGTGGCTATCATCGCCCAATTATTAAAGCAGTGGGTGAGGACAGAAGTACAGGTGTGTGTCGCTTCACGTGAAAGAAACGAGATGTTTGTGACGAAAATGGATTGCTCGCGATCGATGCCGACATAAAAACATTAACCTAAAAAGCTTTTTTATTAGTCGGTCCAATATTCGTACGTAGGTAGTCCACACCCCACAGGACCACAGACTGCCCCTCAATTATAAAAGATTAAAGACCACCTTGTTAATGTGGGCTTGACTTTCAGTGTGCTACACGAGTGGGCTGGGGGATTAACACCCAACATTTCAGAGTGGGGGATTTTCTGATTTCTAATTATGTAATAATTTAGACAAAGACCCAAAGAAAAAACAAAAGTAGGTTATGTTTAGACTTTGGTAAAGTTTTTTAAAAGTTTTTTATTTTTTGAAAATCATTAAAGTTGAGAAGTATTTTTCATGGGGTTCATATTTTTTTTTTAAAAAGTGTTATATGTAGGATCTGTAGATGAAAATTATTTCGAAATTCTTTTAGCTTTAGTGTTTTCAAAGAAACAAATATTAAACATGGATGGGAAAACACACATGTTCATTTTTTTATTTTATTTTTAGATGTGGAGGCTAATACCTTAAAAAATAAACACATTTTCTCATCTAAGTAGATGGTTTCAATTTCAAAGGTCGTGATCAAGTAATCATCAACTTCTGAGGATGGGTGTCCAATGTATTATCTATCAAGATCTTGTAAGGACTTGTTGTTACGATCTTTGTGTTTCATATAGGTTAAGTCTAATTTTAATATTGTGTATATAAGCTTATGGGTACCATTTTCTTGTAAGCTGGTTTTTAATAGTGAGTTCTACTCAAAGTTTGTATCATTTCGTATCAGAACCAAATACCATGTCATGGTTCGAGTCGCAAGGGGGCGATCTATGAGCTGGATTAAAATACTGAAAGATGAGTGGAACTTCCAAAAGAGAAAGGGTTAACATCGGGCCAGTGTCAATAAAGTGGGCTGCGGTGGATGTCGGCTGTGAAAGCGTGATGGTATATATGTTACAATCTTCGAGTCACGGAGGGCGCGACTTATGTCTAATCGTAAGGGAAATGTGTCAAAGAGTATATACACACATTGTTAAGATTAAACTCGATCAACCCTTGTGAGACACAAGAATTGTACCACTTGCATGTCATTGATTAGTAGCTTTAAAGTATATTTGAATTATCTTATTCAATTTGTTATTATTCTTATATAAATAATTCTTACTCCCCCCCTTGCATCTAATAATGGTAGGTTCCTGGAAGTGGTCAAACACGATCGAGAAGGTTTCATGTAGATAACAAATATGACGAGCTTTTGAGGTCGACCATTTGGATATACTTGATTGAACAAAGCGCGTCGAGTAGGCTGAGGAAGTTTGTAATTGTACGTTAGGCAACATGTAAAATGTTCAAAGAGATGGCCGAGAGAAAAAACTCTCCACCATAAGTGATTGATGCTGATATGTACGTTGATTAGTAATAGAAAGCCTGCTGATTATGATATGCATAAGAGAATTGATTGGTGCATAACAGATATGCAATTGTTTACTACTTTGTCAGTGGGATGAACCTTATAAAATTTTAAGTTTATTTTAGGTAGGGTAAAAAGTTTATTTTAGAATAATTTGTATAGATTTCTTTATAATTTTTATGGGATCAGGACAGTACAAAGCTCAGCTCCAACGTTGTTTCATCCCTGTTTGTGGGTGTATTGAATTGCTCAAGATTTCTTATGACTTGAACCAAAGATTCCAAACTACCTCTCCGGCCAAGATTTAATTATGTATACTTTTCAAGTGAGTTTAATTTTCACATCCTGTATATTATTTTATTTATACTAAATAAATCAAAAGAATTTGTCCACATGATCCAACAATACAATTTAGGCCGAGTTCCAACATGATTAATTATGGGGACGGCTGGGCACTCTGTCTGCTTAGTGACGTTGTTTCCATTAGTGAATGGAGTGGTTCTCACCCGGTCGTCATCTTGTTACATAGTAATGGAAGTTAAACTGAAGTTAAAGTTTGAAGAACCAGTTGATCTTACGCCAACCCACAAATCAAATGAACCTGCAAAATAGAAAGAAGATCAAGAACGATTGAAAATGACTTCCCCCAAAATTTAGCGGTGACATTAATTCCGAAGCTTAATTTAGAATTAGGCTAAGGAAGGTAATGTTCTTGCCTTTTATGAAGTGTTTTTCCTGCTTTTAGTTAGCTAGGAATGGGGCTCAAGGAATAACCAAATTGATTCCTTACTGCCCCCATTCTCTTGCGTAAATGTCGATCTCCTCCATACCCAGAACATCGAGGGCCTAAGGATTGCATGCAATACGGCTAGAATGTTTTGCGGGCGTTGCCTTCTCAAAGTCATTACTCTCGCTTTTCTAGACTCGGCTTGCCTATAGTACCGGTTCGAGACGAGCTTTGTTAAGCTAATTATGGGCCGGAAATGCCTATTCCTTGGGAAACTATTTTCAGGTACACCAAAGTTGACTACAATATATTAAGATTTGTTACAAATATGTTTAAAATATAGGATGATTTTGTTTATTCTGCATCATAAATTTACTTTCCTACCAACCACCTGTGAAAAGAGTCGTGTTGTCCATGTTTCACCTTGTAAAAATCTTAATTAAAATAGAAGGCAAATTATAGAGTTAGATTTTTAAATTATTAAATATCATAAATTTTTTAATTAATAGAAATATATATATATATATTTTTTATTTATTAAGCCAAGGTAGCTTACTAGCTTGTGCTTACGTAGCAGCAAGGTAATGACGTCCCAGCAATAATTTTTTATACGATCACATATATCTCGTGCTTTATTTCTTTCTTTCTTGCTGGCGACTCTTTTTGTCTTTTTGATGAAATATGCACGGGAAAGCAGTTTAATAGAGGAAAATGAAAGAAGAAAAATCTAAACAGTAACAGGGTAAAAAAAGAATTCGGAAAGGATTGAGACAGGTGTCGATCGATGTCATGACCATAAATTGTCGCGGCCGTGCCATTTTTCTTTTAGGAGTTAGGATAATGTTTGCCACGTGATCAAAATGCCCAAGTGGTGTCGGCCACCCATTTTGGACTAATACTCTTTTTTTTATATATATATATATATATGTGCTATCGGGATATTCATATTTGGTACTCTTCGTGGCCAAAACAGCCAGCTCAGGCGCCACAACGTAGGAGGATCTATCTTCTAGAATTAAATTATTTAAATTAAGACAGTTTAAGAAAGTAGGTTGTTTGGTTTACCTGTCGGACGGTTTAAACTATTAGAACCTACTTATTTGGGACAATTGAATTTTAAGCTGCTTGAATTTTACAGAATAGGTTGCACGGTCCACTTGTCCTAAATAATTTAACATGTTAAATATTTAGTATATTGATGCTTTTGTTTTTTCGCATGTCTTGGTTAAGAAACATAACATTCTAATGTAGGACTTTGTTTCCCCTTTTTAATGTATATTAAGTTATCTAGTCTAATCCGATTACATACACCAAACTAAATTATAAAATTATATATAATTTTACAATAACATTTGAGGATATCATATTTCATCATGCCACAGGAGTTCTTAATAGATAAATAAGACAAAAAATAATAAACATCATAAATACTACTGAACAACTTACCAAAGCATGCTCGTGAACACAATTGACTCAGGTAAGGGATGAGAGCTACTTCCTTGAAGCTTAAAGCAACCCAAAATTCTCCAAGAACTCATCTCTCTCTCTCTCTCTCTCTCTCTCTCTCTCTCTTCGTCCTTCACTTCCTCTTTTTGGTGGATCTAGACGACTAAAAGGTCGTTAAGGTTCCATCAAGGGCCTTAAATAAACCCTTAACTACTTCTACCAATTTTTTAACTTAATTATCTAAATCGTATGCAATCTGTCACCATTAATTAGAGCGATCCTCATGTCGTTTGAGCGTAACGTTAGGATTTTTTAACTTATTCTATGTGGCTTCGCGCATTACCGTTTAAAGGGTTACTTTATATAATCCGAACGGTAGGGTTTCATGTACCCTTTGTGGCATACTATTTGAACGGTTTCTATTCACCGTTTGAACGGTCTTGGACATATTTTACAAGTGTTTTCCAAGCCAGTTTTTCTAATTTATACCTTAACCATTTTCTCTTACTCATCTTGTTTTTCTAATTTTGTTAAGGCGTTATTCATCCTAACTACAATCGCCTTTGCGATCGAGCCTTTTTGAAACTCGAATTTTGAAGTCTTCATGCTTTCGTTCGTTCTAAAGTCATTCAAACATGCTTATGATACCTAAATTACCACTGTGTTTTTTTTTTTTTTTTCAAATAAAAAAAAAATAAAATTTGATGCCCGGCTGAGCCGCAGCCAAGATGAGGTAAAAGTTTGGAGGGTTGAGTAACTTTAGACTTTTATTGAGAGATGTTTGCACGCGTGATTTTTTTTCATTTTGGGATTGAAAGAGAGCCGCAAGTTCTGAATGTTTGATTCTCACTCAAGTAATAACACGTGGCTCTCGATCTGCCCATAACCACTTTTGATTTCGACATGAGGAGACATTTGATGAAAACCACATCGATCCATCATTTGCTGTTTTGCTTCAAAAAAAAATTATCACACTTTATTTCCAGGTGATACAATTGAAATGGGCATCTCAGATTCGGATCTTTTGAATAGGTTATATCAATTGGTTTAAAAAATTGAAAGGACTAAAAGTTTTTTTTTTTTTTAAAAAAAAATGGGTTAGGGAAATCTTTTTTAATCTAGTTTATTAAATCTTTAAATTCTCGTAGGTTCTAATAACATATGTAAATTTAATAGACCGAATTCAAAGAATTCCTCCAATTCATTTAAAAGAAAATTATTTTCTAATGGGTGGCTTTCCAATTGATGTTTGAAAGTATTCTTGATAATTTTCCTTTCATTTTTTCCCTTTAAAATTAAGAGTGGCAAAGAGTCAAAGACCCACATTTTTTTTTCTCTCTTTGAAAAAGAAACAGATATATATATATACTAATTAATGACTCAATAGAGAAAAAATTTAGTTTTCTAGAAGAGTGATTGCCGTATAATCAGACATAAAATGGGAGGCTAACAAGGCCGCTCATTGTATGACTAAGTTTGCAACTTTCTAGTTGTTAGATGAGGAGTAGATAGGGGAATATCCTCTATTCTTTCACGACGTTATTCTTGCTAAGCAAGATGTTATAATTGGCCGATCAATAAAAGTTTAATTTCTCAAAAAATAAAAAATAAAAAATGAATCCGTAGACATAACTTTCGTCAACATTTGCCTACGTGGCAATTTATTTTCATTTTTTTTTAAAAAAAAAAAAAAAAAAACTATAAAACCATTATAAGAGAAAATGCTAGGTGATTTTCTTAAATAAATAAATAAAAACAAACTGTTATATAAGTAAAATAGGCCGAAAATTATGCCCATGATTGTACAAGAATCAATTTTGATTTTTCCCTTCTAGAAAGGATAGCCCCACGAGTTAAAAATGAATCACATGGGAGACGGAAGTTTCTCACGCGTAGTCCCCCATACCCATCACACTCGTGGTTGCCGCCAATATGCCATATAGGTCCCCGTACAGACAGATGCCTGTATCAGGCCCACCTACCAAGATGGAGCAGATCATAGGAACTAATATAATAAAATGGAAAATACTAAAAAATAGAACAAGTAAATAATTAGTGCACAACTACAAGATATATTGGAGGAAATTTACATTTGTGTACCCTATTTCAATGTGTCTTGAGGTCGTTGTGCGCTAATTATTCACTTGTAGTGCGTGTATTACAGCCCCCTTTGAAAGATTTTCTTACGTGCCGTTCAGGCAAAGAAAAAGAATAAAAAGTATTTTCAATTCTATATTTTTAAAAGATTTAAAGGCGTGTTGTGATGTAATATAAAAGTTGGATCAATTTTTGAGTATTTTGTTAATGTTTTGAATTATTAGTTAAGCAAAGCATTTGTATTTCAAAAGGTTAAACCGATACGAAATAATAAATTTAATCATATAATCAAAATATTTTAACATTTCTCCTCACGTGTAGGAGGTAAATTGTGAGTTAAAGTTCGAATACAGGGCTTTTAATTCTGAAGTAATACTAGAAGGAAGACCTATGTCCTTTCAAAATTGATGTAACTTTTAAAAGCACCATTGAATTTGTGATATGTAATTATTGGATTTTGATATAAATTATAACGATAGTTTTAAAAGCTACATTAATTTTGGGACGACACAACGAGGACATTGATCTTCCTAATAGCATTACTCATAATTTTAATACCATGTTAAATCACCATTTATTTAAAAAACTTAAACGAATAGAAAAAAAAATTTAAATATAACCATTCAATCAATATTTTAATAATAATGCTACTTTATATATATATATATATATATATATATATATATATATATATATTTTGTTTATAATAGGCCCTCCTTTTAAGCTCGATCATGGACCATTGGGGGGTGGGGGGAACATTCAAGGAAAGGGAAGTGTGAACGGGGAAATGGTAATGGAAATGGAAAACGTGATTAAAATGGTGGGAGGATCTATTCACCCAGTGAGATTAAGATTTCTGTCACGACTTTTATATATATATATATATATAAAACAAATTAGGTAGAGGGTACGTTTAGTAGTAGCAGTGATAAGAACAGATGAACAATCAAGAAATTAACAAGTAGCTAGATACCAGACCTATCTATCCTAGAATCTAGAGAGTGTGTGTAATAGTTTATTACCTTTTTAATTTGATTTATTCCTCTCAATCACACTCAGTTGCAATAGGTTCAATAATGTAGAAGAAGTACTACTCTTTTTGTTTGCTGGATAAGGACAATCATTTTGAAAATTCTAATGCTTTTTTTTCTTTTCCTTTTTTCCTCTTACCTTTTGAGGGGAGAAAGGGAAAGGGAAAGAGGGGGGAGGGGAAATGAGCAGAAAGATATCATTGTCAAAATAAATATCATATTTTTGAGTTTGAACATTATCTTTATCATTTATTTTTTATTTTAATTATATATTTTAAATATTGTGTCTCATTTATTAAAAAAAAGTTTCAGTCAACACGTGAGAGAAAGTGTTAAAACATTACTTCAATAATTAAACCAGCTATTTCTTATCCGCTTAAAGGGTCACTTCGATGTTTAAGTGAATATCAGTTAGGGAAGATAATGAGCATAAAAGAATTCAAAGAGACATAGTACTGTATGGTTAGAATGGTGCGTATTTTGTGAGTGAGCTTCTTTCAGTTTTCTTTATGGAATGTTTTTTCACTTTTGATTGGCCGGGAGAATAATCCATCCATAAGATAATTGATTTAATTATGTGCGTAGCTCTTACTTTATTATGTGAACGTCCCTTAACTCCCGAAAATAAAAAGACATTAAGAGTCCACGTGACATAGGTCAGGATATCATATACATGTACAACATATTTCTAGTGCTTGTGCAGCCCGTCGATATGGACTTGGCCGAGTTTAGTAGATCCATAAAACTCATCCCAAATGGTTTTGTTGGGGGCTAACTTGAGTCCGATCGAAAAACCTCATTTTCTAGAAGTTAATTCTTAGGTACACCATAGGCATGCAATTAGTGATTTAACAAATTGCATATATATATATATATATATATGGTGACCTCACGATGGCAGTGCTTTTTTAGACTCCATTGGTTCACCAATCACCACTAAAAGAAGAAAAGAAAAGCTTTATGTACTCCAATGGACATGACAAAGATCGATCAGAGCAATGTGTTGTAACAAAAGCTCATTTGGCCAAATCCTTTTGGGAACCTTTCATTTATTCTTCTTTTTCTAAGCATGCCCATGTGGATCTTTACCACTTTGGAGAACTTTGGCTCATGTGTTTGATGAAAAAAGATTGTGCGAGGGAGTTGGCATTGCCGGGGTCTTTCTTTTTTTCGTACAAGAGTCGACATCGATGCATGTGCACAAGGCATACAAGTAACCTCAGCACTAGTGCCGCACTTTGTTCTATCATAATCATTTTCGTCCCCCCACACGTTTGTGGGTGCTTTTAACCAAACAAAGTTACAAACGACAGCCACACATTAAGATATGCGTCACAGATTGCTCTATCGTTGTACTACAATGACGCTAGCATGACAATTCAGAAACCCTGGTGGCAAGAAACTAGGTGTACGTATGATAGATTGTTAAGTTCTAAGGTTAGGAACTTAGACATTTTCAAGCACAAGATTCGAGATTAAAACATACCTTTTATTATCACATTCAACTCTCTAAATAAAGAAGACTAATGACTTGAAGAAGATCACTCACAGATCGGTAATAACGTCTCCTACGAAAATTACAAAGTTTTGGAGATAAGTCTTCTAGATACCAGGCTAGATATTATTGATCTATAGAACCATTCTCCTACTCTATATAAATGACAACATCAATTGAAAAACAACTACTATGTACGTTAATGCCCTACTCAAATGAAATAATAAACATTAAATGAAAGACTACAACTAGACATTATAGTGCTTCATCTAACTACTGACCAATAACAATTAAAAGACTACTATTCCTCTGCATGCAAACGTGACTTCATAATAGTTCATGTGAGAGAAGGCATCAGACCCTACTTATTCAGCGAGGAGTTCGAACACTTGTTCGGACAACCCGACTAATGTTGAATTCGAGTGTCCTCACGCATGAATTGCTAATATTGTGTGTGAGAAGGCATCAAACCTTCTTTGTTCGGTAGGGAGTTTGAACACCTAATCGGACTGCCCGACCATGCATGCATATAAGGTTTAATTCAGGTATCCCCTCACATAATCATTGCATATATTCCATCCTTTGGTTGTGCTGTCAATCCACTTGAAAATTCGGGTTAATCCAACACCAAAGCGAACGTGCGTCAGTTCACGTACGTTGAATGAAAAATTATTAAACTTCCAATCCCTAATGCCATTAATGGGTATATAAGTTGGCAAAAGCCTAATCATAAAAGCAGTTGAGTATTCAACCACTGCTGTCGTTCTTGGTGTATTTGATTGCTTTGACACTTCCAATTCCTAATGCCATTAATTATGGGTATATAAGTTGGCAACAACCTAATCATAAAAGGAGTTTTTAAGTATTCAAACGGAATCGAACCACTGCTGTTATTGCTGTGTTTGATTGCTTTGGTTCATGATGTCAAATGATTTGGCTAATCACTATATATTGTCCTAATGATTGAAGCCTTAATTGGTTCTTGGGTATTCTGCACGTGACAACATATAAATCATAAAATTTGTAAATCTAATTTAAACCATAAATGAATCTGCATAAAATAATGATAGCTTGGTGTCATTGCTTTCGAGGAGAAAATAAAAGGAGAAATTAAGAAAGGGAAATTAACAATGAATAGTTCATGTTACGTGAATATGTAATCGATCTTGTAACGTGTCTTTCAATAAGAAAATACGTTGGATTTAGATTTTTTTTTTTTACTTATTTTGATAGACAATTAGGTTATGAGGGAACCTAGACATTTTCAAATACAAGTTTTGAGATTGATTTTTGCATGCATTTTATTATCACATTCAACTCTTTAAATAAAGAAAACTAACGACTTGGAGAAGATCACTCATAAATTGGTGATAACATCTCTTACGAAAACTACAAAGTTTTGAAGATAAGTCTTCTAAATACTTGGCTGGATATTGATCCATAAAACCATTCTCCGATCCTACTCCATTTAATTGACAACATCAATTAATCGAAAGACAACTACTATGCACGTTAGTACCCTACTCAAACAAAATAACAAACATTAAATGAAAGACTATAACTAGCTAGGCATCATAATGCTTATCTAACTACTGACGAACATCAATCGAAAGACAACTACTATGCACGTTAGTACCCTACTCAAACGAAATAACAAACATAAATGAAAGACTATAACTAGGCATCATAGTGCTTATCTAACTACTGACCAATAGCAATTGAAAGACTACTGCTCCCATGCATGCAAACGTGACTTCATAAAAGTTCATGTGAGAGAAGGCATCGAACCCTACTTATTTGGCGGGAGTTCGGACTGTCCAACTAATGTTGGATCGGGTGTCTTTTTGCATGAACTGCTAATATTGCATGTGAGAGGGTATCAAACCCTACTTGTTCGGTAGGGAGTTTGAACACTTAATCAGATTGCCCGACCATGCATGCATATGAGGTTCAATTTGGGTACCCTCTCACATAATTAATCATTGCGTATATTCCATCCTTTGGTTGTGGTGTCCATCCACTTGAAAATTTGGGTTAATCCAACACCAAAGCTAACTTGGGTCGGTTCACAACACGTTGAATGAAAAATTAGTAAACTTCCAATTCCTAATGCCATTAATGGGTATATAAGTTGGGAAAAGCCTAATCATAAAAGGAGTTTTTAAGTATTCAACCACTGCTGTTCTTGGTGCATGTATTTAATTGCTTTGAAACTTCCAATTCCTAACGCCAATAAAGGGGGTATATAAGTTGGCAAAACCTAATCATAAAAGGAGTTTTCAAGTATTCAAACGGAATCAAACCACTGCTGTTATTGCTGTGTTTGATTGCTTTAATTGGTTCATGATGTCAAATGATTTGGCTAATCACTATATATTGTCCTAATGATCGAAGCCTTCGTTCTTGGGTATTCCGGATGAATCTGAATCAAATAATGATAGCTTGATGTACGTCATTGCTTTCTAGGAGAAAAGAAAGGGAGAAATTAAGAAAGGAAAATTAACAATGACTTCCTTTGGCACCACTTTTTAATTTGCTCAAACTTTTGTTTTTTATTAAAAAGGTACAAGTATTAATAAATAATTCAAAATACAAAACATTTACAAAATACTGAAAATTACTTTCGCTTTTATGTCAAATCAAAACATTCTTAATAATCTAGAAATAACATTAATTAAGTTTTATAGTAGTAGTGAAGAAATTTTCAAAGGAACAAAAAGAAAAGGCAGAAAACTTTAATTTGCTCACAAAATGAGATTAACTATGAGACTATAATTAGCACAAAAATTATTCATCTAAAAAAAAAAAAACATAAAAATTACAAAGGGGAACATGTACATGTCTGTATTAAAGATTTGTAATACCATCAAAAGAAAAATATTTCTGCATGGAACAGGAAAGGTAGTCAGAAATTACTCGTTATTTATTTCTTCAAAAATTGAGTTCCATGGCTTCTCTTTTTTAAATTAGGTACTTATTTAATGCTTATTTCCTTTAAAATTTTCATATTTTTTTTTTAATATTTTGATTTTTTAATGGATAGTATATATAGCAGATATCTCCCAAACAATTGCTGAGGCGGTCACCATTGGTAGTCGAAGCGGCAGTACTGCTTGCCGCAACACCCAGTATTTAAACAACATAGAGAAATGCTAGAACTTCTTCTAGTGTTTTTTTGGGGGACCTTCTATGTTGACATGACATGCTTATTTAAAAAAAAAAAAAAAAACTACACCTTGATTTCTTAGCATAAAAGGACCCCAGAAGAACACTAGAAGGAGTTCTAACATTTTTCCTAAACATAATAAGGAGAAGAAAAAAAAATGATTTCAGTCAGATGAGTGTTTTAAGTATTAATTTAACCATTCGTAGAACCAAAACCCAGTTAGCATGAATTTGCTCTTCAGTCGATTTCATATTGTAATTCATATTTGCCTGCCAATTCTAGAGGCAAACATGGAGATCGATGAGGCTGCTGAGTAGCTTTTCTCACGGGATAATTTATCCTATAGAGCTCCATTGATGGTTACTTTTAGATAATGTGGACATTTACGGCTGGCAGCAAGCTGCCAAATTATCTTTGAACAATAATGGTGCTCATATATATATATATATATTAAAGCGCATACTTTTGGCAACATTTGGAAAGTACTGGTATGTGTGAAGAATGAATATGGCGAAGAAGATGAACTTTGCCTCCTTTTTGTCATTGTTTTTATATTGCAGGCCGACAGGCCGACTTGAATCTTAGCTTGCGCCTAACAAGACGAGAAAGCCTGTGCAGTTACCAATAATTAAGATTAAGGATAGTGGAGGGAGGGACTCTCTTTCTCATCCCTTCAAATATATATTATCGTTTATAATAAGTAAGATCAAAACTGGTCAAATTGTCAATGATGGATGTTCCCTGGTGTCGAAGCCATGATAAAACAACACTTGTATCCTCTTCTCTAAGGTAATTTTTTTGGATTAAAAAATTAATACAATCAAGCTGTCGAGCCATTTCAAAACCCAGTTAATAAAAATACATTTAAGAATTGCGACTCTACTTTTAAATTTCTTAAAAATGCACCCTTTGTGTATGTTGCACCAAAACGTCAATTTTTTTTTTCTTTCTTTTTTGTGATCCAAGAGTGCGTGATTTCGGCCAAACGCACTCTTTGGAAATTAAAACCAGCATTATAGCGTGGTTGGGTTATTGGGAGAGATTAAACAGGAAAGCATGGACCAAACTAAGGGTATCCTCCACTTACTGAATACTGATGACT
Organism: Alnus rubra; assembly: GCA_028654335.1. Classification (NCBI taxonomy): domain Eukaryota; kingdom Viridiplantae; phylum Streptophyta; class Magnoliopsida; order Fagales; family Betulaceae; genus Alnus; species Alnus rubra. The sequence continues at coordinate 914,506 of JAJPGS010001499.1, read as the reverse complement.
TGCGCCTGCTTGAATAGTCATAACCATCGACTTTCCTCATATATTATGGATTTAAATACTTGGGCCTAGCATTGTGGCAGATCATGGGCCCATTAGCAGTAAAAGCAGGGAGTCCACGGACAAACAAAATATGCAGAAACACAAGAAGATGGTCGACCCAGGGTACCCCTATTTACAAATGCTTTCCATACACACATATACAGTTAGCGACAGAGAATTATCAATTAGGCACCAGCCCCAACCAATGTTATTAACTAAATAACCCTCCAGTGGCTAGCATATCAGCTATATTATAGATGCTACTAGGGTAGAATCGAGGATCTCCTTTGGAATTTCTTGCTTGAATTTCATGAAATTCGGGCAGGAAATGAAGACAGCCCAGGGTAGAGGGCCCAACTGCACTCGGCCCCAATTCCTGACTCCCCTCTCATTCTCTACACGGAATTCGGACAGCAAATTCCAGAGATCCATCACTACGATAGTGTTTATAATCACATAAAAGTTGCCACCAACATCGACCCATAACAAGAATGCTGACTTCCAAAGAGAATAAACCCAAATGCATGTACTTATGTTAGGCCTGTATAGATGGAGGATGGAAGATATAGGTCTTATAATACAGGTAATCCCCAAAAGATTTTCCTAAGTGTACCTGATTTTCGGGATGATTTAAAGCAAGGTAGACTTATGATGACCTTGTATAGACCGTAAACGTTTTCGACCAGATATTTCCACAAATTTGGACGCATAATGCATACACTACAAGACCTTCAGATTTCTTTGACAGGTATACACTACACAACTGGAGAGTTCAATTCCAAATGGTCAACCAGAAACAAATCATCGAAGGTTGGAATGGTAAAGAAAAGGATGGAATCATACATGCCAAAACCATGGCTTCTACGCACCGTGTTAAGCACGATTAACATTCCCAAGGGCAAATTAGATGCACTCAGCCCTGCATGACACTTGTAAGGCACTATGTAAAGGGTGCTCCATTTGGTCAAGGGACCCCAACAAATAATCACAAAAGCAAGCAAGTCCCAGGTGTAAGGAGGGCAATATGGCAACTTTTTTTCGTGAGGATAAATTGAACAACCTTGCATGTATAATATTACTCACTCCCCAAGTTTAAAGAACCATCCTTCATTAGCTTCATGCTTAGACTGTTAAATCTGCCCCTAGAGTAATGCCGAGAAGCCTTTCTCCAATCCGTTCCAGTTTTCATCATAGCCACAAATTCATCATAGCTGATAAGCCCATCCTGCATTCATAAAACAATGTCAGATTTGTAATCTGCTAGGGCGAAACTGGGCTAGTGGCAAATCGTTGGATCTTCACCTTGTCTGTATCCACTTCTTGGAAGATGTCATTTGCTACATTTGTACAATCATCTGCTCCATCTTCCATCAATGCATCCCGAAGCTCATCTGGCTCAATGTACCCATTGCCGTCCTTGTCAAAGTAGGAGAAGGCCTTATGAAGATGCTCGTCATTAGCCAACCTTTGTAGATGGAGGGAAACAGCAAGAAATTCTCCATAGTCAAGTGTTCCTTTCCCATTATTATCTACCTGTTTCCAAGAAGTTTGTCCATTCATACTTAAGAAACAAATTTACTACAGCAGCCCATATTTTCACCATTCAAAAATGAGTAATTTTTAATGGACAAGGGGCATGTTAAATGGACATCACAACACCGACAAGGAAATTATTGAACCAGTTTTTCTTATTTTTTTTTTATTTTTTTTATTTTTTATAAGTAAGAGAAATATCATTAAAAAGCGCAAAGTGCAATCAAGTACACAGAAAGTATACAAGAAAGGCATCTAAGAGGAAGTAGAAAACAATACAAGGAAATCATCAAAACTAAACGTTAAAGGTGCGAGGAATGCAGCCGACCAAAAGTACAAAGAATGAAAGAAAAAGGAAATGAATCCAGTGAAACATGAAAAGACAAAAAATAAGTTGAGAATCAAGGTGTCTTAGTCAATCCTCTCCCTGTCATTGTATATTTTTCTAACAATTTTTTCAACAAGACATAAACCAAGTGGTTTAAGAATCAAGGTGTCCTAACCATTCCTCTCTCATTGTACTTTTTTCTTAACAAATTTTTCAACATTAGAAGCGGAGCACTTGTCTCTAGGGCTATAATTGAACCGAGTATCGAATGTTCAAGCTCTGTTTATTCAATTTTATTTCGAACACAAGCCGAGCTTAAACTTATCACCGAGTTGATAATTTGTTCAAGCTTGGCTCATTTATTTTTCAAACGAATTCGAACTTATCCACAAGCTGCTCAATTAACTTATTCATTCCCTATATAAAGTAAATATCATGATTGTTTTTTTTTCTCCGTAAATCCATACTAATTATAAGTTAATTAATTATTGTTAAGATTTTATCATGAGTTAATTAAATAAATTAACTTGAATATTAAATAATCCAATCTCAAATTTATATGTATGCTTCATAGTACGTATATAAATTTATTATGCACACACATATATTTATATATACACATAAACACACTCATGTACACACAAACACATATCTATATCAACGCTTACAATAACAATAATTCAAGTTATATCTATTATATTCGGAAGAAAATTTATCTTTACTTGAGATGTTTTAATTATGAAATTAAAATAATACTACAAAAATAATAAAAACAAAGTTATGTAAGCTAATACGAGTTGAGCCGAGTTTATAAGAGTATAGCTCGTTTAATAATCAAGCCTAATTTTGTTGACATGATCGGCCCATTTATTAAACGAATCGAGTTTATAAAAGCAAGTATCGAGTGGGTTATTGAACGGACTTGTTCATTTTACAGCCCTACTTGTGTCTCAAAAAGTCCTTTGAATATTAAAACGGAGCATTTGTGTCTCAACATGTCCCTTAAATGTCCAATTCTTGCACACAATGTCAAACCATTTGATTTCAAAAGTTAATACAGTATGTCCAACACAGGGATGGAACAAGAAATTTAATTTTGGGGAGCCGGAGTGCATAATTTTTTTTTAAATTTTTTTTTAGAGACGGCCATCATTAATACAATTTCAAAAGAAAAACAAAAAAATCAAAATTTTTGGGACCCCCTTCCCCGGGCTTCGTCCCTGGTCCTACATGTCTCCAGTGTGTCAAAGGAATGCCATGTCCACATGAACATCAGCTCCTTTTTTAAGGAGTTCACTGCTTCCAATTTTCAAGCCACCCACTAGGTCAAGGGGAGTAATATGATTAATGAAATAAAACATCATCAACTTAGTAGGCTTTATGTTATTTTGAATATAATTCACTTCATTGAAAAAGAAGAAAATGAAGCCATGAAGCATCATCAACACCCTGAGAATGTGTCTAGGGTCAACTTATACTGAAATTTATTTCTGAGACCCAATAGAGCAACTTCTTATAATCATTTCAAAATGATTTTTCTGGAAACTAGGAACTGGAACAAGAATGCATAAATTGCCAACAAAGTCTGCATAAAGCACTTGTCCAGAAAGTACTTACAGACTGCCCACCACTTAAGTGGTATAAGAAGTAACAGATTAGGTGATTAGGCTCGCTACAATGGAATGATTTGTCATACATTAACCCTTTACTAGTCGGATGCATAGAAAGGGGATCTAAGTACATTTTAATGTCAGATGTGTAGTTGAACGATTATTATGGTCCCTAAGGTCATATTAACAATATGTTGAGTCTCCTTAAACAAGGAAACAGATGGCAACGAGGAGGGGGAGGAGGAGTAATAAATATGGATTATGGATTTTTAAGAAGTAACGCTTGATGTTATGAAGAGATATTGACAAAATTAAAATAAAGGGCAACTCACAGCTTCAATTAGCATCTGAACTTCGGGCTCTCCAAGCTGGGATCCAAGATTTCTAAGTCCAGCTTTCAACTCTTCAATTGAAACAATACCATCATTATCAGTGTCCATCTTTTTAAACATCTCTTTGATATCCTCGACTTCTTCAATGGATAAGAATTCAGCAATAACCTGTTTCAGCATACCATATGAATTGGTCACTACCATAAAACATACACGATTCAGAATATATAAAGTATGTAGCAATAGTCAACCAACCCTCAGGGCTTTTCTTTTAAATCTGTTCATCATTGAAAACTGCTTAAGCCTTGACTTGACTACATCTCCAAGAGGAACATTTGGAGCCTTTTTAGCATTTTGGATCCAAGGATGCTCTGTAAACAGAATAGATCGTCATGTTTGAATCTGACAAAAACCAAAAGTCATAATGCACATAGAATTACATCAGATTAAAGCTTTTATCATAGCTTTTGATGCATTCTCTTAAGAAATTACTATTCATGGTTCCTAGAGTAAAATATTCACAAGGAGCTTTTGATGCCATGTCAAAATCAATAAAAGCATAAATAAAGTCGGTACAAAAGCCTGCAGGAAACCACACATGAAAAGTACTCGCATAAAGTTTTAAAGCAACTAATCCGGGTATGCAACGCTCTACTCTTTAGAGTCCACTCTAATTTATATCTAGTCCTTTTTAAAATCATAGCCGTGACTCCCAGAACCACAGGGTATTGAGAGTTTTTATCATATTCTTTAAAATGTCAAGATTACTTTTACCATATGAAGATATCTATCCACATACATATTAAATATCCACTATCTATGCACTGCGTTATAATTGTTAATTTGTCACATAACATATCATAACATACATATAATTGATATTTCTCTTACTTATCAAAAAAAATTAGATTAATATGACCAATAATAATTTTATGCTCCTAATATAATCAAGTGTGTAGCATACCATGAAATTCCAGGTTTTATGAGAAACAGGGACAAGCTTTTTAGTTCATTTTAAAATATTTTAAACTTTAAACATGAAATTCCAGGAAAAGAGGCTCTGTGTTTCATTAGTTAACTTCTAGTATGTGATCGTCACTTCCCTTGTTAATTTGTGAAAAACATCATTATAGAGCATGAGCATAAATTTAACATCTTCCATTGGCAGACGGATGTTGATCAAAGCAATGTGCCAAAATGAGAAAAATAAATCAAGAGAGCTTGAACGATGTATTGACCAAAATGCCAAATGCCTAGACAGAAAAAGGGATATACACATACAAACACAGAAAAGATAAATAATTTCTAAATTGCCTGAATTTTCAAACATGCAATGCATCATTATCATGTAAGAATATTATCAGCACAAAAGAGATGTAGAATACCGAGCACTTGCTTCGCAGTAAGTCGAAGCTTAGGGTCTGGCTCCAACATTTGCTTGACTAGACTCTTAGCACCCTCTGAGATATTAGGCCATGGATCCCGTTTGAAATCTATTAGCCCACGAAGAATGGCTTGTGCAACACCTTGTTCAGACTCTGCAGTATAAGGACACACTGCCAAGGTCAGTACCAATGGCCCAAAATGCACATATCACCGCACCCTCCCCCCTCCCCCACCCCCCCCCCCCCCCCCACAAAAAAAAAAACCACACATGCATGCACATGCACACACACACACACACACAGCACTGCTAAGCATATAATTACCAGCCCAGAATGGAGGAACCCCACACAGCAAAATATAGAGAATAACTCCTGCACTCCATATATCTATCTCTGGCCCATAGTTCCGCTTGAGCACCTCAGGAGCCATGTAATATGGACTTCCAACAATTTCTGAGAACCTCTCACCTAGTTTGATAACAGTTTCTCATCAGATAATGTCAATGCAAATAGTAAAACGGAAAATAAAAAAATAATTATCAATGAGTAAGAGGTCAACAATTTAGTATTCCTGAGAAATGGTTGAAGTCACTAGTTTGAACCCCATCCCCCCCCCCCCCTGCGCGCGCCCGCAATCTTTCTCTTAAAAGCCTCTTATAACAAGAGAATGCATTTATAACTTATTAGTGAAAAATCAAAGTGGTATATCTACAACTGCATGTTTATGCCCCTGCAAGAACATAGTCAATGTTACAGGTGAACTTCCCAACATCAAGTGAAAAAACAAGGTTTTCATACTCTGACCAGAACTACCACACCAGTCTCACTTTAGAATGAAATAAAGATTTACACATACCCGCCAACATCAATGGGGTCGAAGAAGCAAAATTTATAAACAGATTAGCGTTCAAATCAAACAATGAGCAATGACAAACCCTACAACCATTGTAGGAGAAGAGAAAGGGAAAAAGAAACTGTTCTGCCCTTCTCAAGTTATGGGTTGGATCAACTGGTAAATCATTCCATTTCCCCAATGCACCGCTGAGAACTTTAACCCCCAACCTTTTGTAACTAAGGTCTCTCAACAACTATCTTACTAATAAAACCGACAGTTCTTGGCTGATGTATTATGGTCAAACAAACAAAGATAGAGAGAAAAGGATAGCAGAGGACCAGGTAAGGATGGTGGACAGCCTAAGTCTCGAAATCTTAATCATACATGACAGTCACCATGTGAAGGTATTTGATAGACACAGGATTAGAGATATAAAATCACCCACCGAGGAGATCAAATGCAAGTTATCCAAACAATATATGAAAAACTCATACCATCTGATTGAGACAAAACAATATAATAAATAAAACTAGTCATGAAGTAAGAAAGAGAAAAGCTATTAAGCTACAAAAAGAATTCATATACTGAATATTCCAGCAATGATAGAAACCTTTCTAATTCAAGTAAAATTAACTCCATCAGTGGGGAGAGTGATACAACGGTAGCAGAAAGTGATTCCAGGAAAAAAAAAATAATAAGTTACATGTTAATGAAGCATTATAGCTCCTGAGTGACACTTAAGTACTATCACATACTTAAGGGGCCCCTAAAGATCTTTACACAAAAATAGTTATTTTGTCAACAAGACCTTCCGCATCACAAAGAGTAGCTACATAAAGAGCAGATCTATAGGAAACTTGGACAGAGATTGACAAATGGTACAATCTAAAAGTGATATACTACTAAAATCTTAAGTAAACTGCATTTAGAAGTTGAAAGGTTTGCAAAATATCTAGTCCCCAGCAACATACATTCAGAACAAGAATGTAACAAATGTGCGATTCCTCTGGTTGAATGACCCCAAAAGTCAGTTAAAAAGCCTACCAAAACTCATTATCCCAAACAAGATTTCTGCAGTTGTCCTTTCACTGTTTCATTTTTTTTTTCTTTTTCTTTTTTGGCTGCATGCCATCCTCTTAATTTCCTAGTGCATTACAGCAAAACCCAGCCAATACCTTTTTGCCCCAATCACCCCTTGAATCCAAGTTTAAATAGCTGAATACAGTAGAGAGGTAAATTTTTAAAAATATTTCAAGTACATATCAAAATCCCCATTTAGTATCTAGCGTCATAGTTAAGAAAACTTTTCTCATAACATTCTTTGACCACTGAACACGAGCGCACTCCAACTCCGGCTCAGAACAATAACCATAATTCTATAATAGAATACATAATCTTTAATGCAAGAACCAATGCTCACCCAACTAATGAAGTTTTCATCACACATGGTTAAGCTAAACATAGAAACACCATTTAACAAGCACATCCTATCCAATTCTAGAAGCCACGTATAACATGCCAAATTAATCATAACAGTCCAATTCATATTACAAGTTACCAGAAACCTCGCTCGTTTGCTCAATTCAAGCTTAAGTCTCAATATATTTAGTTTTTTCACTTTAATCCCGTCACAAAGAAAAATTTCTAAAAATCAAACAGCAAAATTCAAATTCTGACCTGGCTTGAAGAATATCGACAGCCCAAAATCGATGGCCTTCAACGGCGAATTCTCCTTCTTGTTCGCGAACAAGAAGTTCTCGGGCTTCAAGTCCCTATGGATCACTCCATGCTTGTGGCAGAGCTGCACAACCTCCACTATGGTCCTCGTGACCGCTGCTGCCGCGCGCTCCGTGTAGTGGCCACGCGCCACAATCCGATCGAACAGCTCGCCCCCCTCGCACAGCTCCATCACCAAATGCACCGCATTGTCGTCCTCGCACGCCTCCTTGAAGCTCACGATGCTCGAATTCTTCGGCAAGTGCTTCATTATCGCCACTTCGCGCCGCACGTCCTCGATGTCCACCGCTGTCCTCAGCTTCCGCTTCGAAATGCTCTTGCACGCCAATAGCTCCCTATTCTCCCGGTCGATACACAGGTACGTGACCCCAAACTCCCCGCGGCCGAGCTCGCGGTCCACTAGGTACTTCTCCTCGATGTTCTCCTTGGGCACGCCGGTCAGGACGGTGATTTGAGCCTTCTTTGCCGCGCTGGAGTCTCGCCGGCCGTGATCGTGGCCCGAGAAGTTCGATTTCACGTCCTCTCTGGCCACGGCCGCCGGAGATCTGCAACAATTTCCCATTCTTCGAAGCTCTCGATCTCGTCCGGGATCCCGAAAAACCCTAACTACCCCCTAGCTAGGGTTTCACATGATAATGCCGACACCCCAACCCCAACCCCAACCCTAACCCTAACCCTAAAGAGGAGAAACAGTGATATGAGATCAGAGTGAAGTGTTGGTGGAAACCAGCAAAGTGTGTACGGCGACAGTTCAGATGGTTTTAGCAGACTGACAGTTTTTTTTTTTTTTTTTTTTTTTAAGAGGTTTTATAAATTTTTGTAATTTTTTATTTTAAAGCTTTTATAGTTTTTTGCCCTGAGACTTTTGTCGGTAAATCCAGAGGGGTGAGGGTAGGACGGTCGGAACGGGACGGTGAGTGTGAACACGATGAGGATGGGATGTTGGATTTGCAATTTGTTAATTTGTTGCTCAAAGGGGTAATTAAAAGAGAAGCGACAGACAGAATGATTTCCGCTTAATTAATTAGTTTTCTTTATATTGGTGCCCCTCAGCTTGTAGCATATGATATATCCGTTTCGACAGGCATCTTCCGCCAATTGGGCATGTGAAATTTCTTTTAATTTAGTTTATAAAATTATTATATATTTTTGGATCATGTAAAAAGCATGTGCTGATTAAAAAATTAATTTGTAAAAAATTTATACAAATCCGTCTCTAAAAACGATATATATTATATAAGCTATTAAAAAAAATATGTGAAAAGCAAATATAATTAAATGAAAAAAGGATTTGTTTTTCACAGACAAATGACACATATCACTTTTAGAAGTTGATTTGTAAGAAATATTATGAAATTTCCGTCATTAAAAAAAATCATGTTCTTTCCTCCCGCAACGAGATACATGTAGTTTTATAGATTAGGTTAAAGAAAATTCTTTCAACCTAGTTTGGAGAAATTTATATCATATCTGTTTGCATATGAGAATCATATATTTTGACAGAAACTTCCTATAAACTAAATTCTAATAATGACATATGTTACTTGCATGTGAGAAGCAGATTTTTTTTTTTTTTTTTTTTTTAATTTTATGTGCTTCTCGCATACTTTTTTAATAGCTTAAAAGACGCATGTTGCTTTTAGAAGCTGGTTTGTATGAATTTCCGACAAATAAATTTCTCTCTCATATATTATTTAATTGCATGAGCTTCTCACATGTTTCTTTTAATAGTATTAATAATAATAATAATAATAATAATAATAATAATAATAATAATAATAATAAAAGACTTGTACGTCTCACATGCTTACAAATACATAACCCATTTATGGAGAAATTCCTACGATCTAGTTTGTAAAAAAATTATATTTTTTATGTTATATTTCTTATATTTTGAATTTGAAGACATTATAAACAATTCAAAACATTAAACTAGAAATAAATAAATAAATTAACTTCACGTCACATCTTAACACCTTTTAGAAAATAAAAGACAAAAACAAAAACACCTTTTAAAAATTAAAATGCATTAACAAAGGGACCAATTTTCTTCTCTTGCCACCTCTTCGGATTTCGGAAGGACAAAAAGAAATTAATATCGTGGCTTTGTTGCCTAAATGCAAACGTATTATCTTTAATCGTTGCCAATTAATGGAAGTGTTCTTATATCATATTGCTATTGATTAATTGAAATAAGTAAATGGAATTTTAAGATGGTAAGCAATGGTTTTTAGGTGGTTGGGTAATTCTGATATGTGATTTCGTTGTTAAAGTGCGTAAAAACCCATATACGGGAATTTTTTCGTAAGTATTTGTTTAGTTTAACGGTTTCAAAACGTAATTTTTAAAAACGTAAATAAATATTTGGTAAAATTTTAGTTTGATATTTAAAATTGTGCATTTTTAAAAATGCATCATTACTTACCGTTTGAAAACGTTAATTTTTTTTTTCAAGCTGTCAATTTTTTTCTTTTTTTCAAACATAATGAATTTTACAATTTTATTTAAAAAGGTCATTTCCTGATTTCCCAGGCCAAACGTAATTTTTTTAAAAATAAAAAATTTAATTAATTTCATCATTCAAGGCGAGGGTAGGATACCATAAGCAAAAGTGTGCTTCTACATGTTTATACATTTAATAAATATTTGATAATTGAAGAGATATGTATTCTTCAAATCTTTCTTATTTAAATAGAGATAGAATATCGGTAGATAAAATTTTTGTTCTCAAGTTTTGCCCCGAGAGTAAAATTCAGGAGTAATGTTTATTGCACAACTCTTGCAAAACTTTTACACAATTCTAATAACTGTTTTTTAAGATCGACCATTAAATATTTAGGGCCTACATGTAAGAAAACAAATCCAATAATTAATCATAAAAAAAAATTATTATAGTCGTATAAAAGTTGTGTAAGAATTTTACAGTAAACATTACTCAAAATTCATGGTTCCGCCCCTCGTTGTAAACATAGTGGCATCAAATAAGATTTAAAGAGAATAGTGGGAGCAAGAAGCAAAAACCAGAGCACAGAAAGAGTGGGAAAAATAAGAAGAGAAAGATGCCGTGTGTTGTCTCTTTTGGGATACATTTGAAATCGAAGGGGACCTCTTGTCTGTCATCCTTTGTGTTTATTAGTGTCAAAGTGGGTCTCGTTTGACACACTAACCACCAGCTTTCCCCTTTCGCTGTTGCTTGCAAGTTTACTACAACTTGATTTAGAACCAAGTCCATGATTGCGTGTAAGCCTTGGCTCCAACTTTAGGAGGAGAGAAAAAAGCATTTGCTCCATCATTGTTTTCAAATTTCAGCTTAATTATTATCATTTCTTTTTTGTTCTTTTTCTTTGTTAAGTTAAGTATCATATTGGTTATAGGGAACAAGGCTAGCTTTCTTTGATCTTTTTGTTTGTTGACGTATTGAATTATAATATATGATGCTGATGTTAGTTTCTGAGCTAAAATTAAACCGAGACGTTAACTCACTATTTATCTCAAAAGTTTAAGTTGATAAGAATGTGAGTGAGACTCAACACGAACATGTAATATTTAATTCAAATTGAGAATGAATTGAAGAGTCAAGGTAATCAGCACTTATCCCAAAACGTTTAAGTTGATAGAAAGTAGTGAATTTAATCATATAATTAATATTCTAGCTAGAAATATTTAGATTTTTATAGTAGAGGATTACCGTATGGCTAAAACTTGGATGCAGAAACAAGCTAAGCTAGGCAGATATCAACCTTTTTTTTTTCCTTATTTTTTTTAGATGAGAAAGAAATAAACAAATAATTATAATGGAGGTTCGTTATTATTATTGAAACAAGAGTTACAAGAACTCAAAAGACATGAGTTACAATCATTCAAGAGACAAGAGTTTAAATATACTTAAAAGACAAGAGTTATAAGATAATAAATTAGATTTATTGTTGTTAATGTAGAAATAGAAGAAGTTTGTAACGTTCAGACTTTTTTTTATAAATAGAGTATTGTATATATCAAATGAATCAAGCAAAAATGTAGCAAAGAAAATACTTTGATACGTGGAAGTAGGCATATATATGCTGAACCAACTAAATTATCTGCCTCTCTTTCTTTGTTTTTATCTCTTTACTAGATTATGTGATCTTACAACTATTAACCGGGAATATTACCAGAAAATTAATCTCGTTAGAACAGTCCATTTTGCTAAATTGTGAATGTAAAAATTAGCATTTTTGTGAACTTTAGAGGCTAACCGGCTTTGAAATGAGGTCAACAAATGAAGGATATATGTGTGCCACAAAAATAGACATCTTCCGATTTGAACTGAAGTGGCTATATATGTTGTTGGGTAATTAAGGATCACTACCCTAAAGAGTCACAGATGATGTTGTCAATCTTGAGAACAAAAGGTAGATATTGACTTGTTTCGAAACTTCAATGTTTATATTGCTTTGTCATCAGAGAAAATAAATATATAGGGTACTTCTCGTCCATGCTCACACATTGCACTTTTATCCTTATTACAGGGACCCTTGTCCATGCCTGTGCGGTTGTGCCACTCCAGTACCATGTTGCACAGTGTGGATTGACACATTTGAGAGTCTTTAATGTGAAGCTTAATATTTATGCATTCACCCATGTATACTCATCTTATTGCGTTAAGGTTTGTTCAGCAGAACGGGGAGATCAACTTATTAGATTTTCTCAATATTAAAAGATGAAAGCGTTACATTCTCTATAAAGTCGATCATTAACCAATTTGTAACATTTATAACTTTTTTGTTAGAAAAATATACGTCAAATTGTATTTGTTTATATATCGGAAACTTTTTAAAACCGATTTAATTTTGTAAGAGGTACGGTGTTGATAAGAAGAGAAGCAATATATATATAAACTATGCTAAAGCCGAAAAATCAACAGTAACTACCCGTGCCTAACCCTCATTTTAGGATCCTTGCAAGACAATCAAAGGTCAGAGTGGTGCGCCGCATGCTAAGGGGAAGAGGGGCGGCGACACTACCTCCGATGCTTAAGTCAATAAGAGTATAAATGTAAGAATGAGATAATAGATATAGATTAAGGCATAAGAGCATACCTGTTCTAGTCTCCTCCTGGCCTTTTATAAGCAAAATATCATTTATGTTATGTGCTTTCATTAGGTAATTTGTCATAAATGAATGGTGCCATTAATGGGTTGTCTTTCTACAATTTTCGGTATACGATGTTTTTCATATATGGTTCTTCTTAATGTGTGCTCCAAGTAAGCTGTGTGTGCTCCAAGTAAGTTAGCAAGGCTTTGAGCTGGGCCTTCATTCCAATGGATCCGGCCCATTCCAACAGCATTCCATTTCCTTGGGCCACGAGTGGAGGCCAATGGAAATAAGAGTGAGAAAGCCATTCCAACAACCTCTCATTCTCTTGGGCCAACGGAAATGAGAGTGAGAGAGCCATTCCAGCAGCTTCTCATTCCCTTGAGTCAACGGGAACAAGTGTAAAAGAGTCATTTCAGCAGTCCAAGTTCCCTTGGCCACAGGTGTAGAACAACGAGAATACGAGTAAAATATCACTTCCAAAAGCCTCCATTCTCTTGGACCACAAGTATAGGCCAATGGAAATGAGAGTGAGAAAGTCATTTCAATATGTATAACAGTACTCATAACCATCCTCCGTATCAATATATGTCTCGTAATCCCAACTTTACCTCAGAGTCCTTAAAGTTCTTTAACTTTTCTACCCATTTCTCGTCCTAGCTAACAACAATGATCAATTAATCTTTGAAAAGGGTTGTGTGTCCTTGATATTATACCACGGCTAAGGCCAGGGTTTTGTGAGCCGATCGACTTTGCTCCGCTTGGATATGCCTAACATTAGCCGATCAAGCCGAGTTCAGTCTGAAAATGTAATATCCAATTTGGCTCAACTCGATTAATGTAATAAATTCCATACATGTATCTTTTCCACTCTTGTTAGAAAAGTAAATCTAGTAGTCTTTGGTTTGTGAGGCTTGCACATTGTAGGGCTGAAGGTGTAGTTTCCTGGAAATGATCATATATATCGTAACGCCGGCAATTAAGCAGGAAAACTGTGAGCGTTCTCATCAAGATTGTTTGTGAATCAAAGCCAAGGTGATGCACGCTTGTGTTATACGTAAGCTACTCCGTCATCAATTCGATCTGCTTTCACTGGAAGCTAAGATGCGTAATGTGATTAATTAGTGATAATAAAGTCGCTAAGCACGGGCTACCCTTGCTTCCCCAGTCAAACACAGCCAAGATTTGAGCCGAATTAAGACTAGGGTTTAATCATTGTCAATTCAATGACTTTTTTTTTGGGGTGATTCGCAAAAGACTTCTTTTCCCTTCGAGCTGTGCCGTGCATGCTGTGGGAACTCACCTTAATTCTTTTGTCTGTAGAAATAATAGAATGCTCTAATCATGTTTGTCTTCCATCTCTTCTAGAATCAGAGGCAACCTCATCATGACAACTTTACTCACCTGATATCATTTCCTAGCTACTTCCATTTGATCAAAGAGGAATTGTATTCTTGGTGCTCATTTAACACCGCCAGAGAAAACGTATTTTAGCTAGTGAATTTTTATTTTTTATTTTTTTATTGAAGTAGTAGACATAAAAGTCACTTCAAACAAATTACTTAACGGGTATAAAATGAGTGTGATAAATAAGTTTGAAGAGTAACAAATATTACTCTTAATCGAAATGATGTATCAACGCTATGTCAACTGGCTATTTTCCACCCAATTTTTACAATCCATAAATTAATTAACAGAACTTTCATTGGTGTCGTTGTATTCGGATTGGATCCTTTTATCATATTGACTGTCCAAATTACTCCTAATTTGAGACAACCTCAAATGAGAAAGACCGTAAGATCCACCTGTTTGTATAGATAGGATCTGCGTCCCAAACTGTCCATAAAAAGTAGGCCACCCACCGATCTCTTCTTCTTTTTCTTTTTCTTTTTAATAAAAAAAAAAAAAAAAAACTCATGGCTGAATTTTTCAATTCCTTTAATTCCTCGTATTTCACTAGACAAGGACAAGGACGCTTGAATCATGATGTCAAGCAGAAATATTGACTTGAAAGTGGAACGTTTCAATTTTCTTTGTGGTGTCACCTTTGTTTTAGGTGAGAAAGATTTGAAATTTAAACTTATCTTGATCACCCGGAGGCCGTACGTACTTGAGAAAAACCAATGGGGTTGAAATTAAAATGTTCTCTAGACGTACACCTTTTCAAATGAAATGGTGCATACGGAACCACTGTCTCCTACTTCTCTACGACTCTATCCATGCATCGTCAGCCACCTTCGGTAATGCTTTGACGTCAAACTCGTCACTTTATGAATTAATAAAAGAATAATAAATTAATGTGTTTAGTGTTTATTGGATATATATATATATATAATATATATATATATATATATAAGAGCTGATTTAAAAGCTATTAAACCTCTCACCTCAATTTTTTAAGATATTTGCTAGATGCATGTTTGTATAATATGTAATAGGGTAATGTTAAAATTACAACAAGTGTACCCTAATGTGCCTTAGAATTGTATACTTGTAGTGCATGTATAATTTCCAATGTAATATTACTTATTAAAAAAAAAAAAGACACAAAAAACATGCTTGTTCGATAAATATCTTGTTTGCTTTTACTTGACCATGTGATCATCCGGAAGCCGCCGGCCGGACATCATCAGTCAACTAGCTGCACTCAATAACAAGGGCGGAACCACCTCTAGCCTTGGGGTTACAGTCCTCCAATTGATTTTTTTTTTTAAAAAAAAATAATAATGAAAATTTGAAAATTTCTTATAAATTTTGAGTATTTTATAAAATGGACCCCCAAAATTAATTTTTACCTTCAGAATTTTTATATTTTGAGTTTTGGACCCCCAAATTTATTTTTCTGGTCCCATGCGCGCACCCTTGCTCAGTAACGTTTTCAGGCGAGAGAATGTCCAATACCACGTACATGGACGCAAGTCTTAATTTGTTCATTACTAACACCCATTTCCTTCTGGCTTTTTGTTGCAATATGGTTGATTTCCTTTAGATAATTAGACTTGGGTTCAGTTTCACTTTAAACGGAATGTGTTCTACACCGGCCGGCCGAGCGGCCCACTTTTTCATTGTTTGGGGCCCCTCAACTTATGGGGCTTTTGATTGGGTGTCATATTACATATATACCCTTGTTTTATTGGGTTTAGGGCCGTAATCGAGCGGAGTATTAAAAATATAAGTTTGGTTTGTTAATTTTTTTTCAAACACGAGTTGAGTTCGAACTAAATAATCCTTCAAGTTCTATTTATTTATTTTTCAAATAAACTTATTTTTCTAAATGAACTTGAACTTATTCATAAGCTATTCAATTAACTTCTTCATTCCATATAAAGTAAATTTCATGATTGTTTAATTTTAATTTTTTTGGTAAATTCATACTAATTATTAGTTATTTAATTATTGTTAAAAATTATTATTTGAATAATTAGATAAATTAATTCAAATCTTAAACAATCTAACATCCAGTTTACGGTATTGTGCTTGGAAAAGCAGGGAGCAATTAAAGACAGAAAGTGATGCTGATGGGGTGTGGAATATAATATCAATATATATATATATATATAAATGTATCACAATCATAACCATCTTCCACATCAATATGTGTATCACAATCCTAACTTTACCTCAAAGTTGTTCACTTTTCTACCAATTTCCTCCTAACAACATTAATGATCAACAAAAAGGGTTGTGTTCATGATATTATACTATGTCAGTCCAAAAAAAAGTTATCTTGTCCTAAAATTTTATGTGGCTCAAAAAGTCACAAGCCTTTTTGATAAAATGTCCATTTTCTAGTTTGATCTATACTTTTATCATGCTAAATACCTTATTAATAAATAGTAAACTTAAATAACACAAAATAGAAGTTAGCATTTCAGATCTTATCCTCTATCAGTGGGTGTTGAGTCTCTTTCCTTATCCTCAAACCACCATAAAGATGATACATTCTTTCCTAACTTCAGTTGATCGAGTCGAATCTAGAAATATAAAACTCAGCCCAGCTCGGCTCGACTCGACTCCTTTACGGTCTTAAGGTCCATGCATGTAACTTTTCCACTCTTGTACGTTAGAAAAGTAAGCCTAGCTAGTAGTCTTTGGTTTGGATCCAAAGTAAATTTGTGGCTGAGGCTTTGCACGTTGTAAGGCTGAACGTGTGCGTGGTTTCCTGGAAATGAACGTCCCGCGCGCCAGCAATTGAGCAGGAAAACTTTGAGCGTTCTCATCGAGATTGTTTGTGAATCAAAGCCAAGGTGATGCACGCTTGTGTTAAACGTAAGCTAATCCGTCATCAGTGAAAGATGTGTAATGTGATTAGCGATTATAATGTCGGTAAGAACGGGCTACCCTTGCTCTCCCAGACTCCCAGTCAAACACCAGTCATGGTTTTAGCCGAATTAAGACATGGGGTACGTTTAATCATTGTCAATTCAATGACCCTTTTTTTTTTTTTCTTTTTTCTTTTTTTTGGTGGGGGGGTTAACCAAAAGACCACTTCTTTTCCCCTTGATCGAGGTGTGCATGCTGCATGCCATGGGAACTCACCTTAATTCTTCTGTCTATAGTAATAGAATGCTCTAATCATGTTTGTCTTCTCCTCCATAATCAGAGGCAAATTGACCACTTTACTCATCCATCTCATGTCATTTCTGAAAAATTAAGACTCCGGTGTATTATTAACCAAACATGCAACTAAAATATAAAGTACGAAATTTTTTTTAAAAAAAAAACATGGATATTTTGGTGATAAAATAAAAACTCTTTGTACTAAAGAGAAAAATCATTTCGTGGTAGTCAAGCCCAAAAAATCCATTATTCAAAAGAAATGGCTAATTGCAAAGCAGTCGTATTCACATATCCCCATGCAGTAATTGTATCTTTAACTCTAACACGTACCTATACGTGAACCCCTCCCAACCAGACTTCCTATATGAAGGATTCTTCAACGGACTCCTTTAACTTAGAGCTCCTCCTTAAACTAAACTTCAACTGTTGATCAAATCACACACAATAACTCTAAGAGAGCTAGCAAATATTACAATCTCTTCTTAAATACCATCTCTTAGCACACTAAGAATTCTACCACAAAACTCTTACAAAACATAACCTAGGAGCCCCTTTAAATAGGCTCTGAAAAACCTAATTCTACACGAAATTGGATTTTCATAGGCGGCGTCCAGACAAGACATTGGGCGTCCGGATGGTAAGCAGCATTCTTCACAATTTGCTGGCTGGTGTCTAGAAGACTTGCCCTAGCGTCCAAACAGTAAGCAGAACCCTTCCATTGTTCCCAGTCACCGCATTTGCATCCTGACACTTGTGTGAACATGTGCTATCGGTGGGTAGCATCTGCTAGGTTGTCCGGACTGCTGTGCGAACACCAAGTCCCTATGGTTTGCGTTTGCTACGCATATCAGACATGATGGAAACTCTGCTTGGCGTCCAGACACTTCCTCTAGACGTCCGAACAGTCACTAGGGAAAACCATTGTCTGCTGTCCAGACGCTTCATCTGGCCGTCTAGACGATTTGAAGGGAAAACCAATTTTGACATATGTAAAGTTGTCAGAATCCTCCTTGTATCATAATCTTTCCTTTCTTGAGTAGTATATTACAGACCTTGCCTTATATAATTCTTTCCATGCTGGAATATATATTTTGCAATATTCTCTAAAAAAGACTTCTGAATTACAGTGTTCCTGAAAAGTTAGTGTCCAAAAAAGGAAGTGTTTTTGTCTATCAGAATATAGCCAATAAAACCAACAATTTCCTACTTCATTTTTTTTTTATATGAATTAAAATCTTATAAAGCAAAACACAAAAAGTTACAACCCTCCAGTAAAAAACTGGAACAAATCCAAAAAAACAAAGGATACACAAAATACCCGAACACACTACTGCAACAACAAAGTAGTAGACAACAACCTAACAACTCCAAGACAGAAGACTAGACCAGAAAAATCAGTCCAACTTCAACAAGCACCTACAAACCAGAAACCACAAAAAAAACAACCTGCTTTATAACAATGACTGGAAGTTCCAACTATACACAAGAGATAGATGCTTAGTTAAGTTCTTAAAATTTCCTCTAGACAACACTCTAGCCCTAACTTCCTACAAGATGTAAGCCACCAAAGCCTCCTATGTTCTAGGAGTACTGTTCCCATGCTCGAGATCATTCTGCTACCGCTAGATATGATACACCACAGCTCCAATGCAAAGTCTACCCAAGCACGACTTTAAACTCATGCCATGGAGTATAGCAATACTCCACTTCATAACATCGTCCCAAAATAAAGGGGGATTATCAAACAAGCAAGCAGCCACGACAGATCTCCACACTCTTCGACTAAAGCTTTAGACAAAAAAAAGATGATCTCTATCCTCCATACTTCCAAGACAGAACAAGCAATTAACATCACCTGTATATCCCTAGCCACTCATCTTATATTTAGTAACAGTAGCATCTCGGAATGCCAGCCAAAGAAGAAAAGAGCGTTTGGGAATAGCTAGTGAAAACCAAACAATTTTCCATCTTGTTATCTCTGTATTTTCTCTCAATCCGTCCCAAGTCTCTACATAGGAGTAGAAGCCACACTACAAAAAAATGATCAATTCTTGACGGTTTTAAAAATCGTCTAGAATTAATTTTTTAATGACGCTTTTTCGAAAAGCGTCAGGAATTAAAAAATTTACAGACTGTTTTTTGAAAATCGTCATTAAAAAAAGAAATCACGACGGTTTCTTTTAAAACCATTGTGAAATTTGTTGACGGTTTGGTCTGTAAATTTCCTTCCTTCTCTTTTCTTTCCTTTTCTCTTCTCTTTTCTTTCTTCCTCTATCCCAATCCTCTTTTTTTCATTTCTCAAACTCGCAGAGAGAAAGAGAACAGAGAGGGAGATCAAGAGAGTGAAAGAGAGAGAAATCGAGTAAGAGAAAGAGACACACACACACACACAGAGAAAGAGAGAGAGAGAGAGAGAGATCCGTCGGGAGACTGAGATGAAATCGAGAGGGAAGACCCGACAAACCCGGAGGACCCATGAGACTCGATCCTCCATGGGTCGTCAACCAGAACCAATTTCCGGCGACTCGGCAGCAGATCGTTCATTTGATGATTTCCCTTTGAAAATCAGTGGGAATTTCCGGTAGATTTCTCAAATAGAAACTTTCAAAATTTAGTAATTTCATTCGGTTTATTTAGCTTATTATTGATGATAAATAACTAGGTGTTTGAATTTATTGTGCATTGAACGGATTGTAGGGCTGTCAATTTTGACACGATCCAACAACCCGATACGAAATTAGCGGGTTCGGGTCTACCTTAAACGGGTTTGGGTCATAAAGGGGTCGACCTGTTTAACTCAGTTTGGCGGGTCACCCATAGACACGATTAACTTCTTCTTCTTCTTCTTCTTTTTTTCTTTTTCTTTTTTATATGACTTTCTGTTTTAGCAAAAAAGTTAAACACAATACAAATTTTACAAAAGTTCAAAACCCTAACTTTTCTTTTTCGGTTTTTCCTTCAGCTGAATCAGCTGCGCGCCGCCACCACCGCCTTTCTTCTTCCTCCTGCAGTCCCGCTGAACGTTTCTTGGACCCGCTCGACGCACTCTCTCTCTCTAGTCTCTGCTCTCTACTCGGCGCTCGTTGCCGACTACCGCCATTGCAACGCTCTCCCCGTCTCTCTGCCGCTCGCTCTCTCTCTCTCTCTCTCTCTCTCTCTCTCTCTTCCATCGATGTCGCATCTGGTACCGCCGCCGCCGGTATGTTAATAGTTGATTTCCATTTTTATAGCATTTTGATTTCTTAATAAGAACTAAGAAGCAACCGATGCCCATAAATTGCCAGTTCAAACTTTCTCCTGTTGCAGAAATCAATGTTGCATATACATGAAGGTAAAATGTATATAATTTTTTTTTAAAAAAAAAAAAAAGAAGAAGAAGAAATTAACTCAAGATTATATACAGATAAAGTGATTGAAAACAAATAGGAAGAATGCATAGAAAAATATACCTCTGAGTTGCGAAACAGTTCCCGTGATACCTCTTTCCAAAAAAAAAAGCACTTTTAAGCTAAACGGGTTTCACGAGTCGTGTCGGGTGACCCGTGAAATTGTCGTGTTCATGTCGTGTTTGGAGCCCTGACCCATTAACATAAACGGATCGTGTTTGGGTCTAGCTTAAACGGGGTGTGGGTCTTAACTGGTCGTGTCGGGTACCTGTTTTGCCAGCCCTACTGGATTG
The DNA here is from genome assembly GCA_028654335.1 of Alnus rubra. Taxonomy (NCBI): domain Eukaryota; kingdom Viridiplantae; phylum Streptophyta; class Magnoliopsida; order Fagales; family Betulaceae; genus Alnus; species Alnus rubra. The sequence goes on along the minus strand of JAJPGS010001499.1, from coordinate 893,395 downwards.
TGTGGTATTTTGGATTTGTTGCGAAGCCGATCCCCTGCTCTCCCCTATTCTGGCCAATGTTTGTGTGAGTCGATAGTGGGTATTTTTGATTCTCTGTACATTACTCTTTGCTCTTCTTTTCAAAAAATTAGGGTTTGGTTTTGGAGTTATATGATAAAATAATTTTTTGTTTTGTCCTTGTAGACTGAGAAGGCATTTTTGAAACACAGAACTGTAACTTTGAGAGGGGAAGCAACGATGGCGTGGTTGTGGACCTTGCAAAGACATCTCTGAACCTTACAAAGACGAAGCTGAATCGAAGCCAGAGCATACAAGGAAGAAGATTGGGTGTGAACAAGGATAAAAGAAGAACCTAGAAGCTATGATGTGGCATGTGGACGGTTTGGATAAAAAAAAAAAAAAGTAATTATTAATTCTGGACGATTTTACCCAAACCATCTGGAATTAAATTTCTTGACGCTAGATTCCAGATGCTTTCAAACCGTCAGGAATTGATTCCTGTCGGTTTTTCAGGAAATTCTGGATGGTTCAAAACCGTCCAGAAATATGTGTATTTTTATAGTGCCACTTCTGGAATCCCAAATAGGCATATTAGTACCTCAAAGGCCAACCTCCGAGAGTTTACTTTGGATTTCCACCACCGCATCAGACCGAGCACTCGGCCAAAACCAATCCCCATTGAGAATGATAGAAGATTTAGATTCAAGAGGAAAACCTGAATCATAAACTACCCTATAACCAAAACTATCAAGCAAGTATCCTGCAGGGTGCCAGTGATCATGCCAAAAAAAAATTCTACTTCCATCATCAACCTTGAATTTAATGAATTTTTTAGCAATGTCTCGGAGCTTCAAGAGCTTCTTCAAGCTCCAAGAACACGATTTAGGGATGAGAATCTGCCATATACTCCTCTCCTTCAGCCAGTTTATGTAAACCCAAACCACCCATAGAGAACCAGCTTTGGTCAAAGAGAATTTCACTATTCATACTCATTTCACATAAACGGACGTAACGTATTTTAAATGATTTTTTTTTTTACTTTTTATATCACATCAACCAATATAAAATAAGTATGAAGAATATGTAGCATTATTCTCTGTCAAAATACGTATCGACGCCATGTCAACTCAGCTGATTCCAAAGTATTTTCCAAATTAAAGGATCAACACCAAGGGATCTCGATCTAAGCTATTTTCCACCCAATATTTTCCAATTAATCCTTAAATTAACTAACAAAACTTTCATTGGTGTCGTCGTATTCGATCGGATTAGATCCTTTTTATTATTGACCGTTAGGATTTACCTGTACGTTTAGATAGGTGGGCTAATTAAGGACTTACTACCCCCAATTAAACTGTCTATAAAAAAAAAAAAATTAATAGGCTGAACAATTAACCCGTTTCTATTTCTTTTTCTTTTTTAAATGAAAACTGACTGAATTGTACGAACAATGGAATAATTTATTCACCGTATTCTTAGAGTTGGATAATGAAAAGTTTTAACAGGACGAGGACGTACGTCCGCCTGAATCATGTCAAGCACAAAAATATTGACTTGAAATTGTAACGTTTCAAATTTGGTTGTCACGCACCTTTCTTTCAGGTGAGAAAGAGTTGAACTTTAAGCTTTCCCAGATCATGATCTTCATCAGGAGCAGGAGGATGGGCTTAGCTCTTGCAAATGTTTTCTAGCCCTCGAATAAGACATATATATATATATATATATATATATATATATATATATATATATATATATATATATATATGCGACTGATCGATGAAATTAATTACTCATTTTTTTCACATGCCTGAAATGGTGCATATGGAAATTTTTCTTCTTTTTTTTTTTTAATTTTTTAATTTTCACCATTGTCTCCTACTTCTCTATCTATCGTCAGCCACCTTCGGTAATACATTGACGTCAAACTATATAATCACTTTTAACATGAAGGGGTTAGCTAGCTAGCTGTGTAGGTTTTGAATTTATGCTCGTCGGTGAAGTCTAAAGTTCCGGAAATTCTTTGGAAGCAAATAATTTCTTGGGGACACCTAACAAGGGTTTAGGGTTTGCTTTTTACGAAGTAGCCTCCTTAAGATTTCCCGTTATAAATAATAATAAAAAAAAAAAAAAAATTGATTACTTTCTCAATTGATGTGGCAAGGTTTAGTCGTTTCTTGTATTGAACAGTTTGAAAAATATTATATATTAAAAATGTGGCATGTTATCGAAGCAGTCAAAAAGATTTTTCCTCTCAAATAATGGTTTATTCTTTACTTTTAAAGAGATACTTCATATTTAGAAAACCAGAAGACGTACAGCTTTTAGCTCAAAGTTTTTCTACAATGTTAACGTACATAAAACGTAAGAACAAGATAAAAATATACTAAATTATCATTGATAGTATGCTAAATTTTTAATAAATAGCATTTTCTAAGCTGTTTAATGCAAGGAAATGACATGAATTCACATAATTTTGAAATTTACATTTTTTTTTTGAATTTGTAGGGGATCCTAATCCCTCAACTAATGAGGCTTTTGCTTAGTACTCCATGAAACTGTTTGAACCCACAAATTAGTTGAATACGAACGAGTCAAACTCATTTAATTAAACGGTTAAACCCATCAATCATAACTTGCTAATTATTTTGTGTGGGTTCGTACCGAATTTGCGAATTGTGTCAGAAATTATCGACCCTACCAATAATGCAACCAATTCATAGTATGTCTATATGACAAAATCTATGTTTGTCATTTTAAGGTCACTCTCATACGAACCACCTCATATAAGAACAAAAATTTTGCTGACTTTACATGTAGCAAATAATTATCCAAACAAATTACCATGTTAAAAAGATTACTTATTGTTGAAAAAATATCTAAGAATTAAAATAAAGAAAGATAAACAAAGAATAAAAAAAGAAAATTTAAATGATGTAGTACTGAAATAATAGATAATCGGATTTTTTTTTTTTTTTTTTACATGTTCACACAAGAGGGGAAAGGAAGATTCGAACTAGTGACCTCCACTTTATGAGGCGTGGTCCTCAACCGATTGAACTATCTCTTAGAAACAAATAGATAAAATCGGATGTATAATATATTTTGAAACCCATTAATTAAAATAGATAAAGCAAATTTTAGTTAACTATTTTGCATATAAAAAATGCATAAACCATTTAAAATGCTCTAATAAAATAAAAGTTTCGATCGTAGAAAAAGTCTTTGGAATTTATAGGACTATGTCGGTCAGTAGCTCAACAAGGCCTACGCTGCTTCCGCCCCATGTTATCCACCGTCATAGTCCAGTTCGTCGATCTGTTGCCCGTTCACAGCATGCACTCACCAATTAAGGCGGCAAGGCCTACGTGTCATTCCTCTAAAGTCAGGTGCACTTTGGTAATCAAGTATCCCATGTTGCTAATATATGGGAATCTCGATCAAACCCTTTTAAAAAAAAAAAAAAAAAAAAAAAAAAAAAAAAAAAAGGGAAAAGAAAAAAATGGGAATCTTTTATAATTGGATTGTACTGCAATTCGGACGGCTTAAACAGAAGCAATTATAGGATTTATCTGTCTCAAGCAACTTGGAGGACAACACATCAATTACAGGGAATCCTCATTTTATGTTAATTCCGAATAAGAATCGAACCATGCCCTTTCCTCCACGACAATTTTTAGATTTTTAAGAATAATTTAATAATAAAATTTTAATTATTATTTTTAAGTTAGATAATTCTGATTTGAATTCTTACTATAATTTTTTTTTTAAAAAAATGAAAATTTTAATGTGATAACAGGAAAAATTAAATTATTAATAATAATAAAAATAAATTTAAAATATTTATACAAAAATTTCTAAATTTTTAATCATTATTTTAAAATATATATATATATATATTAAATAATTAAATAAAAAAAGCTTCCATTAGCTTAAATAAATAATTCAATTAACTATTTATATCTACTTAAATTTCTAAAATAAATGGTTACTTAACAAGCTCTATTAAAATCATAAGAATTGTACGCTAAAATTGCCTTAATTCAATAATTCTCTAATTCCTAGCTATTTCAATTGGTTAGCATTCAAATACGTGATATTGGGAGATGGATTGGCTAGAATAATAAGTCATAGGTGTGAACCAGGAGCTGGTGGGACCGACGCTATTCCGTTTCAATCTTTGCATGCATGCCACGTGGATAAATATGGTAGGCGGCTACACGTGGGACATGACATAACCGCGTGGGATTATACAAAATGAACGGCCCACAGACCGGACCCTCGCAAAGATCAAAAATTATCTTGTCCTCCTTTTGATATCAAAATCCATGCAAACAAAAAAGCACACACAGTAGTGAAATCGTTATCGCCTCCACGTACACCATATATATCAAACCCTTTCTTGTCACCTTCGGGAGTCACACGCTAGACACAGAAAGCTTCTTTCTTTTATTTTTTATTTTATTTTATTTTTCTCCCGACCCAGTTTGAATAAAACTGTGCCGTTTTTTTTAAATTTAAAAAAATGAGAGCGTGCTGTGCAAGTTTCGTATGACTGGTCGCAGGGAATAAAGCCCCACTACCTGCAAGACTTTTCTCGTAAGCATGACGACACTTAAACGCAATGGGAACAAATGGGGATGTACACCAAAAAAGAAAAGAGAGAGAGAGAGAGAGAGTGGGAGTTTCCGCGTAGACAGATGAGACTGAGAAGAGACTGTTAAGAAGAAGAAAAGAAACAAAGGAAAAGAAAAAGCCTTCTTTGGTTTCGATTTCTTAAATCTGAACGAGTAGTATAATAAACGCTTTCTTTTCGACACCTAAGCAACAAGGAAATCTGCTTCTTGCTTTCTTGACGATTCACACCGGCTATTCACACCACCCTCTCATAAATCTCTCTCTCTCTCTCGCTTTCTCTTTCCATCTTTCTCTCTCTTCGATCCATTTCCGCGAGCAGAATTAAAATATTACACTAGCTTTAGATTTTTCTGGGTTATTGTTATGGAGGGTCATCATCATCACCATCAACAACAGCAGCATCATATCGGCGTTAACGTTGACACGAGCGACAGATTTCCTCAATGGAGTCTCCAAGAAACGAAGGAGTTCTTGATGATCCGAGCAGAGCTGGATCGAAATTTCATGGAAACAAAGAGGAACAAGCTTCTCTGGGAAGTCGTCGCCACAAGGATGAAGGAAAAGGGTTTCAATCGCAGCGCTGAGCAGTGCAAGTGCAAGTGGAAAAACCTCGTTACCCGTTATAAGGTACTTAATTAATTTCAAGATTATTATTATTATTATTATTATTTTTTGTGGATTAGGGAAAAAATTACTTACTTGGTGATTTTTAATACATAGGGGTGTGAGACAATGGAACCGGAAGCCACGCGGCAACAATTCCCATTTTACAATGAACTTCAAGCGATTTTCACTGCGCGGATGCAGATAATGCTATGGGCGGAAGCCGAAGGAGGGTCGAAAAAGAAGGCGGCGCAGCTGTCATCGGACGACGAGGAGGACAACGAAGAAAGTGAGGGAGAGAAGGGTAGCAGTAGGAAGAAGCAGACGACAAAAAAGGGGAAGAGTAATATTATTGGAAGTAGCAGTGGTGGTGGTGGGAATAATATGAACGGGTTGAAGGAGATATTAGATGAGTTCATGAAGCAACAGATGCAAATGGAGATGCAATGGAGGGAAGCGTTGGAGGCGAGGGAAAATGAGAGGAGGTTGAAGGAGATGGAGTGGAGGCGGACGATGGAAGCGCTGGAAAGCGAGAGAATAATGATGGAACAGAGGTGGAGAGAGAGGGAAGAGCAAAGGAGGATGAGAGAGGAGGCTAGGGCTGAGAAGAGGGACGCTCTAATCACAGCTCTTCTAAACAAGCTCAGGCGAGAGGGTATGTAGTCAGTCGCTTTTGTTTTTTTCCTTGTTTTGATCCAAAAGATCAGGAAGCTCTTGGAACTCTCATGTTGGAGATGTTTTGGTTCTTACGGCTCGTATATTATATATATATGATCTCCTTCTCTTTTGCCCCCGCTGAGAGGCTTTCTTTTGCTAGTGAGAAATATTTAAAAAGCTTCCATGATCTCTTCATTTTATTTTAATTAATTGTTATCCTCTTATAAGAATGGTCTGAATCATGCAGCTCTATTATCATTCATCCAAAAAAAAATTAAAAATAAAACATAATAATAAAAAATTAAAAAAAAAAAAGAGTAAAAACCACAAAACATTATGTTTGAGACAGTTTTAACGTTAATGGTGCTTTCTTGCTAATGATTCTCAACCTCACGAAAGTGTCGTAACTTTCACTTAGATGCAGATTTGCTGTTTATATATATACACACACACACACAAAGATCTCAGATCTTACCCTGTTTAATGAAGCTAGTCTCTGTCTACTGTTTTATAGACATTAGCCATCGATCAAACCTAGCTAGAAAGCTGTATAGAGGTCTTTATAATTATCGATCAAGGAATAAATTTAAGAAATTTCCAATATATATATTGTCCTTTTTTATGGTCTAGGTAGCAAAGTTGACGTTGTAAAAGATCTCAAATATATTTCAATAAATTCCATGCTGATAGATAAAGAAGAAGAGTCTGTGTATATATATGTTTGTATATATATATATATAGTAATCTCACAATGATAAGAAGAAAATGATGAATTGTAGTCTAGGAACTCTATGTATTAATATTGTTACTAAAGGGTTGTTGACTGCAGCTCAAGTATGTACGTCTTCCATCCAAGCTGGTTGTATTAGGGCTCTAGCTATTAGGGTTTGAGTGTCTCTTAATCATCATTATCGCTCGTATATACTTCATTGTCTACTTAGTTGCCATCTAAAATCTTAATTGTCATAATGGTTAATAAGTTTTCTTAAGCCTTTGAAGGAGAAAAAGTTTAACAATTTCGTTTCATAAGCAATAATATGATCTTCCTCAAGGTGCCGGCGAGGAAAGGAAGATGCGCATGATATATTTGTTCAGCTTGTCATAAAGATCATCTAGATGATGGTTGTAGTAAAACTAACTTCCTTAATTTTTGTTTTAAGAGTTTTAAACTATTGTATAATTCCAACAATTTATTTTAAAAAAAAAAATCAACAATTAGCTAGATATATAAAACTCATATGTAGAAAAATAAATTCAATAATTAATTTGACACAAAAAATTGTTGAAGTTGTATAAAAGTTGTGTCAATAGTTATATAATAATCATTTCTCTAAAACTAAATATATTTAGTTAAAGTTGAATTCAATTTCATTTGAAACTGGATCCATTAAAATTAATTACGATACATGCATATTTCATTACAGGACACAAAGGACATGTGTCGTAATCCCAATGGTTCCAAGCCAAACCCTAAAACTAATTCGTTTCCTCTGGGAGTTAAGATGGGCATTAGTTTTTGTTTTTTTTTTGGTTTTTTCAACATTTGCATTAGTGTATAGAGTTGTCATGCAACCTTAATCATATGATTGATATATGACTTGCAAGAGTAAATGTAGGAGAAAGATATATATGCATGTGACATGCTAGCTAGCTAGGAGTCAGGAGGAGATCGAGCTAGGTACAGCTATCCTTCTCTTTTTTTGAAATCAGCCGGCCTTTCTTGACACAGTTAAGCCTTGGTTGCTGCCCTTTTGAAAGGTTCCTATAGTTAACATTTTCTGACTTTAACAAACATTTTACTCGCTAGGATTTGAAATCATGTGTTTGACATAAATATATCTATTGAAGTCCTTGGATATATACTTTATAGGCATTTATTTTACAATCTATAAAAATAATATATCACATAAAAATTATGGAAAGAAAAAAAAATCGGTTACTATTTTCTTTAATTTGCAAGATGAGTTTGATGATTTAGATCGAACTAAGAATGAAATTAAGATTCGGATATGACCCTATATATTCTTGAAAATATTCTAGCAGTGCACGTCAAAGGATTTACATGTATTAATACAGTTTTTTGTTTTTCTAACTTATTGCTCATGATTATCAGGTAATTAGACAACTCGAGCTAAAAAGCTGTTGACTATCCAAGAACTTGTATACAATCATTTTCATTTTTCAATGTGCTAGCTTCTATTGAATTTTTCATTACTTGTATATATCTTAATTTGTAGCCATTGTGTGCAATTTCTCTAATATTAATGACTCATAAGAGTGAATATTCTCTCGGAAAACTTTAAGTCTCCTTTTTTTTTTTTTTTCTCAATTGAAGTATTACATTAAAATTACTTTTTAGATCTCCATAAAATGATCGAATATACTTTTTGATTTTTCAATTTTTGTGATAGTGTTGAGACTAGCTATAATCATGATTTTTTTTTTCTCCCATAGACCAATATGTAGAGGATTTTGTAATTAGTGCCATCTAGTAGCATAGTGAATATTCGTGAAACATGCTTAATTGTTTGGATTTTTTGGTGTAAAATATCACTTGCTCCATTTTATATCGGTTAATATAATATATTTTAAGTAATTTTTTTTTTTTAAATGGTCATGTCCAGTACTATTTAAACATATCATGTTAGCCGGTTTAAAATGAGTGCACGCAAGTGAAGAATATCATTATTCTATAAAAATTGTTTGTTCACAATGTATGTAATCTAGAATGGTAATAATCTTAGAATTGTCAGCAATGAGAAATGCAAAGGTAAAGTACTGGAAAATATTTTCTTAAATCAAAATCTGTGTATTAATTTCTTATTGGCAGGACCATATTTTAGATAAAATATTCAAATAGGGTCCTTGGTTTTTAGTCGATATCGAGGGGCTACCCAAAAAAAAAAAAAATATTCTTCCAATTATTCAGAACTTGCCGACAAATTAGCTAAACAATTAAATTATTATGTATATAGGAATCAATTTGATTTGAAAGTGGATCACGGGTATCAAAATTTTCCTTTCCAATCTTTTCTTTATATTGCATTCCATGCTCATGCAATCAATTAAATACTCTAATGTTTTCTCTTGAATTTCAGCTAATTAAGATGGGTTCACTAAGATAGTTTTTTTTTTTTTTTTTTTTCCTTTATTATGGCCAAAATGCTAACTAAGATGTGAAACGAGTCTATTTGGTATATGTGTATTTATTTATTTTTTACTTAATTAATCTAGCTCAATATTGGTGATTACAAATATCTAATCTTTACGTAGTTGTCAACTTTGGAGAGATGCCTTGAATGTAAAGTAAACTAAAATATGTCCCGTTTGTAAAAGACCAGAATACTTTATTGTTACGCCATCTAGAAGGAACAGGTTGCATGTCACCGCCCCCGTAACCAAAGAAAGAAGAAAAAAAAAGAAAAGCAAAGGAAAGATCTGGCCACCTTCCTTTTCCTCTAAGAAAGGCCGCCATTGATCGATGTCTCTTCTTTTTCTTTTTTTGTGGTCTTTTTGGGATGCACGAGGGGATCACCCATATATATTTCAGAGCAGCAATGTCGGGGGATCGATAAGATCATTTGTGCAGAAAGCAATAATACGATCGATGGATCACCAATCATTGCTTAGGAGACACCATGGGTTGAGTTTAGCTTGGAAGTTTCAGAATTTTATTATGAGGTCCAGCTAGCTCCACACACACACTGACACAGAGACAAACGCGTTTCTGGCCAAAGTTTGCTTACAAAATCTTCTCACCGACACACCGTCTTTCGCCATTATTTACACATATTTACTGACTTTTTTGTTTTAGTAGTGCTCTTGATAATCGAGCAAAGTTTGAAACTGATATTTTAAAAGTATTTTAAATTATTAAATTAATATTTGTTTTTGAAATATGTGATTCCTATATATATATATATATATAGTTTCCGTTTAGATTTACAATTTAAATAAAATACAGTTAAACGTTTTTTAAAGACTCGCCGGCAAATGATAATTTCTTTGGTCATTTAGTTTAAAATTGCATCTACTATTAATAAGATTAATGGGCTGTTTGAATTTGTGATTTTTAAAAATATAGTTAAGCATTTTGTAAAATCGCATTTGACATTTAAAATCGTAATTTCGCTTTTAAAAACGTAAATTTTAATTTCTATATTTTTAAATCGTAATTTTTAAAAAACGCACTCTCAAACTATATATTTTTCTGTGATTTACTTTAACATCATACACTTTTTTTTTCTGTAAAATCGTAATACCAAACACACTATAAGAAAACATATTAGTTTTTACATATATTTTTGAAAATGTTAAAAATCTTGTTATAAAAGCAAAAATCAAATAAATAAACTGAATCCAAAATAAATTTCTCGCCCACGGATCGTTATGGCCGTGTGTGGTCAATTATCCTAGGCTGTCTTCCTCCTGATTTGGTTTAGAAATCTGTGTGCTTCAGCTGTCGATCAATGCGTCCAACTTTAGGACTAGCTAGGGTCGTTCAAGTTTTGAAGAAATTATTATTATTATTATTAATTATTAACTCAAAGTGAACCCACCAGGCATTTTTAATTAATCAACGACATCGATCCAACATACCTAATTACTCCCAAGAGGATATTAATTTGCTCGAGTACTATATTCGGATCCAACGGCCAAGGTATTTTTAATATTTTATTCGATCGTTTTCTAAGGGGAAACACGTACTCGTCAATTTCCGCGTCCTACAGAAGATGTTAGTGGAGATATCCCGCGGTTGAACACGTCCAAGGAGACTCACGAGAGATATTTAGGGTATATGATTGTGGACGGTTCCCATGAGAAGATAAACAATGCTAGAAACAAAACCCTTCTTGCCAGCTTGTTGATCGAACAATTATTGCTTAGTTCAAAAGAATACTCAATTTTTTTTTTTTTATTACATATCCACGTAAGAGGGAGGAGGGGGGATTCGAACTAGCGACCTCCGCTTCATGAGGCGTAATCCCCAGCCGATTGAGCTGCCCCTTGGAGACAAAGAATACTCAAAATTGGAAGAACAAGAGAAATTTTGTTCACCAAAACACAATTGACAAAATAAAGCCACAAATTAAACTGCCTTTAAATAATCTACAAGTCCTAATTCTAATTAAATTAGTAAAAAAAAATCTAATAGGATAAAATATATAAAGACTCCTATTCCGACAATTAGAATTCTCAATTAATTATTACAAATAAAGACTTTTAATACCTAATATTGAATAAGGATTACTAACTACATATAAAACCTTTAAATACTCCTAATAACATTTTTTTTTTTTGAAAGGCTCCTAATAACATATTAGGACAGAAAATATATATATATATATAGGTTTGATTGGAACATTTTCAATTCTTAAATTGAAAATGTATACAAGAATTGTTTAATTATTATATACATTTTTAATAAAATTAACAAATTTGATGCATGTTTTAGGAATGAATGTCAATTAAGTAGGTTCAATATTGTAAGCAGGTCGAGCCCAACGTAATTGTATTGGATGCTCATCCATAGTATAAGGGCTCCCATTCCCATATGCCGTACGTTAGCGCAAGGAATAAGTCGGTTGTCCAAGTAATCCGCATCAGTAGTGGACCCCATGGCCCCCATGGGAACGGGAATTAGTGACAACTCATCCGCTGACTTTTAAGAATCTAGTGCTGGCCCGACGTCAACTATACACTGGTCAAAACTTTGGACTGTAGAGAATTCTTTACGTACAGAAGCACGCGAAACTTCCATTCACTTTAATATTTATTAGCTTTTCGACCAGATCGATGGGGATTCGCCCACTGTGACACGGCGTGGAATTGACCAGATATGCTATTATACTAGTCCATAATCATGCAATTCTAATGCCAAATCCTTCCGAGCCATGTTGCCAGGGACGGAACAAGGTACAAATATAACGTAACAAACCTTATAAAGGTAGGCTTCTCTCATCTATTAAATCGGCTCAAACTGGCCCATTTTTGACACAACCCTAAGCTGATCCATCGACAAAGGACAATGAAGCCTATAAGCTGCCTGAACATTATCCATTCCATATCGATCCGACCTGACCTAACATAATCCGACTTGACCTAACTTGACCAAGGCCGGCCGAACCTATCTTAGTTAGGTCAATTGGGACCCACTTCAATTTAAAGAAGCGAGTGCAGAGAGCATGAAGATAAGCTGTATCTATTATATTTTAACCCTTGCCACTTGGACTACTTGTAAAATAAGAACAAACTTTGAGATGAGATTTTTCTATTTAAGGTGCAACTTCTATTTTCTTTGATGGTGAAACTCTACCAACAACTCATTATTGGCAAGTGAGGACTTGTTCATGAACATGGAATTTAACTTTATTTTATGTTGGCCTTCATTTATTTTATGTTGCATTTGTTTGTGCTGCGTCACCATGTATATATATGGCTGGTTATAATGTTGTGTGATAGAGGGAGAAAGGGAGGGAGAAAGGGAGGAGGAGGGGGAAAGGAATCGGGGAAGGGGGAGGGGGGATAGGGTTTTGGTGAGGGGTTTCCTACCTCCACACGGACCACACCAGCTGTATTAGATTCCTCAATCAACTATTTACACCCGGAAAAACACTTATTAAAATAAGAGTAGGAAGCTAGGTCATTTAGAGGTATGTACTAATTCTTCGAATCAAACACTTCTTCTAATTCTTCAATTTGGTTTCCTTCTCGAGGGTAAATATTGACTAAAATATCAGAGTGACTCTCGCTGGACCTTGGCAGGACACTTTGAGCTTACTCCCCTTTTCCTTTTTTTCTTGCAGGTCCTTTCGGTCAAGGAATTGGCGTTAGATCAACTGGTTCTTTGATATTTATATATGAAAAATGTTTATGACACACTACAAAAATTTTCGATTTTAGTAACCTAGGTTTACTAACGTGCAAAAGCCTTTTACACGTTAGTAAACTGTAGTAACGTGAAATCAGTGGCGTGATTTTCACGTTCCTAATCTCATAGTTACTAAAATAATTTTAGTAACCTCCAAATGGACATCACGTTACTGCATAGTAACGTAGAAAAATTGCACGTTAGTAAATATATAGTAACGTGTAAATGAGACGCCAATAAACAGAGTAACGTGATAATTTACGTTGAACGAATTTTTAATTTAGTAACGTGCAAAGTGTTGCACGTCACTCAACTTAGTATCGTGATAAAATTATCACATCCCAAATTGTAGCGGCGTGTAACACTTTTACATGTTACTAATATATATAAAAAATAAAAATAAAAAAAATTATTATTTTTAGTAACGTGTGTTAGCACGTTACTAAAATTATGTAAAAAAAAAAAAAATGTTAACCACAACGCACAGGGCTTCATCCGAATCATCTCTCCCTCCAGCTCCAATCCAGCCATTTTTTCAAGGCTTCAAGCAATGCACTGCACTCCATTAAAGAATATTCATTAATTACCTCTCATGAAACCACTGCACTCCATGCCATATTCTGCAAACCCCAATCAATATGAATTAAACACTCTCACCCATAAGAACAAACACACTACATAGACACAAAGAGGAACAAAGAGAGAAAGATACCATGGCAGAGGAAAACAAGAGCTTTTGGAGAAGAAAAAGGCAACCATCTGCAAGTAAAGAGCTGCACTCCTCTTGAATTCATTATGTATTCCTGATATTGTTTCACAAATATTACAAGTATCACAAATATATCTCAACACCATAACAAAAAGAGAAAACCCAATATATATAGCTGAAGGAAGAAGAAGAATAAATGAAAGACTTACTTGTTGATATTCAAAAATAAAGAAATAAAAACAGTTATGAACCCATTAGATCTGTTACCCATCACAAAAACAGTTTTTGTGAATAATTGTTAAAAATTGGAACAAAAAGAAAAGAGCAAAAAAAGGCTAGAGAAATAACAAGAGAAGAAAGCCAAAATGCGTAACCAAGGGAGAGGGAGAGAGAGAGAGAGAGTACCTAGTGGGACAAAGCAAGGAAGCTCGGAACACATGGGGAGAAAAAATGGCTGAAAAAAAGTGTTTCAAAAGACCCAAAAAGGCTGGAAAATATATATATATATATATATATATATAAAACTTTTTTTTTGAACTTTCGTGTCCCGCGTGCACACAGCTACAAAAAATTTAGATTTTAGTAACCCTGCTTTAATAACGTGCAAAACCCTTTCGCATGTTACTAAAGTGTAGTAACCTTACTTCAGTCACGTGATTTTCAGTTACTAAAATAATTTTAGTAACGTGAAAATCGTCACCACATTACTATTTAGTAACGTGGAAAATTTGCACATTAATAAAATTTTAGAAAAAATAAAAAATAACTTTTGGGTGAGGCACGCACGGGATACAAAATTTTCGTGTTGCGCGTGCACCCCACTAGGGGTGTACAAACGGTGCGGTTATAACCGCTTTAAAACCGCTAACCGCCAACCGCTTTTAAAAGCGGTTATAGGTTTTGGGAAAAGCGGTTAATAACCGCTAACCGTTTATATATATATATATATGTAAAAAGTAAAAAACCTGGAGGTTAGTAGAGTAAGAGGGGCGTCGTTTTGGACAATGTTTATAAACATCTTTTTCTTTTAGCCTTTAGGGTTTCACTTCATTCTTCATTTCCTCACCTTGCCGCCACTCGCCCCTCTGCCTCTAGCCTCTCCAGCACTGTTCCTCTCCGCTCAGCTCGTGCCTCATCTCGTCTCCGCCGCCGCTACTCTGTAGTCTGTAAGCATCTCTACTCTTTCTCTCGCTTTCTTTCCCTATATCTCGAAAAATAACTCTCTGAAACGACCATTCACTGAATCACCATATCCTAGCGATTCACTTTCCATTGCTGCATTTGTCTCGGCTTTTTTAGGGTTTGTGCAATCTTGATTTATGTGATTTTAAATTGTTTGTTTTAGGGTTTTTCATTTTAGGGTTTCGGTTGTGGAGGACTGATTGAGGGTTTCAGTTTTAGGGTTTAATTTTTCTGTGTATTTGAGCTCCAATTGAGTGGGTGTTAGTTTTTTTATAGAAATTTTGGGTTGATTTTAATGTCGGCAGGCCGAGGTTTGGATTTGTATGCTTTTTCGTTTTTACATTGTTTGATTTTGATTTTGATTTTGATTTTGATTTTGATTTTGATATTAATTTTGGTTGGTTTTCCGTTGCTTCAGGCCGTGCGATGAAGAGTCCGCAGGAGAGGAATACATATTGTATTTGTATTTGTATTTCTGTTTAGATTTGTTTTGGCTCTTGGATTTCATATCTGCACTAAAACTAGCCCCAAAGTGGCTAAAACAGACCCAAAACAAGTCTAAAATCGGCGCAAAAAGGGTCCAAAACCCAAATTGAAAAGCGGTTATAAAACCGTCGGTTATTTCCTCAATAACCGCTAACCAGCGGTTATAAAAATAACCGCCTCCGCCTAGGCGGTTAGCGGTTACGGTTTTAGCCAATAACCACCGGTTATAACCGTTTGTACACCCCTACACCCCACTTCCCCCCAAAAGGCTCAATCATGAGCTTTTTTGTTTTTTAATTAACTTTTATATATATATTGTTTTTTATTCTTAATTTTCATTTATATTTTTTGTTTTTTTTTAAAAAAAAATATATATATATTTTTCTTTTTTAAAAAAAAAAAAATTAATAAAAGACAGGTTTTTCTTTTTTTATTTTTCGTTTGTTTTCTTTTTTCTAAAAAATATTTTTTTCATAATTATTAATTATTTTTTCGTTTGTTCTTTAAAATAAAATTCTTTTTCGTTTTTTAATTTTTTTTTTTCGTTTTTCTTTAATTTTCTTTAATTTTTTTTTTTGTAAATAACTTTTTTTTATTTTTTATTTTTGGAAATATTTTTTTAAGTTAATTTTGGGGTTCTTTTTTTTAAAAAAAAAAAAAAAAAACTAAAACGTCCTTTTTTGTTTTTTCTTAATTTTTTTAATTTTAATTTTGTGGATTTTATATATATATATAAACACACATATATTACATTACTCATGGCTCCGTTTGGCAAAGGAAGAGTGGAATGAATCGTGTTGTGTCAGTCTAGAGCAGTGAGCTAGGTCTATTCAAGAAAAACAACTCCAACTTTGAATTTAATAATTTCCAATTTTTCCCATAAAAAAGACGGCCACTTTTGTCCTTCCCTCTCTCGCAACTCTCTCCCTCCATCTTTTTCCTTCATCAGAACTGTCTCTCTCTCCCACGGACTGGTCCGCCTCTCTCTCTCTGGCCGGCGACATGAATGTAGCACTGTTTGGAGTGTAATGTAGTGCCTAGGATCGCTTTTATGAGTTCAGCTTTCTTATTGCAGTTTGTACTCCAGAAGTTGTTGTTTGCTCTGTAGTTTTGATTTGGAGATATTATATTGAACTTGGATAGTGAAAGTTTTGTCTTTTCTACACTGAAAGGTTTGTTCTTACACTGATGGGTGCTGCTCTTTTTCGTTTAAGCTGTAAGCTTTTTGCTTTGAAGTTTCGTGTTTGACATGACTCTTTCTCTTACTGTTTCGATATAAGTTTTGAGCCCCGTCCTATGGAATTTTTTTTTTAGTTAATATATTATCATTTTTTGGACCGAATCTGTGAATTTTTTGTTTCCCCTCTGAGATTTCAGCATTTTCTTTAAATGGTAGCCATACACCTTGTATTGACTCATATTTGAATGGACTCTTCAAATTTTTGCTGAGAAGTTCTTGGTCTTTTTCGTAAGTCGGGTCTATGAATTAATTGGAATAAAATCATCAAAATATGTTTTTCTAGCCTATGGGAAAAAAAATTCTTATCAAATTAAGAAAAAGGGTTTTGGAGAAAGAAATGAAGAACTAGAGATTTCAAAACAATCAAAGAGTTAAGTTGAAATTGAATTTCAGGAGGTTCGTTTTGTGGGTTTGTTGTATTTTGTTTAGTTGGGATTTGGACTTTCATGTCATCCATTGTCCTGGTTCAAAATTCAGACTTAACTTCTGAGGAGGCTGTAAGGCGGGTGAAACAAATGGTAACTGAAAAATATTCTAGGCAATTTAAGGACATTTCAGGTGGTTTGCTGGAGGATTCAACAAATGGAGCAATGAGAACAAATGACCCACTCTCATTAGTTAATTCCAATAACATTAGTTATTTGAAAGTACACCCCTACGTGTATGCCAAGTTATTCAAATTCAATATGAATTAAACTCTCTACATCTCACTTGTCATTAGTAGTTCCTTTAATCTATTAGTATAAGATAAATGATATTCACCTTCCATTGCACTAACAATACCATGGGACAAACAATAGCGCTGCCCCATAGTTCAATGAATCATTCAGAGCAAAATATGGTTTGATTTCATCTCAATCCACATATTTTCAAAACAAGGTTCAGAATTGTTCCCATCACGAAGTTACAGATCATTCATTATTTTTACATATTCATCGTATGCCACATACTGTTGCAAATTGAATCCCGGTATATTTCCATTATCTCTTTACTCTCAGCTGATTGATCTGGTCTATGTCCTGGTGATACCACGTGAGCAGCTGGCATATGATCGCGTCGGGATAGGTCGACCCAATTTTGCCCATACATATCTTCCAAGGCTTCTTTAAATAGTGGATCTATGTCGCCGCTATCCTTGCGAATGAAATTATGCACTGCACAGCATGAAACCACAATATCTCTCCACCAGATAAAAATAACCTACAAATATCACATTTAAAGGATGAATGTGGACATGTGGTTGCAGTGATGAAATAAATTATTTGTAATGTCATCTATCCACATTCTACAAACAAACAACTGGTCAGCTAAAACCTTCGGTAGGCGAAGGGAAGCGACAATCGGGATCATTAATGCACTCCCTAAGAATGCGCGAGTCATGCGCGCTGCCCTCCCTGCCAGCGTAACCATATGTGAAGCACAGGTCCATGTCTACCACGCACATGCCATTTTGCGTAGTTTTTGATTTCCTACTTCGATAAGCCAAGTCGCTCATACCGATAACCTTCGCCTCAACTTGTGTGCCGTCAATGGCACCAATACAATTCTACAAAAAAAAATAAAAATAAGAAAATAGTGATTTCACAAATCATCCAAAAATTATTATGAGAACAATAAAACTCATGTTGGGCTCGTTGTGGCCTACCCCGAACCATGGGTAGTATTTGCCATGTGGGCGACATATGGGTGAGGTGTCGCTATGAGAGTGGGCTATATGATTGTCTTTCCCAATCTGCAAATAGCTCTGCAAGCCTTATGAAAATATGTGCTAATTGTGTGGAGTGACCGTTGTAACCTATCCGCCACCATCCTCTGCGTGTGACTGTGTGACACGATTAGGCAAAATGTCGCTACTTGTTCAGTAATCTTAACAAACCGACTGCTTTCTAGAAGATGATTTTGTTTCAAAGTGTTACAGAGACGCAAGAACGTGGTAGGCGTCATTCGAAATTGCTCCTCGCATGTTCTTGGGTTAGGGTTCGTCAACACCCAATAAAGCCACATAGAGCCCCTCAAAATTGAGGTTCATTGAGGAATACGCATTACTGGAGGAATTAGAGTCAAAGTAAAGGAACATTCTTCCACCATTGCGAACATTCGCTGTAGAATAAACTCAAACTGGTCACGACTCGGATCCAAACGCTCATTGTCCTCGTCGGCTGAGGCTATAGAGTCATAGTCAGAATCAGAAGATCCATCGATTTGATCCTCCCAATGTACAAATTGAGGTGCAACACCTGATGTTTCGCCCCCTTCCATGTTGAGCGTCCTATTACAATAGTCGAAACTGATTAAGTGTTTTATCTAGTGAATTTGAAATACTTGATTATGGTCTAATAAGTAGCGCAAGATAATGTCACGAAATAAGCTAATCAATCAAGTTTTAGTACATGATAATGTCACGAAATAAGTATAAAGTGGCATGAATGGTTTGATTAATAACAATGTCATGAAATAAGCATAAAATAGCACTACATAATGTCATGAAATATGTGCAACAAGTATGCTAACGTCAGTTATTTTCCCCTCAATCCATAAAACCAAGTAGCCATTGCCAGCGTCCAGCATCTGTCATATTAATAATCATTGTAGTCCATCCTGGTTCAGATACCATGACTTTGCACATGTTAACATAAGGAACCGGCGGCATTCCAATTTCAGGGGCAATTCTGTTAATTATTGACATTGCCATAGCTGTAGGGTCCGCAGCGACTGGGGGATGGGTCATATCAGCAAGGGGAGAGGGAGGGTTCGAAGCGTCTGGGGGGCGGCTGGATCCAACGTCCCCCACCGAACCCCCCCTGATTTCGTCATCAGTGTCTCAAAATGCCTCCTCAAGTCATCAAAATGGTCCGAAAAACATTGGTAAAGGGCTTCCTGCTAGGGTGTACGCTTGCTTGATCTCTGGCTTTGACTCGGAGAAGCACGCCTCTTGGATTTACCACTCGACCTCGGAGGTGGCATCTGTTCTTGAGGCTTAGTCAAATCTACAATTGCCGGGGAGCGATTGAGATCGACACCTCGTCTCTCGTCATCAGAGTCAAGAGGGGACTGTGTACTAGCGTACCTTAAACTGCCGGTTGCATGTGTGCCCCTAAAAATATAGCACAAATCAGAGTAGTATGCGGGTGGCCCATTCCGGAATCTGTAGTACTTGTTTGCTCCATACACCTGCAAAAAAAGAATAACCAACTTCCATATATGAGTAACTTTGTAAATATGTACGTACATGTGAAAGACAGGGTCAAAATGCACTGCGTACATCTCTCAAATGTATCCATTGCTCCGCAGGTATTGAGATTGTATTAGTCTCTGCACCCCAACCGAATCCAGTGCCAACCACCCCGCTGATTAGGTCCGTGAAATCTTTGTACGTAGCTTTGAGGCATTTGATATTATTTTTCACCTGTGGTTTGTTGTACTGTGATCCGTCTCTTATACGACTATTGAGAGTAGTAGTAATGTTATGGAGGTGTGGCCCATAGGATGGTACTACACCATCTTTGACGATGTCCTTGAGAGTGAGAATTAATTCTCTCTCATGAGCATCTGCCCAATGCGTTTGAGTGGTATGGGTAGACACTTGAGCTGATGTTGAGGTTCCTTGGGCATGCTTTCGTGGGGACCTTCTTGGAGTATAAAACATTGACATCTATGTAAAAAGCTACACAGGTAAATCCACCCAAGTTACGCCACATATGCATAACCCAAAATCTTTTCACAGCACATATGGGATTAGTGTTGGCCAAACATATCTATTACACTACTACTACATCATTGCACATATCGATGCATGTACCTATGATTATGTATTTGAGTAATGGTGTAAGAAATAAATATGGAGCCAACATTACCAGGGTTGCACTATAAAGGGAGCTTGCTTAAGACAATTCATCAAGGTTTAATTAGTGCAATAGAAAATGCAACTATATACCAACAGAAAACTTAAACTGTCAAAACCAATTTGTAGAAGGCAATTTGAACTACGTAAGAAATTTTTTTTGAAACAACATAAAGGCCTATACTGTTAATTGTATAGAGAAACGTACCTTTTGTTTTGCGGTACGAGGTCGTAGGTTATACCGACCGTGCTGGCAAATAACATGTATCGTACTGTTAGTTAGATACTAGTTTGACCATCTCGTTAATACAACCAAAAATTTCAGATGGATAGATTTTTTTTTTTTAAAAAAAAAAAATTATGTTTCAATGAATTATTTTGAAGCGTATGGGTTTCTGTACGTTCTATTACTTGAATAAACATTCTCATTCGCTAACATTTTCTTAGAGAAGTGTCATTTTACCCATTAAAATAGGAAACACTTTTAGAAAATTACGAATTACTGATAAATGATTGTTACTCTTAAATTATGCAAATAATGTTGTTTATGCGATCTGAGTTATGATGAAAAACATTTTCGTGAAGAAGTAACGCAGTCCACAACTATCACATATATGTTCAGCAATCAAATGATTCCCTATAAACAAAACGTCTTTTTTAAAGTAACTGTTTTAGCATCTCTTTTTTTTGGGTGTTTCTTTTTTCTTTTTACTTGTAAATAGTGTTTGTGTATATTTACCATCCAAAAAAAAGAATGACAAAAAAAAAAAAGATTTAATATGGGTTGGCCAGTTATTTGGAAGAAATGGAGTTGCTGTAAATAGGTAACTGCACTTTCATCAAGTTGAACCAGAATGACTATATTTGTAAATGCTTATAATGTAGATCTGCTCGGATTTTTATTATTTTTTTATTTAATAAAAGGTTAATGAAATCATCGAATCACATGGAATGTTTTTATTGAAGCTGGATGTGTACTAAAATTAATTTACTTAGGCACTCCTCGTGAACCTTCGCCACAGAAAGAAAACAAAGATCTAAATTTGAGATAAAACAAAGAAAGAAAAAAGATCTCAGCAAGTCTAAACATATATCAAAAAAACCCATTGCAACTCACAAATGTAACATGTGCTTCCCATAACATACAAGAGAAATTAAACACCCAAAACAACTGTAGACCCAGCTACAACAAGAATGAAAAACCCATAACTTTGAAAAAAAACGTAAAGGTACATCACGACACCTGTTTTTGTGATCGGGTTCGTGGAGCTGGGTTGGTATGGGTCATACGCCAAGGTAGTCGGCAGCCACCAGTTGAGGTTGAATTTGAGGGTCCCCACAACTACCGTATATCTCGACTCCAAAGAGTTGAATCTCTGTCACACATTTTATAGTTGAAATCTGTTGAGATGATGGGAGCAATATGTGCGTATTTTGCAATTTCAACTCTTCAGCCAAATCTCTAGTGTACGGGCTTCTAATAGGTGGGAGGCGACAAGTAAAGGCATTTGTGAGAGTGGATCTGAGAGCGACTATGATCTGAGAGAATTGACCTGCGTTGGAATGGTGCAAGATTTACCTGCCATTTCAGACATGGCCTTGTGGGAGAGAGAGAGTGCGACTGTGGCGAAAATTATGAAAAGAGAGAGGGAGAGTCGACTAACCTGAGACCTGCGAGAGATGCAGTGAATACACTGTAGATAGGATTCCGTTGCTTTGAACCGTGCAATGTGTTAGCCGTGCATAAGAAACGAGCGAGACAGAGAGAGAGCGGAGATTAAACTGGACATTTTTTATGGGCAAGTTTGGAAATTAATAAGGATAATCAATTCCAAGTCTACTGAGGCGGACCAGTCCGTGGGAGAGAGAGACAGTTCTAATGAAGGAAAAAGATGGAGGGAGAGAGCTACGAGAGAGGGAAGGACAAAAGTAGCCGTCTTTTTTATGGGCAAAATTGGAAATTATTAAATTCAAAGTTGGAATTGCTTTTCTTGAATAGACCTAGCTCACTGCTCCAGACTGACACAACACGATTCATTCCACTCTTCCTTTGCCAAACGGAGCCATGGTTTACCGATCATATTAGAGCAATAGAGCAATACACTTTGATTGATCAGATATTCTATTGATCCTATGATCCTATCATGATCGATCGGACTAGTACTTATTAGAATCTATCGGACGTTCGATCGAACCTTCACTGTGTCAAGTATGATTGATCAAACTCTATCACGATCGATAGATCATCCAATCAATCATGATAGATCTATAGAATCAATAGATCATTCGATCGATCATGATAGATCAATAGGATCGATAGATCATCCGATCAGTCATGTCATCCGATCAGTCATGGTAGACTATCTAATTGATCATGATAGATCAATAGGATCAATAAATTATCCGATCAATCATGATAGATCAATACGATCGATAGATCATCCGATCGATCATGGTAGATCAATAGGATCGACAAATCAAACGATCGATCATAATAGATTAATAGGATCAATAGATCATTCGATCAATCATGATAGATCAATAGGATCGATATATCATCCGATCGATCATAATAGATCATCTGATCAATCATGATAGATAAATAGGATCGATAGATCATCTGATCAATCATGGTAGATCATCAAATCGATCAATAGGATCGATAGATCATGATCGATCAATATGATCAATAGATCATCCGATCGATCATGATAGAACAATAGGATCAATAGATCATCCGATCAATCATGATAAATCATCCAATCGATCACGATAGATAAATAGGATCGATAAATCATCTGATCGATCACGATATATCAATAGGATCGATAGATCATCCGATCGGTCATGTAGATCAATAGGATCAATAGATCATCCGATCGATCATGATAAATCAATAGTATCCATAGATAATTCGATCAATCACAGTAGATCATTTGATCGATCATGATAAATCATCTGATCAATCATAATAGATCAATAGGATCGATAGATCATCTGATCGATCATGATAGATCAATAGATCATCCGATCAATCACGGCAAATCATCTAATCGATCATGATAAATCATCTGATCAATCATGATAAATCAATAGGATCGATAGATCTTCCGATCAATCATGGTAGATCATTATTATTTAGTGAGGTGTTAAATTTGACACGTCATTAATAATTTTAATTTTTAATTTTTTTAAAAAAAAATCATACCAACTTAGAAACGTGCAAGAATTTTGCGAATTACTAATTTAGTAACGTGCAAACAATTTGCGCATTACTAAATTTAGTAACGTGCAAAATAGTCAGGTTACTAATTATTTAAAATTTTATTATTTTTTAAAAAATTATATTGACATAATATTTTGTAATGTGCAAATTTTCGCACGTAACTAAATAGTAACGTGCAAAATTTTAATGTTACTACTTTAGTAACGTACCAAAATTTAGTAACATGCAAATTTTAGCACGTTACTAAATAGTAACATGAATATTTTCGTATGTTACTAAATAGTAACGTGTTAAAATTACCAAGTTACTAAAGTTGTTAGTAAAATGCGAATTGTTAGCATGTTACTAATGTTAATAACCCACGAAAATTTGTACGATACTAAATCCTCAATTTTTTGTAGTGACACTATAATTTTTATTATAATTTTTTTATAAATTGATGTGATCATAGACCATAATTGATAAAATTATTAGGATTTTATGGTCGACAAGTCATATTTTTTTTATTAATCATTTCACTAACAAGTATGTACAGTCTCATTAATTTGGAAAGAAACTTATAATAAAAACTATTGTACCTCTCTATATATATATATCCTAAAAATTAAACTCCACCCCCTCATTCACATCCAGTAAAAAAATCTTAATTTAGTCCTGCAGTACTTTACCATGTACGTCTTTTTATTCTATTATGAACATTTTTACGAACTTAAGCTTTTTCAGAGTAAACTTTGAATATGAGTAATGCTACACATCATCCTCTTGTCCACTTTTTATCCTCCCATAAATGATGTGGCTCTTAAAATTATCATTGGATCAAAATTCAATAATGATTTATCATAAATTCAACGGTAATTTTAAGAGCCACATCAAATTTGGGAGGACAAAAAGAGGACAAGGAAATGATGTGTAGCATTACTCTATTTTCTATGTATACATAGGACTCTCTTCTTTCATGGAGTACTGATTTTCTGGAGTACTGATTTTCTAAAATCAAATATGGCCACACAATAATACTTTCTATATATATACGACCTCTCGGACTATGTGCTTAGAACAAGTTCTCGAATCTCCATTTCTCTTAAAAAAAAAAAAAAAAAAAAAAGTTCTCGAATCTCTTCCCTCACCCAATAAAATTATATGAATATTTCTTGTACTTTTGCCATGAAAAGACATAAACTTATTTATTGCAATAATTCAAGAGTTCACACTATTGAATCTAATTTTAATATTAATTAATGGCCATGATCGTTAATTATAATTAATAATACCTTGTTGTCGGTGAGCTTGACATCCACTTCCTTATATTAATAAAGAAAGCCTAAATTAAATCCAATCAAGATGATAGGATAATTCATTTGAAAAATCTCTAAATTATTATTATATATATCAAAAGTCACAATGTGCATATATGGCATATAGACCAAGCAAAAGTTGGAAAATAAAAGAAATGCTCCACCGGCCAAATGCGTCATCAGATTCATCTTGGGGAAGTGGTGAATGAAACAGTCTTCTCCCAATTACTAATTAAATGAAGGCATTCAACAACTCACGTATAAAAAAGAATGAGTCTATCTAAGATAACATATCACATTTGGGAACAATAAAGCCTTAATTATTTATGTTTTCATTCGTAGCAGAAGTCTTGAGTAAACATAGACTCCAAAATTTATTTTAATTTTAATTAAATATTTTTTGGGTTGAACCTCACTTAACAAAATAGTGATGTTATACACGATACTTTTATCCCCACTTTATATAATATTTATGCGACACGAGCTAATCAACCTATTAGCAAAATTGGAATAAAAATAAGATAAAAGTGTGGTGCATAGCATTATTGATCATCTTACACATTGAATCGTTAAAAATCTCATCCATATTTGTTTTTAATTTTTTTTTAAAATTTTAATAATGATGATACTTGTTATACTTATTAATTACATTGGCTGACATGACCCATTTTAAGTGACCGACTTTTCATGTAAACCATTTTTTTTTTTAACAAAGTGTTTAAATATTTCATTGATCAAAAATCACGAGCACAAACTCTTACATCACAAAACATAAAATTCTGCAAAATCATAGCTATATACTATGAGGTTACATGTATAGTCATAGATACAAAACAAAATTTTTACAATAAAGTATTATCTATGACTTTCATCTTCCGATAACCCATGTACAAAATAGTTATAGAGCATAGCTGTTCCGAGTAGATTAGATCTAAGATAAGTAGCCAAATATTTTAAGAATTTATTAAAACAGGCCGTGAGATATAACCCCTCACATCTGACTAACTTTCATCACATAGATCGCCTATAAGGGTAGATTTAAATAGAAGAAAACTCTTATTCAAAGTAGAAACACAACCAGCAAATAGCAGCAGCGGCCAGGAGAAAGATGAACGGCACAATACGGAGGTAAATAGACATATACATAACAAAGATGCCAAAATTACTGATATGGTTGAATAATACCTACAAAACAAAAGAAAAAAATCAGAATGAAAGGGGGAGGGTAGAAGCAGGAGTAGAAAAGAAAAGGGAAAAAAAGATGAAAATATCTGTTTTCTAAAAGGTGAAGTTTAGGACCGACTAGGAGGAAGAGATCAAGAAAGAAATTTAAAAATAAAATAAATGTCACTAAAAACACGATACATTAACGGGTATGAAATTACTATAATAAACGAATGTGAACACTATTACTACTACTATTACTATTATTATTATTATTATTATTATTATAATTTTTATATAGATATTATTATTATTATTATTATTATTATTATTATTATTATTATTATTATTTTGTAATAAGTCTGAATTTGTCTTTATTTTTTTAAGGGAATCTGAATTTGTCTTGACATCAATGAATTGGCTTGGCAGTAGTAGCATACAGGAGTAACAGGACCCGTTCTTTCAAATGCTGACGTGGCTAAATTTTTTCAACTCTGATCGCTTTGACCGCAGCTTGACAAAAAAAGCCAAAACCCGAAGTAGCGGGAACGCAGGTCCGTCATAAGAGTCAGAGAGGTAGTTTAGCTCTCACGTCACAATCTCTAACCCTACTTCTCCGTCAAGGTACGTACTCGATCCCTTTTTCTCTCTTCTTTTTCTTTGATGTTTGAATAAACGTCTCCTGCTCTTGAATATTCAGCAACTACTTAATTTTTTAGATTTCACAATCAATAAAGTTATGGCCTTTAATTTTCATATTCACAAATTCAACACGCTAATATAAAAAATAAAATAAAAAAAGAGTGAAATTAATTCTTTTTTCCAGTGTTGATCATTGCTCTGTTTGATTTTTCTTACTGCTTATTTATTTTCTAACTTTTGATGGTCTTGACCTTTAATTATTAAAGATGTCCAATAAAAGCTTTAGAGCTTGTCGTTTATCGGCTTAAATATTTGTATTCATGGTGATGGGGGGTTTTTCTTGATAGTTCTAGACCTCTTGTTTGGTTAACTTCTCGGGAGTGGGATGTTTGGTTTTATTGGGTTGAAAATGAGGATTTAGAGTTTAAAAAATTGAAAATGATAATTTCTTTTTTTTTTCTTGGCAAACAAACAGAGTCAAAGGAAGCTCCTTTTGTTTTAGAAAAAATGCCATTAGGGGCGGACCTACATCGGTCTTTAGGGGTTTCGGCAATCCCAAAATTTTTTAAGACTCTTATAAAATACTAGTTTTTATACCGGAGTCCCATTAAATGTTTAATTTTCTACTCTCATATGACAAGTCTACTGTTATGTCAAATCTTTTTAATTTTAAACATTAATTTTTTTTTTTTTAATTAAAAAGTTACGGTTCTAACTTATGATCTATACTTTGATATTAAATCTTAAGCCACTACTTATTTCAAAAGGCAGATAAGAAATGATAAATTTAATACTTGAGTTTCTCTAGAGAGAGAGAGATTGACCAAAGTCGATGTTATCATTTGATCGACAATAGTACTCTGCTAATTGGTCTTCAGAGGATTTGCAATGAAATGGTTCTGATGTGATGTTCGGTTTTATGTGATCAAAAGATAGGAATTGAGAAACATGTTCATAATTGTTGGGGTTTATCCCACATCGGTTGTGTAAGGGGTTGGTGGTCAGTTTATAAGTGTGAGGGAAAGCCTCACCTCATGAGCTAGCTTTTGGGGTGAGAGAGGCCCAGGACCACCTAACACTGGTATCAGAGCCCAGGTTTACCAACAAGTCTCAGGCCCAACAGTCCACAGGAGAAATGGGTTGTCCTTGCTCCGACCCAAGGCCCGATGTGTGAGGAGGAGATTGTTGGGGTTTATCCCACATCGGTTGTGGAAGGGGTTGGTGGTCAGTTTATAAGTGTGAGGGAAAGCCTCACCTCATGTCACCTCATGAGCTAGCTTTTGGGGTGAGAGAGGCTCAAGACCACCTAACAATAATAAAGATGTGTTTCTCTTTTGCTGAACTGATTTGCTGGTTATTGTTGTCCATCCCCCGCAACCCAGACCATTGTGTGCTGGTTAGTGGTTACTGTCATGATCTTGCAGAGAGGGCTTCGATCTTAAAGCACAAGGAAAAACACTGCATTGTGTATGCCATGTGTTTGAGAGAATAACTTATTTGATCTGCTCATTGAGTGCATTGCATATACGCTATTTGTGGTAAATATAGTGATCGACTGTAGTAAATCTCACTCTCGTGGCATTGCAAAAAGATGTTAATCTATCCAAAGTGCTTGAATTTGGTTCAATCATGTGCATTGGATGATCTAACAAAGTTCAGACATGCCAAAGAAAAAACCAGTGGCGATTTTGTCAACTGGGGTTAAAACCAAAACCTTTGTCTTTTACAATATTTCCTGCTGTGCCTTCCCTAGTATTGATTCCTGCAAATACTTTATGCTTTCAACAAGACTGCAAAAAAGGCACCCGGCCACATCCCCTATTTCAGCATCTTTTCTTGCAGTGTGGCAAACTTTGCAGCAGAGGCTTTCTGGTTCAGTCCCCACTACCTCTGGAAAATGCTGCGGCCCAGGTACAATTTCCAGATAGTATTGTTAACCATAACAGCTACAGCAGAAGATTGATTAGAAAGAGAACAAATGGAGATAGAGCTGAAGATAGAGTTACAGTTGCAGAACTCCTAACAACTTAGAATCCTAGGACTCTTTTGTGATGATGTAGAGTGTTTGATTTTAGTGTTGGGTTAAATCCTTTATTAATACATGTGGTTTGACGTGAAATTAAACAGATGTATTAATTTTAAAAAGTAAAGTATCATAGATGGTATTTGTGGACATCTGATAAATGCAATTGGTCCTAACGTCCAATAATTTAACAGCGTACTAAATAAAAAATATCTGGTCTCTCCGTTCTCTCTCCTGAAGTCTTTCCTGTGCTTACCGACATTTGCTTCCCTCCCCCCCTTCTATTCTTCACCCATCGTTTCTTCCGCCTTCCATACATCTACCTTTCATCCTTTCACATTCCTTACTCCCATCTTCCGTCACCTTCCTCCACATCCATCCAAGTTCTTTATAGTTTCTTTGGCCATTGGGCTAAGCCGGAAACTCCAGTTACCCACCTATCTTACTTACCTTTTTATTTTGTTTATCTACCGGTTTCTTTTGCCTCTCCACTTCATCCGCTGTGTTCTATGTGATATTTGGCTTGGTATTTGGGTTGATTTCTTTGGATTTAGATCTGCTCTCCATGGCCCTTTTTCGCTCCACACACACCTCTTCAGTGGGATTGTCGGTCTCTTTCGCTTCCTCTGATGCCCTCCGCGATGTCTTCCGATGTCCTTGCATTGGCGCATGGTTTGTACGTGCTTGAGAGTTTATCTCCATTTATGGCACGTGAAGATCTCATTTTGCACTCCATCCTTCCCCCGCCATGTTTATTGGTTGTTCTCGGCCGCTTCTCCGATCTTCGCTGGAGAGAGGTTCACTAGTGGTGGTGCGTGGCCTTCTTGCGTCTCCACTGGGGTTCTTGTTTTCATAATGAGGAAACTACTATCTTTGGATTTGGTTTGAATACTCTCTTAATTGTTGGCCTTCAATTGGACGTTTGCAGTGCTTTGTCGGGTGCAGCCATCTTTGGGTGGATGGTTCTTTGTGGGATTGCAGTTGGGTTTGCCCATTTCTGTTATCCTTTTGCTTTTCTTACCGCTTCGTGCGACCCTTTGACAGGACCGGATCATTTATTTGACCAATTTCCTATACTTTGGTTTTATCTTAGCACTGTTCTTATTTGGTTTGGGTCTACTGTTGGGGAGTCCACCCCTTTTTCAATTTTCAGATCGACCATTTTTTTTTTCCATTTGGATCAGAAGTGGGTTAGATCTTTCCTTCTCTCTTTTTTTTTTAACAGAATTAACATTCATTAAAAAACCTCAAAGGGTCAAATTACAGTTAATAGAAAAGACTCCCTACAACAGTAAGTCAGAAACTGATTTGGATGCAGCTACCAAACAAATACAAAAAATTACAGGACAACAATAAAGAACCTCTCTTTACAATAAAGCTCACTAAAAAACTAAGAGAGGGGAGATCTAAGCTAAAAAGCCATAAAAAATCAGCAATCCTTGAACATGTAACAGGCAATCTGCGAGATCTAACCTAAAAAAGCAAAAAACAAGACAATAATAAAACCCAACAATCAGAGGTCCGGTCAGGGGAGGGGGGGCACCATCAAGAAAACGCCGGATCCACCAAAAGACACTGCCAGTCGAGGTGGGGAGAAGACGGGGAGGAGGCGCGTGGCCTCCACGCGCCAGAACAGAGCCTGGCGCGTGCGACCCACGCGCTAGTGTGCTGGGGTCACGCCGGCCAGCGGAAGACTCGGAGGAGTCCATTGAACCCAATGGTGAGGTTCGTGTTGTGAGATAATGGGGAGGGAAGTGTAGATCTAGATTCAAAGATTTCGACTTAACAACCCTCTCAAAAATCGAACAAAACATGGTAAAAAAATGGGATCACGGGTGAGCTCAGTGGGTTAGATCTTTCCTTTATTCAATTAGGAGGAAAAATAAAAAATAAAAAATGTACTATATCAAACTTATCTTATCTGTGATTGCCACGTGTCCCACAGGCCACATTATTATTATTTAAATAAATAAAATAGGGCTTTTAGACAAATGAAAATGGCCGAAATCACCCTTATAAGCTGCCTGGGGCGGCTGAAACTACCCCTTAGCTATTTGGAGCCACCCCATTCAGGGTGCCTCTACACAGTTAAAGCAGAAGTTGGAGTCTGGATGAGCCAAACATGTCATGGGTTAAACATGTGACAGAAGACGAATAATTGCAGGCATCTGAGAAGCCTATAGCTTGGAGGAGACTATAGTGATGGGAATATAGGATCAACCCTTGTGATTTTATAATTAGATAGTTTAAGTTTTCAGTTTTATCTTCATTGTAATCAAAGATAGTAGTCATTACATGCAACATATGGCTGCACTATAGAGTTGTGAGGGTTGTAAATTACATTTAAGCTTTCAATAATACATAATTGAAAGCGCTAACCTCTACATTTGAAAAACACCATTATCATTTCTCTATTTCAAGAGCCATTGGCTTTTCTCTGGAATTTCCACAAATTCATCTACAACCTGATTTAGTAGTACATTGAGAACTTGTTGCTCGAACTCCATGCAGACTTCTTCAAAACCTTCAAATCCGAGGAGGTTCTTTGCTATCCAATTTGACTCCTTGATATCATTTTCTGTCAACCTATAAAGATTCCCTACCACTTCCTTGCAATACTGTGTCTCTGAAATGTCCATCAACTCGCAATCCTCGTTCTTGATTGCTTCTCCTCTGATATCATCAGTACAAGAAACTCTTCCTGAAGATTTTCGACTTAAATTCAACTTCATGGACCTTGAAGGCTCTGTAACAAATATTATCAAAGAACATTTAGTTAGAGAATGAAAATCCCCTCCTAAAAGAAATGAAGAGAGAGAGAGAGAATCAAAAAGCAACCTGATAAATCATTGACGTCAAGAACAGACACTGGACTTGCATTTTGAGAGTCACATTCGGGCTTTTCTTTCACAGCTACAGGCTTAATTTTTCTTTTCCCTGTGAACTTGGGTTCAACGAATAGTTTCTTCTGATTTCTTGGCTTCAATGGACTTTTCGTCTTCGAACCTGTGAGCACATTTCTTCGCTCATTCTTTTTGGTGGAGACTCTCCGTCTCCGAGGCTCATCCCTTAACTTAGAGATCTTGTTGTTTCCTTGATTCTCCTTCTTCACAACCTCTTTCTCCCTCCTATTCTCCCTGTTCTTGCTCCTCTGTTCCTTACTCTGCTTCATTTCTCCAAAACCCATCTCAGATTTCCTCACTCTCGACCTCATTCCCTTGGTACTTTCATCCACACCATTTAAGCACACAACCAAGAAATCATGATTCTGCTGATTTGACAACGTTGGAACCTCCCGAAACGACACTGATGTTCTGACCCGGCGATGCTGCTGGGCTTGAGTACTTAAATCAAACTCCAGCAAATAATCCGCAAAATTCACTGACCTACTTCTCACAACTGAATCTGGGATTTCTTTTCTTGAAACCCAATTGTTCGCTGGCAATGATTCTAAGCCCATTAGTCTTGCCACGATTCCTGGGTTAGTAGCAGCTTCTGGATCTTCCTTCCGATTCTCGGACTCGACTGCCTTTGGCTCAAGAATGTGATCGGCTGGGTGAGTTGGAAGACTCCTAAAGCATGAAATCCGGCGTAACATGTTGGAGAAACACCCTGAATTACCCTTGTCTGAAAAATCAGCCATTATTCAACCAGAGAGAGAGATGGGATTGACTACCTTGGTAGACAAAGATTGGATAATTTGGATTGCAATATATAACTAGAACAACAGTAACGAAGCGTTCAAATTTGTCAGCAAAAACATTAGTTAAGGAGGATTAGGAAGTAAAACAAGGTACAATAAAGCATAAAATAATAGAATGACAGTGTCAGTGTGTGAGAGAGATTTTGAGAGGTGTTAGATTATGGGGAAGAATTATGTCGGTAGATAGTACGTGTTCCCATTAGAACAGAGAAAAAATGTAGAATATCTGAAAAGGCGTGCTGCCGAAGTTGTTGACTTTTGAGGCTCCATGTCGTATGAACTCCAAACCACCGACTTCCATGACTTCTGATTTTGGGTCAGGCTCCGAATTTCGTGTACCTGCCATGGACTCGGATTAACTTGGGTGGGCCATGATACATTCCTCTATTGGACTAATGGGCTGAAAGTCTTTTTCTTTTTTCTTTTTTCCTTAAAGAGCAATACATGAAAAAAAAAAAAAAAAAAAAAAAGGAAGAAGGAGCTATCATATAAATATTCATCAACTATCTATTAAATAATGGATAATTGTACCGTTGGTCCCTGTAGTATGCCATAATTATTTTTCACTTCCTATGGTTTAAAAAGTTCATGGGAGGTCCTTGCGCTATGCAATAATTACAAATCGATCCCTAGCGTCAAATTCTGTTAAATTTATTAACAGATTCCGTCAAATATCACGTTAGCGCCATGTGTCGCCAATAAGATGGCGACACGTGTCCATCTTAATAAAAAATATAAATTTATTAAAAAAATAAATAAATAAACTTATTTTAAAAAAAAATAAAATTCAAAAAAAAAAGCAGTAAGGGGTGGTTGGGCCAATGGGGGTGGCTGCGTGCCACGTGGCGCTGACGTATAGAGCTAACAGATTCCGTCAAAATGGTGGACGGAAAATCGACTCAGGGAGTAAAACGTAATTATTGCATAGCACAAGGACCTTCCATGAACTTTTTAAACCATAAGGAGTGAAAAATAATTATGGCATACCACAGGAACCAACGGTGCAATTATCCCATTAAATAATGAAGTAACTTTTAAAATCACCATTGAACATGTGATTGATCAAATGGTGAATTTAAAAGCCACGTTATTATTTGATGGACATTTATATGACACGTAGATTTTTTTTATTTTTTTTTTGACATGTCTACACAAGAGAGGGGAGGGGGGATTCGAACTAGTGACCTCCGCTTTATGCGGCGTGGTCCCTAGCCGATTGAATTACCTCTCGGGACATTATGACACGTAGAATTACTCGGAGGAACAACACATAAGCTACAAAGCAAAAAGAACAGGAAAATTCCAAGGAATTGTTAAAAAAATTTCAAAATTAGTAAGTATATATTTATTTAGTGGTTTGAGAATGTTTTAAATGAAAGACATTAAAGAGCATCGAATGAAAAGAGTCTCACATGTGAATGAAAAAAAAGAAAAAAAAAAAGGTTAAATTGGTATTTAAAAGGCTCAACCAACTTCAAGCATTTGCTTTAAAATAAGGCTTGAGCGTATGCACTTGTGTGTATACCTTCACAGTTTATATATGTTAGAATAGCAATTTGTGATTGCTAATGAACAATGACTACATAAATAACTGTTATTTTTAACATTATAAATATTCTACTGCATGCCATTTTGCATAAGGGAAAAAAATTAGAAAAAAAAAATCTCCAGATTTAGTTTTGTTTGTGCATGCCATTTCTAAGACGCCTGATATGCAGGGACGGTCAACCGTCCCCCGGCATGCCTTTTATATTAAAAAATTTGTTTTCAAATCAAAAAGTTTTCTCTGATGACATCATAGAAAACTTTTTGAACCGTCCCCATGAATCATTTCCCCATTTCTAACGGGGGCAAATTATTTCTTAAGAAAAACAACGCATTTTAGGAGAATTTCAATTTTCTGCTTTCTATTAATTTTTCTAACAAGAATAAGATCAAAAAATTTGTGAGCAACAGCATGAGCTCTAAAATTTGTTGTCCTCCCTACTTTGCGAGCTTTCCAAACTGACAAGAGAAGAAAGAGCTGAAGAAATATTTCTGATGGCCGGAGGAATCTGCCGATATAAAATAAAGGGATAAATATATTTTAGTTCCCCAAACTACCATATTTTCTCCTGATGGCCCCCCAAACTACCAACGCTTAGATTCTTGCCCTCAAACTACCACTTTCTGATTTTTTGGTCTCATCCGTTCATTTATGCCATCAATTCTAAACAGAAATCCGAAAATACCTCTCATACACTTTGAAATTCCCACGGTTAAGGGAGGGGTATTTTCGAGTTTTTGGCCAATTTCTGTTAGAATTGAAGGCATAAATAGACGGATGGAGCCAAAAAATCAGAAAGTGGTAGTTTGGGGGGCCATAATCTAAGCATTAGTAGTTTGGGGAGCCATCCGAAGAAATGTGGTAGTTTAGGGGGCTAAAATATATTTAACCCTAAAATAAATTTCCCTTTTCAAAATGAGAGGAAGTTATCATACTAATTTTGACGAAGGAGAGTTGCTTTTGCTTCACCTACAGTTACTTCCATGGAACTTATTGAACTTATTTTTGGTGTGCAAGCAGTTAGCAGTCAACATCGCTCCTTTATCATTACTAACTTTTTTTCTTATTGCAACATCAATCACATGTTTTCCACGGAAACGGGGTCCTCCGGAGAATATCAAGTTAATTATAAGTGTAGGGGTATTTTTGGTTTTTCACATTTTTTAGGACCAAAATATCCCTACACTACAACTAACCGGATACTCTCCGGTTCATTGAGTTGAACGGGAGAGGATCTTAATACGTTTTTGACTGAAACCGTTTCTTTACGCTTTAAACTGTTAAATTACTAATTATTCTAAAACTTTAAACTAATTGAAAAATATAAATTTAATCATTTAGTTAATATTCTAACACTCTCATTCAGATGAAGTGAGATTCAACACGTGAAATATTTAATTGAAATGGAAGACGAATGGTGGAGTCGGAGACAATGTTTGTAATCATGACATTTACTTTAATATCATGTTAAATCATCACTTATCTCAAAAAAAATTTAAAATAATTAAAAATTGTAAATTTAATGATTTAGCTAATATTCTACCATAAATAGCTGGTCTACACTGGTGTGTCTCAAAGATTTGCACCGACCAATGAAGCAGCCGAATGCACCTCTTTCCTTGTGAAAAACAATGGAAAGTTCTACTCGAATCGATAATTTTTTTATTTTTTTTTAATTTAGCGGGAGAAAATTCCTCTAATCCATGAACTTAAAATCTGTTGATTTTAGAATCATCAAAGAATTATATAATTCTCTCTCGGGCATTAGAAATTACTACATACTTTCACCTATTGGCGTGCATTATTTAATATATGCTAAGTTTAACTTAATTTAATCATGAACCTCTTGCTTCGTGTAAGACCATATATAGCAAGTGATTTCAAAGGACCGTCTCTAAGATGTAGTTTAATCGGCTGGAAATCATGCTTCATAACTATTTTTTGAGATATAATATTTTGTCACTCCAAAATACAACTTTTGATCACCTTTCCCACGTGGTAAGGTGATCTCCTAATTAGTTTTAAGGTTTTTTTTTTTCTTTTTTTTTTTAAAAAAAAAAGGTAAAAGGTAAAAGTAAAAATTATTACGTGGACAAAAATGATAAAGAGTTGTCTCTTGAAGTAGCAATGCATCATATCTCATTTTATTTTATTTTTCTATCTTTTGCGGGCCGACCTGAATATGCTTTTCTTTTCTGCTTTTACTCTCAAGTATAATGCATACTGTATTTCTCTTCACTTTGTGTAAACAACTCTTTTCTTTCTTTTTTTCCATTTTGTTTATTTGACGACAAGTAGGTAATTATTTTCATTTCTTTTCTTTCTTTTCTTATTTTTTGTGTTTTTTTTATAAAAATAAAAAATAAAAAAAAAATAAATCATCGTAAGACATGTAGAAAATTTTTGTTATACAATTTTGATAGACTAGATATACGCTCCACCAATCCATATAAGGAAAACAAATTTGTGAGTCTTGAATTTGGGTCAGAGTAATAAAATTCAAACCGCAAGTTCCAACTAGACCATGAAAGCCAGCAAAAAGAAATATAATAAAAAACAGGTGATAGGACTCGACCAGTCACGTCAGCATAACAACTTCTAAAATAAAGATATTAACTCTCGCTAAAAGAATATCAGGATTGTAGCACTAAGGATCACTATGTCGTAATTTCAGTCCAACTTAAATTCAAACAGCTCAAAATATCTAGAAAATACCAAAACTCATCTGTTAACGCCCAAAATGTAACATCACCATTCTAGGTACGTACACCCATACTCATATACTTAATCTGGAAACCTTGCTCTTCTTTTGAGCATCATACAATTCTCTTTGCTTGCTTAAACATCAAAAAGTTCCCTTGCCTGCCTGCTTGTTTAGCAGATATCTGTTAGCTGAGTTTGACTGTGCGATTAACTGTATCATCAAACGTCTAGACATAAACCATGGACTACTTATACACGGATTTTTTTCAGTACACAAACAACTCACAATAGACAACAAAAATTAGGCAACAATTCTCATCGACACTTGCAAATAATTAGACAACTTTAAGTTGACAGTCTCTGAATTGAAGGATACAATGTGGATGGTGTCAATTTTCTTCGTCATTGATGCAACTTGCCTTGAGGCGTGAAGGACCGTCTCATAAGCGACAAGTTAATATCACATGTCAATATTTACAAAAAAAAACAAAAAAGATATCACATGTCTATGGTGATATAGCTATGCACAAAGTTGGTGGCAATACTTCGACCATATGTTTCTCACCAAGGATTAAAATGAAGAATTTCTTTGTGAGAGAAAATGACAGAGCCGTTGTCGGAAGCTCATCCCTAATAATTAAAATGAATGGTGCCAATTCTTCATTGATAAAAACTTGGGAAAATGGATGGCCTAACTAAAAAGATTGAAACGATGTTTCCTTAATTTCTTGAATCGGTCCCTCATGCGGGCCAACCCTCAAAAGGATTTGGATAGGATGCATTTAGCTGCCCGTATGGGATGTTACATGCATTGAATGCCCGTATGCAATACAAGCAGCTCATTGCACCCGTCTCCGTCCGAAAAAGAAAAAGAAAAAGAAAATAAAAATATGGGCCTCAGAAGTCAGAATCTCAGTACAAATTATTTTGAAAGAAAATCATTTTCTTTAATTTTTCCCCATAATTTCCATCACTTCTTAAAATTCAAATGGTACATTAAATATCTGCCGACAATAATATTTTCCCTCCAAGAAGAATAGATACACATCCTTTCTTTCCCTATTACAGCACTATATATTGTTGACATTGCCAATTTGCCACAAGCATATATTTGGCTTATGAGCTAGAAG
Organism: Alnus rubra; assembly: GCA_028654335.1. NCBI lineage: Eukaryota > Viridiplantae > Streptophyta > Magnoliopsida > Fagales > Betulaceae > Alnus > Alnus rubra. Next base: position 855,739 of record JAJPGS010001499.1, on the reverse strand, counting down.
AAGCAGCTACAATCATATTTGTCAGTAATTAGTTCTCCCTTGGTAAAATACCTCGAGAACCTTTCTTTGTTGTGATGAATGAATGCATTTGAAACTTTTTACTTCAACTTAGATGAGCCACTAAGCTTAGGGTCAGTTTGGTAGTATACAACATCCCCAGTGTCAGAAACATAGTGGTCCTGTTTCCAGCTTCTTATCAAGTTTCCAATTAGGTGAAACGGCAGAGGCCCTGATTTCTTTGGCTCCCGGTAATATTTCCCAAGAACAGGCCTGGCTGCCTCAGTCTGCAAGTGGAACAACAAGAAGAACAGCAAAATTCTGTTAAGTGCTGGGGAAATTAATTCCACAACCCTTTGGGTTCGTTTGATAACGTTTTTTGGGTTTGATTATAAACAACTTCAAATACAAAACGCTCAAAATTACTTTCACTTTTATATCACATTAGAACATTTTTTCAACCAAAATGTAAAAAGCATATTCTAAAAAGTTTTATCAAACGAACCTTTATCACATGAAAGAGATACGATACTTACCGCTTCAATTAAGTGGTAGTGTGGTATTTGAGGAAAAAGATGATGTATGACATGAGTTCCGATATCATGGTGAATATTGTTAAGCAATCCGTAGTCCCGATCAATCGTTGTAAGGCCTCCTCTCAGATAACTCCATTCCTGATCCAAAGTAATGGAGGAAACTTTTAGCACCTCCAGAAGGAAAAAGCCATGCCACAAAATTCAAAGCAAACAAAAACTATCTTTGGACTTCTCTTTTTCTTTGTTGTAGTGTCCTATAAGAAAACAATTATCTATGTGGACTAACATCGACCTTGCAACAACTCCAGGCACATCGATATCTTTTAGCATTCTATATTTGAACATGGGAAGAAAACAAAAGGAGACAAAAGAACCATACCTTTCCACGATACCATGGTAATTTGTCTTCATGACCATGGTGATGCAGGTAAGTGACCAAGTCCAGCCACATAACAAAAACCTAAAAAATGAAGCAAAGTAAGGTGAAAACAATCTAAGATTGGAGAAGAGAAACTCATTCTATTTCCACAGCATAGGCCTATATTAAATTAAGGAAACTGGATTTACCCAATATGGAACGCCGTAGAGTTTAAGCACTTGAACAGGACCCATTACAAAGGATAACCCCACAAGCAGAGCAGCCATTGCCGTCCAACATACAGTGGAAGTGATCACGTCTTTCCTTTCTTTGGGGACAAACAAGTCGCTGTTTGGGTCATAATGGGAACCGGTCTTCCCAGGACTTCTTCCCCACTGCAATAAAAAAATTATCAGCATTCAGCAAGTAATGTCTTAGACCCTGTGGAGACTGATCAACCAAGATGCCACCCACTTACCAGGTAGAAAGGATAAGCAAACAGTGGAAAAGGCGCAGAAAATCGAAAAGCCTTTGTAAGGTTGTCCAAATTCTTGTAAATTCTTTCAGACAACTGCAAGAATAACACGGAAACTTTAGCTTTGAAAACTGAAGAAGATATCTCTAGAAAAAAAAAAAAAAAAAAAAATCACAAACGGAGAAACCGTAGACACATGAAATTTACTAACCGGGTGCCATGATTCATCATTCTCAACATGCCCATGGTTTTGATGATGAGTCCTATGGCTAATTCTCCTATAAATAAAAATAAATAAAAGATAATGCATTAGACCATAAGCAACTCCAAAGCTTAGGCTAGAATAATGCAGATTACAGCAGAAACCAAACATAATGAAACTAAGATTAGAAGTTAAAACGCGTTGGATTATATCAACCATAGAAGAACAAAAGATAAAATTTTATCAGAAGCATACCATCCATGATAGGGTACAAGGATTGAAGAATGCAGAAGATGCCCCACCACACTGTTTAACTTATGATTATTTGAAAAGCTTCCATGGCCACTGCAGAATCAAAATTGAAAACCAATTACATCTCAACATACAAATTGGCACCCGAACCAAGCACCAAAAACCAAAAAAGTGAAAAAGAGTGTGATTGTTGATTACCAATCATGGCCAAGAACAAAGAAAGCCCAGAACATGGTCCCCTGGGCAGCCCAATACAGAGGCCAAACGAACCACTTGTTGAGATAAACCGTGGCTGCAGCCAACCCAAAAACCACCACAACATCCCTCACCACATAGCTCATGGACTTCCACGGGTCCTTAACCCAACAATGTTTCGGAATGGCGGCTCGAATGTCAGCCAAATTGAACGGCGGCGGCGCCCCTGGGTCGAACCCCGTTTCTTCTTCTTTGAACCCATTAACGCCATTGATTTTCTCTCCCCGCTTCTCCTCTCCTTCAACAGAAGCAACCCTCAGTGGAGCACTCACTTTTAGCCCCCATTTTCTCTCTCTCAAACACCCACTTGAAATCCTTTTTGAGTGAAATTTGAGATCTGTCCCGGGTTCGTTTGAGTGCAAAAATCTAATCTTTGAGGGCTTGTACGAGATAGGTCCGGCTCTGGGTCTAGGCAAAACTTGAGGAAGAGGCTTTAGGCCGCATTCTGATAAGACCCAGCTCGCCATTTGTGACCCAGAACGAGCTAACACCGGGGTTTCTGCTTTAGGCCTCTCTCACGTTAGAGAGAGAGAGAGACAGAGAGACAGAGTTAGTTGGGAGAGGGGCAGGCAAGGAAAGAAATTGTAAAGCAAGAAGAGGACTATTCTGGAAGCTAAAAAAAAAAATCTAATGGCAACAAAAATAAAATATAAAAAAAATATAGATCTATTTTTTCTTCTGCCTTATGGTCTGCAGACTCTGCACTAGTGTTTTGAACAACGTCCTCAAGTTTCCTCTCACTTTCTCAGTAAACAATGCGAATTTGTTCCTGCAGAATCTCAACAAAGAGAGATTGGTAATTGGGTTTAGGGGATCTTTCAACCATTGGAGGTGGGGGGTGAGCTGGTGCGGTAGACTTATATGCACCTTGGTAGTTGCCTTGTAGGCCGCGTTTCACTTTTTCTTTTTGTGGTTCTCGCTCCACTTCGTTGTATTTTCCTAATCCTCTGACCTACATTTGATGATGTTGATTGGTCGGTTATGTGAGCAGTAAAAAACAACATGATTCAAAGGTGTGTTCCGGTGTGGATAAAAAAACTTTGTCAGCCACGTGTCGCACGTGCACAACTTTTATTTTTATTCACCTGTTGGAACTTGGACGGAGGACCAAAAGCTGCCCATGCGTATGTCATGCTAATTGCTACATGTTTTTCAAACATATATTGGGACTCGGACTCGTAAGTCTTTTTTTATTATTTTTATTATTATTATTCAAGATTTTTGAGATTTTATTTTTATTATTATTATTCGAGATTCTTGAGTCTTTGATTCAAGTTCAACTATGCCAATTGGGACTGGGATTCAAGTTTTGCCATCCATATGAAGTAGGGTTTAAATTCAATAACAAGTTAACAATTGGATGTAAATTGGGCATTTTTCACCCTCCAATACAGAACTGTCACATTAGCATTTTAGACAATAGTAAATATAAACCTTTCCATAAGAAGAAAACAAAATCTATCCTGTCTAAAGAGTGAGAGACGATAGAAAAAGAGGATTAAGGTCTTGTTTGATAATTTACGGAACAGAACAGCATAATGTTGTTACTGTTCACATCTTTTTTTAAAAAAAAAAAAATTTATATATTCTACCGCCCATCAACATCAAAACATTTTAACTTTTTATATCACATCAATAATTTTTTATTATTATTCAAATAAAAAAATTCACTACAATACAAAACTTTTTCACTTTTTTATACAAATTCTTTTTATTTTATATCACATAATCACTTTTTACTAATTTCAAAACTAATAATCAACTACTCTTTTCTGTACATGTCTTTGCCAAACAAGCCCGAAGAGACGGTGAAGTCAACAGTAGGGCATATCAAGAAAGGAGATAACAAAGACACACGGCCACCACTCGTGTCTCTGTTGCACTATTGTGTGGTTACCCCTCTCCCTTCATAATACTATCATCTCTATTTTAAAGTGAAATGAAGATGAAATTATTTTATTCTCCAATATTATATTTCACAATATCAAATCTAAAAATTTTCAATAGGCGTTTTTGGCTCAAAACTATTTTTATAACATAAAAGCGCAAGAACCTTTTTAATAAATAATATTTTTTAAGTCGTTGGATTAAAAAAAAGGTATGGGGTCAAATAAATTATTAAATTTATTCGTTATGGTGTGAAAAGATATATTTATTATTAAACAAAAAGGCAGCTATGTATTGAATGGCGGAGACTCGTTGAAGTATTGGGTCAATGGGGAATTGGGTGGGATGCACTTAACTTGGTTAGGATTGGTTACGCGTAGAGGTAAAGTGGTCTACGTACCCTTAATGCAACAAAAGTCCCAAAATGACTTCCCCTACTGTTTTATTCTTACGTTTGGAGTATTCTTTGGCTCTAAACACTTCTTTTGGGATTGGGACGCTCAGTTTGGGCTTTGAATCCAATTTGAAAACGCAAATGACTTCATTTCAAAGCAGATCATTTCAGCATCCTCAATTGACTTTTTCTTTTAAAAAATTTACCAAATTTTGGTAGAAGTTGTCAAAACACCCGTGTATCAAATTTTTTAAAATTCTTCTAAAATAGTAAATGGCAAAAACCTTCTTTATAATTAAATGTTGATTCTTTCACTAAAATTTAGTGAAATTTTAAAAAGTCCATTGAGGATGCTCTAATGAGCTCTTCATTTTTCTAAATTTTTATCAAAATTTGGTGAAAAACTCTGATAAGTCCACTTCAATAAACTCTCTATAATTTCTCTATTTTGTCTCTTGTCAAAATTTTACTCCAAATTTGGCTCATAAATTTCATGAGCTACTGAATATTTTATCATTTCACTTTTCCTTTCTCCTCATTTGTTAGGAGTGGTTGCTTAAAATCAATAAAAAAAAAATTTAATATTTAGTTGAAATAGAGAAATTTTTGGAGAGTTTAATGTATAAAGTTTGTTTAAAGTAATAGATAAAATAACAAAAATAGATTATTTAACTAAAATTTGAAGAAAATTTAAAGAGCTCACTAGGAATGTTCTAAGCACCGGTGTGACCCAAGTGGCAGGAAAAGGCAAGAGTTAAAAAAAAGAAAAAAGAAAAAAAAAACGAGGATGGCGGCCATTTGGGAAGGGATAGGGCTGCCCTACAAACCAAATGCTTAAAAAAAACAAAGAGGATGGCGGCCATTTGGGAAGGGATAGGGCTGCACTACAAACCAAATGCTAAAATTGTGGCCAGATACGGCCATCAAGGCTGATGCTTACTGTGAGGAGTTCAAACGGGCCAAAGCACTAGAGCATGTGGAGCGTGAGATCTCTGATCTCTACAGTGGATCAGGTTGTATTGGTTTTGGAATCATTGCTCGATATCACAAATATCATGTTTTGGCAGCCCGCAGGTTAACTCTATCTGTAAGTTTTGACCCCATTAATTGTGGCTGATACGTGGCCAACTTCACATCCAGTGCTATTTAGTAAAGAAATAGGATTGTTTGATAGAATCTTAGAAGAAGATGCACTGCAAATAATAAAGGAGATCAATTCGAGTCACTCTACGTGGAGCAGATTTGGGCATCTCACTGATGGTACCAAAATGGAACCGACCTCTTTTTGGTCAATTTGTGTAGTCCACGTGAAAACAGAGGCAAATTTCGCTACTCATGTTTTAGCTCAGGGATTCTATTACGTTGGAGGAAACTCCCCCAAGTTTCTCTGATATTGTTTTTATGGAGTCTTATACCCCTAATTTTTTTGACCTAAGGATATGTTCCAATTACTTTAATAAGAACTACAACTTATTCCAAAAAAAAAAAAAAAAAAAAAAAAAGAGCCTCGGTTTATTATTGTGTATCTTTGTTAAATCAGCCAAGATATTGTTTAGAGCATTCTCTCATTTGTCTCTTTAAATTTACTCTTTATTTTAGATGTCAAGTTTTTAAAAGCACTTATATCTCGTTCTCTAAATTAAAAATCCACTTAAGATATAATACATTGTCACTCCAAGACACAACTCCTGACTATCTTTACTCACGTGACAACATTTTTTTTAGAAATAAATAAATAAACCCATAAAGTTAGTTAGGGGACCACCTTGCCACATGGACAAGGTGATCAAGAGTTGTGTCTTAAGGTGACAAAATATTATATCTCAATGAGAAATGATTCTTCACCACCTTATGTATGTGGCAAGGTGGTTCCCCACTTTATTTTTTATTTTTTAAAAATAAAAAAACTCTAAAGTTAGTAGGGGACCACCTTGCCACATAAACAAGGTGGTAAAAAGCTGTATATTTAGGTGGTGAAGAATCATTTCTCTATCTCAATTCACTTTCACTCTTTTGTTTAAATTTTTATTTTTATTTATTTATTAAATTTATCTTTATTCTTACAAGGATAGATTGTGAGGAGAGAGAATGTCAAATATTTTTATTTATTTTTTGATATTTGGAGATTGAACGGTTCAAAAATAGGGAACCGTTTGGAAAGTTAAAACATACGTTTTAGCATTTTGACTGCCCAAACTAGGAATTTCCCCAAAATAGGAGCCATATAAGAATGCTCTTATACAACCTTCAACCTCCGTGAAAAATGGATACATTTGATGTGTTTAAATCGTATTTCATGAATAATAATTTGATCAAAGTAACCTAATTTTTATTTAAGTAAGAATAATGTTAGATATTATATTTTTATTATACAATTGTCCAACATTGTTGACGTGATACTTCAAATCAATCATTGAATCTTTGTTCTATTTCATAATGATTAATCTAAGTGTTGGTTAAGAATGTCACGTCAGCCTTATTTGATATAATTATTGAGTCCAGCATTTCTATTATTACACCATCATTCCATCATATCCCATTAGCTAATGTGATTGTGCACATCAACCTTTAAATCAATCATTATTAAAAAAAAAACAAAAAAGGGCCTAATACGCATTGGCACATCAACCTAGTAGAATGAACGGTGGGTTGAGGTGGTGTAATATGTAGCATTTTTCTTTGTTATTGTCAAGCCGTCCATTGAGGATTTGCATTATTTAATATAAAACATTAGGACATCGCTTAATTTAAAAATTTAATCACGTATTTTTTTTAGAAAATCATTAAATTAATCCTTTTAGTTTAACTTTGTAACAAATAAATTTATGTAATTTTAAAATAAGTTTATAAATCCTCGTGGTATGCATCTATAACAAAATAATTTTAGTACCGGTCAATTTTTTTATTTTTTTATTTTTTTTTGACAACGTCCTTAAAAAATTATAAACTTATAAAAAAATTAAAAAAATAAGAAAAAATATTTTGGTATGGGATAGCCAACCTTTATTTTTAGGTAAATTTATAATTTCATAAAGACTAAAGAAACGTAGTGGAAATTTGTTTGAAGGGATCAATTTGCTACAGGCATACCTAAACGACATCAGCTAAACGGCAGTGATCAAATCGCCGTTTGATGACAAAACAATAACAGTTTAGTTCCCGACTTCCTGGCAATCACATCCATAAGCCTAATCCTTCAGTTTTCCATCATCTCTCTCTCTCTCTCGCTCTGTGTGCCGTGTTTGCGAGCGTGGAATTCCCAATGGATCGAGCTCAGTTGCTTCTGTTAGGGCTACCGATCTTCCTGTTGTTCTCGGACATTATAAACCTCTTCACGCCCCCACCTCCCAAACCCACCCACCACCATCATCACCATCAATCTCATCACGTGCCCAAACCGCAACCTGTTCTCCAGCACCAGCCCCTTGATTTCCCCACACAGGTCTCCCAAAGCCCTTCCTTTCCCAATGTTGGCCCGTTTTGTTAATTTTATGTGGGTATGTTTTATTTATTTTTGCGAATCTAACGCTGTTTTGGTGAAACGCAGAAACAGAGCGGCACTGGAGGAATTGGCCTGGGCAGCACCGTCAACATCAATTTCTGCACTTCCTGTTCTTACAGGTTTTCCCAAATTTTCTTCTATGGGTTACATTATTGTGATTTGTAGTCAAAATCGGCGATTTTGAAAATGAAAGTTAAGGAAAAGAAAAATGATAGGACCCATTGCTGAATCAAATGGGTAAATAGTACGATATTTTTAATTTAGTATTCCTACATGTGTGTCTCATGGATTGTCAAGAGTCAATTATGAAAAGCGAAATATGCGGGGCTAATTTGTGCTAAATTTCCAATGTGTCGTGGAACTTGCTGTTACTGTTCATATATTTGCATTTTGATCTTATTCCCAGTTAGTTTAAGCTTAGAATTCCTTGGTCAATGAAATTTAGTAGAATATTCAGTTTTGGGTGATCTTTATTTGTGGAAAGTTTTTCTGAAATATGGGAGTTAACGTACACTAGTTGTAATAACACTCCCATTTGTGAAGGGACAATTCAAGCCTAAAGAAACTGTTCTTGTCCACGGTCCTGATATTGACAATCTTAGTCATGAAAATAACTCGGTCGTCATCTATCTTTCTTTCATATTGTTTTGAGTTTAAATATAATATTATTCAAACAGTTGCTTGTGGGAATGGTAAAAATGTGAACACATGATGTCCTCGCAATATCTTAGTCATGAATATAACTCGGTCGCCATCCGGGTAGTTTCTATCTTTTTATCATATTGTCTTGAGTTTAAATATAATATTATTCAAGCAATTGCTTGTGGGAATGGTAAAAATGTGAACACATGATGTCCGCTGCGCAATATTTTAGTCATGAATATAACTGAGTCGTCATCCGGGTAGTTTCTATCTTTTTTCATATTGTTTTGAGTTTAAATATAATATTATTCAAACGAAATTAAACTGATATATGTCTAAAATGCATGTGATTATTTACTTTAAAAGATAATTGGTTTTATCTCGTAATTTTATCTTCTTTTTTTCCCTATCTATATTCACGTGTAAATTGTTGGTTGGGCCAGAGGAAATGCAGGAACAATGAAAAACATGCTGGAGACAGAATTTCCTGGGATTGATGTCGTCCTGGGAAACTACCCACCAGCACTTCCAAAACGCCTACTGAGCAAACTGGTACCAGTGGCTCAATTTGGAATTATTGGGGTAATAGTGGCAGGTGAACAGATTTTTCCAAGATTGGGATTTATGGTGCCACCTCCTTGGTACTACTCCTTGCGATCAAATAGATTTGGAAGTATTGCAAGCACTTGGCTTTTAGGAAACTTTTTCCAATCATTCCTGCAGAGTTCTGGTGCTTTTGAAGTATATTGCAATGGCGAACTGGTAAGATGCTATCTGCTTACAATAAATAGCTGATGCTGTCTTTTAGTCAAGTAAATGTTGATGCAGGATGGGTAGAAAGAACAAAAGAAAAGATAGATAAATACCACGTTGAACAAAGTCTCATTGAATAATGAACGGTCTCCAAGTTGAACCAAAGTCTCACCAGCAAACAATAGAGTTTGGTGGAATCTCACCGCCAAGGGGAGATGAGTCATAACTCAAAAACCTAAACTTTCTCCGCACCCCCGCCCCCCGGCCAATTATTTATGGTTTCGTCCCGCATCAAATGTACTCGTGTTAATCATGTTTTAGATGTAACCTGAATTTCTGATTCCAGAGTGGGAAATCCTTAAAAGTCGTCTTGGTTGATTGTGATGGGAGTAAGTGTAGCAGTGCATGTGGAATATTTAAAATTTATCAAATTTATGTGCTTCTCATCATTTCTTTCTCTTTGGACTTCTTAGGTTTTCTCTAAGCTGAAGGAGCACAGATTCCCTAGCGAAATTGAGCTGAGGGATCTTGTTGGCCGAAAACTCGCTAATTTTAGAGTTGCGGATGGAATTGGAGGAGGTCTTTGGTCCTAGACAGTGCTCTGTGGAGGCTGAAGTTTGTTATCACAGTGAATTACCAACCTGTAATATTTATCATCTATGTAGTGACTAGTTGGTATGCCAAACAAAAGAGATAATAATGATGGTGTTTTCTTTAACTATTTGTAAAAACTGCTTCCGTTCATCATCAAGGCAAAAGGCAATTAACATGTGACTTTCAGGCCTCTTAATTAATAGATAGAATAGTTTTTAGAGTAATGCTATTATTCACACTAGATTTTCACACCAGTTGATGTGTTGTGGTTTAAGTGGCTAACAATTTTGTTTTTTTATTTTTTTGTAAGTGGTTGTCATGAAAAGTCTTTTAAAACGTAATACATTAGCCGGTGTGAAGCTGGTCTGAAAATCTAAGTATGAAAAGTAGCATTTACTCTAGTTCGTATTGGCCATTTTTATTTTTTATTTTTTATTCAATTTCTTACTGGCATTTGGTTTGGAGTAATTTGCTACTTTTAGAAAGGCAATTTTTTGACCTTACAATAACCTTTATTATGGCAGCAGAATTGGTGCTCAAAAAAATTGACTTTGTCTAGACGTAGGTTTACCGAGTTAATGAACAAGGTGTGTGATCCTGTCTAACTCTGAAAATTTGTTCCTCCAACGTGTGTTGATCCTGTCTAACTCTGAAAATTTGTTCCTCCAATGTATGTTGATCCTGTCTAACTCTGAAAATTTGTTCTTCCAGTTGAATTATATAAAGGAGAAAAATCAAATAAAGTCCTTCGGTATACACTCTAATTTAATTCAATGCCTGGGTTTTGAATTTCAACAATTAAGTCTTTAGATTTTATTCAAGTTTTAAATAGGTTTCTTTGTTAATCTATTGTCCAATTACTTGGCAGTGTCACATCAAATAGGTCCCTCTAAATTTTGACAATTGATCTAATACAGTACACCGTAAATTAATTGCCCATTAATTCATTGCACGAAAGATTGATGGAGGAATTCTATTTGAAACTGTGGTAAGCCCTAAAAGTAGGACTCTCCAACTTGAAATGGGAATTTACACTCACAAAAAAAAAAAAAAAAAAAAAAAAGAAAAGAAAAGGGAATTTATTTATTTTTAATTTTTGGGATGTCAAATTTTGAACCCATATTGACTAGGCTTTTCTTCAACATCTTGAAAAGCTTCTTAAGTAATCTCTCTTTTTCTTTTTCTTTTTGCTTTTTGCTTTTTTTTTTCTCTAATTTTTTAAGTAGTCTCTTAGTTCACTGTCCTTGTCTCTTTCCAACTTTTTTCTTGTTTTTCTGTAATATAAAGACCCAAAAGAAAAATGAAAATCGCAGTTTGATTAATTCTTCACTTTAGAGTTGAAAGTGTGCAATTTGGTTAAATTGTTGGTGATAATCAGATGCATACACGCATCAAACTCTATAAGCCACCGTTCCACAACCATGCAAATAGAAGAACACCAAGTTGGTTGCTTGTGTGCCATTAAATTATTCAAATCCAAGGGTTTATTAGCACCGTCATATCAACAGAGTGAGATAATAGTGAAATAAAAGTGTAATTTCTAGTATTACTCTTTATCAATTACCTTCATCTGAACCACGAATAAATTAATAAAATCTGTCTTGATTTACATGTCCGGAAGAGATATTTATGCCATAGTTACATAACTTACATAAAGGGCTATGGAAACTCATACACTAAAAGACCATGGACTCTTGCTTGTGAGCTCGATTACAAGCTACAGATGATTGGAGTCCGATTGCTGGCCTTAGGTCTATGAGAAAAATCTCTAGTATTCTTGGAATGGCATAATGTTAAAGCACGAGGAAATTATGCCAGACTTCCTTTTTTTTTTTTTTTTGTAAGTAATTTTTTGTCTCCAATGAGAGGGGAAAAGAGATATTCAAACTAATAACCTCTACTTTATAAGGTGTGGTCCTTAGCTGATTGAGCTATTCCTTACGGACAACTTTCTTCTCATATATGCCACCATTTTCGAGCTTCCATGGCCTTGACAAGCTCGTTTGCCAACGATGCAAAGTCTTCAGCTCCACTTTGCAGCTCTTCAGTGCGCCTGCTGATTCTCTGATAGAAGTAACAAGAAAAGCTAGTTCAGGGGCCAATCAAGAAGTGCTTGGAGGTTATAAACTTACAAGGACAATTTGAGATGGAAGTACATGAAGATGTTCATTACTTTCTTTCTTTTTTTCATTTGTTTGTGTTTTTTTCAAACGATAGAAGATCTGTAATTGCCAGAAATCCAATTTCCATGGTGAAATGAGCCCCAGGGCTCCTTGAAAGGGATAAGTACTAGTAAGATGTTCATTAAAGTTCAATCTTTAGAACAATGTAATAGAGGCATGAACTGTCATTCTTTTCTACATTTTTTTTTAAATTTATTTTGTAAGTCTCTTGTTCTGATCTCCCCACACTTCCTAGGAAAGGAATCAAGTGTAAAGCAATAAATCCAACCCAGATACCAAATGAGTTCTCATGGAAATACCCAGTGGGCAACCTACCTCCAGTTTTTCCTGCCTCTGCATGAGCTTGTCTCTTGCATGTGCAGCCACTGAAGAAGCATCCTGAAATCAGATAACACAATCCATTCAGTGAGCTGATGTTAAAATATGGAAAAAGAAGGCTAGTTAAACTAAAACCATCATATGAAATTACCCCAGCTTTTCTATATGTAGCTATAATTTCTTCGGGCGTTCTGATTCTGGGTTTTGAATCATCAGTCCCACCTTGAAATAATCTTTCCCTCTCCGTCCCCTTCTCTGTAGGGGAAAAACAATTTAGTCATTAATCTGTATGAGTCAAAATATACATGAGATAAAGATTAACAAGACAGATTTACCTCTCTTTATATTTTTAGAATCATCGGATGAAGTAGATGCCATGGGTAGTGGTTCATCTATTTCGATGTCATCTGTACCAAAAGCATGAAGTGGAGAAAACATTCAACAGAAAAGTGCAGCAAAAAAAAGATTCAACAGAAAGAACCAATCAAAAGAAGACAACAAAAAGGAAAAGAGTGTAGAGATAGGTGTACAGATCAGAACCTATATTAAGCTCCTCTTCTTCCTGATTATCTGTAACAGCTGGAGATGGGTCTGAGAATGGGGACTTCAAAAACATGCCCTCTAAATGTCTAAAATTGGATTTAGGAGACATACTAAAATCCTCAGCATGGACCATTTTTCCCCCTTTAAGACCTTTGACGATACCAGCTAGAATTCCAGGTTGGTTACCCTGTAGCACCACAGAGAAGCTATGTGAGGAATATCAATAGTCTTCAGAATAAAATCTTCCAAAATCAGATGCTATTCTTTGAACCTGCTTTTTCTTCTGATTCAAAGAGAAACTAAGGGCAGCATCTGCAGCAGCTGCAAGAACTTTATCATGGAGACAAGGTAAAGATTCCGGAATCCTAGAATAGCACAGCATAGTCCCTTGTAAAATCTCATCTTTTTTATTTAAGAATTATAAAATGATCTTCATGCTTGAATTCATGTATCCATTATAACATTAGCTTCACAAATATACCTGAAATCATTTTCACCAGCTAAAAAAGATATGAACGCCAATTCACACCCACTTGCCTGTAGAAGCTCCTCAACATCAGACAAATCGAATAAGTCATCAAAGCTAAAAGACTTTCAGACTACAAGAACTAAGAAGATTAAGTAAAAACATGTGTTTGGCTGAAATATGTAGAATTAACAGACCAACCCATTCATGAATACAGTACCAGTGCAATCTGCCCATTATCTGAAGAACTCATTGACTTGTCCATGTTTCCCTTAAAATTCCACCTTAAAATTGACATTAAGGAGCTTTCTTTCACCAATTCTAAATCTGTTAAAGATCTGCCAAAGTAAAGTTATCACAAGTATCAATTATTTGACAATTAGTGATGCTAGCTGGACGTGCTATCATAACAAGGGGAAGAGAGAAGTGTCTGGAAAAAAAATGCGAGATAATGCACCTATAAATTAGCTGATATCCTATAATCTGTAAGTACTACTTTGTTGATTATTCTTCTGACGTAAGCACAAAAGGGAATAAAAATCAGCACTTACCTTATTTCAAGCACTCCTGTCTGAAACAGCAAGACCAGTCCACAAACTTTTCCATCTTTCTTTAAAGTTGTTGTCCAACAGCAACGTTTTGCATGTTTCACTTTACAAATGGCTTTATTATTTCCCTAACAAGATCATATCAACTTAGCTTGCAAACATAAGTTTAACAAACAGTAAGTTAAAATAAATAAGGCAAAAGAGGCACCTGAATCACAGATTTTGTAGAGTACAAGTGCAACGAGTCCTCACAACAAAGCAAAAGAACTGAATCCAACAATCTTTCCTCAGAGCGTGCAGTTTCCAAAGAGGAGTGCTGTTCACCTTCATGTGAATCTATGCCAACTGTAGTACAGGGCATAGGTTCACTCTCGGTAGCAGTATCCCCATGGGACTCTGGCTGTGTTTCATTGGATGATTCAGAGGGAGAGATACTGACCGCTGGAGTTCAAAAAAAATCTCAGAATTTTATAATACGTGAAATGAATCTTTAAAGATCTCTTATTGTTTCTAGAAGAAAATAGTACTTGCCTATAACATACATTGAAATTGCAACTGATTCCTTTTTCAAGTGCCATGGGCGAGTGCTGATCATGTTACCGGTACTAACATCAATCACATTAATCTTTGCATCCTTGGTTAAGACAAATATTACTTCCCCTGCAGGGTTGATTGAGATTTTTGTTTCAGAGTGCTTTGGGCTTTTGACAAGGCTATCAGTATGGGTAAGTTCTTTCCAAATCATTGAAATGATTGGAGAGCTAGAGCTCGACACACCCTCTATCAAGAACAAAACTGATCCTGAACTTGTGTCAAGCACTGCAACCTGAGACAGAAGCAATACATTCAGGGATCCTTCTAAATGAAGAAGGCTGAGTTTATGAGCTAATCACCAAACTCATCAAAACAGATATGTGAAATAAAACAAGTAGATGATGTCACCCACATGACCACATTCAAATCCCACAGCTAGTTTAGCTCCAGAGTCTGCAAAATGTAGTGCTTGTATTGGGGAATTAAGAAGAGAAAAAACTGCTCTACATTGAGGTCCTTTTCCTCGAGGCAAAATATGAGCTGTGAAACAAGTTGAACAATCCTAGTTGAGAAAATACATAATTTATTATTGTATTTTCAAGATAAAGGAGTTAAAGGTGGATATGACATGTTTTTGCAGTAATAGGCCATGCAAATAAATAAAAACAAAGCAGAATATTCCATTGTCACTTAGAAAGAGTTGACTTGTCTTTAACTGTCTATAATTCAGCCGGCTGGCGAATTAAGCATGGCAAGTAAAAGATTCCAAGTCTTAGTTCAGAGACCTGTCCAGGAAACAGGTCCACTCTTGCTTGCAGAAGCTCCTCAGTTCAGCATGACTTTCTTATTTATCTATCAAATTCACGTAGAAATTTTATTTAATCATCTTTTAACGTTTTTGATCTGTTCAAATTCAGTAAATTGTTCTTCTAGGTTTGTACTCAGAAAATGGGCATCATCTATAAATAAGTTAATTTTCAACATCATGACTTCAAATAATATCCTGCAAACTACAGTTAACTTAGAAGCTCAACCAACCAAATTTTTGGTCAACCAATCTTTCTCTTGTAAGCATTAAACAAGATTATCATTTTCAAGTAAACTTTGTTGTTTTCATATCTATTTTCATAATAAGCCATTTGTAATATTGAAGTCCCAAAGTCTGTCCTATTTTAATCTTTTTATACAAATAATTTCCCATTTTTTTGAGGCATGAAGTCATAACTCAAGCCAAAACTTGCACCATCTTGATAGGAGAATAATAATGCAACTCTTTTGGAAAACTGGAGTTGTGCTCATTAAGGATAACTGGCATCCATAAATCACCTTCATTTTTGGTTTCTGTGACAAACTGGAACTTTGTCCCATCTGAACAGCCTTTGAGGTCATAGAGACGAACCTATACAAGTCAACACAGTAAGAAAATATATAGTGAAATGTTTCACAGCCTCGAATGAAGAATCCAGTAAAGAATTCTGACCAGGCCGCATTCACTGCCAACAGCCAAACTTAAAGTGAAGAAGCAGAAGTCCAATTTTGTTACTGGAGCACTGGAACCAGCCACTTTTATACCTTGTACCTACGAATCAAATGAAAAAATTGATGTGAAAAATATGCCCTCCTTTCATATAAGGACAGGATAAAAAAAAAAATCTGTGGATTCCATATCCGAATGGATCCATCAGAAGAAGCAGAGGTTTGATGGAACTCTAACCTCGCCTTCTAAAAGACAGATAAAAGATAATACTGGACAAGTGGCATCCCATATCCGAATGGACCCATCAGAATAACCTGCTAAATACACTCTCTCAATCCCATTATCTTTTGTAATAGATAATTGACTGGCTACACCTCCTGTCAAGGGCCACTTTGCACCACTAGCTGGGGTCACTGTTGAGGGAGGTTTCATAACTGAGGCTACCTACGAGAATAGAAAGAAAACAAGTTAATAATATACAAAATGAACAAGAAAATATAAGACACTTATATGACCCGCTTGCTCTTTACAGGATAACCTGCTAAATATGCTTTTTAGAAATAGAAAATTGAATGAAATACCTCTAATAAAGCCTTTGATGAGTCCCCCCCAATGGGTAATTTACTGAGTTTTGCCACAGTCATGGAAGGTTTAGATAAAGGTAGCACTGCAGGAAACTCCATGGCAGAAACAGATGGTCTTCTATCGCGCTGAGATATTAAGGCAGATAGGCTAGCATCATCATAGAAATGTAGTAGCCCAGGGTTTGTCAACACAAAAAGATCAGCTTTGTAGTTACCCCCCGCTGGCCCATCATTTGGTAATAAAATCATGTATGCAAAAGAGCCCGTAAGTGTAAGATCTGCACGACCGACACATCTTAATTTCCCAGATTGCCATTCAAGAGTTACAACCTGTAACAGAGGAGATTTTCAAAGAGCAGCTTTCCACATGCTACAAGAAATTCCAACTAAAGAAGCACCATTCCACCAACATAGTAGTTGTCAAGTTGATCTGACAACAATATCATCTAGGATTTTATATTTTCAAGTTTACAGTTTAAACTGGTCAAGCTGAACATAGTAAAGACCAGAAATTTCGTACTTGGCATTGCTTTTAATTACAGTCATACTATCATCTTAACCAGCTTTGCCATCCCAGGATTTCTTTCCTTTTTTTCTTTTTGGAAAACAAAGAAAGGATTTTGCTTTAAATTAACATATTTTATTCTTTGAATATATAAAAATGGGAAAAATATAACAATGCCTCCTTAACTAACAACCGATTTTAAAATAGCCTCATGAATTTTCAAGTGAGCTAAAGTGACCCATCAAACTACCAAGGTGTGTCAAAAATGCTACTTTTTCGATAATACCCTTGTTCTCTTAAAAACTAAAATAAAAAAAAAAAAACTACTTTTTAAACTAAAAAAAGAAACTTTTTTTTTTGTTTTTTTTTTTTTTTTTTTCGGATAAATGCAAAATCAGTCACTGTAATTGGCCTAAATTACAATTAACTCTCTGTGGTATAAAAATAATTCAAAAGTCATCAAGGTAGACCAAAATAACAATTTAGTCCCCGCTTTCAAAATACTTGACAGATTCCGTTAGTATTCATGTCAGCACCAATAAAATGATGACATGTGTCACTCTTAATAAAAAAAAAAAGGAGGGGGGGGGGGGGAATGCAAAATTAGTTCTTGCCAAGCCACCCTTGATTTTATTTTATTTTTAAAAAATAAATTACAAATTACAAATTTTTAATTTTTAAAGTTTTTAATTTCTTTAACTATTTAGAGTTTTTTTTGTTTAAAAAGTAGTTTTTTTTTTAATTATTAATTTGTATTTTAGTTTTTAATAGAATAAGGGTATTATCAGGAAAAAAAAAAAAAAGTGGCATTTTTGCAGCAATTTGGTAGTTTGATGGGTCGCTTTAGCACACTTGAAAATTCATTGGGCTATTTTAAAATCGGTTGTTAGTTGAGGAGGCTTTTTTATATTTTTTCCTATCAAAATTGTATGAAACTCTCAGCAGTTTTGAATACATTAATATCTTCTAAAATAGCTTATGCTCTTCACCAACTACGTCAAATATATATACTACAACCCTAATCCAAATAAAAGAAATTAATGTGAATATTAAAAAGTTATAGATGAATAACACACCGTCAAAACTTCTTCAGATCCTATTTCATCACCACCATAGATAAAAAGCTGGCCATCACAATCATTACGGGATTTTTGGTTTTTGCACCACTGTAAGACAATGACGGGGAGTCTCCTTCCTGCAGATGATAATTGTAGCTTAACAATATTGTTGGATGACGATGTAACTTGTTGACGTTTAATAGATGATGAAGCACACGATGTGTTCCAGAACAAAATATCCCCATTGATGTATCCCACAGCCAGAATGGACCCATTGGAAGATGCCCAACAAAGAGCGCTTATCTCTTTCTCTTCTAGATGATGTTGCAATGTATCATCTGGAAGATTAGTATCAACTTCACTTGAAGAACTATCAACAACTCCGTCCTTCAATTGGAGATCATTACCACCTCCAACAAAGAGAATTTGACCTTCAGTAACATCCCAAAGAATAATCATCCCATTCTGATATGCAATCAACACTCTGAAAAAAAAAAAAAAAAAATCAAAATTCTATAAGTCCAAATAGACAAAGTATAACGTAATATTTGTCATCATTAAAAATATTCCTGGATAGCTTATTGTATCGACAATATTAAAAATAACTGTTGGGAACCAATTCCCGTTTCAAATTCAAAAGGTGGAAAATAAAGTGGAAAGCTTTAGAGCTGCCTGTGTCTTGCCTATTCCCAGAAGAAGAAGGTTGGGGAAGGACTCCGACAATAGGTTGGTCGCTAGGAAAAGGAAACCCAGCAGCTTCTGTTAAATAGCACTAAACAAGTTCAGTAAATAAATATTGAAGCAAATTAGAACCACAAATACTCAATTAATATATGTAAGATATAATTATGGCTAAAAGACTAAGACATCATATGAGAAACCATCATTTTATCAGTGCATCGCGAAAGTTCTGAAAGTTAGATCTAACTTAGTTACATGTAGAAAATCATAAAAGTATGTTACTAACATGTCTAAAAGAAGCTATTGAAATAAACTCAATGCAATAGGTTCGTGCCAACAGAAATGAACAGTTTCAATCAGCCTGTAGATTTATGTATGATTGATGTAAAGTTGCATAAGATATGATACTCTAAATTACAATAATATTATGTGTTATCATATAAACATGTATGCTTACTGGATCTCATGTGTTAGCAACAAGTAATAGTACCTTATCTGGCAAACGGTTGTCCAAAATACACATGTAAATGCTCATTAAAATTCCATTTCATGACCTATTGAGCTTGGCATGTACATCAAAGACCAGTGACTGCACCAGCAAGGAGAACCGATATGTGTCGATTATTAGGTTGGAAGTGTTAAGGCCCAAAAAAAAGGGATGAGAGGTAACAGAAGATATGACCCTAAATTAATTGTAATTGAAAAAAGGAATTACATCGCCAAACTCAGCAATGGGGGATTAGGTTTACTTTAACTCTAAATTAAGCACATCATGTTGCATAATTCACATCAAGAAAAATTTGTAGAAAGGAAAGCAATATTTGACTACTTAAATGATCAGTTAAAAAAGTGCCAGCAACTGTCACATCATCACATTGCTATTATGAGTAATATGTATGCGTCAGTTATCAACCATTAAAAAGAAAGAAAAAGAGAATTTACCACTTATAGATTTTGCAGAAATATGATAAGGCAACTGGAAAAGTTTTCCATCTTCGGCCTCAAACTTCAACACAGACATCAAACCATCTTCATCACCGACATACCTGCATGTTGTAACAGAGTAAACATGCCATGAAGTTATTGCCAAATACCTTGTTCCATTTTAAGCAAACTAGGATCTTATTAAGATAATCTGCTACAAATTTCAAATTTTTGTCATAACGTACATGAAGTGGGAGCCACTGATCACAGAAAAAGCAGTTATATTGGATGCCCAGTGTAAACAAGCAGCTACACTTCTGCTCTCAAGACTCCAAACCTGCCAAAAATAAACAAGCTATTAATCAATTGACCTATAGACACTATTTTAATGTCCAAGCACCTCCCTAACATTTGAAAATCGTAGCACCAGACGATCAACTAAGATTAAGTCAACTGTCTGGCTACTAGTAAGTATTATCCACCTGCATCGAATTGCTACGTTTTCATTATTCCGCTACATGATTACCAGAAAACAATATATATGGATAAGAACCAACAATGAACACCACCACCAATGCTAAATGATTAATGAAGAGACAGCTGGTGTTGATGACTATTGATAAGGATACTAATGAGACACACAGATACAAAAGTTCAATCAAGTTCTCTTGTTGTTCTTCAATAATGCCAAATGCGAATGATAAAGAAAAATAGGTACTGCACAGTTGATTAAGATTCAATACCTGAATATCGTTGTCATTTGAAATGCTGACTAAATAACCCTGGTTTTGGAGAAACTGCCAAAAAGATACCAAGTATTAATCTACTGCCAAAAACAAAAAGGTAACATTTCCCATGAGTTTATAAAGATAATAGGGTTGATAACGTTCTCAACAAACTAACATTGCCTACTTTCTAAATATCAGCATTATAAAATTCAACACAGTCTATCTCATTGTCCAAGTACGTATAGCATATTAGTAATAAAATCAGCATTGTTTTATCTTGTAGTCCAACACACACAAAACTCATATTCCACGTTTCTAAATAAATCATTCAAAAAATCCACTTCGGAAATTATTGTATGAGTATTGGTGTCATCATAGGGATATGTCTCTTGGCTTCATAGAAGTCTTTGATTCTAAATGTCTTCAGGCTTTCTAGCTGTTTTTCTAACTCTCCATATAAAATGAGAAAGAGACTGTGTGTGTGTGGGGGGGGGGGGGGGGGGGGGGGGGGAAGATCCCAATATTGATTTTTGGGCCATTCATATTAAAGTTGATGTTACTTGCAAACTTTAAAATCAACTGAAGCAGTGCAGGTACATACCTCTATGTTTTTGTAAGGCAATTGCTTTGGAGATATAAGAAGTCCTTCAATGCCATCTCCACCAACAACTTTAATTCTTCCATCCCTGCATTAGAATGATAGCGATAAGGACACCATGTTGTGCCCTGTATTCTCCATTTCTTAATTTAAGATGCTAAATGATGTAATAACAATTCTATTGCCATGACCATCTTGTACACAGGTATCACTGAACACCAAGAAGCTTTTGTGCAGCCAGATTAGATAGCCAATAGCTGTCCCACGAGCCAATGAACAGGCTCAGCGGTATGGGGATTGCCTGGCCTTCATCCATGCACATGAACCTAGTAAATTAGGCCTGAATATTGTAAATTCTAAACTATTTACTCCACAAGATAAACATCTTGCCCCATGTTTCATTGCATATTGCCCAGATCATCTTGTGAGCATCCCAAAAATTATTGATATACAAACCACATTTTCCCCAAAATAGAATCTGGAGCAGTATGGAAATTTACTATTTCTTATCAGCTTAAAGTGATGATTTATGTAATATCAAAATATAAATCATGAGTTCGAACCTTGTCTCCGTAATTCACATCCCATTTCAATTAAATATTTCACACGTTGGGTTGAGCTCTCACATATGAGGAGTATTAGAATATCAATTAAATGATTAAATTCACTATTGAGCTAAGTATGGATTTAACAAAGATAACAGGCAACTAACTATGAATAATATATACACAATTATATTCACTCTATAATGCGCAGGCCACAAGCTAAGCATAGCACTTCTAGCTCAAACTTCTACCAGTACCAGTAAAAGACAATATTTCAACTCACAGAGTCCCAATTGCCAGTAGGCGCTGAATGGCATCAAAAGCAAGAATCGATGCTGTATACGGGACACCGTAGTGGATAGTGATTCGCGGATCCAAGTCTGCAGACGTCAAACCACCATTTTGCACTTTACGCTAATTAAAAAAAAAAACAGCAAACATATTTCTTTTTAATCAGATGAAAATTACACTATGGATTGAAAATTACACGTAAAATACTTAACGAATACAAGAAATATCATAGAAATATAACTTTGAAGAAAAAATTACACTATGGGTCTCTGCGAATTCTGGCGGTTCTCGTTGAAAATTGAAAACCATGATCATCGCAATATAAGTGAAATCGAAAATTACGAAATGGTATTGAAGACAGAAAAAAGAATTCGAAAAGCAAAAGCGTGATAGTCAGGTGTGGCTTGCCGGAATATCATACCTGATGATGGTGCACTGCCTTCTGTAACAATCGCTTCGCGAACATGGCGACTCAGCTCGAAGACTTGAGAGCTTGAAATTTTTTCTTGTTGCCGGAGACTCTTTCTTCGTTTGAGTGATTATATCTATGCAAACATTCTTGAGACAGCACCTTTTTGAATTTATTGTCAAATGGAATAGGCGTTGTGAGCCGTTGTTTATTTCTGATGTATCTTCTGCGGTTTGTCTTATTGACTTCTTCGTATTGTAAATTTTTGTAATCATTAGACAAAATTTTCACTGACGAGTAATGAGTAAAATATTAGCTGCACACATCTTTCTCATCGAGGGGATGTAGCTCAGATGGTAGAGCGCTCGCTTAGCATGCGAGAGGTACGGGGATCGATACCCCGCATCTCCATTAAAACGACTTGTTACCTTTGTTTTTCATTAGTTAGCTTTTGTGGGTACCTTGCCTTCTCTTGATAGCTTCGTTTTATCGTGTTTCGAAAGAGAGATATTCAATAGTGCTATGTTCTTTTCTTTTTTTTCTTTTTTATCTTTTAATTTTATTTTAAATTGACATTACTTTTAAAATTATATTAATTTTGGAATGAATCACTATTATTAAATTTTGATCCAATAGTAATTTTAAAAATCATATAATCTTTAAGAAAATTAAAAAAAAAATGACAAAAAATAGTTTCTAAAATTGGCAGTTATGATAAGATAAAAAGATGACAAAAAAAATTGGAAAAAAGTACACATATCATTTTCAAACTACTATTCAATTGTTAATGTCTCTTCCAAACTACCAATTGTATCAGTGTCTTCTCAAACTACAAAAAAATATCAACGTCCCCCTTACGACCAACAAAAAGATAAAAATGACCATAAATTTTTTTTCAATAAGACAAAAATATCCTTATAACAAACAAAAAAAATAACTGAAAATTATAAAAACAATTTTTTTAAAAAGAAAATAAGAAAACCAGTTTTTAATTTTTTAATTTTTTTTTTTAACTTTTTGTTAATTTATATTTTTTTAATAATTTGTTTAGTTTTTCTTTTTTGAATTTTAATAATTTTATGAAGGATATTTTTGTTAGGAGGGACATTAATATTTTTTGGCTGTTCAGGATTGGGACATTAACACAATTAGTAGTTTGGGAAAAGACACTAACAATGAGGTGATAATTTGAAATGGTTAAATGTATTTTTTTCCAAAAAAAAAAGTTTATACTTTATAGCATTACACATATCAACGTTGGCAATTGTGAAGTGATCAAATCCTCTCTATTATATTTGTAGAGTTAAATTTTTTATTTATTGCATCTGATATATGTACAACAAAACATTATTTAAAATGACACAAAATAAAATTTTAACTATGAAATAGTTGGTTTTCATTTTATTTGAATGGAATGGAGGAGATACCATATTATTACCTTTAATTGTAAGCTTCTATCAAATCATTTTATAGGTTTTTTAATTTTTGTAATTAGTTTAATGGTTTAAGCTATTTTCAAATAGATTTTTTATAAGATTTGCGGCATTTGCCGTTAATTTTTTTAAGGGAGAACTTCACTTATAACTCATGATTTTTCATCACTTTTGTAAAAATGAATCAAAACTTAAAAAGTGTCAATATAGAATATCTATATTTTATTTTATTTTTTTCAATTTCAACCCTCTATTAAAATTTTCCGTTAAATCTTGACAAAATTTCCAAAATACCCCTTCTCTTTTTTGGAAAAAAAAAAAAAAGTAAGAAAAGAGGGAAAAAAATGCTATGATTTAGGTGTTAGTTAGAATTTAATGGAATTTGTAAAAATACTCATGCCGGAATATTTGAAAAAATTTATATTTTTTTTAAAAAACAAAAATAAACACATCAGTATTTTGGAAATTTTGATAGGATTTAACGGAAAAATTCTAAATGATGGTTAAAGTTTAAAGATAAATACCCTAAATACACTTTTTAAAGTATGAGTACATTTTTTCAAAATTGATGAAAGATCATGGGTTATAAGTGAAGTTTTACCTTTTTTTAATAAAAATTAAGGAGAACTTCACTTATAACTCATGATCTTTCACCACTTTTGAAGAAAAAAAATCAACACTTTAAAATGTGTCAATTTAGGAGTCCACCTTTTTATTTTTTTCAATTTCAACCCTTCATTATAATTTTTCGTTAAATTCTGTCAAAATTTTCAAAATACCCCTAATTTTTTTTAGGAAAAAAATGATAGGATTTATATATTGGTCAGATTTTAATGGAATTGGCAAAAAAAAAAACCCATGCCCAAATCTTTGAAAAAATTTATAATTTTTTTTAAAAAATAAAAAAAATAAACACACGGTATTTTAGGAATTTTGATAGAATTTAAAAGAAAATTTTAACAGGTGGTTGAAATTGAAAGATGAACCCCCCTAAATTAACACTTTTTAAAGTTTAAGTGCATTTTTTTAAAAGTGATAAAAGATAAAAGGTTATAAATGAAATTTTTTTAAAAAGTTATGTGGAATCTCAATATATCTTAAAATAATAAATAAATAAATAAGAAGAAGAATAAAAACCAGTGGCTGGGTCTGTGGTCGTCCACATCCAGCGGCCAGTCCTTTAAGCAGCGACCCAGCCGATATTCCCATGGTCAGATTTAGATCACTGCCGGACAAGGATGGCGCTGAGCCGCTGATTATTTCAAAATGCACAAAACCCATCAACCATCGTTCGTTTGTAGTTTGACTTTTTTCGATTATCATTAGATTAAGACTAAATTTATATTTTATGTTCAATTTTTATTTGTTAATTTTCCAAATACTTAATGGCGAAGTTGATTTTTCGCTTACTAAACCTATATCTTCCTCTTTATTGACAACTTATATATATATTAATTTATTATTTCAATAATAATAATTTTTAAAAAATAAATTTTATATATATAACATTACGACATATAATCAGATCAAATTTGTGCTTTATTTAACATCAATTATTAAATAATCAAACTCTTGTCACAATTTCAAGGATCTTTTTTGGCCAAATGAGTTGCTCAACCACTACTGTTTATATATATATATATATATATATATATATATATATATATATATATATATATATATATATATATTAACTTTTCTAACGGTTGAGACCGATTTTTTTTTTCTTACCCTGATTAGTGTTTTAGTCATTTTTTAAACCTTAAAAAGCTATTTGTTACGACCACAAACTATATAGATTAATTTAGCATTATTTTTCTTCTAATTATTAAGTCATTTGGCAAGAAGCGAAATAAGATAGCATCTTCAACAAAAATAAGGAGAACTTCTTTTAAGGGTAACGAACTTTCACCTTTTTTGACATAAGGTACCTGAACTTCAAAACATCTTAATTTAGGGTATCTATTTTTTTGAAAAGTCTCAATTAGAGGTCATCCGTTAGGATTTTTCGTTAAATCATATCAAAATTTTTAAAATACCCCTATATTTTTTTTAGGAAAAAAATTGCAATGATTTAGATGTTGGTAAAAATTTAATGAAATTTGCAAAAATACCCATGCCTGAATATTTGAAAAAAAATTATATATATATATATATATATATATATATATATATATAAAAACACAATGGTATTTTGAAAATTTTGATAAGATTAACAAAAAATCATAACGGGCCCCCTAATTAAGACTTTCTGAAAATAGATACCCTTAATTGAGACGTTTTGAAATTTAGGTACATTCTATCAAAATTGATAAAAGCTTAATACTCTTAAGTAAAGTTGTGCGACAAAAATATTGTTTCTTAAGTCGTTTGTTCATTGTGGTTGTTTCAACTGATAAGTGGAATGTTTCTTACATTGTTCATCAAGGTTTAAATTCTCTGATGAATGCTTGGGTAAATGACAGTTTAAATGCTCGAATTTACTCATCCGTTAACACAACATAATTCTATGATTAATTGTGCATAAATTTTTTTTTAAAAAAAATAATAATTTACTTATTTAATTGTGCATACATTTTTTTTTAAAAAAATAATAATTTACTTATTTAATCCAGGTAGTTTGTTGTTGTGCCAAATTAATTCTTATCAAAATTATCTTAGAGATCCTTAGAGTAAACCATATGCTCAAATGGTCTATGTTGTAAGCTATTTGATATAAGAGATATGATACATTGCCACTTAAAGATACAATTTATGATTATCTTTGCCTACGTGACAGCTTTTATTTTATTTTATAAAAGAAACCCTAAAGCTAGCTAGGGGATCACCTTACCACACGGGTAAAGTGATCAAAAATTATGTATTGAATGGCAAAATATCATATCTCTTGATAAAAATCGTTAGATGCAAACGTGGATACACGTCACAACCGATCATTGATTGACAAGTAACATGGTTGATGACTCAACTTATTGTAATGGATGAAATACAATTCTTATACTTGTAATTGCAAGTTTATCAAATAATTATCGGAGTTTTCAAAAGTGCGAATTATGCTACATGCGTGTTACGAATTTTTGTTTATAATACCTTTGCAAAAATAATATTAACGGCTACTGTGCTACATGCACGTGTGGTCATGTCACCGCCTATAAAATTGTCGTGAATGCTCCCGACCCACCCTTTTGTGGAGGTCACTCTCCATCCATTATGGAGGAGAGGGGTGGATTTACATGCTGCTCATAGGGTCTTGATTGACCCATGACCAAGGATGAGAGGGAAGTTGGACATTTTTTATTTAAAATATATATATATATATATAAAAATAAATATATATAAATATATATATATATATTATAAGGGTATAATTGTAATTTAGTATTTTTTTTTTATTAATATGTTAAATATTGACATGGCAAGTGATGCCAACGTGTCAATTTTGACGGGGTGTGGGTACAAGTGGTGCAATTTTATAGGCGCTGAATTGACAACATGTATAAGTGACAAAATAACTATTTTTGACGGAACATTCATTTGGGATAGTAAAAACAAAATTTTGTAAAACCTATGTAGCATAATTAAAAACACTATTAAAAAACCTAAAAACAAAACACTATTAAAAACGTTGGTAGCCATTTGATAAACCTAAAAACCAAGGTACCAAAATGATGTTAATCATGTTTTAAAATACAATGTTACTCTCAAATTAAAAAAAAATATAAATAAAACATTTATAGATGTGTAAATGGTTTGTGGTGAGGGGTTGCCTCCCCTCATAAGGGATGGGTGACTAGTGACACCCCCCATTTGTCAAGAGGTTCTATCTGCTCACCATAGGAAGGGCGATTAGCCGCCTCGCTCTACAAGAAGGGCAGGCAATGAGTGATTAATCACCTTTCCTATAGTAAGTGGAGGCCGGTCGCCTCCACTGGCGAGGGGCGACGGTTGCACCCGAACGGGTGAGAAACAACATTTTTTATTTTATTTTTTTTTAAAAAAAAAAGAATAAAATTGTAATTTTATAATAAATTGAATCATTAGCTATGTCACATGTCGGTAAACATTTGATTATGACGTAAATCTACATGCGTATTTACGTGCTATACTTACCAAATATTTTATTTTTTAAAGGTTAATTTTTAAATGATATATCAATTATGGATAGGATGATGCGATCTATTATTTTGAAAAAGATGTCACAGTCTCATAAGAATTGGATGGTAACACATCACTTGAAAATTAATTTTTGAGAAAAAAATTAGAAAGTAGAGCATTTATTTATTTATTTTAAATAAGAAAAATAATTAATCTATAATCGTAGACACAACTTCACCAACGTAGCAGTTTATTTTTATTTTTAAAAAAAATGATGAAACCATGATCGGTACATGATGGACGGGAGTTAAGAGGGAGTTGCGTCTATACAAGTTTTTCTTCAAAGAATTACAAGCCGTTCCATTAATTTCCTAATAAAATGCCTAAACTTGCGTGCCCACTAAATCCTATCCTCCATTAAACTATTCCACGTAAATCTGAACTTTGTCCACGCCTTGCTGGCTTTTCAGCTCCGCTGCTGGTTTCGTTTCAGAACCTTCATCACATCTCATCTCTGTGTTCCTCTTCTACTCTTTCAGTATGACAATATTCTCTTCCACAAAGCAAGGTTCGTTCTCTCAACAATCATCAAGATTTGAACGGTCTGATCTGAAAATGGATTTACGTTGGCCAATTTTGTTCATCGTCAAGCCGATTTTTGGTTCGCTGTTTCGTCAGAGTTTTGATTTAGTGCTATACTAGATCGGAAATTAGATATTGAAGATTCATTTGGCTTGGAAAGAAACCTTATTGATTGAATTCATAGTTTGTGCTCAGTATCTCTAACCGCCTCGCACATGATTTTTTTTTTGACTGATGAAATCTTGAAATTCTCGCTTAAACAGGACCTCTAATACTTTGAATTGTTCTTCGCGCTGCTTCTGGTACTCTGTAATTGTTATTAGCTAGTTTACCGTTGTTTCCTTGAGCTAGTTAATGTTACCAAGTATCATCTGATGTGGACACCAAGGAAATTCAAATAGCCACATTATGCAGAAACGTAGGAGCTCCTATTGCAGTTCAAATAGTGTAGTTACTGTAGGCGTTATACTTTATTGCTTATGTAGCTATTGTTTTAACTATACGCGTGGATTTTTGCTTGTGTAAATCACAATTGTAACAATTGTTCTGAATATAAATACAAAAGACACCATTCTGTTTTGAAATTTTCAGTTAATGCTAACATTGATTTTGTTATTCATGCTAATGAATAATTTACTTCACTGTTGCAGATGATCTTGACGGAAATGCAAGGACTTCTTATTTTAATTTACCACCATTGGATGTTTCCATTGCATTCCCACAAGCAACTCCAGCGTCCATCTTTCCTCCTTGTGGTAAGAATGATAATTTTTTTTCTTCTGTGCTACAAATTTGTATCGGCTTGTGGTTTCATTTCGTTACTCCTAAGAACATATATTAATAAATGAAATGAATTTCATAATTCACAAAGGTATGTATAAGAAGTTAATATTTCACAAGAATTTGTTTCTCCTAAAAAAAAAGAGATATGATTGAGGGTGACTAAATTGAGGCGTGAACTATATCACTCTCTTCAGATGATATGCGTCGTCTGTGTGAAATTTTCTCGACCTATGCAGTAGAGTGTTTGGCATGCCATCCTCAGGATGCAACAGCCCGACCACCCTTGCCGTTGCCTTATTGTCTGCACTACTAAGCATTACTAGAAGCTCTGGATAGTTTTTGTAAAGAGTGAAGAGTGGAGGAGAACAAATGTTGAGAAGAAAATTCTCTGCCTATTAGACTTTGGCTAGTGTGCATCGAATAGGTGGAATAGAAGATCCTATTTATAGGCTTAGTGGATTAGTAAGTTACACAAAGAATAAATAGGTCCAATAAATACAAACGAGTATAAAAATTTGCCTTTTAGCAATAGTTGTAACTCTCAAATAAGACTCAATTAATGAGTGAAAGCCAAATGGTCGAATATGACTTTTTTAATAATGAAAAATATATCACAAACATTTTTTGTATTGCAATACCCAACACGTTATTACTGCATTCAGCACTTGTGTCAAGCACAGGATTAATTTCATCCTTCCCCGACAGAAGGAAGTTATATGTAATTTGGCTTCTTACTATCAGCCCTTGATATCAAATTGTGGAATTTTGCAATATTATGTACATCTTTTGAAAACAACTAATATTTTCTTCAGTTAGTCACCATCTTATCTGTGTCGTGGTCTTTAACAATTACAGCTTCGGACTATTACCATTTTGATGATCTATTGACTCTTGAGGAGCAGACTATCAGGATGAAAGTAAGAGAGTGTATGGAAAAAGAAATAGCTCCAATAATGACTGAGGTATCTTTCTTATGTTACTCTTGATTACTTTTGTTATGTTTATTATCAATTTTTATTTTCTGATAAAATGATAGATTTCTTTGTGAATACAACGACATTGAAATTCTAAAATTGTATTTAGACATTAAGAAATTGATGCCTTTACCATTAAAAATAATAGGCGTTCAAATACAAACTAATAGTTCTACATGTTTTCTTTTTCCTCAGTATTGGGAGAAGGCCAAGTTTCCATTTCATGTTATTCCAAAACTTGGTGCGCTGCATATTGCTGGTGGCACAATCAAGGTAGTTTATAGATATTTTTTCCTTTGAGTTGCCGCCCCCGTGTTTGCTTTACCTGAGGTGTAAAATGTAAGTGGATGGGATGTTTAGCTAGTTCTGTTTCTCAGGGTTATGGGTGTCCTGGTCACTCCATTACTGGAGCCGCTGTTGCTACAGCAGAAGTTGCTAGAGTTGATGCAAGCTGTTCTACTTTCATATTGGTGCATTCATCTCTGGCAATGCTCACTATTGGTGAGATCTTCATATTACCTTTGTTTTGTCATTACCAAATAAAATTTACTTGCTGTTTTTTTTTGGTTAATAAACACAAGGTGCTGTTGATAAATCATAATATCGTGTTATTTGTTTGGATTGTTGAGTATAGCATTATGTGGATCGGAGGCACAGAAGGAAAAATATTTACCATCTTTGGCACAGTTAAACACTATAGGGTGTTGGGTAAGTTGCTCTTTTTTGGCATTGTATATAGTACAGGATTTCAAAAACATGCTCGATTTGTGTTTCTGTTGAAATTAAGTTACTTAAATATGTTGTTTCAACATGTCAAGGCCTTGACGGAGCCTGAATATGGAAGTGATGCAAGCGCTTTGAAAACAACAGCAACAAAGGTTTTTACTTACAACTTCTTTCTACATTTATATCTATAGCACATTAAACCTACATTAAAAAAGACATGATTATCTACACATTTGAACTTAATGTTCTGAAATTTCATATAATATCATGTTTTTGCTGTTGTATTGGGATGATCAGGTGGAAGGAGGTTGGGTACTTGAGGGCCAAAAGCGCTGGATTGGAAACAGTACCTTTGCAGATTTGTTGGTTATTTTTGCAAGGAATACCACTTCAAATCAGATAAATGGGTATGTGATATGCTGTTTGATATGGAGGTTGTAGATTTTGTAAACTTGGAGTTGCTAGATTACAGAACAAAACAAAATGTATAGTAGAAACTGAGAATACACGAGTGAAAAGAGAAGCTTTTTGATAAAGTGTATTTAATGAATTGTCAGATTTACAAGACTTATCTGATTATATACATCAACTTAGAGGAAAACTAACTAACAAATTACAATTAATTCTAAACTAAACAGCCAGCTCATTTCCAGCTAACTCCAACTTGATGCCAGCTGTTGACTGCACGTGTTGTTGATAATCAGTGAAAGCACATGTTGATAGTCAGCTTAATACATGTCACTTCACCCTATCATTGGCATGCTGGACATTTGTTTGAGTCCTTAAAAGAGCCTACCCTAATTTGCTTGAAAGATATGCAGGAAATCTGTTTTTCCATGAGACTCCTCAAATGTTGTATAGTGTCGCTCTCCTGGTCACTTTGTTCTCTATGGTTCTTCCTTAACTCTAACACACTCGGATTCTAATTTATATGGACATTCCTTACAATATGTTGGCAAAAATGCATACACAAACACGCACATATTACCAGAATAAGTATTCTTCATAGAATGCTACCATTGACACCTCTGTGGCCATTGGCTCCACATCCCAAATGTAAGATTGGCAAATTTAGGGTCATCAGTTACCCACCATTTGCTAAATTAGGTAATTTTCCATAGGAATCCCTGAACTGCTGGTGGATTTATCATCCTCTACTTCTAAATTTAACTGGTTCTTTTGTGCTGGTTTTTGTTATGGAATGCATGATAGTTGGTTTTCCATATAGGCATCCTCTTTTTCTGCATGTGTAATATTTCGGCTTTCTGATTCAGATTTATAGTAAAGAAGGATGCCCCTGGATTAACAGCTACAAAAATAGAAAATAAAATCGGCCTGAGGATGGTTCAAAATGGAGATATTCTCTTAAAGAGAGTTTTTGTTGGCGATGAGGACAGGTTACCTGGCGTCGATTCTTTCCAGGATACAAGCAAGGTACAGTTATGAGTTGTGTAATGTTGATTCTGCCCCTCATCATTTATGTACTTTCTGCTTGGTATGCTTTTTTGGTTGATTATTATCTGTAAGTGGGCAGAATGGTATCTTTGGTTATGATTATATATCATTTATCTTCCTTTTATGGTCCAGTGCAAACAGTAAGCTTTTCATTGTAATCCAACTGGGCTACAAATGTTCTATTCTAATTTTGGTTATCGGTGTGTATTTTTACCATGTCATACTTTGGTCAGATTTTATTAGCATCTTTCTGGATTTGATACTAAGCTTGCTGTGACATGATGTGATTTCTTTGATATCAACATAAAAAGGCTGCTTTAATTCTTCTTTATTGTGCATACAACGTTCTTAGTCCTTGTGTAGAGCAATCAAAGAAAAAATGAATAGCTTGTTCCTTTCAGAGTAACACAGGTACATACGGAGCTTCAAATTTAGTCTGGAGAGGAGGGAGGGAGGGAGGGAGGGATTTTGGTCGCCAAGTGTTACAATTGAAAAGTATGTAACTAAACTTGAGTGCACCGAAAGAGAATGCTAGCCAAAAAGGTTCATGATTATGCAAAACAGTCAATAGTAGTTAACCTAACGATGTGTGCAGGCAACTGCACACACTCCCAGCAAGAGAGAGCTATCCCAATTTGTTCATTGTATCCATAAACTATATATTCATTCAAAGCTATGGTATTCTTTCCTAGATATCTGCAGCGCTTTTGTGCGTGAATCTGTGGTGTTGCTGGTTTCCAACTTCTTTGTCAGTGTAGTTATGCTTTCGGTATTCATGTTTTTTCCTTGATTTTCATGTTGCTCATCTGTAATTGTGGACTCAAAACAGATTCTCGCTGTTTCGCGTATTATGGTTGCCTGGCAACCGATTGGCATATCAATGGGCATCTATGATATGTGTCACAGGTATCAAGTGTAAATACTGCTCTTCTTCACTGTGCTATTTGATTTTAATCCTTTGGTCTGACCTGTTCTAAATTCCAACTGATTTGAAGGTATCTGAAGGAGAGGAAACAGTTTGGAGCACCACTAGCAGCTTTCCAAATCAATCAACAGAAACTTGTTCAAATGCTGGGTAATGTTCAAGCAATGGTTCTTGTTGGTTGGCGCCTCTGTAAGTTATACGAGAACGGTAAAATGACTCCAGGCCAAGCTAGCTTGGGAAAGGTACAATTGAAAATCTTTAAATTTGTGATACATTCCGTTAGTTCCTTGCACTGACAATTTTCATAATTCTTCAGTCATGGATCACCTTGAAGGCAAGAGAAACTGCTGCTATTGGGCGGGAGTTACTTGGTGGCAATGGAATTTTGGCTGATTTTTTAGTTGGAAAGGTATTCATATGATTAATGATTTTATCTTGATTGCGTGATTTAAACCAACACCTGCAAAGTATTGGATTTGGACTGGGTTTATGTAAAATTGGAATGTGATCTTATGAGGCACAATGAATTAATTGGACTTGCTAGCTATCAGATGTGAGACGTCCAATCCAATAACTAGAATTTTAGCCCTTCTGTTGCTTATTTTCATGACTACGTATGTAACACTCTAGTCCCATATGGGAAAGATAAGGAATAGCCCATATAGGGTGGGTGGTTTATAAAGATAGTCATAGGTCGTTACAACGTAGATATAGAGAACCAGGTAGGATTAAATTTTTTAAACATGCAATTGAGGGGCTACTTTCGCCACTGATTCTACTGCTTGAGCTAGCTTTGTTTTGTATTCAGCTCAATCCTTTTAGTAAGGGGTTATTCAAGCGTATCTAAATAGATGCTATGTTTACATATGGATCCCTACATCATTACATTCCATTTAGGATTAGGACTAGGGTTAAAGTGTAATCAGACCTGCTAACTTAATTATACTAAAAAACAAGAAAGTGTAATTCCACCAGGGGGCAAGGGATATAACTCAGCGGTAGAGTGTCACACGTTTTATGCAACATTTCTTTGATCCAGCTCTTATTTATTTATTTATTTTTAAAGGAATCACTTTGACTATATTTTTTCCCCTTTTTGGGGTTTCATTGCAGGCATTTTGCGATTTGGAACCTATCTACACTTACGAAGGCACCTATGACATCAACAGCTTGGTCACAGGTAGGGAAATCACTGGTTTTGCCAGCTTCAGGCCAGCTGCAATGAGCAAACGAAGCCGTCTGTAGAAGTGTTTGGAAACTTATTATCTGGGTTGTTTAAGATACTGTATTCAATGAGAAACTTTGACAAATAATGTATATATGGCTTATGACAGCGGAAATGAAATAAAAAGTCAGTTTTCTTTCACCCTTTTACGTTCTCTACTGGGGTTCTAATGACAGACGACTCAAAATTACTATTAATTATTAGCAGCCTCAATGACGCATACCAGTAAGGTGGGCTCCCAGAATCAATTGTCAAATTTGCCTCCCGAAAAGTTGTCCCTCAGGTTTGTTCCTTTTCTGAAGTCGCCATTACTGTTCCTTTTCTTTGCATCTAAAGTTGCTCCTTCCGTGGTGCTTTTCTCCGTGTACATGGAGGATAGCAACGTTGATTAATTATCGTTAGCATAAGTGCTAATGTTTTTCTTCTTTTTAAATTCTAAGGCCATGCTAGCTCGTGTTCTGAAAATTTTCTATATAAATTTTGTTTATTACTGCATGGAAAATCAAATTTTTACCATGTGGTTAGAATTTCATTTATGTAAACGAAAAATAGAGATGTGTTGTTACCGGCACAACAATGATGAATAATATTGAATCAAAAACAAGAAAAAAGTAAGAGATAAGTAAGATACAAATTTAATGTGGTTTGGCAATTTGCTTATGTCTATAGGAGTGAGTGCGGCTATATTCATTCAATCAATCAATTTGGGTTACAATACAACATATATATAGTAAAACCCTACTGTCCCCAAAATACCCCAGTAAACCTAGCAGTAAACTGAGTTTCTCCATATGCACGTCCGGACAGCTTAGCCCTAGCGTCCGGATGCTAGTATAAGAACTTCACCGTTCGCAGCTACCGCATTAGCGTCCTGACACTTGTGCAAACGCGTGCTCTCGAGAAGTCATGTTCGCTCGCCCGTCTAGACATCTATGCGAACACCAAGTTCCTGTGGTTTGCGTTTGCTGAAGAGTTCAGACATTGATGGGTGTCTAAACGCTTCCTCTGGCCATCCGGATGGTCGCCTACTAGCAACTTTGCTAGTACTTTCAAACTTATTTTTATGCCCAAAAGAATATGAGCCACTTGTTCCAACAAGATGAACTATTTTATGGTCCAAAATTAGATTTCATATATTTACTAGTGTATATGTTATCTCATAATTAACATGTTACCATATTATTTAAAATTCTTTTCACATTGTGAAACTAAAATCCTTGTGTTTTTTATCCTCTAGCTAGACTACTAGAGTAATATATTTTAGATTAAGGAATTACATAAATATAGTTTAAATTCTTCGCGTACTAGGAATCTGCTCAGTGTTTAGCTATGTTGATACAGTGACCGCACGCTAGGCACCGGAACAAGGTTGCATATAAAACAAACAGTGAGAGAGGTTCACTGGAGGTCCGACATAACCACATCCGATGATTAAATCGGAATGAGTAGGAAGACAAATTGACAAGATGAGGGTGTTAGAAATGATTGTGTACCTGATGTGGAGTTTTACTCTCCTTATTGTATAGGTTGGTTGTCCCCACCTTCCCTTACTAGAGTTTAAGGGCCTCCAACTCGAATTCAGTGAAGGGAATCAAATGATGTTGAGGTCATGAAGTTGAGTGTGAATATTTCCTTCCATATCGAAGAGGGGGAGATTGGCTGCAGTATGTTCCTTCGAGATATAGGTGGATCATAATCGTGGGCTAGGATTGACTTTGGGTCTGACTGAAGGGTCTCTTCTTGAGTTGTTGATCTTGGTTCATTGTGACTGGCTGTCGAGCGCTTTGGCAAACGGGTCCTTCGACAAGCAAGTCTCATGGGTTATCGTTAGATTGACTTTGGGTCTGACTGAAGGGTCTCTTCCTGAGCTGTTGATCTTGGTTATCCCTGGATTATCAACCCTATGTTTAGCACTGTTTAGCAAACAACATTATTCAAACGGCATTAAACGAATAGTGTCGTTCTTTGGCCATAAACAACATTATTCAAACGACGCTAAATCACTGTTTTTTTTTTCTTTCCTAAAACACATAGTTGAGGGTCAATTGGGGATCATTCATTTGTAGATGTGTACGCGATATATTTTATAATTTGTTTTCAATATTAACATTTGAAGCAATAGTATTAGATTTTACCGAATAAAATGGTGTATTAAGAGTATTTCATTTCATAAGATCTTGGATATATAGTTGCTTCAATTGGTAAAATATATATATATATTTTTTTTAAAAAAAATATATCATCTTATAGCCATATACTTTGATGTTGAGACTATGTATTAAAGATGTTTTTAAAAGTTGGTAAGTTGATCTCCTAAAAAGCTGAAAAGATATTTCTTTGGTTCCATTCATCTTTTGTGCTATATATTAATTATAAATCATCATTTAAATTGTTTACTATATAAATAATCATTTAAATTGTTTTCAATTTTTGAAGTTAGAACAATTGTTTGTAAAGTCCATTTATTAGAAAGTTGGACTTGATTCCACTTAATTTGTTAACGTATTTGTATGCTTGACTTTTGTGTGCTTGTTTGTTAAAAGTGTGTGACAGATTAAAGCTTATGGTTCTAAAGTTGTTTTCACTAACTTGTGTGCTATATATTCTAAATCATCATTTAAATAGTTTTTAACTTCTAGAGGTGGAACAATTGGTTGTAAGGTTCATTTATTAGGGAGTTGCCTTGATTCCATTGGATTTGTTTAAGAAATTATATACGTGAGTTTTGTGTGTTTGTTTGTAGCAAAAGTGTGTGCCATTTAGGACATTCGAATATAACTTTTTGTTTTGAAATTCTTTTCATCAACTTTTGCACTACATAATATTTTCAACTTTAGAGGTGAACCAATTGGTTGGAAGGTCCATTTATTAGGGAGTTGCACTTAATTTATTCCATTGGATTTGCGTTAAGAATTTGCATTTTTGAGTTTTGTCTGCTTGTTTATAGCATAAGTATGTGACGTTTAGGACTTGTGATTAAAGTTTATGGTTTTGAAGTTGTTTTCATCAATTTTTTTACAATATATTTGTATACTGTTGAGATAGAGAATGATGCAGACAATTGATCAACAAATGATTTCTTAGAATGTTGAAAAGATACTTTTATGATTCCATCCATCTTTTATACTAGATATGTCAAAATCATCTTCAACTTGAGGTGGAACAATTGTTTGTCTCCTAAAATTAAGGCTGAAAAAAAATATGCTTTTATGATTCCATCCATCTTTTGTATTATATATGTCAAAATCATTTTCAACTTTTGGAAGTAGAACAATTGTTTGTGAAGTCCACTTATTAGGGAGTTGCACTTGACTCCATTATATTGGTTTAAGACTTTGTTTGTATATGTACTTGAATTTTGTATACTTATTTGTGGCAAAAGTGTACGTATGATCTTGTAGTTCTATAGTTATTTTCATAAACTTTTATATATATATATATATATATATATATATATATATATATATATATATATATATATATATATATATATATATATTAAGAATATATATTTTGGATAGTTGATAAGTTGCAATAATCCCCTGAAATACTGACAATATATTATATCGTTCCATCCATTTTTATTCTAAATCACCTTTCAAGTTTTGAAGGGGTAACAGTTATTTATAAAGTCCACTAATTATGAAGTTGCCTTAGATTCCAATGGATATATTTAAGAATTTGTACACTTGAGTTTGGTGTGCTTGTTTGCAACAAAAATGTATAGCCTTTAGCACTTGGTGGTTAAAGCTTATGATTCTAAAGTTGTTTTCATCAACTTATAATATTATTGAGAATGTTTAAGGCAGTTGACAGGTAAATATCTTAATAGGTTCAAAAGATATTTCTATAGTTCTATCTCATCATCAATTTTTGGAGGCAGATCGAACAATTGTTTATAAAGTCCACTTATTAAGGAGTTGCATTTGATTCCCTTGGATTTGTTTAGGAATTTGTATACCTAGGTTTTGTGTGCTTGTTTATAACAAAAATGTGTGACCTAGCCTTAACGTACGACTTAGGATTAAAGCTTTTAATTCTAAATTTATTCTCACCAACTTATAATGTTTAATGCATGTAGTTGACACGTTAATCTCCTAAATGGTTGAAAAGACATTTCTATGGTTCCATGCATCTTTTTGATTATATTTTCTAAATCTTCTCAAGTTTTGGAGGTAGAACAATTCTCTGTAAGTCCACTTGCTAGAGAGATGCATTTGATTTCACTTGATTTGTTTAAGAATTTGTAAACTTGAGTTTTTTGCGTTTGTTTATGGCAAAAGCTTGGGATCTTTAGGACTTATGATTAAAGTGTGTGGTTTTAAAGTTGTTTTCATTAAATTATAATATGATGTATATTATTGAGAATGCTTAAAATAGTTGATTTGATACCAAAAAGGTTGAAAAAATATTTCCATGTGTCCATCCATATATATTTTGTGCCATATATTCAAGATTACCATTTAAATTGCTCTAAACTTTTGGAGGTGGATCAACTATTTGTAAAGTCCATTTATTAGGGTTGCACTTGATTCCATTGAATTTATTTAAGGATTTGTATGATTAAGTTGTGTGTGCTTGTGTTGTAACAAAATTGTGTGAATTTTAGGACTTGTGATTGATGCTTGTGATTTTAAAGTTGTTATCATCCACTTATAATATATTACGTATACCATAGAGGTTTATCACCTAAAAAATTGAACATTTATTTCTACATGGTTCCATTCATTTTGTGGTTATATATATATATATATATATAAAGGAAAAACTTCATTTACCACTCATGATCTTTCATCATTTTTGCAATTAGACCTTTACACTTTAGAAAATGTCAATTTAGTATATTCATCTTTCATTTTTTTTTTTTAAAAAAAAAAAAAAAAAAATCACCAATCCATTAGGATTTTCCGTTAAATCCTGACCAACGCCTAAATCCTTGCAATTTTTTTTCTCCTTTATTTTCCCCAATAAAAAGCTGTGGTATTTTAGAAATTTTGACACCCCTCTGTTAGGATTTAACGGAAAATTCAAACGGATTGATGAAATTGAAAAAAAAAATTGAAAGATGGATAAACTAAATTAACACATTTTAAAGTTTATGGGTATGGTTGCAAAAGTAATGAAAGATCAAGGGTGGTAAGTGGAGTTTTCCTATATAAAAATTATCATTTAAATTGTCTTTTACTTTTGGAGGTGGAACAACCGTTCGTAAAGTGAATTTATTACAGAGTTGCTCTTGATTTTATTAGTCTTGTTTAGGAATTTGTATACTTAAGTTTTGTGTGCTTGTTTGTTTCAAAAGTGTGGCATGTAGGAGTACTTGTGATTAATGCTTATTGTTTTAAAGTTGTTTATGAAAACTTTACAAAACTTTACAAAACTTCCACTCAATTTGAAACTACCCCGTCAAAGTTCAAAAGTTTACAATTTCATCCTTCAAACTTCTAATTTGATGCAATGCCCCCATCCGTTAGGACTTGACATTAAATCAAATGGCAAAAGAGGTGAAATGACCTTTTATGCCCCTGAAACTTTTATAAAATTTTAAATTTACCCTTAATTTAAAATTTTAATTTTTTTTTTAATTTTTTTTTTAAGAATAATAGAAAAAAAGTTGACGCCATTACCCAACGTGACCCCGCTGTAAGTTTGGTCACTCACACTATATATTATATATTAATTATCATTTAAAATGTTTTCAGCTTTTGGAGGTAGAACAATTTTTTTGTAAAGCCATTTAATAGGGAGTTACACTTGATTCCATGGATTTGTTAAGGAATTTGTCTACTTGTATTTTGTATGCTTGTTTGGAGTAAAAAGTGTGTGACCTTTAGACTTTTTATTTTTTGAAAGGAAGTGACCTTTAGACTTGTGATATATGCTTGTGGTTCTATAGTTGTCTTCATCAACCTATAGTATATTCTTTAATTTAGACTTGTGATACATACTTGTGGTTCTATAGTTGTCTTCATCCTGATAGTATATTCTATATACCAAAGTCAATGGTTGTGATCATTTCATTTTTATTCTAATATGCTTTCACATTTAAATTAAAGAACATAAATTTCTTACCAACCAGTTTAAATATTTTGCATGCATTAATTTAAGGATATAAATTTCCTACAAATTGATTTGTAGGAAATTTTGTACAACCCGCATATAAGAGTGACATGTGTCATTTAAACATATGAGAAACACATGTTTTTTTTTATTAATGCCAATCTTATATGTGGGTTGTATGAAATTTCCTACTAACAATTTCTGTCCTTAAATTAATGTATGCAAAATATTTGGATTAAATGCATACCATAAAAAACTTGGATAACAATTAAATAAATTAGTCATTCATATAAACTAGAGTCTACATTCTACCATATATATATATGCTTAACATGCAATGAATTATGAAAATTATAATGTCTACTATCTCTTAAACAAAGTAAAACATTTGTATTAATCCTTGTTTAGGTAATGGTTTTCCATAATTAATGCCCAATGAAAATTTTAGAAAATAGATGAATGCTTTCATCTTTATTTTAAAGAAATTATTTTTTCAACAGTTTAAATAGTATAATCACATAAAAATGATAAATTTGAAGAGAAAGTAGATTGTTTGTAAATTCGAATCGATTACTTAGTTGGAATATAGGGGTGTTCTCCAATTAGGCAGGTTTCTTATACCATCTAGTATATAAATTATTTATTATTTATATTATTACTAACATTTGAAGAAGAAGATCGAAGTTGAATTATTGGATCTACAGGACATAGTTCTAAAAAGTGAATTCATTTTGAATCATACAAACATACTCATTAATTTAAACTATAGAGATAATATTAATCTTAGCGGATTTTAGATCATTTGCACGAGAACCACCACCAACTAATTAAGAATAATATTATCATAATCCTTTAAAGTCGTTAATTTATGACATGCAATTCAAATTACCCATCTGATCCATTGAAAAGATGCACTTTAATAATTACTCAAAAATATCAATTACAATATTGGGAAAAAAAAAAAAAACTTGTAAGCTGTAAAATGAAGCAATTAATTTTTGGAAATCACATACCCCACTCTATTTAATTATCAAGCCTTGTAGGGGTCTGATTGTATTTGCAGTTTAAAAATGTGTGACTAATTAAAAAAAAAAAAATCAAAACATGCGTTTTGAAAACAGTTAAACGTTTGGTAAAATTGCAATTTGAATTTTAAAATCGTAGTTTAGCTAGGGCTATCAATTCATGTTCACGTGTCGAGTTTAGGTCGTGTCAGGGTATGAGTATAAGACTATATATATAGGCCTAACCCCTCAACCCTAAGTTCCTAACCCTTTAATTTTGTACTGAGTTTATGTTGGGTGGGTCATGTTAAAAATTATTTGCCATTATGTTGTGTGTTGGGTTCGATTTGTTTCAAAACATGTGTATAAAACTATATAAGTTAACCATAACCCGACCCATTT
Source organism: Alnus rubra (assembly GCA_028654335.1). NCBI lineage: Eukaryota > Viridiplantae > Streptophyta > Magnoliopsida > Fagales > Betulaceae > Alnus > Alnus rubra. Next base: position 813,836 of record JAJPGS010001499.1, on the reverse strand, counting down.
AATTAAACGGTTCAGATTCCTCAAGCATAACTATTTAATTTCGTATTGAGTTTGTATCGGGTTTGCAGGTCGTGTCAAAAATTGCCAGCCCTAAGTTTAAGTAGCCTTTAACATCCTACATTTTAAAAACGCACCACCTTACATGCGATTTGAAAAAATAAATTTTTCTACATTTTCAAATTTCATTTTTTTAAAAACGCACTTAGTTTCCACGATTTTGTTTAAAATCGCAGTACTTAACTGCACCTACGAAATTACAAGGCCAAACGGACTCTAAATTATATATGACTCACTCATATGTATATTTTCCATAGGCTCTATATATAGTACGGGTGCCATTTAACTCTTTCAACTGAGATCCATATATATATATACCAACCAATACATGAATTGTTGACAAACTTAACGTTTTTGGATGTTTACTATCAAGGATTTTGCTATTGGATATTCCATATATATATATAAAACAATCAACCTATTTATAATCAAATGAAATTGTTTATCTACAATTTGCATGCGAGGTTAAAGAGTGGGGGGGGGGGGGGGGGGGGAGTTTCTTTTTGGATGTATATATATATATATATATGCTCATATTAAAATTCTATGAATCTTGAAGAAGACCAACCTGAGGCCACCTGCTTCAGTTTAATCACTACACCACAAGAGCTAGCCAGAGTAGACATGATTATAATAACAAGGATTCTCCTCGTGAGCGAACATGGAATTTATAATATTATTATTGGGATAAACTTACAATTAGTAATTAACGACATATTTTATATATATATATATATATAGCCTTTCTGATCATTTTGTTATTGTAATTAAGTAACATAATATATTAATTGAATACAACAGCTGCTAGCTGATCCCCTTCAAAGTCATAGAGGTGGAGAAATCTTCTGGCTGATCAGACCAATATCCATTCCATTGTAAGCGATGGGAGCATACATCCACATATCATCGGAGCTTAAAAGCTACAAATCAAGACAATGAGGAAATTAAGCGGTTAGCCAATCCGATTTGCTTCTTTTGGCCGGAGAAAGAAATTAATTTAATTAACATTTTAATATAATCCACATTCGTCCTTAATTACCTTGATTTGGAGCTGCAAAAACTTCACATAATGGACTGCCTCTTCAAGCATTGTGCTGATATCAACCTGTTAAACCATCCATGATGAAGATATCAAATTAATTAGGGTTTAATTCATCCACGTTAAAGAGACATACAAACACCAATATTAATGTACTTGAAAGAATATATATATTACTCACCTTTGTTCCATTAGGGACTAGACCCTGTAAGATTCTCAATCTCTCGTTTATCCTTTCCCTTCTTTTCTGCAAGATTTGAATAAATAAAAACTTAGTTTAACTATTAAAGTATTGATTAAATAGTTAAATTTTTCTCACTTTTTTATAGTTTAAACTTTTAGAATAAATTGCAATTTAATATGATATTAGAGCCGAAAGTTTTAAGTTCGAATCCAACTCTACTTATTTCAGTTATATATTTCACGTGTCAGGGTTACACGGCTGCGTAAGTTTTCTTACTCTTGCATAAAGGCTTTGTGGATCGGTTGCTGATCCCCTGCTGGCTCTCATTTTCCCACTCAAGTTAAGAGCTGCAGAATCTTTGGACTCTGAAGGTTCTCCTCCATTAGTCTCCTGGGAAGCATTATCATCATCGGAGCTGCAACCACTAGAGCTCTGTACATCACGTCCGGCATTACTCTCTTCTTCCTGACTGAGCTTCTGGTTCTTTTTTGACTTCACATTTTTCTTAGTACTCTTTTGTACCTGCAAAGCAGTAGCAATGGAAATTATTACAAACTGTCAAAGAAATCAACTCGATCCACTGCTGAAGTACGTAAAGATCTAATAGTAATTTTTAAAAGTAGGAGATCGAATGACAGAATGATAGATCGAAGGAGGATGTATATCACATATCTAATTAATTTCTTTTTGTTTCAAGGACTTACATTTCTTGAAACCCGAGGTTTCTTCTTCGTATTCTCGGATGACTGATTGCAGTTAGTTTTGTCTTCTTCTTTTGTGTGATACTCGGACGCATCAAACTTTCTTTTCAGCAGCAACTCGTTGCCGGGAATATTAGCAATGGCTTCTGGTGACGCCTCATGAGGACTCATATGATCTTCATTGATACAGACCGTCTCACCCATTACAAAGTCGGGAAACGCCGGAAAAAAAGAGCCAATATTTTTCTCATCCATCACACAAACATCATGATTTGCTACTGGAATATGCTTAGCATCGCCGAAGTAGTAGTTGTCATGGCTGCAGGGATTAGCAATAAAGAAGCTGCTACTACAATTACTACCATTGCTTCTTTCTTGAGAAATATATTGAAGATTAGAGTTGATATTCCCTAAAGAATAAAGTAAACTATCGGTAGCTTCAGAAGTTGGGCAAAAAGTTGATGGGGCTCGAGGGTCGTAATTCAAGCCCTCATGATGATCATGCTCCAGAAGAAATGAAGGCTGACCAAGAAATTGTGGTGTGAAATCAAGCTCTTCGGCCGAGAACATCTTGCTAAAGGACTCCCATTCTCCATCAGGAAAAGCTCCATGGCCAAGAGACTCCATTTTTGTACTTCAACTGCTAATAGAGGCTCTCTGTTAACTGCGAGTTGGGACAAGCTGAAGGCTGGAGACACAATATATATTTATACTCAAGCCTCATACATAGAATGTTAGTAAGGATTGACTTCATTTGTATACTGAATATTTAATGCATAATCATTGTCATGGCCGGTTCCCTAATTCTATGCAACTAACCTGAACAGTCTACAGGTGGGCGATACCAGGCAAAGTACAACTCAGAAGGGGCCAAGTTCATGCAATGATGGAATTAAATAATACAGTAAAAATTGAGAGAAATATATATATATAAGAACTGATCATTTTCACGAACAGATACTCCCAGTTTATTAAATATCATTAGTTTGATAAATACAATGCTTTAATGGCGTTCTAAACACCGTGGACTTACTGTAAACTTCCCTGATCATGATGACAAAAAAGGGTCAAAGAGCAATCATGAGAGGTGTTTAAGGGGTCCCTAATTCACCATTTAGAAATTAGGTAAGCATGCGTGGAGAAAACTCAGAAAAGACTCGTGTATTTGATAAACTGAGAACGTGGAAGTTTTCTTGAATAGAAAACGCATAGAGAATGTTGTTGGCATATTAAACGAAGGGCGCCCAACCAATAGGCGGCCAGATCGTGGGGATGATCTGAATTATGACATTCTTTTACAAGTACTGATCGATAGCCCGACAAGGTAACCGCATGGCTCGTTCCTTGTCTCTTCAATGGATTGAATATTTCTAACAAGTTTTCATTGGGCTGTAAGTGGTCACCTATGGATTTGGCCAAGATATTGTAAATAAATAAACAAATGAATTGTGTAATTTCTTTTACTGTTCATATTTAATTTTTTCTCTCAATATAAATTTGGAAAAAATTGAAAAAAATATAGCACATAACTTGTTTATAGCACCTAATTAAGCCAAATTCCACAGGGTGATCTACCATTAAACGGTCAAATAGGGTAATTCATGTACACGTACCTCTAATCAAAAATTCCATGATTCATTTTTCTTCTTGTATGGTTTTAGTTCAATGATATGGAAGACTTGTATGTAGCGGTGTAATATGTTGGATTCTCCTACTAATAGGATAGATTGGATTGAGGAAGGATGTAGCAAATGAACTACTAAATCCATGTCGGGGGTTGTTTGTATACTGATTTTAAGCTCTGCTGTTTATGAAATCTGGAGGGCTAGAAATGAAATCAGATTTAGCAGCCATCCTAGAACTGATCGAGGAATAGATTTTGATGTTGATATTCTGGGAGCTGAGGTTCGATGCCGAATCTCTAGAAAATGAAGGTTTAAGAAGAATTTGGAAAATGTTAGGCTTTTTATTTGAATAGGAATGTTGATGTTAACATCCTGATTTAGTTTCTGTTTTGTTTCGTTGCTTTTTTGAGTTCTCAGTTGTTTTTTCTAAGTTAGATTTACTTGTAATGAGCTTTGATTTGTAATTGGTGGAATGAGTTTGTACATTTGGTTCTTTGTTAATAATATTGTTCTACTTATTCATAAATAATAATAATAATAATAATAATTCCATGATTTTGATTATGTTAAATTACTATTGAAATCACCACTTATCTAATTAAGAGCAAAACATAATAAGATACAAAGTATTTAATTGAAATAATAATAAACTAGTTAAGTACTGTTCGAATTCAAGATTAATGTTAATTTAAATATCATGTTAAATACTATTTATCTCAAAAGTTTAAGCTAATAAGAAATTATAATAAATTTAATCATTTAATTAAATATCTTAACCGACTATGTCTAATTAGGAAGACCACACTAATCCTTAATTTTCAACCATTTAACCCCGGCCCATCAACTATTTATCTCATAAATTATATATAATAGATAATATATCTTAATATTATTATAATTATAATAATCCCATCGCTTTCACGCTTGTCGTATTATATTCTTGCCTCTAATTAGCTTCCAAAGGTTTTGTTTATCCTACTAACATAAATGGATCCTTAAGATATTGGCATCGTGATGCAGTACTGGAGAAAAGCAAATACACTATTAAACTTCTAATGACACCTTAATTAATTTATAAAGAACAGTACTCTACTCTGGAACCCACCCAAAAAAATAGAAAAATCTCAAATATATATATATAAGGGGAAAAAAATTAAGAAGTGTATATATATGAGTGACCTTCCATTTTATATATATGTCGTAGCTCTACTTGCATTACGAGTGTGTTGAAATAAAATATTCTACTTCTATTATTAGCATTTTAGAAAGAAAAGAGTAATATATATATATACACACACACACACAAACTACAATTAAATGCTCAAATAATTAAGATAGTTAATTACATCTTAAAAGAAAGGATTATATTAATATATACCCTGATAATAATAAAAATGTGTATTTGTCCAAGTTAGAAGAGCTGTCTCAACTCGATGATCTCAACTAAACTTCTGCATGAAATTGATAGCAGGAAGAGTATTAATTAATTTGGGTCTATATATGTGATCAAATGGCTCAATTAAGCTTTGTGGCACTCTCATGACCTTCTTGGTAAAGTGGAATATTCTGAAATTAAAGCTAACAAATTAATGACAACAATCACTTTGTAATGTGAGAGCTCAACAGAAAATAAGAGCTTTATTTTGGCTTACCGGGCCGGGATATATACATGGAGGTAGGTAGAAGAGAGATTTTTGTCGTTTGTGGATCACTCGTCTTTCTATATTGCTTGATTCGCATAGGACATCAATTTTATTTTTTCTAATTTAGTCTATAAAACTGTCATAGCATGTGAGAATGACACACATGTTTGTTTAAGCCTTTAAGGATCGAGTTTACAAATATCTTTATCGACAACTCAAGTTATTAAACTAACATCTGTCCTTAGAGCATGAAGTTCTTTAATTAAAAAAGCATATGAAAATCCTCTACTCTAAGAAGAGATATGATCAATTCCTCAACCCTAGCTAATTTAGCCAATAACTTTGTCCAATTCATATGATCATTATTAATATTCATCCTTATTATTATTTGCCAGCTGTGCTCACCACTTAAACCTCGTTTAATTTTCAGCTCAAATCACTGATCTTTCTCGTTAATTAATTGGTTTCATTATTTCACTTGCCATTAACTTGTGAGCCGTTTACCTGTCCTCTTTATATTGGAGTTAGGGCTGATCAAATACCCGCGGATCCGCCCCAACCCGCCCGCCCCGCCCCAAAAATCACGGGTTTTAGTTGATTTTTTGCGGGTGCGGGTCAAAAATTGGTATACCCGTGCGGGGCGGGGCGGGTTGTGGGTTGGGGTTTTTAAAAACCCCGGGGACCCGCCCCGCACATTAAAAAAATAAAAAAAAATACAATACAATACATTTACAGTGCCGCACCCCCCTCCCCCCCTTCATATTTTTCCTTTCTTTTCTTCGTAAACCCTAGCGCCGCACACACCCTTTCGCATCTTCTTCTTCTTCTTCTTCACGATTTCCTACCGAATCATGCGTGCTACATCTGCTCAAATGAAATTATGGAAGTTGATTGGCCTCGCTGAGTCACCAGGAATGGCGAGAAGATCGTCGACGCTCCGAGGAGACCGGGAACGGCCGGCAGATCGTCAACGCTCGCATCAAGAGGCCTCGCCGTCGTCGTCGAGTCGCCGATCTTAAGGTCAGTGACCTCTGAGTCTCAACCCTTTTTTATGATTTGTTTGAATCTGGGTTTTGTGATTTGTTTGTGATTTTATTGTTTGAATCTGGTATAGTGGTATTGTTTGAATTTAATTTTCTTGTTTGGTTCCTGAGAAAATCTAGATGTTTCTAGACCTAGGTATAAAACCCGCATATACCCGCACAACCCGCACCCCCGCCCTGCATCACCCCACCCCGCATCACCCCCGCACCGCACGGGTTCTCCCCATTTTGTGCGGTTTGCGGGTGCGATTTTCGCAACCCGCAGGGGTGCGGGGCGGTGCCAAAAAATGGGCATCCCCGCCCCCCCCCGCCCCATGCTCAGCCCTAATTGGAGTCGATCTCCTGGCAGGTAGAAAAATACATAAAGAAAAGAAGTTATTATTCCTCTTAATTGGTTGATCAGACTGCTTTGAATTAATTATTTAATTTGTGAAAAATAGGTATTCTGCTACAGGAAAATGGCCCCAAATTATATAAACAAACCAGATTCCCCCCATATGTCAAGTAGCAGCTAGCACAATATCTATGACAAACTCAAACCCCAGCTATGATATCTCACTTATTAACATTCATAAAAAAAAATAAAAAAATAAATCCCACTTCAAAAAACACACAACCTGAAATTCCAAGTAATCCATCCAGATGATTTGAACAAAGCTATAGATGAAACACGCAAAGAACAATCGCCTTCTTGACCACCGGAGATTCTACCGGCTCTTCTGCTTTGATCACACGCGTCAGTTAGACAGACCATTTCACACCCCCTTTTATTATATCTTTTTCTTGTTTTGAGGAAAGTTTGTGTTTTGATTGAAAATTGCACCGGCCATTGCACGATCTTCGATGAAACGAAAAACCCCGGTTAATATTCCCGAACCTCTCAATTTTAAAACCTATTAACAAAATGAATAAAATCTAAAAATGCATTGTAGAATGAAGATTAAAACCCAAGAAATCTGATTTTATTCCTCCCATCACAAACCTTTTGTTAATATGCTAATAAGCTCTCTCTCTCTCGCCGGCTGCCATGATTATCATCGACTCTTGAGCATTAAAAATAGCAATTATCTGAAAATACAGCTACTCCTATCTTTATCAAACTACCAACTGTCCTTGTTACAGCTTGTGCTACAGAAAGTTACATTCCAAGGCACGTCTTTAAAATAAAACAACAAAACAGCATATTATTAATTATATATATAAGGTGCATGTTTTGCTTATTATTTTGATACGTACATTAATCTTTATTTCTTTTTCTTTTTATTTTTATTTATTTATTTTTTACTTTTTTTCATGCAATTCATTCTATTACTTTCAAAAGTGGAAACTTCCTCGCATTTATAATATATTAGCTCTTATCTATTACGTGTATTCCGAGGCTTCGAAGTCCATGCTTGACTATAACTTCCTATATTAATATATATATATATATATATAATCATCAAAGATATAAACATTTTTTTATTCAGTATTCAGTATATTATATCATTTCTCTGAAAAAATAATTTATTTTAATGGTATGTGCAACTAAAAAATAGGGAACCAAGGGACCAGTTCCAAATTCCCTAGCCGACACTCACCAAAAAATAAAAATAAAAAAATCCGACGTCGGCAGAATGTTTCCATAAGAGTCTCTAACAACAATTGCAGTTAGCTACTACCATATTGGGCTTATGGATACATCAAAATCAAATCAGCCTTCAAAGAGCCCAAATGAAGGAGGAGTGCTGGGATTTATGTTTGGCCAAGCTAGTGCATGAATGAGATCTTGTTGTTAATAAAACTTGTTTTTTGAACAACAGAAGTCTCAGGCTTTATTGCCTCGTAGATCAGCAGGTTCCAATTTTGGTCCAAATGGTTGATAAAATTTAAAAAATTTGAGAATCCATTTTTTATATATATATATATATGGAGATGGAGAGCCCATTGTGAGGCCTTAAAAGAGCCCTAATTCGGGCTTCAATAAGATTATTGAACATCCAGGTGTTTACTGTTTTGGGGTATTCTAGCAAAAGAATACTTATAATTCCTGATCTTTTCTTACTTTTGTAATTAAGTACTTAAACTTTAAAAAAAATGTCAATTTATGGTATCCATCTTTTAATTTTTTTAATTTCAACCCTCCATTTGAATTTTCTATTAAATCCTATCAACATTCCAAAAATACCCATCTTTTTTTTTTTTTTTTAAGAAAAAAAAATTGCAATGATTTAGGTGTTGATCAGAATTTAACTGAATTTTTAAAAATACTCATGCTTGAATCTTTCAAAAAAAAATTATAAAAGGAGTATTTTGAAAATTTTGATAAGATTTAACGGAAAATTCTAATGGAGAGTGGAAATTGAAAAAATTGAAAGATGGATATTTTAAATTGATATTTTTTAAAGTTTGAGTATTTAATTGCAATAATGATAAAAGATGAAGAGTTATAAGTGAAGTTTTCACAGAGAATAATCCAGAAAAATGTGTTGAATGGTTTATGGGAGGGTCTCTACGGATTGGACAATTCCAATCCTCCCTATTTCTTAAATGGATAAATCTGCCAATATTAGAAAGAATCGGCAGGAAGTTCCACACTATTTTTCAAAGCAGGTGCTTTAGCTTGGAGTTTTAAGCTGCATAGCCCATAGGCAATCCCAATCCACAAGGTCTAGAGGGGAGGGTTTGGGGGGCTGGTCTTGGATAATATATTGTTTCATGGTTGATTTGACAAATAATTGTCGTGAGGGAGGGGGAACCCATATCAAAAGATCAAGGGTGATATTTTGTAAGAGATGAGTGTTAATTTTGGGAACAATTTGTAATTTATGTCAATTATAGGGATTGATTTTGCATTTATCCCTTAAAATTATTACCAAACAACTTTATTCACTATTCTCTCAAAAAAAAAAAAGAAAAAAAAAAAGAAAGAAAAATCAAATATTTTTGCACATTTATCTCACATAAATAATTATTTATTACTATTCAAATAAAAAAAATCCAATACAAAATTCTTTATCAAACACACTTACACACCCAATAAAAGTTGAGGTGGATGGCAGGATGAGAGACGATGTCATTAGCAAAACATTAAAAGATGATTGCAGTGTGACAACCTTATTCGAGAGTACGCCAAGGAACCAGAACCTGTGAGTGTTGACTAGGATAGTGTAGTGCTGAATAGGACATTTTTAGGTTCATTCATCGGGCATCTCTTTGCACCTGTTGTTGAGGTTATGGTGCTGCATGCTTCTCTTTTTCAAATATAGTCATGCTAAAAGGAACACTCATGACTTTTAAAATCATCGTTAGATGTGTGATAAATTACTATTGAATTTTGATTCAACGATAATTTTAAAAGTTACATCAATTTTAGGATAATTCAAAGAAAACATGTGTCTTCCTCTAAACAATATTACTCCTTTTCAAATATGGAGCATTTTCTTTTATGAAGAAGTTGAATGTGTAAAATCTCATTTGGTCGGTTAATGACTGTAAAACCTCGTTAGATGATATGCATAATTTATCCGGTTGATTATACACTATCTTTGTTGGCTCTTGAGTCTTGATTGATCAAAAAAAATATTGTTTCACAAATTTTGATGATTAAATAAAAAATCAAGCTCTATATATGGACCCTTATTTTCCCTTGTTCACATCTTAACAGCCTCGATCAATCCATATCACTTGTAGCCAAAGGAAAGGATGAACCATTCAATTAAAAAAAATAAAAAATATTTATACTCAAGCTGAAGGCTGGAGACACAATATATATTTATACTCGATCAAGCCTCATACATAGAATGTTAGTAAGGATTGACTTCATTTGTATACTGATCAATATTTAATGCACAATCATTGTCATGGCCGGTTCCCTAATTCTATGCAACTAACCTGAACAGTCTACAGGGTGGGCGATACCAGGCAAAGTACAACTCAGAAGGGGCCAAGTTCATGCAATGATGGAATTAAATAATACAGTAAAAATTGAGAGAAATATATATATATAAGAACTGATCATTTTCACGAACAGATACTCCCAGTTTATTAAATATCATTAGTTTGATAAATACAATGCTTTAATGGCGTTCTAAACACCGTGGACTTACTGTAAACTTCCCTGATCATGATGACAAAAAAGGGTCAAAGAGCAATCCCTGAGAACGTGGAAGTTTTCTTGAATAGAAAACGCATAGAGAATGTTGTTGGCATATTAAACAAAGTGCGCCCAACCAATAGGCGGCCAGATCGTGGGGATGATCTGAATTCTGACATTCTTTTACAAGTGCTGATAACCGCCCGACAGTACTGTAACCGCATGGCTCGTTCCTTGTCTCTTCAATGGATTGAATATTTCTAACAGGTTTTCGTTGGGCTGTGTTAGAGGATAAAATATATGCAGGTAAAGAACCCTCAAATCATGCAGAAAATTTTCCTTGTTTTTCTCTCTAATATTTTCCATGATTTCCTCCATGTTTTCCTCATCAATGTTCCTTGATTCTCTCCAGATTTTATGTCATGTAATGTGGGATGTACTCTCCTTAATTAGCCTATAAACCAAAAATATGTAATGAAATCTGCAGAAATGTAGTCCTTTACTTGCCTCATTATTCTCTTCTTCTTACCTTATGTTTCTTGTTCTCTTCCTCTTCCCTGCTCTCTCTTCTCATTCTCTTTAATTTTACATGGTATCAGAGCCTTCAAAATCGACCAACGTCGTTTTCTTTTTCTCTGCGTCTTTCTGTCAAACACCTTAGCCACAGCCCCTGAGACCCTGCACGTCCAGCATCCCAACCACTCTCTTTCTCTTTGTAGAGAAGAAGCCACGCCCAGCAGCCCAACATATCCCGCAGCCAAGTCACCCTCTTCCTCTCTGTTGCAAGTGGAAGACTTCAAAAGCCTTCTTCAACAGTATACTTGCACACTTCAAAAGTCACCAGCTGTTGCAGAAGATTGCACCATGTAACAATCTGGTCTTAAGCCACTCTCATCACATCTTCTTTTTGCCCCAGTTTGGTCGCTGTCCGTCTCAGCAAGCTCGTGTTCTCTTCTTCATTCATTATCTCGTCCTCCTTTTTTTTCTCTTGGTCTCATTTCTACCACGTTTCCATGCCTTCCAGCCCACAATGTCAGTCTCCCTCTCTCTCAATCACGTCACTGCCTTTCTTCTCAACTTTCTGTACTAGCAGCTAAAGAAAAGTCTCCCTTTCCAAAAATTTTACGTTCTCCCTCCCTCCTGCGCCTAACACGTCTTCCTCTCCTTACTTTTCCTGTTAGCAGCTTAGTGCCCCTCTTCTTTTCTATCTTTTCTTCTCCTTTTCTTTACTATCCTTATTCCCAGTATCCCTCTCTCTTTTTATATCCTTGCTCTCTTTTTTTTCTTCTCTTTGTTTTATTTTGGTCTGTATCTACTCAAAGACAAAAGCATCAAAATGCTAGAAGGCTTCCTCTCTTTCTCACTCTCTCTTATTTCTTCTCATTTCCTTCGGTGTGTATCATCAAAGCATCAAACGATACTAGCAGTTCATGAAATCAACAAAAAATGAGGTTTCTCCTATAGTTGGCCCTCTTTCTTTGGCCATTGTTGGGCTAATGTCTCGCTTGTGGCAAATGTCTAAAGGCCCAAGCCCATGTCAGCTCATTGTTGGCTCTTTCCTTGACCCACTGATGGTCCAATTGCTTGTGAAAAATGTCAAAGTTCCAAGCTTATTTTAAAGCCATTTGGCTCTTTTCTTATCTTGGCTCATAGTTGGCCTTATTTCTGGTTTGCACCTTTTCTCCTGTCTTTTGTTTCTTTTATGTATTTCATTTCTCTTTTGTATCTTTGTTTCTTTAATGTATTTCCCTTCTTTTTTTGTAAGTTGCTGTTTTTAGACCTTTTTGTTGTAATTTCTATGTTTAGTTGCTATTTAAAAAATAAAAAATAAAAAAAAAAAAAAGTGGGAAAATCTCTCTTTGGCCCATAGTTGGCCCAATTTCAAGCTTGAGGCAAATGTTCAAAGGCCCAAGCTCATTTAAGCCATTTGTTGGCTCTCTTCTCTTTGGCCCACTGTTGGCCCAATTTTTAACTTGAGGCAAATGTTCAAAGGCCCAAGCCCATTTAAGCCCATTTGGAGGCTCTTTTCTTGGCCCATTGATGACCCTAATTCTGGCTTTGAGGTACAGTTTAAAAACCCAAGCCCATTTACGTCATTTGTTGGCTCAATTTCTTGCTTGAGGCAATGTTGAAGACCCAAGCTCACTAAAACCCTTTGTAGGCTCTTTTATTGGCCTCTAGTTGGCCCTAATTTTGGCTTTTGAGGTACAGTTTGAAGACCCGGGCCAATTCACACACAAAAAAAAATGATGAGAAGAAGAAGTCAAACTGATGGAAGTTCCTCCCTTCAGTTTGCGGGGGAGTGTTAGAGGATAAAATATATTCAGGTAAAGAACTCTCAAATCATGCAGAAAATCCTCCTTGTTTTCCTCTCCAATATTTTCCATGATTTCCTCCATGTTTTCCTCATCAATGTTCCTTGATTCTCTCCAGATTTTATGTCATGTAATGTGGGATGTACTCTCCTTAATTAGCCTATATATTGATGTATTTTGTAACCAAAATTATGAAATGAAATCTGCAGAAATGTAGTCCTTTACTTGCCTCAGTGTTCTCTTCTTCTTACCTTCTGTTTCTTGTTCTCTTCCTCTTCCCTGCTCTCTCTTCTCATTCTCTTTAATTTTACAGGCCGTAAGTCATGCACCGATGGATTTGGCTAAGATATTGTAAATAAATAAACAAATGAATTGTGTAATTTTTTTACTGTTCATATTTAATTTTTTCTCTCAATATAAATTTGGAAAAAATTGAAAAAAAAAAAATATAGCACATAACTTGTTAATAGCACCTAAGCCAAATTCCACAGGGTGATCTACCATTAAACGGTTAAATAGGGTAATTCATGTACACCTCTAATTAATAAAAAATTCCATGATTCATTTGTTCTTTTGTGGTTTTAGTTCAATGATATGGAAGACTTGTATGCAGCGGTGTGATATGTTGGATTCTCCTACTGATCGGATAGATTTGATTGAGGAAGGATGTAACAAATGGACTACTAAATCCATGTTGGGGGTTGTTTGTAAACTGGTTTTAAGCTCTGCCGTTTATGGAATCTAGAGGGCTAGAAATGAGATCAGATTTGGCAACCATCCTAGAACTGAGGAATAGATTTTGAAGTTGATATTCTGGGAGGTTCGATGCCGGATCTATGGAAAAGGAAGGTTTACGAAGAACTTGGAAAATGTCAGGCTTTGTCTGAATGGGAATGTTGATGTTAACATCCTGATTTAGTTTCTATTCTGTTTTGCTGGTTTTTTGAGTTCTTAGTTGTTTTTTTTTTTGAGTTAATTTTGCTTGTAATGAGCTTTGATGTGTAGTTGGTGGACTGAGTTTGTACATTTGGTTCTTTGTTAATAATATTGTTCTACTAATTCATAAAAATTAAAAAATTAAAAAATTCCATGATTCTAATTATATATGTTAAATTATTATTGAAATTACTACTTATCTTAAAAGTAAAACATAATAATATACGAAATATTTAATCGAAATAATAATAAACTATAGAGTTAAGTGTTCGAATTCAAAATTGGTTTCTAATATCATGTTAAATACCATTTATCTCAAAAGTTTAAGGTAATAAGAATTATAGTAAATTTAATCATTTAATTAAATATTTTAACAGACTATGTCTAATTAGGATGACCACACTAATCCTTAATTTTCAACTATTTAACCCCATCAACTATTTATCTCATAATTAATAATAGATCATATATCTTAATATCATTACAATAATCCCATCGCTTTCATGCTTGTCGGATTATATATATTCTTGCCTCTAATTAGCTTCCAAAGGTTTTGTTTATCCTACTAAGAGATTCCTAGTAGCCTTATCAAATTTTACTTACCAAAATAGCTAAAAATTACTTTTCTCTATTCTGGTGAGCCATTTTTTTAAAATTCTCTTAGCAGCCTCACCATTTTAACTATTTATTATCACTATTCTATTTAAATAATATTTTTTTTCATATTTATTTATTCTTTCAATATATAATCTTTTTACAAAAAATTCTTCATATCCATGAAATAAGGACATTATCGTGTGAGAGATGGGAGATGGGAGAAGAAAATGAGAGAAAAAAAAAAAAAGTGTGTTGATCATGTGAGAAAGAAATGTGAAACAAAATTTGGTGAGTGAGTTGTTGAGTGAAAATGCTCATCTAATTTGGTTAGTAATTTCAGACATCAAATTTTTTTGGTTAAAATGGTGAGGCTGCTGGGAGTGGTTTTTCAGGATTTTAATCAAATTAGCTCACCAAAATAGCTAAAAAACTATTTTGGTGAGGCTATTATGAATGCTCTAACATGAATGGATCCCTAAGCATATGGGACAATCTGATATTGGCATCGTGATGCAGTACTGGAGAAAAGCAAATACACTATTAAACTTCTAATGACACCTTAATTAATTTATAAAGAACAGTACTCTACTCTGGAACCCACCCGAAAAAATAGAAAAATCTCAAAAAGATATATATATATATATATATATTTTTTTTTTTTTTTTTTTTTTTTTTTTTTGTTTTGTGTGTGTGTGTGTGTGTGTGTGTGGTGTGTGTGTGTGTGTGTGTGTGTGTGTGTGTGTGTGTGTGTGTGTTATTAATTAATTCCATGAAATATTAAAATTTGATTAATGTTTTGTTACAAAAATATGAAAGGGGAAAAAAATTAAGAAGTATATATAAGTGATCTTCCATTTTATTGTAGTAGCTCTACTTGCATTACGAGTGTGGTGAAATAAAATATTCTACTTCTATTATTAGCATTTTGGAAAGAAAAGAGTAATATATATATATATACACACACACTACAATTAAATGCTCAAATAATTAAGATAGTTAATTACATCTTAAAAGAAAGGATTATATTAATATATACCCTGATAATAATAAAAAAATGTGTATTTGTCCAAGTTAGAAGAGCTGTCTCAACTCGATGATCTCAACTAAACTTCTGCATGAAATTGATAGCAGGAAGAGTATTAATTTGGGTCTATATATGTGATCAAATGGCTCAATTAAGCTTTGTGGCACTCTCATGACCTTCTTGGTAAAGTGGAATATTCTGAAATTAAAGCTAACAAATTAATGACAACAATCACTTTGTAACGTGAGAGCTCAACAGAAAATAAGAGCTTTATTTTGGCTTACCGGGCCGGGATATATACATGGAGGTAGGTAGAAGAGAGATTTTTGTCGTTTGTGGATCACTCGTCTTTCTATATTGCTTGATTCGCATAGGACATCAATTTTATTTTTTTCTAATTTAGTCTATAAAACTGTCATAGCATGTGAGAATGACACACATGTTTGTTTAAGCCTTTAAGGATCGAGTTTACAAATATCTTTCTCGACAACTCAAGTTATTAAACTAACATCTGTCCTTAGAGCATGAAGTTCTTTAATTAAAAAAGCATATGAAAATCCTCTACTCTAAGAAGAGATACGATCAATTCCTCAACCCTAGCTAATTTAGCCAATAACTTTGTCCAATTCATATGATCATTATTAATATTCATCCTTATTATTATTTGCCAGCTGTGCTCACCACTTAAACCTCGTTTAATTTTCAGCTCAAATCATTGATCTTTCTCGTTAATTAATTGGTTTCGTTATTTCACTTGCTATTAACTTCTGAGCTATTTACCTGTCCATCTTTATATTGGAGTCAATCTCCTGGCAGGTAGGAAAATACAAAAAGAAAAGAAGAAGTTATTATTCCTCTTGGCTGATCAGACTGCTTTGAATTAATTATTTAATATGTGGAAAATTAGGTATTCTGCCACAGGAAAATGGCCCCAAAATATATAAACAAACCAGATTCCCCAGATGTCAAGTAGCAACTAGCACAATATCTATGACAAACTCAAACCCCAGCTATGATATCTCACTTATTAACATTCATAAAAAAAAATAAAAAAATAAATCCCACTTCAAAAAACACACAACCTGAAATTTCGAGTAATCCATCTAGATGATCTAAACAAAGCTATGGATGAAACACGCAGAGAACAATCGCCTTCTTGCCCATCGAAGATTTTGCCGGCTCTTCCGCTTTGATCCCACGCGTCAGTTAGACAGACCATTTCACACCTCATTTTATTATATCTTTTTCATGTTTCGAAGAAAGTTCGTGTTTTGATTGAAAATTGCACCGGCCATTACACGACTTTTGATGAAACGAAAAACTCCAGTTAATATTCCCAAACCTCCCAGTTTTAAAACCATTAACAAAATGAATAAAATCTAAAAATGCATTGTAGAATGAAGATTAAAACCCAAGAAATCTGATTTTATTCCTCCCATCACAAACCTTTTGTTAATATGCTAATAAGCTCTCTCTCACCCGCAGCCATGATTATCATCGATGGTTAGGGTTGTTTGCGTCGACTCTTGAGCATTAAAAATAGCAATTATCCGCAAATACAGCTACTCCTGTCTTTATCAAACTACCAACTGTCCTTGTTGCTGCTTGTGCTATAGAAAGCTACATTCTAAGGCATGTCTTTAAAATAAAACAACAAAACAACATATTATTAATTATATATATAAGGTGCATGTTTCGCTTACTATTTTGATACGTACATTAATCTTTCTTTCTTTCTTTTTCTCTATTTTTTTTTTCTCAAAGCAATTCATTCTATTACTTTCAAAAGTGGAAGCTTCCCTATAGGGATAACCATCCCCTACACTTAGTTTGTCCGAATAAGGTTAAATGTAAGGAAACCTAATTCGTTGCGGTTGGATATCTAATAATTTTGTTATTCGAATTGTTAGTAATTTGAATAGTTAATATGATATTATATATAAGATTTATTTAGATTAAAAAATTTCTAGCCGTCGATCTACCTATTTGAGTCCGATTTTTTTTTTTCTTTGTTTTTTTTTCTGATTCATCAAACGATACCCAATAAATTAGAGTGATGGGCTCTGTGATTAGATTAAGGGTCTCATGAAGCATGCACTACTTGCCATCTCATTAGCAAATTAATTAAGGAAAAAAAAAAACGATTTTCATATCTTTTGTTCATACATCTCATCATTTAAATTGTTGATCTCAAGATAAAAATAAAATAAAAATTAGCAACTTCTCTAGTTGTAAAGCCATTAAATAGAGTTTGTAGGACCTAGCTAAGAGCCTAACAACAAATAAAATAACAATATTAAGGCTTACTCCGTACTCTGGGACAGCATTATATGATTGCATTTATAATATATTAGCTCTTATCTATTACGTGTATTCCGAGGCTTCGAAGTCCATGCTTGACTATAGCCTCCTATATTAATATATATATATATATATATATATATATATATAATCGTCAAAGATATAAACATTTTTTTATTCAGTATTCAGTATATACTGTATATTATATCATTTCTCTGGAAAATTAATTTATTTTAATGGTATGTGCAATTAAAAAATAGGGAACCAAGGGTCCAGTTCCAAATTCCCTAGTCGACAGTACTCACCAAAAAATAAAAATAAAAAAATCTGACGTCGGTAGAATGTTTCCATAAGAGTTGCTAACGACAATTGCAGCTAACTACTACCATGTTGGGCTTATGGTTACATCAAAATCAGCCTTCAAAGAGCCCAAATGAAGGAGGAGTGCTGGGATTTATGTTTGGCCAAGCTAGTGAATGAGATCTTCTTGTCAATAAAACTTGTTTTTTGAGCAACAGAAGTCTCAGGCTCTATTGCCTTGAAGATCAGCAGGTTCCAATTTTGGTCCCAATGGCTGCTGCTAAAATTTAAAAATCTTGAGAATCCATTAGGAGATGGAGAGCACATTGTGAAGCCTTAAAAAGAGTCCTGATTTGGGCTTCAATAGGATTACTGAACATCCAGGTGTTTACTGTTTTGGGGTATTCTACAGTTTCTACTTATAATTCCTGATCTTTTCTTACTTTTGTAATTAATCGCTCAAACTTTAAAAAGTGTCATTTTTGGTATCCATCTTTTAATTTTTTCAATTTCAACACTCCATTAGAATTTTCTATTAAATCCTATTAACATTCCAAAAATATCCCTCTTTTTTTTTTAAGAAAAAAAAAATTACAATGATTTAGATGTTGATCAGAATTTAACGGAATTTGTTAAAATACTCATGTTTGAATCTTTAAAAAAAAATATAAAAGGGGTATTTTAAAAATTTTGATATGATTTAACGAAAAATTCTAACGTAGGGTGAAAATTAAAAAAAAAATTGATAGATGGATACCTTAAATTGATACTTTTTAAAATTTGAATATTTAATTACAAAAGTGATAAAAGACGAGAAGTTATAAATGAGGTTTTTTTCAAAGAATAATCCAGAAAAATGTGTTGATTGGTTTATGGGAGGGTCTCTACGGATTGGACAATTCCAAACCTCCCTATTTCTTAAATGGATAAATCTGCCAATATTAGAAAGAATCGGCAGGAAGTTCCACACTATTTTTCAAAGCAGGTGCTTTAGCTTGGAGTTTTAAGCTCCATAGCCCGTAGGCAATCCCAATCCACAAGGTCTAGAGGGGAGGGTTTGGGGGGCTGGTCTTGGATAATTGTTTCATGGCTGATTTGACAAATAATTGTCGTGAGGGAGGGGGGACCCATATACAAAGATCAAGGGTGATATTTTGTAAGAGATGAGTGTTAATTTTGTGAACGGCTTGTAATTTATGTCAATTAGCTTATAACCCGCTCGATGAGCGGGACTATTAGTATTCAAATTTTTTTTTTTCACTCATTTAACTAATTGCTACCAAAAAATATATATAAAAAAAAAATTGTTTATAAGATCATTTTGAACAACAATTTTTTACTGAATAGTATAAACGCACATACTAAATAAATTTAAAATTTTATAAAGTTTAATATCCTTATAAATTGGAAAATGTTAAATAATTGTTTCCATAGATGTAGTCTAAAAACAAAATGAACTATGTTGGTGTACAAACATTAAAAAACTATAAAAACAAATCATAATACATTATAAAACCTTGAAAGCTAATGTCAGTCATCAATTAAGAATGTAAACAATGTGTATTACATTAAAAAATCAAAAATCAAAAATCAAAATCGTCATACCTTATAACAAAAACAATGATAAGAATCTCTCTCTCTCACCATCATTTCTCTGAAAAAATTTACAAAAGGAAAAATATGGCAGTTGAATAAAAAAAAATAAGGGATAATTACACTTAACCCCCATGATTTATCCACGGTGTGGCGATTTACCCCCCAATGTACCAAAATTGGTACATAACCCCCCCCCCCCCGAACTTGCCAACGTATGGAAAAATCAACCTTCCGTCCAATCGACTGTTCGTTTGGACGGAAAGTCGGTCACGTGCAAGTCACGTGGCCGTTTAAGAGAGAGACCCTCCCCAAGTCACGTGACTTGCACGTGACCGACTTTCCGTCCAAACGAACGGTCGATTGGACGGAATGTTGATTTTGCCACACGTTGGTAAGTTCGGGGGGGTCATGTACCAATTTTGGTACATTGGGGGGTAAATCGCCACACCGTGGATAAATCAGGGGGGTTAAGTATAATTATCCCAAAAAATAAAGAATAGAAACAGTTTTGAAACACCAAATAAATAATTAATCATTGAACTTCAAATAAATAACCAAGTAATCTTAGATATACTTGGTTCTCTTGATCTACTGTAAATCGTCATTTATGTGTTTTTTTATAGAACTCTATGTGATCTCACATCATTTTATTTTTGGTAATAATAAACAAAAAAAAAATGTAGAGAGTTGGCATTTCACTTGCGATTCTCATATTACTGGCAGTGATTAGGTGATAATCGGAGCATGGCATTTCACTTAGCTTCCCAAATCATTTCTCATTGAAGTGCCAGAGTTCAGACCTAGTAGAAAACAGAGGAGATATTATGTAGTGAAATTAATTATGAAGGATTACAACTGCAATTATATGTAGGCTGAATATTTACTTATCAAAAAAAAATTATGAAGGATTACAAAAGCATGATAGGAAAATATGAAGCTATATATCAACATCTCAAGCAACCGGATACATGCAAAATGTCCACTGCAGAATGTAATAGGAAGAAGGACACAGATCAACAACGTGATATCCAGGCTGTCACCTAAAGAGAGCACATGCTCTATTGTTTTTCATCACATGTTGTATTAACTGTAGTTAGTTAGATGTTAATCATTGTAGTTAATTGCAACGTAGCTTAGTCTTCAAGTTTCTGCAAGTTGTATAAAAGGAATACTTGATAATTATTCAATACAAGTTACAGATTTTATTCTCATTCTCAAATTCCTCTGTTTTCTCTGTTTTTACCTAAACCATTCGGTTATTGATATGGTATCAGAGCTCTTCTGAAATTTCTTCCATGGCGACTGTTTCACAAAATTCTTCTTTTTCTTCTTCTTCTTCCCTCATTGACAACTTCTCTAATCCTTTTTTTCTACACAATGGCGATAGTCTTGGTGCAATTTTAGTTTCTCAACCACTGATTGGTGAGAACTACAATACCTGGAGTAGGTCTATGACCATGGCGTTGCGAGCCAAAAATAAACTCAAGTTTGTTGATGGAACTTTGATCAAGCCGTCTGATCCAGATGGAGCAGAAGCTTGGACTCGATGTAATGATATGATCTTGTCGTGGATTTTGAATTCTCTTTCAAAGGAAATTGCTGCAAGTGTTATATACATTAACACATGTTCTGAAATGTGGATGGATTTGAAGGAGAGATTTTCCAAGAAGAATGGACCTAGATTGTTCCAATTGCAGAAATCCATTTCTGCTCTTGCTCAAGATAATCTCTCGGTAAGTGCTTATTTCACCCGTCTGAAGTCACTTTGGGATGAATTGAGTAATTACAGGCCAATTCCGACCTGCACATGCTCTCCGTCATGTTCTTGTGGAGCCTTGAGTTCTGTTGTTGCCAATTACAATCAAGAATACATATTTCAGTTCTTGATGGGTCTCAATGACTCTTTTTCTAATATCAGAAGTCAAATTCTCTTAATTGATCCTCTACCTTCAATCAACAAGGTGTTTTCCTTGGTTGTCCAAGAAGAAAGCCAAAGAGAAGTGTTTCTCGGATCTTTAACCCATGATACGGCAGCCTTGATGAGTAAGGCTACGCAAGTGCAGCAGAATAAGTTTACTAACTCTTATAATCGGAAAGAGAGACCGATTTGTTCCCATTGCGTTATTGTTGGACATACCGTGGATAAGTGCTATAAATTGCACGAATATCCCCCTGGATTCAAGTTCACAAAGCGGCCATCCTCTACTGGCTTTGCTGATAAACCAAGTGCTTATTCGGTGCTTCATTCTCAAGAGGAAATTATTGATAATTCTTCACAACCATTGCCACAACTGCCATTCACTGCAGAACAATGTCATCAGCTTTTGGCTCTTATCAAGCCTTAAGCTGAATCTTCTCATGCTTCCGCCAATCAAGTAGGTATGCTACCTACAAATCAAGATCACCTCTTTTCCAAAATGACAGGTATTTTTGCTTTCAATTCTGTTATTCATTCCAAATATTCTGTTTTTCATTCTCAATTTATCAAAACCAATCAATTTCATAATCCAAAGGATTCTCCTTGGATTATTGACACTGGTGCTAGTCAATAGCATCTCTTTTTTTACTACCATCACAGCCACTGTTTCCACCTCTGTCACTTTGCCAAATGGTGAACTTGTTAGTGTCACCCATATAGGTACCATCAAAATTTCAGAACACCTAATTCTAACCAATGTACTTTGTGTCCCCTCCTTCTCTTTCAATCTCATATCTGCAAGCAAGCTGATTAAATACCTTGCATGTTGTCTCATTTTCATTGCTAATCACTGTTTCATACAGAATTTGGTCACATGGAAAACGATTGGAGTGGGTGAAGAAAGAGGAGGCTTATTTTACTTGTTGCAAGCACCAAGAGCAAATACTCATTCTCGGGTTCTTGCTGCTTCTCTTAAGAATCCCTCCTCTGATCTATGGCATTATAGATTAGGTCATCTGTCTACTTCTCGGCAGAATATGTTGCATGCTTTAATTCCTTCTATTTCTGTTGACTCTAATAAAGTCTGTAATGTTTGTCCTATGGCCAAACAACGACATTTACCTTTTCATGTTAGTACCACTGTTTCTAAAAGCCCTTTTGATCTTGTACATGTTGACATTTGGGGTCCATTTTCTGTTCAATCAATAAATGGCTCACGTTTCTTTTTTACCATTGTTGATGATTTTAGTAGATATACTTGGATATATCTTATGCACAATAAATCTCAATCTTGATCAATTGTTCAATCCTTCTTTACTATGGTTAACACTCAATTTAACCTCAAAATTAAATCTTTGAGATCTGATAATGGGGTTGAATTTCAAATGAATGATTTTTTCTCTCATCAAGGAACTCTACATCAACTAAGTTGTGTAGAGACTCCTCAACAAAACTCAGTTGTTGAAAGAAAGCATCAACATCTATTGAATGTAGCTCGAGCATTGAGATTCCAAGCTCATCTTCCTTTGAGTTTTTGGGGTGATTGTGTATTGACTGCCACTCATATTATCAACCGCATTCCCTCTCCTCTTTTGTCAAACAAATCTCCCTTTGAGCTTCTATTTTCTATTCCTCCTAACTACTCCCATCTTCGAGTTTTTGGTTGTCTAGCTTTCGCTTCTACCCTTACTCGTGACAGAACCAAATTTGATTCTCGGTCAATTCCTTCCTTATTCATTGGTTATCCCCATGGAACTAAAGGTTACAAGCTTTTTAGCTTAATCACCAAATCAGTTTTTGTCTCCTGCAATGTGATTTTTCATGAACATATATTTCCATATGCTTCAAAAATGATACACACTGATTCTCAGGGAGTTATTCTTCCTTCATCTCCTTCCTTCCAAGTTCCTCCATCTACTTCTTTTCCTTCTTTTATTCCTGATTGTGCTCCTACTCCTGTTTGTTTGCCTTCACTTGATGATAACCATACATCTTGTTCAGATGTTCCTGTCCCTTCTTATGATGTTCCCATCTCTTCTCCTGATATCTCTTCTCAACCTCCACCTACTCCTTTACCTCTTAGGCATTCTACTCGGCCTAAGCATGCTCTTAGGTACTTGCAGCAATACCATTGTCATTTAGCTTCTCTTCCAAACTCACTGAAGTCTTTTCCAACGACCAAAGCTGGCAATGATACAGGTAATCCTTATAGCTTATCCTCTGCTCTTTCTTACGATCGTTTATCTCCTTCTCATAAGCATTTCAGTTTGTCTATTTCTTCTCATTATGAGCCAAAAAAATTTCATCAAGCTATCAAATTTCCACATTGGCGTGAGGCCATGAATGCAGAAATTTCTGCTTTACAGCAGAACAACACTTGGTTTTTGACTTCTCTTCCACCGGGTAAACGGGCCATAGGGTGTAAATGGGTTTATAAAATAAAGCTCAAGGCTGATGGAAGTGTAGAGCATTACAAAGCACGACTTGTAGCTAAAGGATACACTCAGTCCGAAGGGTTGGACTACCATGAAACTTTC
This sequence comes from Alnus rubra, assembly GCA_028654335.1. Lineage (NCBI taxonomy): Eukaryota > Viridiplantae > Streptophyta > Magnoliopsida > Fagales > Betulaceae > Alnus > Alnus rubra. Next base: position 789,945 of record JAJPGS010001499.1, on the reverse strand, counting down.
TCACCCGTGGCTAAGCTTACTATTGTTCGGTGTCTATTAGCTCTTGCTGCAGCTAAAAATTGGACTCTTCACCAATTAGATGTTAATAATGCTTTTTTGCATGGGGAATTGGATGAAGAGGTTTATATGACTCCACCTCCGGGTTTTGCTGCCAAGGGGGAGTCTCAAGTATGTAAGCTAGTCAAATCTCTCTATGGATTGAAGCAGGCTTCTAGACAATGGTTCTCTAAATTTTCTACTACTCTGCTCAATCACGGTTTCACTCAGTCTAAGGCTGACTATTCTCTCTTTACTCGCATTCAAGGATCTTCTTTTATTGCTCTTCTAGTTTATGTTGATGACATAATATTAGCCAGTAATGATCCTGCAGCAATTTCTGATTTGACAGTATTTCTTGATCAGAAATTCAAACTCAAGGACTTGGGTTCTCTCAAATATTTTTTGGGGTTAGAAGTGGCTCGGTCTGCTCAAGGTATTTCTATTTGTCAACGCAAATATGCTCTAGAAATACTTGAAGATGCTGGACTATTGGCTTGCAAACCTGCCAAGTTCCCTATGGAACAGAATCTTAAACTTTCCAATAAGGATGGTGTTCTTTTGGAAAATCCTTCTAGCTATAGACGCCTTGTAGGAAGGTTGATCTATCTTACTATTACCCGTCCTGATTTAACATTTGCCGTCCAACATCTCATCCAATTTATGCAGGAACCTCGGCAACCACATTTAGATGCTGCTCATAGATTGCTGAGATATATCAAGCACTCCCCAGGTCAAGGACTTTTATTTCCTTCTAATTCTGATCTTCATCTCAAAGCATTTTGTGATGCTAATTGGGCAGGGTGTCCAGATACTCGTCGATCAGTAACCGGTTATTGTGTTTTTCTTGGAGAGTCTTTAATCTCTTGGAAGTCCAAGAAGCAGCAGACAGTCTCCCGGTCCTCTGCTGAATCCGAGTATAGGGCCATGGCTTCTACCTGTTGTGAGTTGATATGGTTGTTCTCACTTCTCAAGGATTTTCACATTTCACATCCACAATCTGCTCTCCTTTTCTGTGACAGTACAGCAGCTTTACATATTGCTGCTAACCCGGTTTTTCACGAGAGGACCAAGCATATTGAGCTTGACTGCCATTTTGTTCGGGAAAAGATTCAACTTGGTCTCATTCGAACTCTTCATGTTAAATCTCATTTACAATTGGCAGACATCTTCACTAAACCTCTCGGTTGTGCTTTGTTTCATAATCTACTGTCCAAGATGAATATCTTAGATATTTTTCATCTTGAGGGGGAGTATCAACATCTCAAGCAACCGGATACATGCAAAATGTCCACTGCAGAATGTAATAGCAAGAAGGACACAGATCAACAACGTGATATCCAGGCTGTCACCTAAAGAGAGCACATGCTCTATTGTTTTTCATCACATATTGTATTAACTGTAGTTAGTTAGATGTTAATCATTGTAGTTAATTGCAACGTAGCTTAGTCTTCAAGTTTTTGCAAGTTGTATAAAAGGAATACTTGATAATTATTCAATACAAGTTACAGATTTTATTCTCATTCTCAAATTCCTCTGTTTTCTCTGTTTTTACCTAAACCATTCGGTTATTGATACTATAGTCCATACGAAATTAGAGTTGTTGTATCATATACCAGTATGCCAAGAACTGAAATGGCGCATACTTCCCATAGATATGTTCAACATCTCTCTGCACTGTTTGAGAGTTGGATTTTCTTGCATGGACCTGCATTTTATTAAGAAAAACTTCAATCATATCAGGCACATTTTCAATACTTTTGATAAAGCCAGAGGAAGGACCAAATGAATACCTGTCTTAAATACCTAATAGTTTCAAAATCTGTTGGAATGACGTGGTAAAATCCCATGCACATGAGCACATTGGTATTTTCCTAACTACACTAGAAATCTACCACAGAGAAGTCCATTATTTACTAGTAGGCATTGAAACCTTGCCTATCATGGAATGGATATGATTCATAATGCTTTTGATATAGATTCATAATTCTACAAGAACATAATTCAAGCATAAGGTTTAGTCTAGACAAAGCTCAGCATAATTTTGAAAAGCTTCTAATCTCAACCAATCTTGACAGTCAGGTACAATAATTAAGCTAAATCGTTGTTTAGATAAAAGATATCCAATTATAACTAGGGACATACCTTCAGCTCTAGCAATTCGATGACACATGCACACTCAACCACATGCACTCCAACACGCTCTGCAACCAAAAAATTAGAATGAAGCGAACAGGCAGACTTAAGGCCGAGTATGAACAACACATACAATTAAAGACACTTCTTTAGAGGAATCACTTGAACTATATATGGTGGTGACTAAAAAAATATTCTACTATTTATTAAACCAAAGTTGTCACATTGAAAAACCATGTCTCTCACTAAAAAATGTAAGAGAAAAGAACACTATATGCATGTTGAAAGGTAGCTACAATCTCTCCCATCAGTCACGTTTGAAACCAATTGCCATTTGAAAAGCCCCTAACAATGTCCATAAACCTGCCTGATCCACCATGCACATCATAAAGCAAAGCTCCCTGCTGATTGGCTTGACAATCATTATACTCAGTATGCCTGTCTATCTGAAACACACCTCTGCTACAATTGTATGTAAAAAAAATTTGATAAGTAATTTTTTGTTCATGAGGGAAGGGGGAAAGGAAGATTCGAACTAGTAACATCCACTTCAAGAGGCATGGTCCCTAGCCAATTAAGCTACCCCTTAAGTACACTTGTATGTAAAATTAAGTCAATGTTTAAGTTTAAACACGTTACGGAGTAGCCTGATTGCAGCACACAAGGTTCCCCCAGTTGCAATGAGATCGTCTATTACCAGTGCACGTTCTCCAGCTTGTACAGCCCCTACATGCATCTCCATTATGTCTGTTCCATACTCCAAAGAATACTCTTCCGAAATAACCTCCCCTGCCAAACCAAATAAACTGTTAACTATTCCAGAAATCCTATATGGCACCAAAAACATGCTGGTCAGATAAAAAGTACAATGACATCAGCGTGGAAGTGCTAAAAGTTCAAAAGTCCTTCAGCATAGGCATGCACACACAAAGCACAGAATTTAACAGACTCACTATGGTTAGAAACCAAAGTTACTTCTTACAAAAATAAAGATACCGAAACTTAGAGCATTCCTAGTAGCCTGTGAGGTAATCTGGTGAAAATACACAAAAACCACTCTCAGTAACTTCACTACTATAATCAAAAAAAATTTGGTGAGTGAACAGTACTCACCAATAATAATGAATATTGTTCACTCACAAAATCATTAAAAAACTATAAAAATTTAGTCATTTCTCTCTCTTCGCCCTTTTTTTTTTCTCACGCACAACTTTGTCTTGTTCGGCAATGTTTTAGGCTAAAAGTGTACTTTTTTTTTTCCTCTTAAACTACAATATTTCCATACTTTAGATATCCAATGCCATAAAAATTTCTTGTTCACATATTAATTATTACTGAATAACTTCTTATTCACTCAATTAATACAACCATCATTTTTTTTTTTTAATTTTAAATCCCATCACATTCAATAGACAAATAATGCCAACTAAGGAGCTACTATAAAAAACAATATTACAGTATGCGTACCCAACAATAAGAAATGCTTAACATTTGTGAGGCACTCCAACAAAATTTAACACACCTAGAAAAATTTACAGATTTAAAAAGTAGAAGCAATTTTCTTATTTCCTAACATTGTTAGAATTATGAAAACAGAGCCATTCCTCTCAAAACTGAAGTGCCAACAGAGGAAATAAATTATCTAAGGTCAATATCAAACCTAGCAAAAAAAGTACAAATTTAAGGCAACAAAATGGGCAAGCTCAAATAGAAAGATTATGAACCAAGAGAACTTTCAAGCCCAACAAAATGAAGTTGTTAGCAGTCATGACCAAAGGGAGCTGGAAATAGACCTCAAGCCATTCTTTAGCTTTGCGGAGAGTATCTGAACATATAATTCAAAATTCAAACTTCTCTGTAAAAGTGCTGCAGTAAGTATCAATGTAAATGTAAATGACGAACATGCAACAGAAGAGAGGCAAATCTAATACAAAAGAAGGCGCAAAGAGAATTTTAATGAACAGAGTTTACCTGTATATTGGGCCTGAGGGGCCTTGAGGTAGACTCGCCTTGTGAGCCTAGTGGGGTGAGTGCACTAGTATCCCCTAATTTCCTGTGTTAGCTATGCTTTGGCCCGTAGGAATTAATGAATTATAGTTGGTTCGTGACTTCTCAATATATGGGCCATAAGTGCCCTTGGGACTTAAATATAGTGCATATATCTTAAGAGTAATGATAAAAAAAACACCTGCATTACACTCCCACACTCACATGGGGTGGGGCCATGTGATGGTGGATCTCATCCCATGTAAGGGGAAAGTGTGTAATTGGTATGTAATAGGTGTTTTTGTATCATCCCCTAAGACTTATTCTCTTTAATTATTACTTGAATTATCATAAATGTATATGACTTTTTTTGGGATGACTCGTTGACTGTTAATGGGAATAAATAGCCACTCACCCTAAGTAAGGGCGTACAATTACAATTAAGTCTATTTTTAAATGAGGTGGTACTAGGTATACTATTAAATGTATCAAAATAAAATTTGGACCATAAAATTCTCGTTACTTCAAGTGAAATAGAAAGGATAAGAAAATAGAAAAAAGATTCATTCATGCACACTGTGCAGGAGTCTAGAAACATGGAGTGGGACCCATGTACCATTACATGAGTCTCACCCTATATCTTTACAAAGATGCACAACAGTTACAACAACTGTTATACACCAATAAGGTATGGGGAAAATAACGCATCAAATGCCATTAATGCTCCGTTTGTTTCGACGTAAAATGGTTTCCGTCGTAAAATGGTTTCAGGGAAGTCATTTTTCTGAAAAATATTTTTCGCCGAAAGCATTTTTCGGTGTTTGGCGAGTACAAAAAATTACAAATATTTTTTATATTTTCATTCAAACATATTAACTTATAAAAATTAATTTTTATTCAAAACATATAAATATTAATATAAAATAATATAAAAATCATCGATAACGAGATTTCGTCACTGACCGACAAGATTCTGACCATTTTTACTTGATTTCGGTTAATACAGTCAGAATTCAAGATAATGGCCGGAATCCGGACAGTTTTGTCGGAATCTGGGATGGCCGGATTCCGGCGAAGTGGCCGGATTCCGGCCATCCCGCCGGATTCCGGCCAGAGAGGCAGGATCTGGCCAGATCCGGCCGGCATCTGGCCGGAATCCGGCCTCTCTGGCCAGAGCCGGCCGGGAACTGGCCAGAGCCGGCTGGGATCCGGCCAGAGCAGGCCGGCTCTCTGGCCAGACCGGCCGGATCCCGGCCAGATCCGGCCGGTCTGGCCAGAGAGCCGGCCGGCCTTGGCCAGTTCCCGGCCGGCTCTGGCCAGAGAGGCCGGCCGGATCCCGGCGATCTGGCCGGATCTGGCCAGACCGACCGGATTCCGGCCATCTGGCAGATCTCCGGAATCCGGCCGGTCTGGCCAGATCCGGCCAGATCGCCGGAATCCGGCCAATCTGGCCTGATTCCGGCCAGATTGGTTGCCGGAATCTGGGCTGACCGGATTCCGGCGAAAGTGGCCGGATTCCGTCACCAGATTCCGACGACATTATCCGGATGTGTCGGAATTTGATACGGGCAAGATTTCGATGGTGGTCGACTGCTTAAACGTGAAGGTCGACTGCGTTGTTTAAAATAAATCGACCGCGTCAGACGTCTTCGGAAAATGATTTACGCTTTTAAAAAGCGTAAATCATTTTCCGAAATTTACTAAGCATTTTTGGTCAAACAGAAATCATTTTCCGGTTGACTATTATTTTCGCCCCTACCAAACACCGGAAAATACCGAAATCATTTTCCAGAAATCATTTTACGCCGAAACAAACGGAGCATAAGAGTGCTAAGATCACTCACCTAAAATTATTGCAATGCCACCTAATATTTATTCTATCTCTTGATAATTAATATTTAGTCTCATTTTTAATCTAACTACATTTTACCCAAACAATTAGTATTTATTACCCAATGACTCATTAGCATTATTTATTATTCTAATTATATTACTTTGTCTTAAGCCCATTTCATTTCAATCATATAAATTTATCTACTTAAGATATATTATTAGTCTCATTCTACTAAATAAATATAATTTATTAAATATTAAATTTCTTATTTATTTTCTTAGTTTTTACCCACAACGTTTAAAGAAATCTTTATATCGCATTTTGTCAAAACCAAAAATAGAAATATCTCAAAACACATTAACAAATACTTTCTAAGGCTCCCAAAATTGAAATTTTTGCGTATAATACTAAAAAACCATTATAAATATAGAATTGTTACTTAAGGAAAAAAAAAAAAAAAATCTAACAAATGATGCTGCCCTACGTTCAAATGTCTTTGTAATATATGATTGCCCGGAAGGTGTACAAATGGTGTCTGTCTGGTATGCTTGAGAATATACTCTAGCCACTGCAATGAATTTTTTTCTTTAAGAAGACACCCAATACTCTTCCAATGACGAATACATATCAATTCTTGAAATCTTCAATATTCAGCTTTAAATCTGAAACACTTGGTAGACAATGATGTTCCTGCCTAAAATTAGAAGATCAAAATAAAATAAGGATTCATAAAACAACCAGAATGTTTAGAATCTCTATTTTTTGTAAAACACCATTATTTCATTGCAGACAGACTCTTGGCTCGGGAACAATCTAAAAACATAGTATATATAAAAAGAAAAAATATAATCGTTTAAACCCCACCCCCAATATGAATATGCCCAACATCTATCTTACGGACTTTGAAAATAGATAACATAATTCACCGCTAATAGCACATTTGGTACATTAAAATGATGATTCCATTATAATAAGAATTAGTATCACCAGGAATACAAGAAAATGGAATGGAATGACCATCTCTATTTTTTTGTTTGATGATAGCAAAAAAATGACCCAATATTTTAATTGGATTTAAATCATATTTTTCTCAAAACTCAGAAAACACCCTAGTTTATTTTATAAGTAAAAAAATTGTCAAATGGTAGGGTAGTCAAACCACCCCCAATTAGCACCGAGGATGATGCAACTATCCCCAAAGGAATCATCAGCCACCCTTTGATACAATTTGTTTTTTTCTTTAAAAAAATAAAAAATTAAGGAAAAAAGAAAACATCAAAAAAAAAAAAAGTTTTTTTAGGGAAAATTTTGTTGAGGCCATTCTATTTAACCGAAATAGCTATTCTCCTCTCTTTTTTGTTTTTTTTTTGAGAGGGATGACTATTCCTAAAAATGAAGATTATTCTTAAGAATAATGGAAAACCCAAAATACAAGACTGGTTATTCCCAAGAATGACTATTCCGTTTTTGGACCTATTCCTATCTATCTACCTTCATTTAGTTCCTTCAGGAAAAAGAAAAATAAATCTAATTCACAACCATCAAGTTTAGATTCTTTAGAATCCCTCCTTTACCAAAGTTCAAGCCACCCTAAACCACAATCCATAGTGTTAAATAACAACCAACAAAGCTAAACCACATGCAAATAATTGAATACTTACTTCACATAATTGTACAATTGACATTATTATAACTCACATTATTTTCTAGAAAATGGTCAAACCCTTAACCAATATCATTTTAGGTCAGAAAATACTAATTTTGAAAGTATCGTACTAGTAATCTTTTTTTTCAAAAAAGAATCTCCCGTAATGAAGTCCAAGATGAAACTATATTTAAGTGTATGCATCCATGTGCTAGCGTGCATGAGAGAGAAATTAAGGCACCTTTTCTCGGGAACAACCTTCACAATTGCTTTCATAAATTCCCGTACTTGCCGCAACTTTATTTCTATGGAACAAGGCTTGTACATTAGCCAAAACTTCCCATTTGTCGTGGACCAAGCTTCTACGTTAACAGCTCCCTTGAGAAGTAAGGAAATTGCTGGAACTACATTGTCGTCGTTAGTATCTGATTGGATAAAGTTTATACGCAAAGTACGTACATGCATCAAAGGAATCGGCAGCATGCCGGCCTTATATAATTCCTGCAACATTACGAATGCAAATTATTAGAATGACATGGACGAGAGAAGAATTTAAAAACATACATTGTTTGGGTTAGGCAAAGTCCACACTCTGATGCCAATATCATAAACATAAACGCAAAATTAATTTTAACACAACTGCTGGCTCAATAAAATGTAGGGATAAAAAAATCATATTTCCTTAAAGATTTCACTTCAAAACAAGTTCTCAATATTAGAATTGATCCCCATAGTTGGAGAAGATAAGAGTTAAAAATGATGCGGTAGTTTACCTTAAGACACCGAAACTGTATCTCTAGATCATTGATCCCTTCTAGAAATTGGAAATACTCCAAGCTTGGCAGCCTCCATGAGCTAGAAAGCTGTTCAAGATTTAATGTACAAGAACGTAAACACTTTAAGTTACCCAAAAAACAGTTATCTGGAGCAAATCCATCCCATGTAAACCATTTGAGATTGGGAGTAGTAATTTTTAGTGATTTACCATAAGAAGGTAAAAATCTCCAGTGTATTTTCAACTCCTCAAGTAGCTCCCCAGACACATTAAGATGGAAGAGGAAACTACGTCCATAACCCCTAAATTCAAAATATTTTAGAGATGAGGACCGAATGTTAATGTTTTTCGTTCCACTAATGTCGTCAAGGCATAACTTATCAAGGGAGTAGCAAGAAGACAACACACGTTCCAAGAAAAGTTCATCAAGAACTTGAACACGTTCTAGTGATAACGATTTGAGCTTCTTGAACCCACTAGAAGACGGCAGTTGGAGAACCCCTCCATGCAAATTCAATGTTAGAAACCTCAACAATTCACAATGCACAACACAAAGTGGCATGCGAAAAGATCTAATACAAAGCTCAAGATAGAGCACTTCAACTTTACACCTTACTGCATCATGCAACCATGTGAGAAAACGATATTCTTCATAGTGATAATCAAGAAAAGCCCAATGAATGCAAAATTGCACCATCTTCATTCCATTGCGTCGAAGCATCAACCTATCAACAAAATTCTTGAAGTAAATTAGTTTATCACCCTCGGCTATATATTGCATGCCGTTAAGGGTCAAGGAAGGAATAGATAGGCATAATTCTTGCCACCACTTTGACACTGTGCTCAATCGGGCAATGTCTTCCATCGAAAGAAATGAAAGCATGTGATGAGCAATATGGACTGGAAGATCACTGATTTTGTCGCTATTCTCAACAACACTTCCTTTGGATTGACACAGGGAAAAACATGCCTCTAGTTTAGGCAGCTTTTTCATGATAATAAAATTTTCCTGTTTCACTGAGAGGAATAAAAAGATACATAACTACTTGTAAGGATTAAGAAAATGTAAAACAAAAGCAGCCATCTCTTTTGTAATTTATTGTTATTATATCATCAACAATTCATTAGCATTTTTTTCAATAGTTAGTCACAAACACATCCAATGAGTTTCAAACTCACAACTTAAACCTTCCTTCTTGTACTTATTGGCCAAAAAAGTGACATTTAATCTAGAGCTCATTGATATCAACATTACTACTATCATTACCATTAAAATTAATGCATTTATCCACAAACAACAAGAAATAATTAGATATGCTGCCAACAAAAATTCTAGAGTAATCAAAAAGCAAAAAATTAAGATAAAGCATTAGAAATTGATCATCCTCATATAGATAAAGCAATAAAATACATCATCTAGAGAATAGTTGGCTAGTTGAAAAATGACATATCTATCTAAGGGTGGTACAGTTACGACTATTACTAATACTAGTGTTACACATAGTAGGCACCTAGAATTTCACTCCAAGTGAGAGTTATCTTCTTTCATTTATTCAAGCTCAGGAAACTTTGTGCAACTAACTGCCACGTAACAAATTAAAAAAACTAAAACAACAACAAAATCATAAAATTACCTTAGGGGTCTAGGGCGTTACAAATATCATTAGGGAAGCAACTACATCTTATTTAAAATACTCTTATTTTTTAATTGATTTCTCAAGTACGATTTTCATTAAAGCTTTTGCTCTCAAGTTTAGTCTAAAAGGTAGAATTATACTATGTCACAGTTTTTTAATTAGGAGGTAAAACCCATCTATATCAAGTGGCAGTTTGCTCCATTCATGTAATTGGTGAACAAATGGATGAGGAAATGGAGCAAAAGATGAGCGAGCTAACAATAGAACAAAAGATGAGTGGGCTGACAATAGAGCAAAAGACTTCGAATATGAACAAACTCAATGAAAATTCACATGAACCAATGACATGCTGGCCTACAATTGAATTTTGTGAGTTTATTCGATGCCATCACTGTATTAAGATAGGAAAACTTATTCTCAACTACAATTGGACCTCACCGAGCACTTATGGCAACTATATGGCCGGGCGTAGAAACTTGTGATGAAGAAATGTCATGATCATTGTTGTTGGAAGGTTATATATTTCAATTATTATTGTTATTTTTGTAGCTACAGCTCATTAATGTAAACATTATTTTTAATTAGTGAAACACCAAAATCATAAAAGTTCTTAATTCTAGCCAACACAACCATTACCTAATAAAGCTTCTTTTTTTGTTTCGTTGCTTAAAGTGCTAAAAACATTGATACCATTAATAAACAAACATATATAAGAAATCCAAAAGTAAGCAATTATGAAAAAGAGCAAGCAAAATTACTTATCTCATTTTGGCTTAGGTTACAACGAAACCAACAGCTATTCCGTTGAAGCACAGTCTATTAGAGTACAATGAAACATATAGATAGCTATAATGAACCGACCACAAATTCAAAGGCATCACAAAACTGTACAAGGCAAATATTCATACAAGGCACACAGCGGCTAGCACACTCTCAACAAGGAAATCAACCAACGGCTAATCTCCCACACAAGGCAACTCAACCAAATCATCCACACAAGGCAACCTACAACTAGTACCATAAAATCAGCAATTACATTCAATCTTGTATTATTTCATTTTTGTACATTGTCAAACACTTGTATAAATTAAACCATCAAGGAATGAAACGATCAGGCAATTACAATTCATCTTACCTCATATTCTATAAGCTAATCCATTAGAGTAAATTTTCCACATAATCCCTTCACTTTCACGCAAAGCCTCCATAACAAACTTTCTAAAAATATAAAAGAAGAAAAAGAATTCAGAGGGAGATCTCAATGTCAACAACCCCACTTTGACAAATACCACTCATGTGAAAACTCAAGAGAATTCTACAGCAAATAATCCATCTTAAAAATGTAGAATACTCCCAAAAGTCAAGTATTAGTAGTCGATAAAATATACCTCTTTTTAAAGGTTGTCAAATTTGTTGGATTGCGGGCTTTTGTAAACCCTGTAGTCTATTGATTTTGAATCTCCACGAGTATCTTGCAAATTCCAGATCGAGGTTGCATGTGTAGCAAAATACTATTATACATCAATATCCTTTTGACAACAACAAATGTTCCTGGCGTGTGCATCAAAGCGGTATTGAATATACATCTTCAAAAAACCTGCAACCAATTCAACAACATAACATTACTTTCAATTTTCCCGAATTTTACTCTCTTTACTCTTTTTTTCTTTTTCAATGCAGAATTACCCAAATAAATGCTCCAAGCGAATATAACTATATTCATCTCAAATTAACGTACTTGAGAAATTGTCCACAAATATCCCATTAACTTGCTTATGGCTACCCATTTACCAAATCCAATCATTTCAATACCATAGTCTAAGGCCTTCGCCACTTGAGCCAACCCCAATTCCCTTCCTGCATTTCCCCAGCAAAGAAACAGCATCGCATAATTCATTTAAACTGAACACTCATAACCCAACTGTAATTCACTAAATAAACAATAATACTCATCAAAATCACTAACTACCATGAACCCAGAAATGAGAAAACATAACCAATACAAGAGAATTGTATTATCTGAATAAGATGTTCTGATTACAAGAATGAAATAGAGGTTCATATATATAGCCGAAGACTTCAAGCTAACTGTAGCTTAACTAAAGACTAAGCTGTTACAACCTAAAGAACTGAATAACAAATAATCTAAGTGTATTACAGCTAAGCAATCAAGATAACAGAAAAAATGAACTGAGTAACTCTGATATACCAAACATTCATAGGGGAAAAAGTTATCAACGTTAACGTCTGAATATGACTAACGAGAGCAAAGCATTTTATTCGCAAAGCAAAGCTGGATAAAAAGAAAACCTGTAATGATTCGGATGAAAAGACCTAGATTTTGCAGACCGGTGTTTTTGGCTTGTTCCCACCGGTAGCTCGGAGCTTAATTTGCAGAGCAGCAACGGAGTGTCAACCAAACTTAGATCTAGAAGCACCAGATCTCACCCAATCAACCAAACACCAAATCGCAGAGACCGAAACAAATAAGATTTATAGAACCAAACAGATCTGGCACGAACAGGGAGAGAATGAGACGGCCAAACAGACCTGGAATTAAAAATGTCAAGAAAAGAAATGGCGAGGTATGTATGTCTCGCCAGACGTAAACGAGCGATTCTGACAAGAGCGCACTGAGCTTGCTGCAAGGGGTATTTCGAGTTCACTGGGTAGAATTTGGCTAAAAATGGATTTTGCCGAGCTCAATAGGAATGCTCTGAGTCTTAGCTTAGGATCCGAATTTGGATAAAGGAGGGAACGGCGAGAATATCAGATCTGAAAGAAAAGAGGGAGGGGTGCGAGCCTGCGAGGTGGCGACGGTGACCAGTGCGCCGAGAGAAACGCTAGACAACGGTCGTGGGCTTCGGTCTTCACAGTGAGGGAAGAGTGGAAGATTAAAGGTGAAAGTGAGAGAGGGAGATAAAGCGAGAGGGAGCGGGAGAAAAGAGATTTTGAAAGACTCAAATTGATTCAGCGGCACCAGCGGGATTTTTTTTGAAATTTTGGCGGAACGATTTCGGGATTTGATTTTCAATGTTTTTGTTTGTTTTTTTCTTTTCTTTTTTTGGTCCCTCCCTAGGTGCTTCAACATTAAGACCACTCACAGCAGATTATCTAAAATTTTATCTAGAATAGCTAACCAAAACCCACTTTTACTAGTTTAGCTAACCACTTTTCAACACCTTCCTCCATCAGCTTATCTAAACATCTTCTCTATTTTATTAAAATAATCATTTTCAAATATTTTATTCATTTTAACTAAAAACTCATATTCACCAAATCTATAGTGATCCTTCTATTTTTTTTTCTTTTATTTTATTAAGTTTTCCTTGCAAGAACATTTCAACGGCTCTTCAAGAACATTTATTGTATTTCAACGGTTCTCTAACACATTTTTGGTTTTTGAGAATCTTAAACAACATTTATTATATAAACAGAACATTTATTAGTCTCACTTCTCAACTCGGTCAACATTTATTAGTCTCATTTGGGGTGGTTCACTTACAACAGAGGAGAATGAGTTGTTCACTTATTACAATCCTGAACAACATTTATTAGTCTCATTTCTGGTGGTTGAGTTGTTCACTTATTACAATCCTGAACAACATTCATTTAGTCTTATTTATGGTGGTTCAATTACAACGGATGATAGTTCCCGAACAACATATTCACAATTCTGTAAGCTTTTCTTTTTCTACATTTTTTATGGATCCTTCATTTACAATTTTTGACTCTTCATCCTCCGATGACGAATTGGATATCATTTTAGCTTTTTCAGTTGAAGAAGAACGGTTGTGTGATGAAAGAGGCTCAACATCGCGCCTTGGTCCTATTCAACGTCGTAGGTTCATCGAGCGTAATTCTTTGGAAGGGCACCAACGCCTTTTCTTAGATTATTTTGCAGAATCGCCAGTCTATCCTCCTAACAAATTTCGGAGAAGGTTTCGAATGCAACGTTCTCTGTTTAATCGTATTCAAATTGCAATAGAAGCTCACGAACCATATTTTGTCCAAAGAAGAAACGCTGCGAAAAAGCTTGGACATTCTTCCCTTCAAAAGATGACTGCCGCACTTAGGATGCTCGCTTATGGAATATCAGGTGATTTTATGGATGAATATTTGAGGATTGCAGAAAACACTGCGACAGAGTGTTTGCAATATTTTGTTAAATCAGTGATTTCAATTTATTCTGACAAGTACTTGAGGTCACCAAACAGCAATGACATTGCTAGACTGCTAGAGGTGAACGCAAGACGTGGATTTCCAGGGATGTTAGGGAGCATCGATTGCATGCATTGGAAATGGAAGAATTGTCCAAGAGCATGGGCAGGTATGTTTACTGGTCATATTCATAAACCAACAATTATTTTGGAAGCCGTGGCATCATACGATCTTTGGATATGGCACGCATTTTTTGGGTTGCCAGGGTCTCATAATGATATCAATGTGCTAGAACATTCTTCTTTATTTACTGAGCTCGCTGGAGGGCGTGCTCCTCCGGTGAACTACTCAATCAACGGTAATGACTACACAATGGGATATTATCTTGCTGATGGTATATATCCTTCATGGTCAACATTTGTAAAAACTATTCATGCTCCGCAAGGAAATAAGAGAAAACATTTTGCAAAAACTCAAGAATCAGCAAGGAAAGATGTAGAACGTGCATTTGGGGTGCTTCAAGCACGATTTGCAATTGTGCGAGGACCTGCGCGTTCTTTCGATCATGAAATGCTTAAAAACATCATGATAGCGTGCATAATATTGCATAACATGATTGTTGAAGATGAGCGACATCTATACCTTGGAGCAGATGGTTTTGTTTACGATCAAATCGATGAGAGTCTCTACGAACCAGTGCCACACACTGCAAATCAACAACTTACGGACTTCATTGAACGTCATCATCGTATTAGAGACAGAGGGACTCATTCTCAGCTGCAATTAGACCTTATCGAGCATTTATGGCAAATACATAGCCAATCGTAATTTTAAATTTCATATTATCGCATTATGTTATGTTACTTTTCATTGTCGCATTTATGTTATGTTACTCATCGTTATCGCATTATGTTATGCTGCTCTTCATTGTAATGTTGCTACGGGCAAGTAGTATGAATCATTTAGTTTATATTACTCTTCATTGTAATGTTGCTACGGGCAAGTAGTATGAATCATTTTGTTTATGTTACTCTTCATTGTAATGTTACTCTTCATTATTGCTTCAAGATTATGAGCATCAGAGCATAGAACTGAGGTAAACAAAATCATGAATTGACTAGTTTCAACAACAATGCCGACTTGTCAAAAATAAAGAAGATCCAAACTGCATATTCAATTTCACAAATGTCATACTATTTTCAACAATAAAGCATATCCAAACTACACATAGAATTTAAAAGCTGTGGCTCCAATGAGCGAGGTAGCCACAACAAGACCTTCCATACTAGTTCCCAAAGAAAGGTCATCCGGCATGAATGTTGAGGCACGATCTATCCAATGAAAAGCTCCAATGCTGTCAAGAAAGGCATCCACATTCAGATATTGACAATTAAATTACATCAATCTACTTCAACTTCAATTGTGCTAAAACCAAAATTAATTCATAATGAATATCATGCTAAGGAGAAGAAACTTCACAGAAACATTGTAAGTTTTAAGAGATTCAAATATTCATATATTTGAAGCATGGAAATGTAAAATGTGTGTCAACCCTTTTCATATCTAAGTGTGAACAGAGAATCCTAGTAATGTAATATCTGAAAGGTAGGCATCTAAACCAGGAAACCATCCTTTAGCACTTTTTCAAAGGAAATTCTATTATGATTCTAATCCATATATGTTCTTAATCACATTACAAATGTAATATCTGAAAAAGGCTCAATATGATTCATGCACTACACTTACACAACTTCTACACAAGCATCAGAAATACCCAAACAATTCTTACCCATTCAATCCAAGGGGCAAGGCTACAATATCAAACTCAAGCAAAACCCAGCAGCACTACAGAAACTTTAACAAACAACAAATCAAAGCCAATTCAGCTACAAACAATATGTTCCCAATTCTGAGTCTCAGGTCAAGAGTAAAACCTGAAAAATCAAAATCAAAGGTCACGAAAACAAACTCACAACATCACCAAACTTTAACAACTCAACATCTACTTCTTTAAAGCAGAAAAAATTCTATCAATCAGAGCAGCAACAGCAAAAATCACAAAATCCCAACATTCCACCGAAAGAGCAACCCTCCAAACCTCATCAAAACAGCCAAAACAACTCAAATATACCAGAATCGCAAACCCAAAATCACCAAAGAAACTCAGAGCCTCTGATTTTGTAGAAAATAACACAAGCAATCCACAAGTCTCGATCAATCAAAATAAACAGAGGACGAAGTTCCCATCAAACAAATCAAACACAAGCAACCCACAAACATATGAGAAAACCAGTAATTCTGTTCTCCATAGGAGGCGATTAATATATATATATAGATATATTTTTGATAAATAGAGTTCCCAAGGCGATTACTATTCCAGAAACAAACACAAAAACAAAATTGAAAGCCAAACAACGAAGAAGATAACGTACCAGTACGGAATTGGCCATCAAGGTGCCGGTGGCGGCGATAGCCAAGGACCTCCGGAGCCTCGACGAGGGATACAAACGAAGTCCCTGCCAAGGACGCGAGACGAGCATGCCCGGCAGCTGGAAACTGAACGATTGGGAGCTCCGAGCGCTTCAACCGCCTTTCATGGGGGAGGGCCGTGGCAGGATCCACCTCCGAGCAGTTCTCGCTCGGCCTCGTCGCTGAGGACTTGTGGAACGACGACACAGAGAGAGACGCGGGGACAAACGAGAGAAAGAAGAAGAAAGGTGAGAGAAAGAATGATAAAATAGAGATAGATCCGTGAACAGTGCAACGCCCCATGTAGCGTTGCACTGTTCACGAATGCAGCAAAACGCTATTGTAGCGTTGGGGTACATAATCTGTTGGAGGAGTCATTTTAAGGTTTCTGTTAGCTACTTTGGCCAAAAGTTGGATATGCATGATCTGCTGGGACTGCTCTAACGTTGAGCCACTTTAACGTTAATGTTAAGCTGGACAGGATTAAAATTGTATTAAGAAGTTTAACAAAAATTATATCACAAAAAAAAAAAAAAGAGTTTAACAAAATACTTTTGTGTGTTCAATATTGTGATTTCGTAAACAAAAAGTGCAATTTTAGATCAAATCGCAAAAAATAAATCATTTGAAAATTACGTCTTTAGAAAATTACGATTTGAAAAACGCCGAAAACTGCTTTTTAAAACCGTAGGCAAAAGAGTATTTTTTTGAAAACGCACTATTTTATTGGCTAACCTATAATTTTAAAATACCAAACTATGATTTTGCAAAACGCTTAACTGCATTTTATAAAATAACTTCTTGAAATCGCCCATTTTAAAATCGCTATTTTTAAATTGCACTTTTTGAAATCATAAATCCAAAGAAATCTTTTGTATATGAAAAGTTGTCCAAAGCAAGTTAGGTTCGGTAAAAAACTTAAAAAATATTTCTTTGACTTAAATAAATATTCTTTTTAAAAACTGTGTATGGATATAAAAGCTCTAATCACCAAAGCGCCTTTGTGCCGGGTCGATTAATCACGAAGAATGTGTTGCTATGAGGCCCTTCACTAGATGAACACTCAGATCTGCGAAAGGAAATGGCATATGGCTGTTAAGGTCGAAATAAAAAAAGTATACGATCGAGTGGAATGGCCATTTCTTGAAGCCATGATGCGTACAATGAGTTTCGAAGAAAGATGAATCCACCTAATTATGTCTTGCGTGAAGAGTGTCTCATATTCGATGTTAATCAATGAGCAACCGTTTGGGAAGATTCTTCCTTCTAAGGGGCTGTGACAAGGTGATTCACTGTAACGACTCACCTCCAATGACACAATATTATCCGCTTTTGGCTCCCCAAACCAGACTTCCCAAGAGGTCACCCATCCTGGGATTGCTCTCGCAGAAACACGCTTAACTGCGGAGTTCTTATAAGTTCATAACCATTACGGCTTTAAAACGCATTGTGTCATAAAGGGTGCATTTATACATATAAGCACATCCTCATTCCCAAGTGATGTGGGACGTCACAATCACCCCCTCTTTGGACCCAACGTCCTCACTGGCGTCCCTCATTTGGCTTGTGCACGCTCCCACCATCTCAGGCTGGGCAATGGCTCTGATACCATTTGTAACGACACACCCCCAATGACACAATATTGTCCGCTTTTGGCTCCCCAAACCAGACTTGGATTGCTCTCGCAGAAGCACGCTTAACTACGGAGTTCTGATAGGTTCATAACCATTACGGCTTTAAAACGCGTTGTGTCATAAATGGTGTATTTATACATATAAGCACATCCTCATTCCCAGGCGATGTAGGACGTCACAATAAGTCTGGTTTGGGGAGTCAAAAGCGGACAATATTGTGTCATTGGGAGTGGGTCGTTACAAATGGTATCAAATAATTTAAAAATTCGTGAATATAATTTTAAGGCTAATATTATTATAAGTATTTATAGGTAGTGAAATTAATTGCGGGTTAGTAATTAAAATTATGAGTAAATAGTTAAATAGTAATTTTAATATCTAACCCTTAGTAAATACTTTTGGTTAATATTGTTTGAGTTTTAGTTAGTGTCTAAGATTTATGGGTAGACTTTTGGAACCCTTAAAAATATTATGGGTTTTCCAACGGTTTAGCCTTGAGCGATTCAAGTGCTAATTAGGGTGCTAATTATTTAAAAGGCTAAATAGTGCAATGTGTTATTCCACAGTGATACATTGCAAGGTGGTGTCTATGAAACCTAGTGCTTAACATCCGCGCAGCCAAGGTGAGTATTCTACTCACTGAGAAGTATTATTTTCATATATGATAAATTGCAAAATATATATTATTTTACAACTTGAACCAACTGTATGTTGATTATGAACTGTTTTTTTATGATTTGAGTACTTTTGAGTATATTGAAATTATGATGATGTTTTGAAGTATGAATATAATATGTGGAGTTTAAATAAATGGAGTCATTGTATGTTATGGTTAAGAGTTTTGAAAACTGTGATTACAATAGAACATGAATATGATTTTAGAGTGAGTTAAGTCATGCAAATTGTTTAAGAAATGACATGTTAAATTGTTTATGTTTTATAAAGAAAGCATGTGTTAAAGGCATGATTCATGAAATGAAATGTATATAGTTTCAAGGCATGAGGCATAAGCATATGAATGCTAAACGTGCATCGAAGTGAGGTTCATAGCCCATGGGAAACTATACTTGGGTTAATTCTCATGAGGCTTGGATTAATTTCCATGAGGAACTTGAGCTAATTCCCATGAGACATGGATTAATTTCCATGAGGAAACTTGCATGAGCATGTATAACATTGTTTTCATGAGTGTGATGTTTTTATACTATGAGTAGTTTTGCTAGACGTATTAGTATGCATAAGAGTCTCAATGGAAAAGAGCTTATGTATATTTATATCAGATGGTTGCATGATTTAAATGCTATTGTTTTATAAGTCCCAGCTGCATAGTATGCTTTAAATGTTTTCTATTAGTCAGTGTTTGCTATATGAGCTATGGGGGGTTTCAAACAAAAGTTTATAAAATTGGTGGCTGTTATAGTGTACGCATGATTAGAAAAGAAAAGTTGGTTCTTTGCGAAAACTCAATGAATAATATACCTCTGAGGTCTTAGTGTATTTATTTATGCTAAGACGGTGGGCTCATAATTCCACCTGTACGGATGCGGCAACTCCTGCAACCGTGCAGAGGTTTATACTTTGGTTGCAGGTTTTGCAGATATAGATATTGACTCGTCCACCTAACGTATGAGTTGTTATGATTGGAGCATATCGCAACAGTCATAAGTCACGGACTCATGGGTAGTCCGCATTTCGGGTATTTTATTATGGCTCGTGTCCTACGTGGCACATGTATTTGTTAAGCCTATATTTTAGTATGTAATTAGTGTAATATGTTTTATAAGTCTTATTGTAAATGGCTCTTGTTGTAATTAGCTGTTATGTATTAGATGTTTTTCTGCTTATGATATGTGTTCCGCTGCACATTGATTATTATCTTCCGTTGTTAGATGTAACTCTAATTATCAGGTGCATGTTATGGGGCATGTGCCATATGTTGGCTGAGCGACATGTAGTCGTGCCACTGTGAAGATCCGTTTGTATGTTTTAAAATTTAAAAAAAAAAAAAAGTCGTCACATTCACTATCACCTTATCTTTTTTCTCTGTGGCGGAGGGGCTAAGCTCGTTAATGGTTAAGGCAGAGTTTGATGGTCGAATTTCTAGAGCACCTATTGCGGCTGAGGGCACAAGATTCGGCCATTTATTTTTTGCAAATAACTATCTCCTATTTTGCAGGGCTAACTTCACGGAATGGTGTAACCTATGCCACATTTTGGAGGCTTATGAGAGAGTATCGGGCAAGCAACTAAATGCTGCCAAGACCTATATATTCTTCAGCAAAAACACCCGATCAGAGTTTAAAAGGCTCATTTGCAGCTCTATAGGTGACAGGTGTGTCAGCCACTATTTGATTTGAGAGGTACCTCGGCCTCCCTCCTTTGATGGGTAGATCAAAGCCTCAGACGTTTGCTAGAGTTTGTGACCGTGTGAAGAAAAAACTAGACGGATGGAAGGATAAGTTCCTTTCCTAAGCTGGAAAAGAAATTCTTATCAAAGCGGTCATTCCGGCGATTCCAACTTATAGCATGAGTGTGTTCCAACTCCCTAAGGCATTATGCAAAACACTTAATTCATTGATGACTTGCTTCTGGTGGGGGCATAAATTAAATTTATCAAGAGTTTCTTGGATGAGCTGAAAATTGTTGGGTACTCCAAAGCATTGTGGAGAGATGGGTTTTAGGGATTTGGAGGTGTTCAACAAGGCCCTACTTGCGAAGTAAGGCTGGAGGCTTATTTCTTGTCCAGAGACCTTGTTAGCCCGCATTCTAAGAGAAAAGTACTATCCGGGTGGAGTGTTCCTAGAGGCTCAAGTAGGACATCGCCCTTCATTTACGTGGCATAGCATTATTGGGGCGAAAAAGCTGCTATAAAATGGGGTGGATTGGAGAATAGGGAATGGCAAAAGTTTGAAAATTTGGGGAGATGCTTGGTTGCCACCCCCTCATCCTCAATTGTTCCTCCCTCCATGCCAAGGTTTCGGTCCTGATCCCCGAGTGGACTCCCTTATTGAAATTTACTAAGCATTTTTGGTCAAACAGAAATCATTTTCCGGTTGACTATTATTTTCGCCCCTACCAAACACCGGAAAATACCGAAATCATTTTCCAGAAATCATTTTACGCCGAAACAAACGGAGCATAAATAGCTTTTCATTTGCCATTCAATAAATCTAGCGCAAGACATGAGTAAACAACACAGACCATCACTCACTGATCCTGGATGGTTCCGTGATCTAATAAGCTCGTTCTGGCGGACATCGGTGGTAGACAAAAATGCAGCCCCTACGTACCCGAACATCTGATTAGGTTCTCACCAAAACTAACGGCAGATTATAGAAGTCTATCATATCGTTGAACTTTCAAAATTTCATATACTCAACGGGAAACACAGTAACCTCCTACCTAGGACCTACCTCAAAACTAAATTAAGCTAAAGCTACCAACTATATATATCCCCAGTACTTCATTCTTGTCTTTCAGCTTCTCTTTGCAACCCCCAAGTTCTAATCCTGAGCTGAAGCTGAGCCGCCGCGGCCAAGAACCTCACTGTCTGGGCCGGCCTCAGTATTTCCACCGCATTCACCGCGGTGTTCATCCTCAGCGAATCTGCATTTGCCAACAGTGTCTCCAACGACGATTTCCAGGCATCGAGCACCCTGTAATATTCCTCACTTATTTCTCCGTTGGCTAATTCCCGGCCCCGCCTCAAAAGCTCCAGCAATGGCGGCGCCGCCACCCTCTCCTGAATCTTTGCCAACTCATGGTTGAGTGCTCGTTCCTCCGTTTTGGTGTCCTCCATCAACTTATTAATCCTCTCGTGCTGGTCTTCGGACAAGTCGTCGACGGAGTTGTTGACGAGTCGGAATGAGAGGCCGGGCTTGAACCTGGCAATCCAGAGGAAGGCGCGCTCGAAGGAGGTGAACCATGTGGGAGAGAACACGAGGAAAATATCCCTATGCGCCATTCTTGATTTTTCTTCGTAGTATTCTTGATAGTGAGCGAGGATTCGGGAGATCAGTTCTTTGAGGTCCTCGTCTCTCATTTTGTGGCAGTGTTGCTGAGTCGAGAGGAGCTCGTCGAGGTAGTGTTCCTGGCGGACTAGCCAGCCCTCCAGGAAGGCCTCGAATGAGCCAGCATTGGTGTGTCTTCTTGTCCCTAAGCCATTAGGCATAGTGATAGAGCGGAGAGGAAAGATGGGTGATATTGCGAAAAGGAGAGCAGTATGCATGTATGTTTATTTATATAGGGCGGTCGGGATTTGACAGCTTTTCTATGATAATGTGATAAAATGGGATACTTGGGAATAGGTAGTGGGAGATTTTTTATTTTATTTTTTCCTTAGCGGGGAAGCTAGTATCTGTGAAATACTTCGAGAGCAAGGTTGCTGTTAATTTTTTGGGAGGTGGGAAGCGGCGGACAAGTGAGATTTGTAAAACCAGAAGCGAGGAGATCCGACGCAGAATTTAGACGCGTGGTCTGAGGGGGACGCCGTTACGTAGAGCTTTTATGGGAAGATCACCGACTCAGAGAGAGTTGGAAGGGACTCGGTGCAATTTGTGATCACCACGTGGAAAGCGGTGTTGTGTACGTATGCAGAGAAGGCCCATTTTATTGGATTGAATTCGAAAATGAATTCCAACGGCTGGAATTACTATTGAATAATTGAAGGAAGCTAGCACTTGTTAACCAACCTACTACCACCTCTGATCAAGATCTCACGTCAGCAAACTCACAATTATCAGAAATCTCATCTCCCGTATCTACTCGATCGAGTAAACTCTATCTCCACAGCAACAACACGAGAGTTCAACATCATCTCAATTCTCAACGTGTACCAGTTATAGGCTAGGATAGCATCGGTTATATTTTGAATTGTATCATTTTGAATTTACAGTGTTAATTATACGTTAATCCAATCTCTCAAATGTAAAGTCTATTTAATAGCAATGATATTCATACATGAAATCTTTCAACAGTACTCATTTGGGTTTGCCCCCTCTCTGGTCAGTTGGCTGACGGTGTGACACGTTACACATCCCAACAGTGCACATTGGTGATGAAGGGAGATTGTAAGTCAAGCTCAGTGAGGACGGCCCACTTAACGGAGGTGGGAGTAGGTAGTCTGGTAGAGAATATTTGAGGAGATGGGTACACGTAGCGTAGACGAATATGAGCTCAGAGTGGCGGTAGCGGTATTGATGGACACAATGCCGTTTTGTGTCACCAAATTGCCGGCCACTGGTTTCAGGGGATGGCAAATTGACAACTCAATTGGTTACCATAATTAATTATGGTCGTAGGTAGAAAGAGAAGGGCAGCTTTGCTCTCAACGCCAAAATTGCAGTGCTAAACCCCTCTCTAGACTCGATCTAGGTTAGTTGTTTCAAAATGCGGTTTTAAAAAAAATAAATTGCAATTAATAAAAATATGATTTTAAAAAGACAATTAAATATTTGGTAAAATTGTGGTTTGACTTTAAAACTGCAATTTGGCCATCACCTTGCATGTTGCACAATAACGTAAAAACAATATTTTCAACAATTTTATTTAAGGACACGTATTTGGCGGCGAACCGGAGCCAAAATGTTTAATGCTATATATACAACTTCGAAGAACATAAAATTGCTAACGAAATATTCTTATGGAAGATCAAACGGATGAGATTAAAGAGCTTGGCTAAAGTCAAATCACTGAGTTATTATATTAATAAAACTGGTGGATTGTATGGCATGGCATACAGTTGGAATAGCATCATCTATCGTGTTTGATTATCTATGATCCTGGCGTGGAGACAGGAAGCCATCATATGATATGTGGCACGTTGAGGAGATGAATTACATGGCCGACCACGTTTTAGCCCAAGACTACCCGCTTCTCCCTCAGACTGGTTTGGGTTGTCAATAACCGGCCCAACTGGGATCAACACTTTCGATATGATTGTTCAACTCAGACCGACCCGACCCGACCTGTCGACAGCCGCAGGCCGATAGGAAAACTTTATGAAGTTATAATTACATCCACAAGACTTTCTTAGAAAGTTTTGGTGATCGAAGGTTTAAGGATGATAAGAGACATAATATTATTCCGGCCCGGCCCTTAGCATGGAGTAGAATCTGCACTCTCAATAATATGGGAGGTTTGGGGGCTTAGACTCATGATGAGTCAAAATAGGGCTCTTTTAGCCAAATTGGGGTGGAGAATCTTAAAGGATGAAGACACACTTTGGGTTAAAAGCCTTAAAAACAAATATCTAAAGAATAATGCATGGTTTGTTTACAACTATTGTTTCTCCTCAAGCCTCATGGCTTTGGAAGGGCATCATGAAAATTAAACCAATCAATTGGTTAGTAAAGGGGCTTGCTATGTGATTGGCATTGGTGAAAATATTGATATTTGGAATGACCCTTGGATCCCTTCTCTTCCAAGGTTCAAACCATCTAATCCTCCTCATCTGAAAGTGGCTGATTTAATAAACCCCTTGATAGAAGCTGCCAAGCTAGCTGGAACTTGGATAAATTGAGAATGCTCTTCGATTCAAATTCTCCAAAGTCAACCATGCATACATCACGTGAAGTATGAAGGTCAACAACATGCACGAACCCAGATGTTCTCAGATATAGAAGAGATCAGGGCAGTTGTCCTGCTGATACCAAGTTGAGTAGGCAGGATTCTCAACCATGGCAGCAGCTGCTAGAGGAAGCAACAAAACGAGGAGGCCATAAAGACTCTGCCCTTCCAAATATAGCGCGCACCAATCACCATAACGGATAATTGTGGCTGGTGAGCTTGAAGATAGGAAGTTGGGTAAGATTTTGTAGAGGTTGAGGAACAGAAGGTACTGTTTAGGCTTGAATGTTTTAGAGTCGGTGATGAGAATGTAAAATGTCGTATTTTTCCCCTTAATATTTAATCTCTTATACTTATTTAATGCCTAAATGTACTCATTATTCTTATATTTTGATTTATGATGCAAATTGAGGCATTAAATGCAAAACAAAGCTAATTGGGCGATTTTGGACAGTTTCGACATCAGTTTGTAATCTGGGCATAACTCTCTCATAAAAGCTCCGATTGAGATGATTCAAGATGCTGTGGAACACCAAGAAAAAGATCTACAACTTTTATGTTTTGCGTTTTGAGAGATACCGAATGAATCAAGGTCTAAATCGGGCTTGAAGTTGACGTTCTGAACTTCTGATGTGGATCTGATGCGATTTATTTGCGGAAGTTTTCAGATATGAAAATTTCTTTACTTTGAGCTTTTTCATAATCATCCAATCAATTCCAGCCAAGCCAAGCAATAAATAAAAAGTTAAAGCAAAAGGAAGAAAATGAGAGAAAAGATGCGCGGAGGACCATGGAAACAAAGAAGAGATTTGTGGGGACCACATGGAAGAAATCAAAGCATGAAAATGAGCATTTCTTTCCATGACAAAGGAAATTGACTTTCTCTCCATACTTGGCTGATTTGTGGGGACTCGAACAAGGAAAAAATCAATAAAGCATATGGCAACAAAAGTCCCCATTGAAATCATCACCTTCCTAGTTATCCTAGTTATCCTAGCCTTTATTTTATGTTTAATATTTTCCTTAATCAGTCAAGATTTGGGTATTGTTATTTTAGGATAGTATTTAGAATATCTTTCTTTAGGAGATTTCCTAGGCTTCTAGCATGTGAGATGAAACGTGTATAAAAGGGGGGAACCATGACACACAAAAGACATCTTCTATCTTCCATCTTCTCCCCTCTTCTCTAAGTTTTAGTCATGGCCCTGCGTGGCTAAACTTTCATAATTAGTCGAAGGAAACGGAAGCCTCGGAATCAATAAAACTGTGAGATCTAATTTGTTTTCATTGTTCGATTTATGCTTTGAATATCAGATGTTCTTCTATACTTATTTTTATGATTGTCTCGTTTAACGACTAAGATTTAATGATTTGACTGAGTTTCTGCGCTGGCGATCATTAAATCCTAGGAAGTCTACTAGTTTGTTATTCGTTGCAATCTATTGCTAGGTTGGATATCAAATCCGTAATTGTTTGATCCCTCCAATCTGTGAAGCAACTAAGATTTAATGATTTGCTGCTTCTCAATGATTATTAAATCTTAGGAAGAACATCCGACGAAATTAAATGCAACCGCTTGTGCTTGTATTGTTTCGCTTCATCGATCTCTCTAATTCTTAAGGCTGCTACTAGATTAAACCTATAACGCTTGTCTTAGGTTGTTTAGTAGTTAGGGTTAATTAGATCGCTTGTCTTCTAACTAACTACGACTAAGGAGAGATAGGAAAATAATTCCAACGGTGAATATTCAAAGTATGAATTGATATATATTTGCATCGATGATCAGTTGTAAAATTCCGATGGTGGAAGTTGACTTAGACCAATGTTTCCTTACTTGATTAATATTTTAAATTGTTTCTTTGTTATTTTTCTTAAAATTATTTTCATACTCAAAACCCTCCATCCTTGTTCACGTAGCATAAAACTCGGCTAATTACTCTCTGTGGGATCGACCATTACTTGCACTACTACATATATTTTAGAAGTAAGGTTTTTATTTTTGGGTGCTCGCGACAGCACGCCAGTCGGTAGAAAGAGGGGTGACCGGTGACCGTCGACTGAAATAATGACTTGGTCTGGTTTCTCATCTTGAGCTGTTTTTTTTTATTTTTTTTTTCTTTCTTTTATATTCTCTTATCTTATCTTTAGCTGTTGCTTTAACGTCTCGTGTAAATACTACCAAATTAAAGGCAATATTGAAGCTTCACAAGGCAACGCCAGCCACCCTTGCACGCCAGCCAGCCAGCCAGACAGACGTGTCTGGAAAATATTTCTTATATTCCTTTGACCTCACGCCTCAGCTCCTATCAAAATATCAACACCAATAAGGCACTCAAATACCTGTTGATTTTGCCGTCCATGATTTCTGTAATTATACCTTTCAGAGATATAGTTGCTTTTGTGTATGTATATATATATATATACGCTGTCATCGTATCATTGAAGTTTATCGAATAAAATCATTCTATTCAATCTTCATATACTTGTGTTATCTCACGAAATATCTCAGTATCAAATGACAAGACCAAATGTCGGCGAAATAGCTGCCAATCCAGGCTGAAGCAATATCTCATGACTTATACCAAAGCTCGCGATCGTTCATCTCCGGACCCAAACCCAGCAAGCCAACCGTCTGATATGCCAAAACTCGAGCTTGACAACTTGCCGTCCGATGTAATCACCGACATCCTATGCCAACTTCCGGTGAAGACGCTTCTACGGTTCAGATGCGCATCCAAGCGTTGGCGCTCCGAAATAGACAGTCCAGATTTCATCAAGCTTCACCTTAGCCACTCCCTTGCCACTAAGTCCAATCTCAGCCTCATTCTCCAACGTTGGTCCGACCTCTACTCTGTTGAGTTCGATTCGGTTCGCGCTGCCACGGAACTGATCAATCCCCCATTGAACGACGAGATCTGCACGGGTGTTTCTCTCTCTTGCAATGGCCTGGTGGCTGTTTGGAAAAATTACCGTCAAGATCAAGAATTGGCTTTGTGGAACCCATCTACGAGAAAGCACCAGATACTGCCTGTAATGCCGGTTGCGGCTCCTAAAGGTAGTGTTAAAAGCCGACACGTAAAATATTTAATAATAATAAAGATAAGGTTTGAACTTAGAATAGTAGATATCGGCCGGTTTGAAAATTTCTCACCCCTCACCTCCCTTTAGGAATTGTTTGATATAATAAAGTTGAAATGAATTATATAGAAAAGTTAAATAAAAAAAAAAAAAAAGTATTGCAGTGAGTTTTTTATTTAAAAAGTAATAAAAAAATGTTGATGTGATATAAAAAGATGAAAAAAGTTAAAAATGTTTTAAAGAATATTTTTTGAGAAAAGTGAAAATAAGGGAAGGGGAGGGAAAAGTGAATTTCAAACGGAACCATCATATTAATAGTTGGTTTGACTTTGTGATTTCAAAAAAATATGTGATTTAAAAACGTAATTTTTAAAAACTTAGTTCTACGTTTAGCAAAATTTCAGTTTAGTCTTTAAAACTGCCGTTTATTCTTTAAAATTGTGTGTTTTCAGTTTGCGATTTGAATATGCAGATTTTTTACGTTTTTAAATCACAATATTTTAAAAATGCAATCTCAAACGATCTATTTTCTGTAATTTAGTTTAAAATCGCATTTTTTATCTGTAAAATCACAATTTAATCAAAAAATTGATGATTTAATCGTTTAATTTATGTTATAACAGGCAGTACTCTTACTACCTTTTATGGATTTGGGCACGACCCCATTAGCGATGACTACAAGGTGGTGAGGATGGTGCAGTTTGATGGTGATCATCATGGGTCTGTTCAGGTTAGAGTTTACAGCTTGAAGACCAACTCTTGGAGAGGAATGAAGGACGACGCCATACCTTATTTTGTTCACAATCTGTTTCCTTACGGAAGAGGCTGTGGTGCGCTTGCTAGTGGTGCTTTGCATTGGGTGGCTCCTGGAGAGTCTGGAGGGTGCTGTGTGATTGTTGCTTTTGATCTTGGCGTTGAGGAGTTTCGAATAGTACCGCAGCCTGATGGCGTCGACGGTGGTTCGAAAGTGGATGTGGTGGTCTTGGAAGGGCGCCTGTGCATGCTTTGCAATTACGATAGTGGGTGTGTTGATGTGTGGGTGATGAAGGAATATGGCTTGAAGGAGTCTTGGACTAAAGTGTTTGAGGTTTCTCGTGATTGTTTTGATGTGTGTTCACAGTCCAGTTTCAACAGGAATTTTGGGCAGGTGAAGCCCTTAGCTTATTCTAAGAGTGGTGACAAGATTCTTTTGGAAGTGGACATGGACAAGCTCCTTTGGTATGATTTTAGGAGGAAGAGAGCTGAGAGAGTGAGGATTGAGGGGGCTCCAATTCCTTTCAGTGCGGATGTTTACGTGGAAAGCCTTGTTCCCTTAGGTGGTGGTGGTGGTGGAATGGATCGGAAGACACAGCAACCGCCAGAGGAAAAGAAGAAAAGCAAAAGAAAGAAGATCATGTGAGTTACTTTTTTTCTTCTATTTTTTTTTTTTCAAGCTTATTTCTATACCTAATATTTCTCAATTCTCATGCAGTTGATCTCTTTAGTTTTTCTGCTTCTCTTAAGAGTTCGAGTATGCTTAAACTTGGTTCATAATTAAATTGATGCTTATGAATTACTTCACTTTAACATGATTCTTATAGCATCTTCTTATTTTTGTCTTAGTTTAACTTACTAATATGATGGATTGGTCATTGTTTTGCAGGGATGATTTCCTGTCAAAATACTTTAATAAACCGACTCTATAAGCAAACTGGACAGACAATAGGAGCGAAGTGGAATTTACTTTTGTAGGATTTTCAATGTTTGTATGATTTTCCGAAGGGTGTAGACACCTTTAGTAAAGTGACTGAATCAAGACATGCCATTGCAAAACTGCTAATTTGTCTATCTTGAATGCATTTTGAATGGAATGTGAATGCTGTGTATTTAAAGAATTATCTGATGCATTTTTTAGTCGCAAAGCATGGTATTGAATTATGTGGTTAACTCTACTAAAATTCTGACATAATAGTAGAACGAACTTTTACCAATTTGCGTTGGGTACTTTTCAAAATCTTATTTACTACAGAACGGACGGCTTTTAACGGTTGTCAAATCTCGTGCAAACCTCTCAACGTGACTCAAATTGCAAACTTTTAATGGTTGTAGAATCTCGTGTCCCGTCTAGCTCTAATTGGTTAAGAGACAAGCATCATAATTCATAAGAAAATGATAATACCATTCCCTTGTCCATCCGTTGTACATCTCCGAACAACGGATTTACAAATTAACCATTGAATTTGTCATGTGACAGTGAGTCCTAAAATTCAATAGTTGATTTGCAAAAGGGATGAACAGCAGACGGACTGAAGAATGATGTATAACAACTCTCAATTCATAATTGGTTATTGGTAGGTGAAACTCATCTTGCAGGCCAAACACACCAACTCATCCCATCAAGCAAAACCATTTAGATCGCCTGATCTAAGACGAAAATATTCAGCGTTTATAATAAATTACGAGGTTTGAAACAATCTCAAGCTAGTGATACATTTGTGTACAATTTTTCAAAGCACAAAATGAACTAGTTAGGAATAACTTACAAAAGACCACACAATCGAGGCCTAGAACAGAACTGCCTTCCATTAGCTTTGACCACTGCCATAAATCCAGCAGTTACTCCAGCACAGAGTACAGTGTTCGCAAATTGCTGTGCATTTCGCCCAGCTACAGAACAAACAATAAAATCAAAACTCTTGGTGAATATTATATCGGAGGGAAATTGGGGGAAAAAGGATAAAATTTTCCTCCAACTGGTTTGGAAAAAATTCCTCCAACCCAATCTATTAAAATATTGTATCCAAAATGCATATGATTCTCAATTTCTCACATGTATTTCTAATGGAGCATGTGAGAATTACATCCATCTTGGACACATGTCAATTTAATAGACTAAGTTAAAAGAATTTTTCCGGATTAAGTTTTCCTCAAAACTAGATTGGAGGAAAACTATGTCCCAAAAAAAAAAAAAAAAAATCAACTGCATTAATTTACAAAACCGAGTATAAGATTACAGTAATGTTAGAAACCACATTTTTATTCCACAATTATCCTACACTGTTGACGTGACAGTTCCAAGACTCCCAACCAACCCTATGATTTTTTATTTTTTTATTTTTTTTAAAAAAAAGATTGATCCAAGGGAGTCTATTCAAATTGTGGAATAGTTATAGGATAAATATGTAGTTTCTAGCAATACTCTAAGATAAATGATACCTTGCTGAAGTGTGAAGGATGTCAGCGTGAAACCCCCAATTAACAAAGCTGCTGATGCCAATGGGAGATACTGCAATTTTTTCAGTTTGTCCATAGAACATGTAATTAGAGACAATTCAAAAAATAAAATATAAAAAATCTTGAGCTATCTCAATAAATTGACATGGATTTCTTACATCTGCAAACATCTGGGAACTAATGTAATCAGGCCATCTAAGCTGGACTCGGCCAGGATTTTTTTTGGGCGAAGATTTGGCCAATTTTTTGTTCTTTTAATCTGAGTAGATAGATACCAATTTTTTGTTCTTTTAATTTGAGTAGTAATTAGCCTTAAGGGAAGGGGGAAGGAAATATTCAAACTAGAGACCTTCAATTCATGAGACGTGATTTCCAGTCAATTAACCTACCTTTTGGGGTTACCATTGAAACATTATTTTACCATTTTCCCAATAGTTTTGACTAATATAAAAGGGCAATCTCATTAGTTTCATGCCAAATTATCATGATAACCAAACCAATTGAGTTAGGGCAAAATACCCAAACCCCCAATCCAATAAAACATACGGAAACTGACCCAAAATGATTAGTTTTTACTATTGGCAGCTGGTGGTCGGTAACTAAAATAAGTTTCAGATAGTGGCCAGGTCAGCAATCGGCTTTAGGGTGTCGGAAAACCAATACCCCGACTCAACAAACCTTGCCACCTAAGGTGGGGGTTAATGGTGGTGGGATGCAATATCTCGCACCCCAAACACTAAGATCTGGTGATGAGGTGCAAGGCACCACTCATTCCGACAAACTGACCAACCACTGGCCAACAACGTAAATTTCAGTGCAGTTCAGGATCTTATGTGGTTGATTGGTTCGGGGGATCATTTCCGACAGCCAACCCCCACCGGTTCAGCTGTCCAAAACCACTGAACTGAGTCAGGATAACCACTTTACAAACCAACTATTAAATTCTTATCATAGGTACACAGTGACAGCTTTTGTAAACCAAAATCACCTTGTGAAGAATGACTAGTACAATTACGAGGATCCTGAATGGCTATTTTTTTTTTTTCAATTAATGGCAGTTTGAATTGATTGCTTGATGGCAGCTGGCAGCAAGTAATAGAAACAACATATGTAAGACGTAAAGACACTAGTATTACTTACGGAGAGTGACTCAAATCCATTTAGCTGGAACGGCGAGGGATTATTTCTATTGACAGTATAATGACCACTTATAAGATCCACAGCGTCCTAAACAAATTCATAAAAACACATTAGCAATACTGGTTCCTTCTATTCAAATGTATGGTTTTTCATAATAAAAAAATTATAAATAAGCAGCTTGCCTGCCGAACCCCATCATGAAAATTATTCAAATAATATCTTGAAAGAGCACTCATTCCATCTTTGATTAGTCCTGCAAACGTCTGCTTTCCATATCTGCAGCATTTTGGATCATTTCACACAATATACATGAACAATTTGACATTAATTTCGAAAATCATAGGTTCAAATTAGATTTACCTGACCAGGTCTCCTTTCAGGGCATGAGTCCCAGCATATTCAAGGCTTATCTCATCACCTTGCTCGGCCCACACTAATGTCAGTGAAAAGAAGTTAAGAATGAAACCAAATACATAATTTCATAGGCAAATTCCGACTAAGCAAGGAAGATAGAACTGGTAAAATTAAGAGTTCCATACATGTTCTAAATTTTCTATATTCTTCGGCAAACATAGAAATGCACTCTGTAGGAGTAAGCACTCCAATCCTCTGCAACTGTACATTTAATGACTTCTGAGCCAGAAAATTCTGTCGAGAAAACATGGAGGATGCTCAGAAAATTCTGTACTATAATCTATATCTGCCTTAACCACTGCAGATCGATATACTATTTATCAGGTGGCAAGGACATACCAAGGATAAAAATCTATTACAATCAGCTATAAAAAATACTTTTTCTGCAAACCTGGGTGACATTTGTTCGATCAAGGCAATCGATGCAGTTAACTCTAATAACTCCTTTCTGCTCCTCTACTATGTGTCCTGCTGCGTCTATGAGGAAGTATCTGCTCAGCTGGAATAGTAATGATTAAAAAACAGAATTATGGATAGCCAGCATACCCATACTGTGGCATAGTAATAAGAGTTCGCATGTAATATTCCAAATGTGTTTATTACCCTTGTTTTTCGAAATCCTCTGAGATTTGATCATAGAGAACATTTAGGCTATCAAAGTTTGAGTTGCCACAGTAGTGATGAAAGTCAAATGACACATATCTGCAACAAATTAAAAAAAATAAAAAGGGGGGGGGGGGGGGTTCAGTTTATAATAATTGATTTTTTCTCTGAAGCACCTCAGATCCTCGAGGAAATAAACTAAGATAAAACACAGCTAAAGTAGACGTCCACAGGGAACGCTTTTAGCATTTGACAAGACAGAGTTAAGACAAAATGAACATATACCATAAAAGTGTAAAATGTCACCTCACATCTTGCAGCCTATGCATTTCAGCAGCAAATGCTGCACTTAATTGGCCCTCATCACCATGCTACAAAAGTAAAGTTTACAAACTATGTATTAGTTGTAAATAGAAAAGCTTAAAACTTGTGTATTTAGGAAACAAGGAATCCAATTGTGTGAGTAGCCAAATATGCAAACAACCAGCAAACCGAAATGAATCCATCATTTTTTTGCACATTCTAATAAATAAATACAGCAATCTTGCCCATATAAATAAGTGTCAAAGGAAATATATTTTTATAGCCAAACTCTGCAGATTCCCAAACAGCTTACAAGAAGAAAGTGATATCACAGGCCCGACTTATGATTTAGAGGGAAAAAGAGAGAGAAGAGACCCTTACCTTATCAGTTAGGTCAACTGCTACTGTTTCTCCATATCTTTGCAAAAGATCATGAAAATGGCGCTCCACAACATTTGACTGCAGCCAGAAAGCCAATGTACAAACATATAAGGCACATCTCATAAACAGCTCAACATAGAAAGAGCTCCATCCTGGAGTAAAAATGTACCGTCTGCTCATGGTTTATAATCCTAAGTCGAGGTTTATAGCTCAGATCAACAATCTGCTCCCAAAGAAGTGGAATTGAACCTCGAATCTGAAATATAGAAATTGACAAGCTTTGCCTCTTTAGTGGATTCCTTTTTTCGTGATTACTATGCATAATGAATCATGAAGCAACTACAAGTAAAGATCCCAGTCTATACTTATTGAAGTGTAAGATAAAATGCATTGAAACAAACAATTACTTCTGAACCCCCATCAGATACAGTAAACATACCTGCAATAAACAGGACCTGAAACCTTCAAGCTCAAGCAATTGTTCAGTTTCAATAAAATTTGCAGTGTCTCCTTCAAGGTTAGCTCCTCTTCTCCACATCCTCGTCCCTATATCACCATACAACAATTTCATAACTCCAAATCTGCTTACAGATAATTAAATCAATAATTATAATAACCAATCATCTCCACAATGTTGTACCGAGACGCCGTGTACACCTCCTTGAAATTAACATGATTGTGGCTAGTGAACTTTTTATTTGTAGCTGCATGGCCTGGAAGCTTAATCCACAGTTAAACAAAAACACTGTCTAGTTCTTTGAATGGAATAGACCAATAAATTTACTCAAGTTGATCCTCTCATATGTACATGACATTTGTGTGCGGGGTGCAACTAGAATTTTAGATGGGTGGGGGGCAAAACTAAATAAAAAAAAAAAAAAAAAAAAAAATCAGGGGTAAAAAATTATTATTATTATTATTATTTTTTTTTTTTTGTGGTGGGGGGGGGGGGGGGGGTGGGGGGGGTTCCATCCACTTAAAAAACATAAAATTTAGAGGCATTTTAGAAATTTTAAAAATCCTTTCAAAGTTTTGGGGGGCCTACTGCCCTCCCAAGGCCATGGGTGGATCCAGCCCTGTTGTGTGTGCAAACACACACACACACATAACAAAAGAGCGAGAGAAGAGAGGGGGAGAGGGGCAGAGAATGATGGTAACTAAAAAGCAATAGGAGTATCAAACTTCAGGATATTTCCTTGTAATAGAGGAATGATGAAACCATCAAGCTGCAACCAGAAAGATAAATGCAAATCAGGGGAAAAAAAATTAATGATTCTAGATAAAGAAGTGACTAGATAGTCTTTCCTTTAACCTTTTGAAAATACTTTATCCTTGAAGCAAAAATTAGCATTTCTTGCTTTACCAACAAGAAAAGTACTCCCAAAAAATACTAACCAAAGGAAGACTTAAACTGAATAGAAGCAGCAATATCCAACCTTAGACTCAATAAGGTCCTCCAAAAGATTTCTGTTCCAAACAAATCGAGGGTCAGCCTGAAATACAAATAGAAAAACAGAAACAATTTCAGCAAGTATTGACCAAGCATAGATCAATCTTAAAATGATGAAAGACATCTACAAGCAATTGAAACAGAAGAAACTGAAGTGTTCACAGAGACTATGTGAAATATGACATAGCTTCATATATTCAAAGTGAGTTTGGAACCTTAAAATTTATGAGACTCCCATCACCTTCTATATATCTTCCAAAACTCACACTACTTGGCAATTAAGCTTCGAGCCAATGAAAACTACGTTAACAGCTGCCGTGGTAAGGCTTCAAACTTTTATGTAGAAACCGAAAGAGAAAATCATATAAAACATTCATAACATTTGCTAAATGCAAAACATACAAATCATACTCAGATGACAGTTTATCTCTGAAGATAGACCTGACATGCTGACTAACCTGCTTCCAAATGGGTTTATTCATCCATCCTTCTGCTAGTTTGCATCTTCTCTGTAAGCTGGTAGACACAACCAAATGCATCTTGAATACATAGTAGAGAGCTAGTTAAATAAAGCAAGCCACAAGGTAGAAGAATTTACTTCAAAGTCATATCTGTCAAGCATGAATAGTATAACCCCGGAGTCGACTCCACCGTTTTCAAAAGAGTTCTGAAGTAAGCCTCATCTCTTTTCTGCACAAAAGACATTATTACAACCTGGTTCTAGTCAGTAATCAGATTTGAATCATTTCAAGGGAAACGTACATATGAAAAATATTAATTAAATGATTAAATTCACCATTTCCTATCAAATTTTTAACATGATACAATATCTGATCAGAGGTGTCTCCATAATTCTCTCGTTTCGATTAAACATTAGTTAAAGTAAAGTTTTAAGGCCGGGGACGATGAAAATATTAATTAAATAATTAAATTAATCATTCCTATTTAAGCATTTGGATAACTGGTGATATAACAGCAAGTACGTTTTCTAAAGACCGAAAAAAGTGTAAAACCTTACTTCTTGATAAGTTGAAAACCTCAAAGCCTCATTGCAGCAGAGGAACTTCATAGACATAACTCTAAAAACCGGAAAACCAAGAAAAGCCCCGACGTCCTTCCGAGAAGTTATCACAAGCACATACGTTCCTGAATCCGAAACACAAAGAATTGAGCACAACTCTCATTTTAACAACCAACAAGAATCATATTGTCAAGGAAATACCTGCAAGCAATCTAATAGTTCCAACCACCCCATAAATTGTAGAGACTTTGGAAGGACTTTCAGAACCATTATCACCTGCGAGAATTAGCCAATGCATCCGGTCCGCATATGAGAGATTTTTCTTGCCCTAAATCAAATTCGAAATATGAGACGGAAAAATCATGTACCATTGAGTGGCCGGGTGTGGCCGTCACGACGGTCGATCGAGAAACCTTGATCGGGGGATTCAACGGCTTTGATCACAAACTTGTCCTGAAATTCCTGCAATTCCAGACGATCGTAGAGCTTGAATCTACCACCTGAAGAAGCTCCAACCTCCATTTTTCTCTCAATGCACGAAAATACTTCCAAGAATGAAAAAGAAATAAGATCAAAACAACTAGTCAGCTTCACCGGATAACCAGCTCTTTCAGGCTTTTCATTGATTTTTTTTTTTAAATGACCAAGATATTTTAGATAATCGCCTGATTAAGGCATTAAACTGGCAATCATTTTCCAATTATTGAGTTATGAGAGAGGCAATTCTGGGCTCGGTTTTGTTTACTTTAATATCACGGCGATCATGTTGTGAGCCCGACCGTGCCGTGACTAAACTGCCTCGGAGATAATTTTGGATCGTGGACCCACATCCAGCATATAGGTAGTTTGGCAAAATGCCAAAATGGAAAAGTCATTGCGCGAACGGATTCTTTTCTTTTTTCTTTTTTCTTTTTTTTATATAGATACGATTGAAAATACAACAAAGCGAACAAGGAACCTTACAACTAACTATTAACTTGAACAGAAAAACTATGCCCAGGATCTAGAACGACACTGACAATCGGAGTAGTAGCAGAAGAGATGGTTGATGATGAAGTGGGAATGCTACTTGACTGGAATCGAGCTGCGGCCCAATGTGCCACATAGTGGGCACCGAAGTTTGCACTTCTATTGACTTTCCGAACTGACCAAGATGAATCAGGAGGGAACATGTCTAGAGTTTGTTGAATGATGTCAGTGATACGCCAATCCTGAACAATATTTGGCTGTTGTAGAGCAAGGATTACAATCTGAGAATCACCTTCAATGACAAACCGGTCAAGGTGAAGGGATGATGCTAGAGAAACAGCGAGTTGTGCAGCTAAAGCCTCGCCTTTATTAGGTGAACATGCTGACTGGATTTGAGTAGCCACCTTGATTACCTTACCCTCATGGTCCCGACAAATAGCTACTTGATTGGAAAAGGAAGCACGAATAGCAGTATCAAAGTTGATTTTATACCAATTTAACGGAGGCCGAATCCATTTTTCCGGTTTAGGGAATAACTTCTCTGACCATGCATCGCAATGTTGATGGTAGGAGGTATAGATAAGATTGGTAACGGTACGGGCTTCAAAGGTCAGGCCATCATGGAAGGCTTTATTACGATGGAACCAAAGGAGGTCACAAGCAACAGCTGCAAAGACCTGAAAACGATGCCTCTCCAAAAAGGGAATATGGAGCAGAGCATCAGGGTATAAAATAACTCGTACCCAGTCAACTAGATCAGGAGAATCAAAAGTGGTTGAATCAAGCGGCCAAGGTGAGAGACGCCAAACTACTCTAGCAAAGTGACAGTGAAAGAAAAGATGCCTAATGGAGTCCGAACCTGACTTGCATAGTGGACAGGAAGCATCAGGATGATATGCAGGGATAATTGACTGTAACCGCTGAGTAGTTGGCAAACTATTCCAAGCTATCTTCCAAATAAATATTCTGAGACGATCCGTGAGCTGGAGTTTCCAGATATCTCTCCAAAAAGTAGACAAAGGACATAGATGGGATCCAGTGAAATCATTATTCAAGATTGCAAGATAGGCCGCGGAAGTGGTGAAACGCCTAGAGCAAGAGGAAGTCCAGAGATAGCTCTTAGTAGAAGCCACTGTGATTGGCAATTTCCCAATTGCCGTAGCCGAGACAGGTTCAAATAGAACTGAAAGAAGATGGTTATTCCAGTGTCGAGTACCTGGCACAATCAGGTCAGAGATAGACAAAGGGGGAAGATATCTTGAATTGGGACTGCGGGGAGAAGGCCGATAAGATGGAAGGGACGGGACCCAGGATGTTGTCCAAATACAGTCTGAGCTATTTACTGAAACATTTAAACAAGACCCAGCAATAAGAAAATCTTTACATTTCTGGAGACCTTTCCAAATCCAAGAAGCAATAGTAGCAGTGGAAGTAGTGAAGAAGGAGCCATAGTGAATATATTTTTTCTGCAAGTGTTCGACCCATAAAGAATTAGAGTGCAGGAACTTCCATCCCAGCTTAGTTATAAGTGCCAAATTTGTAGTAGACATCTTCTGTAACCCAAGACCACCTTGTTTCCTTGGAAGGCAAATAGAGTCCCAAGATTTGAGACAGAGATTACGGGCCTTTTCCGGTGGAAACCCCCACCAAAAATCTCTGAACCGATGATCCAATATATTACAAAGGAAGAAGGCAGGAGGAATGTACTCATAGCATACGTTGGAATTGCCGCAGCCGTAGATTTAATAAGAACCGTTCGCCCAGCTTGAGAAAGCGTCTTTGCCCTCCAACCATTCAATTTAGACAGAACTTTATCCAGTAGAGGTTGAAAAGCCTCCTTACGAGAAGCCCCAAATAACAATGGTAGACCCAAATGGAAAGTGCTAGAAGATGACAATTTAAAAGGAATGATTCCCAAAATACTTGAAATACTGGCAGATGATGTATTCTTACTAAAGAGAATTGATGATTTCCCCGAATTGACCTTTTGTCCTGACCAACTGCAATATTTATGGAGACAGGTAGAAATGGAATTTGCATCAGAGGAAGTAGCCTTACCGAAGATGATCAAATCATCAGCAAAAAGCAGATGATTTATTGGTGGACAAGCTTTAGCAATACGAATACCTTTGAGTAGCCCAATAGATTCCTGTTGATGAAATAGTCGAGACAGAACTTCAGTTCCCAAAATAAAGAGGAAAGGCGAAAGGGGGTCACCCTGACGCAAACCCCTAGACGGTGTGAATTTCCCGAAAGGGGAGCCATTAAGCAAGATTGAAAAGGAAGAGGATGACACACAAATCCTGATCCAGTTGACCCAAGTGGGGTGAAATCCCAGCTTAATCATGATAGACAACAGAAAATTTCATTCCATTCTGTCAAATGCTTTTTCCATATCAATTTTTACTGCCATGAGGCCCCCACGATCTCTTTTGGATTTAAGCGTATAAAGGAGTTCATGTGCCATAATAGAATTATCCTGGATTGTGCGAGAAGGAACAAAAGCTGATTGATATGGTGATATGAAATGATGAAGTAGAACCTTTAGACGATTCGCCAATATTTTGGAGATTACTTTATAGATGAAGTTGCACAGACTTATTGGTCGAAAATGATGTACCATAGAAGGCCCAAGCTGCTTCGGGACCAGAGCTATAAAGGTATGATTGTGCTCCTTGAGAAGATGATGCATATTGAAGAAATTCCAGACATAGCTTAGGACCACCGGTTTAATGAGTGTCCAATATTTTTGATAAAAAAACTCCCGTAAATCCATCCGGCCCAGGAGCTTTGGTGGCCCCAATACTAAACACAGAATCATGGATTTCCATTTCAGATGGAATAGAACAGATGGACAAGTTATCTTCATCAGAAATAACTGTATCAAATAGATTAAGTAACTCATCTGGGAAATCTGGATTAGAGGTTGTAAAAAGCTCAGCAAAATGAGCACAGAGATTGGTCCCAATAGCCTGTCGATTAGAAATCCAGGCTCCAGTAGATAATTTCATAAAATCTATAGCAGTCCTACGACGCTTAATAAGTGTGGAGAGATGGAAAAATTTTGTATTTAAATCCTTACACGTGAGCCACTGCTCTCGGGATTTATTCCTCCATAGAGTTTCCTCATGCTTCCTTAAATCGTCTATAGCCTTCCGTAGGCCCCGTTCCTGAAACGAAAAGGAAGACAAAGCAATTGATTTCTGTAACAACTGAGAAGTCAAGGAATGAATTTGATGTTGAATATTGCCAAAAGATAAGCGATTCCAAAGCTTTAGGGCTAATTTAGTGGAGCGTAATTTATGATTCAAGATGAATCCTGGGGAACCAAAAAAAGATGGAGACCAGGCCCGAGAAATAGTTGAGTAGCAGTCTGGATGATGGGTCCAAAATTCCTCAAATTTGAAAGGTCTTGCCAAAGTCTTGTCTGAATGGACTGTTTCCAATAGGAGAGGATTGTGATCAGAACCCGAAGCTGGTAGATGTAAAATTGAGAATGAGGGAAAGAGATGGATCCACTGGGAGGAAGCCATACCACGATCCAGACGTTGGCGAATAAGGTGACGGCCATCCCGATGGTTGGACCAAGTAAAAGGATTTCCTATAAATCCTAAATCAATCATCCCAAATGAATTAACAAATCCAGTGAAAGAATCTGTTGAAGAAGAGGCATACGGTAAACCACCCATCTTATCTTGCTGGGATAAAATCATGTTAAAATCACCAATACAAAGCCATGGTCCTGTTAAATTAGTACCCAATTGCATCATATTATCCCAGAATTCAGGTTTACCCGAAGCGTAAGGAGAACCATATATACACGAGAGCATCCATGGATTATTTGGAGGATCAAAATAACACCAAGCACTGATTATATTTACATTGATTTGAAAACACTCAAGATCAACCCCCAATTTCCATGCTAACACAAGACCTCATTTAGAGCCATAAGGAGGAGCATGGACCATTGAAAAAAACCCCAAACCATTCAATATAATACAAGCAGCAGATGGCGGAATTTTAGTTTCAGATAAATACAAAATATCAGGGGAGTGTTTTCGAACCTTTGCCCGTAAACTGCGAATTGTAGAGGCTCGGGCCAAGCCTCTGCAATTCCATGCTATTAGTTTCATTGCTGGGGAGGTAGACCATCCTGGTCCACCCCCTTGTTAACAGTTGACTTTGCTGGAGCTGAGTTTGAAGAAGAGCCAGCAGCCGAATGGGCAGCTTGGAGCTGAGAGAAAACATCAAGCCCTCTAGCAGCACGAGTGAACCTGCGCAGGGGCCTATGAGAGGCCAAAGCAGGATCCGGTTCTGTACCAACTTGAGCAGCATGGACTGGTAACACTGGCTGGGGCTCAGGGTCCAGATTAATTGGTGAAGGATTTGAATCCTTGAGTGCATCGGATTGAGAATCAATGGACAAGAAGGACCCCACCAAAGCATCTCCATCCTGTAGAGAAGTTAGTGAAATTGCTGCAAGCTCCAGATTGGACAAGAGGCCAGGAAACAAGGGTTTTAATTTTGTTTTTTT
This sequence comes from Alnus rubra, assembly GCA_028654335.1. Taxonomy (NCBI): domain Eukaryota; kingdom Viridiplantae; phylum Streptophyta; class Magnoliopsida; order Fagales; family Betulaceae; genus Alnus; species Alnus rubra. The sequence goes on along the minus strand of JAJPGS010001499.1, from coordinate 747,959 downwards.
AAGGACTGCCAGTGGGATGTCATCCTCTGTCCATTTGCGTTTGGAGTGCTGAAGAGCTGGTGAAGGGGAACGGATCCGAATAGCATCCGGGGATAATGGAAAGGAAGGTGATTTGATTTCAGAAGCTGGTCTAGTATAAGGGTGAAAATGTGAGAGTGTAGGGGAGTGGTGAAAGGCTTGTTTCGGTGAAACAGGGGAAGGAGTGGAAGAGGGAGCAGCCGGAGGAGGAGGAGAGGAAGAGTGGGTTACGGGTGCAAGTGTAACAGTTGTATAAGTGGGATAAAGTTGAAAAGGGTGTTGGCTGGGGGTGAAACAAGGATCGGTAGTATTCCCATGGACGGCTGAGACAGAGGAAATTGGTATAGCTGTTATAGGAGTGGAAGGAAGCAAAGGCTTAGGCGTCAAGTAAGATGTTTTGGCAGAGGAAGAAAGAGGGCTTACAGGTAAAAAGGAAGGTGACGATGAAGCTTGAGATGGATTGAAAACGGGCCTTGGTGAGAAAGGATGTGGCCAACGGGCCAAAAAGTCAGTGAAGTGGGCTGGATGAGTGTAAGAAGGGCTAATTGTTATTGGACAAGGATGAGAGATATTCAAAGGGGAAAAAGTTGAGATGGGATCAAGAAACCCAGGGTTAGTCGTTGGATGCAGAATCATTTGAGATTTACCTTTATCTGCAGCCGACAAACGGGACGATCCCAATGAAGACGTGGCAACTAAGGAACTCATCGAAGAGTCTGTGATGCTCGAGGAACTAAAAGGATTCACACCCACTTGAGTACCGACATCATGAGACAAGATATGCAGTTGCTGGGGAGAAGACACGTAGCTTGCGTGAAGAAAAGAACCAGCTGCAGAGGGGAACAGTGCAAGATGAGGGAGTGCCGTTTGGGACGTGAATTGCATGCCAGGGGTTCCAAAAGTCGTCTCCACATGGGAAAGAGGAAGAGGAACATGCTGGTGAGGCACGAGCTGGAGGCCCAACTCAGCTCCCTGAGTAGGACTAGACCGAGCATCCGAGTGAGACTGTGAAGTACCCACTGAAGATAGACCTGAATCCGAGTCATCACGCGAAGGAGAAGGACCAGGCCGCAATCCCACCAAAGAGAATGTCTGTAATGGGATCCTATATTTTTCCGGGGTATGTCGTGCAGCCGGCTGATTGCACTGGTTCCTCTTATGGCCGATGAGCCCACACAACGTGCAGTAGTCTCCAAGCCGTTCATAACGGAAACTGATCCACAGAGGATCACGTCCACTTCGAGGAAGATGAAAACCCGGAAGAAGAGGTTGAGTAGCATCTAACTCAACTCGAAACCGCAAGAAAGGCTGGCAAATTAGACCTTTCGCATCATGGTGATCTACTGCCAGAACTTTACCCAGCCGCTGTGCTATAATCACAGCATTAACGGCAGCCATATTTTGACCAGGTAGGCCATGGACCTGAACCCAAAAGGAGCAAAGGTTGAGGTTAACCTCATCTAGGGCAAGATCAGGCGACCAAGGTTTTAAGAGAAGAAGGGAACCACGAACATTCTAAGGCCCCTGATCGAGAATAGTTTGAACATGTTCTTGATTTGAAATACCAAACAAATACTTGTGATGTCCCACTACCGCAAACGATAGAGGAAGTGCAAATTTCCATGCATGTTGGAGTGTATCTTTAACTGTTTGGGAGTTCATAGGTTTAGGAGAAAGAAGCTGACCCAAAAGAGAGAAAGCACCATGATGGTGATGTGGAGAGTCTGTAATAGTTGCTAGAAGAGGGCTGTCAAGATCAAGAGCATCAGTGCTCTTGATCAGTGCTTGAAGAGAGGCAGGGAGATGGTCCATGAAGAGAAGCCAAAGAGAAGGAGGAAGAAAATCAAAGTCACTCCACTGAAGGAATGAAAGAGAAGCTCTCGAGGGAGTTTGCAGAGCGAGATGAACGGATTCGAGTTTGGTCCTCTCAACTCTCTATCATGTTCCATTTTGTTGCCTGCATTTTTTTCAGTATCTAATTATTTCCTTTAAAATAAATTAACTTTTTAATTCTGTATGTCTTGTTAAATTATATATTTTAAAAAATCAACTTTTAAATTTCGTATGTCTTGTTAAATTATATATATATATATATATATATATATTATTAAATAAATAAATAAAAACTGAACCATTTAAGATTTAAGAATTTTATCATAAAATTATTTTAAAGGATCTAAAACAACTTGGCTCTATTTGTTAATATCAATAATAAAAATAAATAAAAAAACGGTGATTACCGCCATTTTATTTAGTGGCATTTTTTCACTGTTACCGACTTTTAAAAAATGTAACTAAACACATTTTTTAGTGTGTTTTGGGAGTGTTATTGTTTGTTTTTATTTTATTTTTTAAATTTTTGTTTTGTATTTGTGTCACTTATTAATGTTTTTGTTTTGAGAGATAACAAAATACGAAGAAAAAAATAATAATAATAATAACAAGCATAACCATGATTGGGTGTTGGTTAACAAATAAAATAAATAGGAAAATTATTTTAAAAAAAAAATTATAAATCTATCATTTTTCATTATATAAACTGCATATTGGCATATTGCCAAAAATAAAAGAAGCGACATTTCAGACTTTGGTAATAATGCTCCTCCCAATTCTTTTAGACATATATATAAGATAAATGTTTCTTGCACGCTTTTCATACACAGCTTACATAGCTATGTGTTTTAATTTTTTATTATTTTATTTTTATATTAAAACACACAACTAAAGCGTGTATAAAGTGTGTGCAATAAGATTTCCCTATACATAATAAATTTTTTTTTAAGTACATATACATAATTCATTAGTCAAAAGAAAATGAACGAGGCATTCATGGATATTTCCAGTTCAGTCAACCCCTAAAAGAAAATAAAAGAGAAGAGAACAAAAAAAAAAAAATGTAGAAAAAAATTATGGCTCAACGTGTGCCCTTACGGGGCCGTATCCGCTCATTCTTGTGGAAATTGATTTGGAAGTGTATTCCTGCCCCTTCACCCTGTTCATACTCATAGCTCATTCACCTTGAGGAGGAAAATAATGCTCTGAGTCTCATTTGCAGCTCCTATAAACGTATGAATGAACATCTTTTTCTTAGTTGTCACTTTATCCTAGTCATTTGGAGACACCGTTGGCCTCTCGATACATTATGCATCTTCGGCTGACTAGTCAAATGAAGTCATTTTTCTTCTCCAAAAAACTTGCTAAAATATCTTCTTCTTCTTCTTCTTCTTAACCGATTGCAAATCTTATTGATAATCTCCTAAAAAACCCCCCCAAAAAAACGAAGGTTAACAAAGAGGGACAACAATTTTCCTACTTACAATATTATAGATGATAGGAAAAATCTCTTCCCACTATATGGAGTCTATGACATGAGATATAGCCACTTTCGCAAGACCATGAGCAGTTTAATTAGCCTCTCTTCGTACATGAACAACACAAGAGGACCGAAAAATAACTAAATTTAGACTTGAGGCCATCAGTAAAATGCCCAAACCTTCTCAAAGTTAGGCTGGCTTAATTGATTTCATTAACAATTTGTAAAGCATCGTCTTCTAAGATAATATCAACCATCTCTATTTCCTTGCTAAACTCATTGAAAAAAAAATGCTTATGAGTTGAGTAGTGCTCCGAGATGCCAATACACAACCCTCACTTCAAAGTTTCTAAGTATTTAAATGTAGCATGCTACATTAATAAAATATTAAGTATTCATTTATCTTATTATTTATGAAGACAATAAAATTAAATAAAAACTCTGGAAACTACTATTTAAATAAAATAAAAAGGATAATAAATAATTTGTTAGAGTGTGTATAAAAAAGTAATAATTAAAATATAAAGTTACACTTGTTTCACTATATATTTTTGCTACTATTATTAGAGATGCTCTTAAAGAATGTCTGATGTGAATTTTAATTGTACTCGCAAGTGCACGAATCGTTTGCAGTTAATGGATTGCAAGTGCGAGGTCGATCCCAAAGGGAATTGCGTTTTTGCAAACAAAATTTAAATCCAAATTAATTTAATCCTAACCTAGTTCCAAAAATTAAGAGATTGTTTTTGTGAATAAAAATCAAAAGCATAAACAAAATTAACTAGAGTGAACGTAATCAAATAAAAAAAAGGCACTAAGGTATCGGAATCCGCACTCACAAACTCATAGTAACATATTCTCATGATCAATAATATTTTCCAAAGTTCTCACAATAAAATCTTAAGTATGTTTTACTTTTGCTTCAAATAATTAATCAAAACCATCCCATGTATCTATTCTTTACCCAAATCACAAAAGAAATCCAATTTAAATTAAATCATCAAGTGTATCCGTAAATCACAGCAAGATATCCAATTTAAATCAAAACATCAATTGTATCCGTAGAATAAATCACAAGGGATATCCAATTTTTTTAAACAAAGAAAACCAAGCACAATCAATTCTATGGAACTATCATAAATCATCAAATGTATCATTGAATCACAAAAGATATCCAAGAATCATTCCACAAAATTGAATTAAAGTAAAACAATTGAAAATCAAACTCATTAAAATTGGAAAATATTACATCACATGGAATATTGTTGCTAATCATAAGTGAGGCTTCATCCTCAACCTTAGTTGAGAATTTAGCCTCTCATGGCTAAAAGTAACATGCTAACTTGAATTGAAAACATTAAAAATTAAAAGAACTTACAAGAAAAATTGTTGCAAGAAGACACCAAAATTTTGCTCTAGCCTCACACACTTTTTCTTGAAGCTTAGAGGTCTATTTATAGGGAGAAAATAAATCCTAGAAGCCCTAGAATTCCTAGAAAAATCGGAGGTTAATCTCCTAGTTTGAGTAGGAGACTCAAAACACATTCCAAGAAGGAAAAGGACTCCAAATCCATCTAAATTTGCGGTATTTTATTGCGAGACACTTTTAGCATAGGAAACGTCCGAATTATGAAAATCCTATTTCATAAGAATTTGTATAAAATTGAGCTAGCTTTCCAACGCCGCTTGATTCACTTCAATCGGATATTTGAGTTGAAAGTTATAGCCAAAATACTATGACATGTGCAGAATTTGAATTATAATCCGATTTTGACTCCAATTAGAGAAATTCCGATTTAGTCATCTCCTTGATTTGATTGAACATAACCACATCATCTAGGTCTTCTCAAAGTGTGCTTTCTTTCACCATAAAGCTATTGTTTTCTCTCAATGACCTGCAAAATACTAAAATACCAAAACTAACAAAAAACATTAGAAAATAACAAAACTAAAGGTTTAGTAAATGCAAATTAAGGGGTCTACATATGCAATATTTGGCACTCATCAATGTCTATCATGTGCTTGATAAAAAAACATCAACCCTCTTCCTTTCTTAAGATTGAACCGTCATCCAATTGTCATTTTCAATTATTTGTCTCAATTTCGATCTCTTGGCCAAACATGGTTCACTCGGAATTTAGTTATCCACAATAATATTGTTCCTAATACCCTTCATCTCTCCAAAACCATAGCCAAATCCAGCATTGTTGGGGAAATATCACTCATGGGCCTTGGGAATAGCGTTCACAGTTGAGTGGGCCCAAGCATGATGTCACTGTGACTACGTGGATGAGCCTAGGTAGTGTAAATAACTAAGTCCATAAGGTACCAGGAACGAGTCACAGTCATTGAGAAAGTGCTTGAACCCCGATACGCGAAGGGAACTCTGAGATACATAAGATCCCAGATATAAACCTCAAAGGTTTTAAGGACCGAGGTTGTTTCTATGAAGGAGGTCAAGTTGACCTGACAGGAAGCATTAAATGTTCAAGATCCCCTTCATTTATTAGTATTTAAGCATTTATTGACCCTTATACTTGAGTGGTCAAATCAGGTCATACGACTGACAAGCTGTCCTAATCGAACGGCAAAGTGTCTCCCATGATCCATTCTGGGGACCCTTTGGCGCGTCCCATCGCCGACCTCAAGACTACTTGCACATGGCAACAATTAATGCGGACAACTTCAGAGGCTAGGGTGGTAAGCATGAGAAAAACACATCCATATGTATATATAAACAAATAATATAGGTAATATATTAACATTTATTATTATTTTGCCACTTCATTTATTCTCCCTCATAAAGTCCTTATTGACTTAGCTATCAGATGAGGCATTGCCGGCCAACCCCGGCAAGCCTTTATTGTTTTGCATATTTTTACATTCCTCATTTCGAACACCCAATCAGAGGTTGACAAGTCATCGTTCGGAAACTATTACTAACAAGCATGGTCCACCTTAAAGCTTGCAACTCCCTTTACCCGAAGCCTCCTCCTTGATCCCCTCTTGGTACCATCAAAATTACTTTTGTTTACACTATTTGTTCATGCTACACTCATTCACCCTGTGAACCTAATTGAACATTTAATTCAAATAAATATTTTAGGTGTTGAGCCTGACTACAATTTTAGCTTACATGTGAAGAACAATATTAAAGTATTAATTACATTAATTAATTAACCTATTCATGCTATAAAAGAGACTCTCTTTGTTATGTTCGGTCATTAGTCGCCTCACCATGTATTGGATAATTGCCCCTATAATTTTTTACATTCTTGGTTTCCTCAGCACCATTTGCAACTGGTTAGCATATAAGATTAATATAAGCGCCAATATTTATGCTCACAACATTGCACCATGCCATTATGGGCCACTACAACTATAACTTCTCATAACATTCTTAACATCATATTTCCCCTTATATTATAAAAGTCTATGGGTCTTACTCACTCTCAAAAGACGTATTGAGAGAAGAGGGGTGTCCGTGGCTTATAAAGTCTACAAGGCAAGGATCTCTTAGCAATGTGGGACACTTTAACACGCCCCCTCACGTGTGGCATCTTTTGGCCAAACACGTGTTCAACAACGGGAGGGAAAGGCCCATCATTGTCAAAAGAACCTGCTCTAATACCACGTAAAAGTCCATGAGCCTTACTCACTCTCAAAAGACGCCTTGAGAGAAGAGGGGTGTCAATGACTTATAAAATCTACAAGACAATAATTTCTTAGCAATGTGGGACACTTTAACATATATATCTCACATTGGACAGTGAAAAAGATTCTCCTTGGTGACTACTTGGCTATGGATATTTGGACTTCTATTTTGTTTATGTTATTTGTTTAAGTGCTCATTTCCATGTATTGCGTTTTTTAGGTTGTTTCCCTGTATTGTGTTGTTTTCTCTATGTTTTCTTTGTGTTGGTTTGTTTATTTCATCCTGTTATTTCCTGCACAATCTCAACCATATATTAAAATAAAAAAAAACCTATGCCCCTATATAGAAATAGTCATACAGTTCAATAGTCCAATGGAGGGAATAAGAGGATATCATAAAATTAGACTGTTCGAATTTCATTTAAGTTCAAATAGTTTGAGAAATAAAGTTATATATAAATACTTATAAGACCCACCTCAGGACATGTGGACTTTGTGGGGCTTTGTGCCTTAAGTAAAGGAGTTTATGATAGTCGGCACGCGTGGTGCTAGTAGCGTTTGGTACAAGGATAGTGGTGCTAACAACCACGATTATAGTGGTCAATTTTGTTGAATTAGAGTGCTCTTTATTATATTTGGACCCTTGGATTTTCATTTAGATGAGATGGCAAGGTTTTAGCCACAAATCAGAGGGAATGGAAAGTAAACAAAGGGTGCTCCCAACACTAGGGTATAAACCGCATTATATGGCGGACGATACCCTTATTCTGCCCATAACAACACATGGGCATGCGGGCCTTTTGTACTAATCATTTTTGTGACATCTGCTCTGCATTTTATTTTATTTTTTCCTTTCGAGCTATTTTTACTATTGACTTAATGTTTAGCAGCCTGTTGTTTTTTTTAAAGCTTTTTTTTTTCTTTTTCAATGAGTTCTTTTAGATGGGCTTAATCAAATTTATGAAAATAAAAGCCATTGTAAATTATAATATGAAAGTATGGAGTGAATTATAAACATTAGTCAATACAAGTACTCATATACCGAAAGGACAGTTGTTTTGTAAGACAAAATTATTTTTTATATATATGGATACTCGTATTTAACTATCCACTCGCGAGACACAAGAGGCAACAATTATCCTTCCTCTCTCGAGTGCGCCTGTTCTGACCACAAGCTCGTAGTCTGGTTTTCGCCGGGAAGGGGGGCTTGTTCGCCTCCCTTCCCCGGTGGTGTTTTTTGTTTCCCCCATGGTGTATTCCATGGGGATGGTTGTTGTTCTCCCAGCCGTTTAGGCTGTGGAGTTTGTGTTCTCCGAGTCCTCCGGGCTCTGGAGTTTTGTGTTTATTTGTGTTTGGTTTTTTCGTTCTTCTCGTCTTCTCTGGCAGGAGGTTCTTCCCGAGGCGTCCGGCGGGGTGCTTTGTTTTCGTTTTGTCTCGCCGGTGGAGGGCGTTAGTGCCTAATCTGTCTATACTTTGGATGCTAGATCTACGCTTATCCATCGGCTTTCTAGAGACACGCGCCACTCAGATGGGTTCACCGGCGTCGTCTTGTTCCGCTGCTGTTTGTTCTGGTCGTCGGGATCATTGGTGACCGGTGCGTGATCGTCACGCGCCAGTAAAGTGTTCTTTTCGTCGGGCGTGTGGAGGTCTCGTTCCGGCGTTTTTTCGCCGGGCAAAGGCAGTGGCCGGGCACTGGGGGACTGATCTGATGGTTGGCGGTTTCGGGGGAGGCGCGTATTGTACACGCGCCGGTCTTCGGCGAAGACAGTGTTATCCTCCGACGTGTTGGGTTGAATTTTTCTGCTAGATGTGTTTGTGTATTCTCTTGTTTCTAGGTACAATTGCCTATGTGTGGCTCAGGTTTTACTAGAATTTTCTTTGTTAGGGGGCTGATTGTAATTTTAGTAAAATTTGAGATTCTACATATGTAATTGTTTATTTAAGTCAGATCCTTCTGACTTAAGAGTGTGGGGGGTATGTCTCTCATTTCTCGTTGTAGCCTTTGGGCACCCAGTTGTTTTAATAGCACATGCTATTTGTTCTAAAAAAAAAAAAACTATCCACTCGCATATGTGCGGATGACAAATATAGTATCCGCCTGTCTAAAGTTAGGGGTTAAAATTTTTCTCGTAATTCATGCGGTCCATGCGGATATCTACATCTTCCTACTCATATTTTGCTATCTGCTTCCATACGTGTGAATAGCGAAATATAGTGTCCCCGCTAGGAGGGCTATCTAGATAGAAATTTCATACAAATCAATTTGTAAGAAATTTCATACAAATTATTTTTAAGATTGACATGTGTCTCTTGGCATATAAGAATCATATGTTATTTTAATAGTATATACTTCTCACATGCTTTTTAATAGAATTAATACAAAAAAATATACTTTTTACATGCTTAAAAGACACGTATCATTTCTATACCTGGGTTATAAAAAATTTCTTAACAAACTAATTTGTTGAAAATTTCTTACATGCCTTAGAGCATTCGTAGTGAAGTCGTCAAACAGACGAAATCACCAAAAGCAGACGATTTTGCTCCAACGAGCTCGTCGCCTCTACAAGAAAATTGGCGATTGTCATAAACCCTCGTCTGATGAGACGAGGGCAAAGTCGATCGTCTATTGTTATTTTCCATTTGTTTATTCAATTTTCGCGGGGAAGGTCGTTGATGAGCAGAAGATCAACACAAAAAACATCACAGGGGAGACACACAATCGGAAATCACAGGGGAGACACAACCGGAAATATCACAGCAAATACACAAGAAACACGATCGGCCGGAACAGGGAGATCAACACCAAAAATACACACGGTTAATTAAAACCCATTAACCAATAATAGCCCAATTAATCAATAATAATCCAAATAAAAAACACAAGAAATTACATTAAGAAATTTATGTTCAATCATAGAAAAATTCACCAAAAGTCATCTCTTAACTCACCGGAAAACACTCATTGGAATCGCCACGATTTTCACCGGAAAATCACCTCACGTCTACCGGAGATGGGTTATGGCCGACGACCCATGGACGTAGGTCTCTGGGTTCGTCGGATTGCTACGGGTCCTCCACGATTGGGCTGGGTCTCTCAAGTCTCAGGTCTCCTAGAATATGGGCTCCGATTGGTCACGGGTTGCAGAGCGATTTCGCCGGAAATCACTCCACAGGCCACCGATCGTCATGCCTCCTACTCCTCCGGCGACAATCCATGGAACCCACCAGAAATCGGCGCCTCTGGACTGTCGGATCTTCTCCGGTTCTATCTCCCGATCTCTCGGGTCTGATCTCTCCCGGTGTGCTCTCTCCCTTGATCTCAATCTCTCTCTCTCTTGTTCACTATCTCACTGTCTCTCGGTGTGGAGAGCGATGAGCGAAGAAGGAAGAGGAATCGGATTAGAGAAAGAAGGAAAGAAGAAAAAGAAGAAGAAAATAATAGAAGTGTGCGTGAGAGAAGAGAAGAGAAGAAAAATGAAAGGGAGGTATGAGTTATAGAATAATCCGAAAAAAGTAAGTTAGTGGAAAAGGAAATAAAAAATAGTATTTATTTTAAAGTAGAGAATATTTGAAGAGTTTGATATTTAGAACTTTTGAAAACAAGATAGCTAAAATAGTAAAAGTGGTATTTTTCGTCAAAATTTCAGCAAATTTTGACGAGTTCACTAGAATGCTTAAAATCAAATTCCTTAGCGGGCTCTCCTCCCGCCCTTTAAAAGCGCATCCTTCCTCAACTTTTCATTTCGACACCCCCCCCCCTCCCTCTCATTACTGCCATGGCCTCAGCCGCCGAATCCTCTCTTATTTCGAAGCTCGAATTCTCGGAGTCCGCAGGCATCTATCACCTGCTCTCCGACTACCTACACCCCTTCTCAGATCTCAGGAACCCCAATAAACCCAAAAGATCCAACGACAACTCCCTAATCCGGCCGCTCGCCAAGAAATTCCTCCCCTTCCTCAACCGTACCCTATCTATCCTCCCTAAGCGCCTCTCCGATCCCCAGAAATTGAATGACCAATTCGCCCACGAGCTTTTCGACATCTATCGACTCTGCCTGGATTGCTTGGAGACAGTGTCGTCCCAGCTCTCTTGCAAGCCATATTCCGTACAGGTCCAGAGGGTCCGGATGGTGCATTGCATGGAGGCGTGGGGGTGGTATGGCGATGCCGAGGCAGAGGGGTTTAGGGTTTTGGAGAGCTTCAAGGGGATCGATTGCGGGGTAAAGAAATCGTTGAAATCGGAGGGGAAGCACGTTCCGGATGTGGAGAACGGAGGCGATGATAAGGAGTTCGGGTCGCTGGTTGTAGAGGTCGTTGTGACGCTGGTGAAGTGCGTGGCGGTGGGACAGAGTAAGGATGGTGGGGTGTATGGGAGGGTGCTTAGTTTGGTAGAGGAGGTTCACCCGTGGTTCAGGTTCGTGAGTTTTGATTGTTTGTGATATTACTATGTGTTTGGTTGCCGAGAAAATGTGGGAAAAAGGAAAGGAAATTGAAGTTTGGAGGTCTACATTTTCAGTTGCTTGGGACTTTTGAAAAAAATACATCAATTTTAACTATAATGTGGCTAGCATTATGAACTATTCGTTGAGCTGAGTTTCTTTTATAGTTAGGAAGTGAAACACCATAACTTGAAAGATTAGGACTTGAATTTTGTTGCAATTTTATCCTACTTCTCCTAGTAACCCGGCAAAGAATAAATTTAATCCTCTACGGCATTGTTTTTGGCTTTTTGTTATGCTTATTAGAAGCACAGATTGTGTTTTTCAGATTGTGCCTCTATCCGTGAATGGTTTCTAAGGTTCTGGTTCTAGGTTGTTGTTGGACCGTTAAGTGCTGAGATTTGCTTTATTTTGTGGAATAAAACTATGTAGTTTGGTTATTTGGAGCAATATGAATGGTTTATTGATTTGCTGATTTAAATTTGAATGTGTTAGGGTATTAGATGCAAATGCATGTGAGAAGTTGCACAGGGCGCTTGTGACGTATCTGGGGAGATGTTCTTTATTTTTACTAGGGGAACTAGCATGTTTTGATGGGAATCTAGTATGTGCATTCTGCTATGCTACTTTGACTGAGCATGCAAAGTCATCATTGAAAGATCAAATTTACAAGGTGACCTGTATCTGATTTTTGGTCATATGTATTATGCGGATCTTTATGTGTTTCTTAACCATCATTTAACATGCAGTTTGCCCGGCGGATATGTTCATCTTTATTCTCCCTACAAGAGAATAGATCCTCGCTCATCATTGACATATTAATATGTGTGTTGGATTCCATTTCCCAAGAATGCAAGGTAATACTGATAAAGATTATATATGAAGGAGGTTTAAGGAATTAGGAATTTGATTCAAATAAGACTTCTGTTGTCAATTTCACCTCTATCTATGTTTACTGTAAAAAATTTGGCTAGAAGGTTTATCTTCCTTGATAATATTTTATAAGGGGAAAGTACACTTTACCCCTTAAAGTATGCACCCATTTGCGTTTTAGCGTCCAATGTTCAAAAATCGGTGATACACTCCCCCAATATATCCAACTTTTGGCAGATAGTACCTTCCGTCCATGTTGTCCGTCTCTTTGGACGGAAACGACGCAACGTGCATTGCGCGTGACATTTTAAGGCTCTGAAGTACCACTTTTGCCCCTCCTCCATTCAACCCTCGTTCGTGCCTTAGAAACTCCCTCTCACTCAGTCCCCTTCTCTGACCATCTTTGCTCTCCAGCATAACAACATCTCTGGTTCTATTCCAAACACCTGGGGTGCAAAAGGAAACAATACTTATCATCCTTGACTCTTGGTCATAATCTTATTTCTGGAACTATTCCAGTTGCTCTGAGCAAGGTGGGTTGGCTTGGAGAGATTTCTCTTAGCCATAACCAGCTTGCCGGGACCATACCCAGTGAACTTGGGAGCCTCAAAAGGCTGCAACGGCTAGATTTATCATATAATGCTATCAATGGAAGTTTTCCTGCTAGCTTTTCCAACCTCAACTCCATTATTTCACTGAATCTTGAGAGCAATCACCTTGAAAACCAGATCCCAGAAACAGTGGATAGGTTACAAAACCTTTCCGTACTCAGTAAAGAATAATCAATTCAGAGGCCAAATCCCAGCGACGATCGGGAATATCTCAGGCATTAACCAAATTGATTTGTTTGGGAACAATTTATTAGCCTAGATAAATCTTTATCATCTGATAAAGATTAATCTATCTAGGTTTAAATATGAGTTCTAGTTTATCTAAACTATCTTGATAGTAGTTGTATACTTTCAGGTTTCTACTTCTAGCTTTACTAAGCTTATCCTTGATAAGCTTCTATCTTGTAAAGTCCTACTAGAGGACTAACTCTTATTCACTATAAATAAACATCACTGACCTACGGTTTATGTAGGCAGAAAACTCCAAACAATTACAAACTCTTTATGGTATCAGAGCCTATCAAGACAAATGTCTATGGCTACTTCTCCTCCCACCTCCGAAACTACCTCCTCCCAAACACCGCCTCTTGTTTCAAACCCACATCAAACCAATTCTTCTGTAAACCCAACAGCACTTCAACATGTGCATCACCATATTTTTGAAAAGCTCAACCAAGATAACTACATCTTATGGCGATTTCTTATGGTCCCTTTTCTTGAGGGCCAAAACCTCTTCGGCTATGTCGATGGAACTCATCCACAACCACCCCAACTTATTCCCGATTCCACTTCCTGTCTCCTCCTCTCTAATCCGGAATATCAATCATGGTACCATCAAGACAAAATGATCTTTAGTGCCATCATCTCCACACTTTCTGTTGAAGCCTTACCGCATGTTATTGGTTTTTCCACCTCTCGGGAAGTCTGGCTCACCTTGGAGACCCTGTTCTCCGCTCAGTCTCAATCACGAATCATGCAGCTCAAACATCAAGTTGCTACCTTGAAGAAAGGAGACCTCTCAATCTCCGCTTACTATCAAAAAGCGCAGGGATTCTCTCATCTTTTGGCTGCTATTGGCAAGCCCATTGAAGTCTCGGAACTCGTCTCCCATATCCTTGCAGGTCTTGGTCCAGAATATGATCCTCTTGTCACCTTCGTGACAACCCGCCAAGACTCCATATCTCTCAACGAACTCTACGGTTTTATGCTCTCCTATGAGACGCGACTAGAGCAACACAAATCAACCATTGATGTGTCTATCTCCACTGCTAACACTGCTCAGCGTCAAGGCCAATCTCATCCTCGATTCAACCGTGGCTCTTCCACTGGCCAGCGCAACAACAACTTCTCCCGCGGCAGAGGCCGTGGCAGAGGACGATTCTCACCTCAACAATTCTCTGGTCCATGTGCTTCTCAACGCCCCACTTGTCAGGTTTGCCATAAACAAGGTCACACTGCCTCAATCTGCTGGTTCCGTTTTGACCAAGGGTATCACACTGAAACTTCTCCGCTGCATGCCAACCTTGCATCTGCCTCCTTTGCCTCTGATTCTTCTTGGTATCCGGACACTGGCTCCAACGTCCATCTCACCAATGACCTCTCCAATCTCAACTTAAATGCTGAGGAATACACTGGAACTGACAAGATTCGAGTCAGCAATGGCCAAGGTTTGGAAATTTTACATTCTGGTCGAGGTATCTTGCCTACACCTTCACACAACTTTCTTTTACCATCATTGTTCCATGTCCCTCAAATCCAAAAAAATCTTATATCTGTTAACCAGTTTACACATGACAATCAGGTTTTTATTGAATTTCATCCCAATTTTTTCTGTGTCAAGGATCTTCAAACCCGCCAGCTGCTCCTCAAAGGCTCGAGTAGATCTGGTCTCTATCCATGGCCCTCATCTCGTGATCATTCTTCCAAGCCTCTTGTTGCCCTCATTGGTGAGAAAGTTTCATTGGATCAATGGCATCACTGGTTGTGTCATCTAGCTTCTCCTATCGTCAGTCAAGTTATCAAATTCAATAAATTGCCCGTGTGTTCTTCCAAGACCAATTCAGTTTGTTCTTCGTGTCAATAAGGCAAAAGTCATCCTCTCCATTTTAGTTTAAGTCCTATTTCTAGTCGTCCTTTGCAATTACTTTTCCTTGATGTATGGGGCCCTGCTCCACTAAATTCTGTAAACAATAACCGGTATTATCTCAGTATTGTGGATGATTTTAGTAAATACACTTGGTTTTATCCTCTCAAACTCAAATATGATGTTCTTGCCACTTTTCTCCATTTCAAACAACTTGTTGAAACATACTTTGGAACAAAAATAATATCTATCCAAAGTGACAATGGAGGTGAATTTCGCCCTCTTCAAACCTCCCTCACTACAATGGGAGTCTCCTATCGTCTCAGTTGTCCACATACTCACCATCAAATGGGGTTTGTCGAAAGAAAGCATCGACATATTGTCGAAACAGGTCTTACACTTCTTGCCACTTCTAGTGCACCACTTTCTTTTTGGGATTCAGCGTTTGAGACTGCCGTTTATTTAATCAATCGACTCCCATCCAAAGTCACAAAACAGAAATCTCCCTTTGCAAATTTATTCCAAATCTCCCCTGATTATAAATTGTTGAAAATCTTTGGCTGTGAATGTTGGCCATTCCTTCGTCCCTACAATTCCACCAAACTAGCTTTCCGCTCTCAATCTTGTGTCTTCATTGGTTATAGCAAGAATCACTTAGGATATAAGTGCCTTCACATCCCTTCTGGCAGAGTTTACATTGCTCGGCATGTGGTATTCAATGAACACAATTTTCCATATTCACAATCTGTTCCCACTCGATCTCCACCTCATCAACTCTCTTCCTCTGTTTCTATTCCCCTTCTAATTCCAGCAACCAATCCTGTTTCTGAACCATGCCGTTCCACACCAGAAAATTCCCACAATTCTTTACCACATCACTCCCCTCAACCTCTAATTCCTTTCCACTCTTCCACACCTTCCTCCTCCTCTATACAGGCCCTAGTTCCTTTAAACCAACCCCCTCCTTCAAGAGTGCATGGCATGACAACTCGATCCCAGAATCATATTTTCATACCTACTCAGTTCACAGATGGCCGAATAAGATATCCTACTCCTCAAGCACTCACAGTTTCACTTCACAATCATGAAGTTGAGCCTACTTGCTACACTCAAGCTAGCAAGCATGTTGAATGGAGAGAGGCAATGAATCTAGAGTTTGATGCACTTCTCAAGAATGGTACCTGGTCCCTTGTATCTCCATCTTCTTCTATGAACATAGTTGGGTGCAAATGGATTTTTCGAATAAGGAGAAAGGCCGATGGGTCTATTGAGCGCTACAAGGCTCGTTTAGTAGCAAAAGGGTTTCATCAACAACCCGGAATTGATTTTTCAGAAACCTATAGCCCTGTCATCAAGCCTATAACCATTAGAACAATCCTCTCTCTTGCTGTCTCTGCAGGTTGGCCAGTCCATCAAGTTGATGTAAGCAATGCATTTCTCCATGGCAACCTCCAAGAATCTGTCTATATGGAACAACCTCCTGGATTTCAGCATCCATCTCATCCTACAGCAGTTTGCAAACTGCACAAAGCTTTGTATGGCTTAAAACAAGCACCAAGAGCATGGTTTTTAAGACTTAGTGCTCGGCTTACAGCACTCAACTTCAAGAGCTCCAAGGCTGATTCATCACTCTTCATCTACAAGGCTAATGGCATTAAAATTTTTGTGTTAATCTACGTTGATGATATTATCATCACTAGTTCCCACCGAGGAGCTATATCTCAACTTGTACAAGATTTGCACTCCTCTTTTGCCCTAAAAGATCTAGGTCCTCTAAACTTCTTTTTAGGTGTTGAAGCTTCTTGGAAATCGGATGGCCTTCACCTATCTCAGCAAAGGTATATTCTGGATATCCTCAAGAAGACTAATATGGAGCTTGTTAAGCCTGTTTCTACTCCGATGTCCTCATCTACTAAACTAAGCAAGTTTGAAGGCTCAACCATTACAGACCCTACACTCTATCGCAGCACGGTTAGGTCTCTTCAATACCTATCTCTCACACGTCCAGACATAGCATTTGCTGTCAACAAGGTCTCTCAATTTATGCAAGATCCCCGCGAACCTCACTGGACTGCTATTAAACGCATCTTGCGTTACTTGAAGGCTACTATTGAGTATACTTTTTGCATCCACAAGCTCTCATCTCATCAACTAATAGCCTTCTCAGACTCAGATTGGGCTGGCTGCCCGGATGACCACAAATCTACATCTGGCTATTGCGTCTTCTTGGGTAAAAATCTGATCTCTTGGAGTTCCAAAAAGCAGCCCACTGTGTCATGTTCTAGTACAGAATCGGAGTATAAAGCCCTTGCAAATGCTTTTGCAGAACTGATTTGGATTCAGACTCTACTAAATGAACTTCGGATCTCCCCTCCATGTGCACCAACTTTATTTTGTGATAATATCGGGGCTACCTATCTCACTTTCAATCCTATCTATCATGCGCGCACAAAGCACATTGAGATAGACTATCATTTTGTTCGTGATCAAGTTACAGATAAGTTATTAAATGTTCGTTTTATCTCTAGAAAAGATCAGATTGCTGATGTCCTCACAAAGCCTCTACCTGCCAGCTGGTTTCTTCTCCTTGCTTCCAACCTCAACGTCAGGCCACCTACATCGAGTTTGAGGGGGCGTATTAGCCTAGATAAATCTTTATCATCTGATAAAGATTAATCTATCTAGATTTAAATATGAGTTCTAGTTTATCTAAACTATCTTGCTAGTAGTTGTATACTTTCAGGTTTCTACTTCTAGCTTTACTAAGCTTATCCTTGATAAGCTTCTATCTTGTAAAGTCCTACTAGAGGACTAACTCTTATTCACTGTAAATAAACATCACTGACCTACGGTTTATGTAGGCAGAAAACTCCAAACAATTACAAACTCTTTACAATTTCACCGGAGAAATTCCGGCTTCGCTTGCCATCCTAGCAAACCTTAGTTCTTTCAACATTTCTTACAACAATCTATCTGGTCCCGTCCCATCTATCCTTTCCAAAAAGTTCAATTCCAGCTCTTTCGTAGGGAATCTTCAACTATGTGGGTATAGCTCTTCAACCCCATGTCCTTCCCCTTCCCTGCCACCTCATAACCTTCCAGCTCCATCAAAAGAGGCTTCGAAGCAGCATCGCCACAAACTAAGCACCAATGACATAATCCTCCTTTTTAAGGCACGCACATGGGTTGAATGGAGGGGGGGCAAAAGTGGTACTTCAGGGCCTTAGTTGCACGTGACCTCGTTTTCGTCCAAAGAGACGGACAACATGGACGGAAGGTACTATTTGCCAAAGTTGGATATATTGGGGGGGGGGGGGGCTCTATCGCCGATTTTTGAATACCGGACGCCAAAACGCAAATGGGTGAATACTTCAGAGGGGTAAGTGTACTTTCCCCATTTTATAATATGATATGTGATATCGAGAACTATATGTTACTGTGTAAAGCACAAGTAAGATGATCACTTGCTTATCTTGTTCATGTGTTTTAAATGAAAATTGGTTAGTATTCAACTCATGTAAGCTCAATAGAGTCTTGGCTATGTTTTTTGTGTATGAGTTGCAAGTTATTACACCATTTTCCTGGTTTATAGTTTTTTGTGCCTTTTGCAAATCACTGATGTAGTCCTTGCCATGCCAGTTAGAATTTTTTATTTTATTTTTCTCTCTTGTATGGACTTCAACTGTTTTCATATGGTTAGACATCTTATTACTAACTACTTTTGTTTAGGTTTGATAGAGCCTCCTTTGGCTACATGTTAACAACATTCATATTTCCTAAGAGTTTGCCTCTTTCTAAAGTATGTTTTGATTATGTTTCTGCTCAACTTTTATGCTTGCCTTCCATGTTGTCTTCAATTTTTGAAACACGGTATCATTGCTTTTGCCTCCCCCCCCCACCCTTCATATTAAGTAATTGGCCCCAAGGGGAGGGGGCTTCTGCTATACACTAATTTCTAGTTTTTGCTTTCTTATAATGTAATGTTATGAAATGTCTCAGAATATTGTATGGTAATTATCATCTTTGGTTGAGGTTCAAGTTATACCTTGCGTAACTCTTGTAATGTTACACCATTGAATAATTTTCATTGGATGATCATTTTAATAAATCAAAAGTTATATTATGTGCTATCTTCTGTGCTTGTCAAATGTCGAGATAGTTAAAGTAAGAACTATCTACCTATAGACAGTTTAAATTTTATTTTTCTGCAAGTAGAAAGTATGCAAAATTTATGAGTTTATAAATTGGATTGTAATATGAAATTTGGAGTGGATGTTTAATACATACGAAATAGGTATCTAACAATGGGATTGTCAAAATATTAATCTATGTAAAAGATTTTAGTGATATGACATTAACATAGAGTTACACCTGGTATAACTTGAAATTGATCCATTTTATGCTTAGAGATATGGTTCTCTTGTACTAATGGGGTTGACTTCAAAGCAGTCATCATGACCAGCATTATGGAGTACAAGCTTGATAGTACATTTTTAAGTATGAAATATGTTTCTTTTCCTTCCTAATGGCAAGGATCAATACAAAGAGTGATGAGCACCAAGATTCTAAACACTTGAACAAGACTTTACCCGTAATTATGCATGCCCCTTTTCTTTATTTTCTGCTATAATTGACAAGTGCGTATTACAATCATTACGTGTTATCATTTTTTTTTCTCTTTAATATCATATGGATCTTGTAAGTGTTTAGTACTCTTTAAGTTATTTCTTCTCAGCCAACCCAAGTCCAAAAACTTGAGTTTCTGGTTTATCTTTGTGGGAAATTTTCCTACTTGTATTTAGTAATATCAGAAACTGCAGTGACTTACTGGCTCTGAGCCTGTTAAACAGTGCTTTAAGTTTGGAGATTATGCTGTCTGCTTGCTAGTTTGAACATTTATTTGTTGGAGAAAATTACTTTGAAGTTTTTCGAGTGTCATGCGATCTTATATTTATATATTATATACTTTTTTCTCAGTTTGAAATGGAAAATACTGGAAAAGAGTATGTTGAACTTGTCTCTTATTGTGCCAATAAATGTCGAACCACAAGTGCAAACTTATGCATTACAATGGCGACACATCTAAACAAATTAGCAGGTGATTCCCATCAGGTATCTTGTTTACATGATCTGTTAATATGCACTTCTCATTTGTGGTGTTATTTGAATGTCTGACATTGTAACAGCAATTGAAATTGTTTGGCAGGTTAGACCACCCTTTGATATGATACTGAGGGTGTATGCCGCTGGCTTGCATCTTATCAATTGCAATGTGAAGTTCAGAGGTGGTGATCTTACATCCTTTGGAGGCGCTAAGTATGAGCCTGCAGTTAGAATTTTATGTGATGATGGGAATATACTGCAGAATTTAGCTGCTCAGCTGGGTTCTTTTGGTTGTTGCTTTCATATTGGCTGCAAAGAGAATTGTGTGATATCTAGTGTTAAATATACAGATTCTGTTGGTCAGATTTGTTCACAGTTGAGTTCCGGGTATGAGGCCTGCACAGAGAAGAATAGAAAAGCTTATCTGCTGTTTTACTTAAACGCATTGAGATTCTTGTGCCAGCCACTAGCTGAATTAGTAAATTCAGAAAGGAAACAGCTTGTTAGTGAAAATGAAGATGCTTTTGTTACCAATAGACTCTGTGTAATCCAGGATATATTCCATCAGTTTGCTGATATTTTTCTTTCTTGTCAAAGGTACGTTAATTGTAGATTCCTATTACTTTGTTTATGTTTTTTTTTTTTTTTTTTTCACTTTCGTTGCTTGAATGCCATGCTATATGTTTGACCAATTCACCCGAATGTATTTAGGGTGTTGAGAGATTTCTCTTCATAATGAGTACTAAGTCCAAGACATTCGGTTGGAAGGCCGGGTGAAGCGCATCTGACCTAGAATATTCGTAGCAGTTTCATTGCGATTCTCGTTCAAACGAGACGTCCGAACGAGTTAGCAGTCTCGTTTGAACGAGATCGCGATTGGGTGTTTTAATTATGTGTTTTAGTAGAGTTACGGCTGTGTTTTCTATATAAACCTTATAACGACGGCCTTGGCCTCAATTTATGTTTGTTTTCTGTCAGTTTTCATTAAGAAATAATCAAAGGTTGAGTTTTCCTCTATCTTACCTCAATTCATTGATTTAATTCTTGGTCTCAGGAAGAGTTGTGAATTGTGTGTTATTTAGTTTTGCGACTCACTACACCTGCGTTGCATCAGTTGGTATCAGAGGCAGGTTGCACTGCATCAAATAGCTCCCAAAAATCTCAAGAAAAGGTCAAATACAATTTTCGAGTTACTGTTCACAGCCCAGAAACAGCCACCCAAACACTAAGTTTTCCTTTTTATTTCATCTCCAAATCCTACCTTTCTATTATACCATTAAAAACTCCATATTCCCTAATATTTCCCAGCTTTTTCCCACCAAATCCTAGCCATAACTTGTCCTAAACCCTAAAATAAGTTGCCCAGATTCTTCTACATCAGATTTGCTATCAGAGCTTCTGTCCACATCAACATTTTTAGATATTTTCTCTAGATTTTTCCTTTTCTTTACATCTGTTTAACTGTTACATATCAACAAAAGGGGCCTTTGAAAGGGTCAATTCTATAGAGTAGTAGCAAGAAGCTTTAAGAATATTATCAGGCAAAGTTTCAGAGAAATGAAACTTAGTGGGTACTTAATTTTGGAATCTTTTCTTTTCTATTTTTGTCTCTCATGGTTTAGTACAGCAATCAAGTTAGCAATAAGGCTTCTCTGATTTTGTTTCTTCATGGGAGCAGTTGTACATATGAAAGTGAGAGAGATGGATTTGATGAAAATAGCAAAGCGGTACTTAGTGTAGCTGTTGCTTCTTTCACCCTCTCCATCAGAACAAAGCTTAACATGAAGGTTAGCTTATTATGTTATATTTTAATGGTCTAAGCACTACATTTCATTAGCTGATTCATTCTTGATTCTCTTAAATTGTTGCAGGATGCAATTTTATTATGTGTTTCATTTATGCTAACTGGTTTCACCTTTCTTATTTCAGAGGAGCGTGCATTTAATTAAGCACATTATTACCACTGAATGGATTCAACCTCAAGGGCTAAAACACCTATTTGCTTCTTTTCACAATATTGGTGTTTTTTTGTACCGAAATAAGCAAGTAAAAGAGGTAATTTTATTTTTAATTTTATCTTTATACGATCTTTTAATGTTTACTCTTTTAGTATCTTGTTTTAGTACCTGGCTCTTTCCATACAATTGTTCCAAGTTTGAACATTTTTAGTTTAGAGTTGCATTGTGATTTTGTGGATGGAAACACCATCATATTGGTTTTAATAGGTTATTTGCTTCCATTACGTGAGGGTGTTTTTGTTTCAAATGTGAGATATTTCCAAAGGCAGTGAAGGGAGTTACCATACTAGGTGGATTGGCTGTCGCTCTTTTGGTCAAGGAGAAAAAAGTAAGGGAAAACTTCACTTAACCTCCTTGAACTTCATTTACTTTTGTAATTATCCATAAAAGTTA
The DNA here is from genome assembly GCA_028654335.1 of Alnus rubra. NCBI lineage: Eukaryota > Viridiplantae > Streptophyta > Magnoliopsida > Fagales > Betulaceae > Alnus > Alnus rubra. The sequence continues at coordinate 725,451 of JAJPGS010001499.1, read as the reverse complement.
AAAAACTCTCAATTTACTATATCGAACTTCCAATTTTTTGCAATGTCACTCCTTCGTTAGGTTTTTCTATTAAATCCTAACAGAGAGGTGCCAAAATTATCAAATTACCTCCCTCCCTCTCTCTCTCTCTCTCTTTTAAAAAAAAAGAAAAAAATTTGCAAAGATTCAGGCTTGGGCATAATTTACCGGAATTTGCAAAATACCCACGCTTGAATCTTTGCAATTTTTTTTTATAAAAAAATGGGAATTTTGGGAATTGTGATAAGATTTAACAGAAAAAACTAACGGAGGGGTGACATGGTAAAAAATTAGAAGTTTGATACACTAAATTAGGAGTTTTTTGAACTTTGGTGGGGTAATTGCAAAAATGATGGAAGTTCATGGGGGTTAAGTGAAGTTTCTCCAAAAAGTAATGTTTCATTATTTCACTTTCGTTACCCTACATTGCTATTGCTAATGTATTGCTTGTATGCAGCCAGGGTAGGGTGTTGAACTAGCCAAAGATTACTATTTAAAACAATATGTACAGACCGTAGAGAGCTTATCTGTAATCTGTTAGATTCATATATCATTTAAGAAATAATGTCTCAAATTAGTTACAAGTTTCAGAAAATACATAAATCTATCTATCTGATACATGACTGAAAATACTTGCATTACCAAGCTGGCATCGTTGCTTTCTCATTACTGTTAAGACTTCAGCCTTTGGCATTACAATTTCAAAAATGCCTTGGGGATAAATATTTTCAAGCCCCACGCTGGATTTACAGATTGTACCCTTCCGGTTAATCCATAAGGATTGGACACCCATATTCCAGGACCATACAACCCCGTTACATGAAATGCACCAACCCAAAACTCTCCTAAAGTATAGGGCGATTGTAGCATCACCTTAGCACAAAATTTCTGTAATTTCCGCTATACTTTTCAAGAAACAAAATTAAATCACATGCTCATGACATTATCACATGTTTATGTGCTTTTTCTTCTTCTTCTATGATATGTGATAAGAATGTAGAAATGAAGGTTAAATATGAAGGAGATTAGAGAAATTTCAATAGTTGGGGATATTGCAACTAGTCACCTAATTCATGGGGTTGATTGCTCAAATTCGAAGTTTAGGGAGACACTGGAAATGACCTTATAGTTTAGCGTAGGAAAGTGCGATTTACCTTATGAAAGTTGGATATTAAAACATTTAGATAAACACTTTGATCAGTATTTTGGTGTGGAATAGATGAGTCTTAGACAATTGAGTACTTGATTTCTTTAGTACCAAAAAAATTTGATTGCTTTTGTTTGAAGTCAGCTATAAGCCTTCTATGGGTAATGTTGAGGCTTTATTTAACTGCATTAGATAGCAGATGATGGAAAATGACTGCTGAACCAAATCTATTGATACCAAACATGAAGGGCTCACAAGGCTGTATGAGCATCAGGAGAAGTAGATAGCTCTTGATAGGTTCTTTTTTGTTCCCATTCCTGACATCTTCTTACAATTAGCATTCTTGTGTTGTCAATACTATTGACTTGAAAGCTTTTGTTTGCATGAGTTATTGATGGATGTCACGTTTGCAGGCTTCAAAGGCATTGAAACTATGTTGTAGGGTATCATGGACTTGTGTAAAACGTCTTTGCCAGATTTTTGTACAGAAATCCGAGGAGTTAGTTGGTGATCTTTCAGAAGATGCTATTGTAGAATTTGTCAATGATGCATCCACAAGAAGTGCTTTTCTTTTGGATGTTCTCCATCAATGTGACAGTCATAAGGTGAAAAAGACAGTTGCAGAGTGCCTTGAAGATTGGTGTGTTGCTGGAAAGGTCTTTGAAAGGCTGCCAGGTCCTGTACCTTTGGTGAAGCAGTGGGTAAAGGTAAGTTCTGAGAGCTTTCAAATGTTGTAACTGTAAATTATTTTTTGCTTCTTTTGCCTCATTAGTATTTGATATCCAGATGGAATGTAAACGCCATAAGAATGTGGATGAGGGGGATAGTTCTCGAACCTTGTACTGTTTGCTGTCATCTTCTGTGAAAGTGTCAAAGAGGACAATTGGCATAATCTTAGAGCAGGTCAGGCCTCTTTGTCAAATTTTCCTTTCTATAGGGGTTTGTTATTACGTTCCTTCTTTAAACATTTATGGATGTGGCTCATAGCTATTTTCTCTACATTTCATTCATGATTTCTGTTTAGGAACTGTTTGCATATGAGGAAATGGATGCTCTGTACCCAGCATTTTGTCAGCAAATGCAAATGAAAATTATAGGTATCCTCCTGAAAGATGTGTATATTACGCCTGATAGTTGTTTACAAAAATCAAGAATATTAGTGAGAAAGGGAAGAGCATTAAGGGTCTGTGGACTTGAAGGTTTGAAGGACTGTATTCAGTGTCTGTCAGATTCCATATCTACAATTGTAAGTTTTTTTTTTTTAATCTCTGTTTATGCTGTAGCTTTATCATTGACCAAACACTTAGTAGTAAATCATTTGTTCTTTTTGGAGTTGGGTTTTTGATTGGCATGAAATATTTACTTAAACAGAATGAGGTGTATGGTGAAACATGTAGCCGTGGAATCTCAACTTGTCATCAATTAGCTGTGACATATTGCTTACGTGCACTATGTATCCAGGAAGCTGAACCAAACTCAAAGGTGTTAATGCTTAAAAGGCTAGTCTCCAGAATTGAGTAATTAATGATTTAAAGCTTTGCATGTTTAGTTTATCTTTTTATGAAAGTGAAAATAGCAATTATTTTTCTTTACTAAATTTTTCCTTGGTTTTTGTTACAAGCAGCAAATATTCCAAGATATAAATGCTGCCCTCAATCTATGGTTGAGCATTTCTATTCCAGATCATTGCTCTGCAGATGACCCGTGCTCTATGGTGCCCGAAAATACAATGCTACTACTGTATAATATTATTGATTTGTTATCAATGAAGGTTTGTTTCTTGATTGTATTAGGTCTGTAGGTTATGCGCTACAGCATATTACTGCCATTTTTGACATAATTTCAGTTCATATACAACATTGCTTTCTTTTCTTCTATATTCCCAGGGTTGTGTGGATTTTCACCATGAGATATATAGGCTGATGACTAGATTCTTCAGATGGAAGAGTGTTCCCCAGGAGAATTGGTTGGCCGTGCTGTGGGAATGTAGAAGGACTACTCATGCGCTTTGCATTTCACCTGTAAATGAGGCATTCATCATCAACTTATCAGATCATTGTGGTGAATTTTCTAAGTCTGTTGATTTCTGGATACGCAGCCTGAAGGGGTCCCAGCCATTGATAGTTGGCTTCCAACAGAGTTTTTCATTTTTATTTTCGAATCCTCACAGCTCTTGCAATCATGAGAGCTCTTTTAGATCAGATATCACAGTTGATGAAGTTAAAGAGGCTGCATTTGAACTCATTTCAAGTGTAAGAACCTCTGAAGTAACCTCCATTGGTTTTCAACCCCTAACTAATATAAGATAATCATCTTATATCTTTCACTCTTCTTATAGGTTCCTGTACCCAGTCGTTCTGTGTTTCTTGCTGGATATCTCTACTACGATTTGTGTGATAGACTAATTTCAAACGGGAGGTTAATTGAGGTAACTTGTGTTCAATTTGCTTTTGTTTCTTATGTTACCTTGGGTCAATCTTTTAAGTCACTCAATCTTGCAATGTTATTGTGCATTAACTTTGGGAAAGTTGTTATACAATTGGCACTAAATATTTTCCAGTTGGATGTCAAGATTCTGAATTCCTTGGCTTGTGCCGCTGTTGATACATCATAATATTGATGAATACAGATTTTAAGTAAGATTGTTAAAATCAGAATTTTAACTAGGATGAAATGGGAGTGATAGAATTGAATTGTAGGATTGACTTGAGATTTAAGATTTTAGTCATGACAAAGAAGATTATGCTATTATATATAAGTAATGATAAATATTAAAATTTAAAAAAGATGAGAATGCAGAAGAGTTTAAGACCCATATCTTCAAACTCATGTAAAAGAAACACAGCGAACAAAAGACCATGTAAACGTTTAAATAATTGAAATTAATGGAAGAAAACAAGTGAATAATTTGACAAAGAAACCCTAAACATGAAGGTAAAATGTGCCAGTCATGTAGCGTGAGAGCAATATGGCATCGTTGATTTTTTAGACTCTTTATCTTCACCAGTTGAAGTTAAAATTTTATCAGCATATATTAATCGAGTTCAAGCTTTTGAAGCTTTGGGATTACATTTAATGATAATATAACACGGAACAAGGTGTTACTCAATGTACTAGGACTTGTTTTTAATTTTGGCTAATTGACCCAACATTAAACAGTGATGAAAAAGATTAGAATAGGGTGTGATCATAAATCATAAAAGGAGTTAGATGGGACTCCACTAGTGGAGTTTTAAGTGGCATTTGATTGAGGTTCAAAATATACATGATAGGAAGTTTGGCAACAACAATGTGTTGATGAAAAGTGTGGTGTTCATTAGGTAGGCTACTGCTCATAGCATCCATCTTTTTTTTTTTTTTTTTTTTTTTGGGTAAATACAAATTAGGCACACTACGAGATTGACCGGTGACCTCACCCTCCAACTCTTATTTATGGGGGAGGTGATGCCATTTGGTCATTGACTAGAATTCTTCAAAGTTTTTGAAAGCCACCAGACTGCTTTTGAGTTACTTGATGCTGCACACTTTTAGTGGGTTATGCTTTGCTTCATCTATTCATGTACTTGTGTCTTGTATCCCATTGTAAACTTTTGTTTTGTAATGGTTTTTCTTATTCTTCAGGCTCTTTCATATGCAAAAGAAGCTCATCGATTGCGTACTAAACTTTTTCAAGAGAAATTTATGTACTCTGTTGAGCAGCAGACTGAAAGGTACAATGAAACCGGGGATGTCATTCAGAAGCTTACATATGGCCTGAAGAATCTCCAAATTTGCAGATCAGTTGCTACCGAAATTTGGTCCTCTGATTCTATTCCATGGGACTGGGAAGGCTGTTATCTTAGTCCGTGGAATGTACTTCAATGTTATCTTGAAAGCACTCTTCAGGTTTGACTTTGCCTTCTCTCAATCATTTGGATCCACAAATTCAACAGCATGGTGGTCCCTTTTTGTTACTAACATTTTGGATTGTTGTTATGATCATATACATGCAGGTTGGAATTATTCATGAAATAATTGGAAATGGGGCTGAGGCTGAAACTTTTTTAATTTGGGGAAAAAACATCTCTTGTTTACAGAGCTTGCCACTGTTTATAGTTGCTTTCTCCTGTGTTTTAGGTATTAAATCTTACTTATTGTAGTCTTTGTTCTTATGAATACTGATTCTACATGCTTTACTTGGTTAAGAAGAGATATGGTACTGAGCTGATTTGCTGAATATGTTCTAAATTTTGTCAGGAAAACTATACCGTAAGAAACGGCTTTGGGAAATGGCAGAGAAGGAACTTCAAAGTGCCAAGGAAATTTTGATGGATACCAGCATGAATTTTTCTTGCATAAAGTGCAGATTGATGCTGGAAGCAACTGTTGATCAGCATCTTGGTGATTTATCACGAAGTAATTTTGATAGCACTACAGCAGATATTTCTGTAGAGAGATTGTCTCATGCTGAAAATCTGTACAAATTGGCCCTTGACAAGCTAAATCTTTCTGTGTGGAAAAACTGTGTTAGTTTTCCTGAAAAAGCAAACGCTGAAAGTATGATGCTTAAGAAAACTGTTGTGAAAGATGCTGAATGTGGTGCCAGCAATCATTCTGCTTGTTTTGTGGCAACTGAACAAGATCCTAGGAAATCCGCAAGGGAGCTGCCAAAAGTCAAGACCGAAGCCAAAACATCTAGAAAGAAAGCTCCAAAACCCTTTCTAAAGGAGAAAATCCCTGAGAATAATTCAAGGTTAACTCGTTCCAGATATCGTTCTACTCAGAACCAAAGTATTAGCGCATCTGGTGAGTCACAAGTTGGCCCTTTGGGATATTTGAAAGGGCATGATGTGTTTGATTGCCCTGACTTGCTTTGTCAGGGGGAGTTACTTGTAGAAACAAAAAGTTGTACAGTTGCTTTTGGCTGTGAAGTAAAATGCATTTCCGACATGAGGTGTTGGCAATGTCTTGCGATGGCAGTTATGGAATCTGGGTTAGTGAATAATTTTGTACATATGAAGTGGGAGGTTGTTCGGCGACGACTTTTACTAAGGCTACTCACCGGAATAGGTATGAGTAATTTTTACTCTGTTTATCCACGTGCTAACTCTCATACCCAAACACTTTTCGTGAATTGGCCCTTTTTGTACTCGTATCCTATAAAGCAAACATGTGCCATGCTTATACCTTAAATCAAGTTACTCAATGCCTTTCGCATTTTGTTGTTGTTTTTGTTACAAGTACTTTTGAAATATTCTTTATGGTCATTTTCAGGCAATGATGTTAGGTATTATCTCTATCTATCAACACCACCCCCCGCGTGCCCGCCAAAAGATTAAAAAAAAAATAAAATAAAATTGGTGATTTGTTGTGCATTCCTATTTACTTTATAGTTAAGCACGGAACGCACTTGCGCCATCACCATCTTCAAATAAAGTATGTTTTACGGTGGCACCATGAATAGCGCATAGCAGAGCAGTGCCCAATACACCGGCAAACCCCATCATATGAAATGGGTTTACATAAAGACATTGAATCTATAGTGCCAAAACACCTCCTGAAACAAACACCTCATGTGCACACAGGACATGGCGCCATTGCACTACCTCCAAAGCCCATCACTAGATCCTTGAGTTTCTCTTAACTTCTGCATTTTTTAATCTCATTTTCTCTTTTAAACTCTCTTTCACTCTTTATAATGCTCATGGGGTTTGAATTTCATAGAGGTAGCATTTTTGGTGCTTAGGTGAGAGAGGTGATGGATGACATTGATTAGGTGGTGGGAATTTAGTACAACCATGGCTGCATCAAATAGTTTGTGTACATTAGTAAAAACGCTTCTTTGACGGACATTTCAGCCAATGCAACTGGAACTGGGTTTTGAGATTAAGAGTTAGAGCCTGCATTGTAGCCAAAGTGACAGCAATCAACCTATGTCACTTCTTAGAAACCCTGTTTCTCCATTCATGAAAAGAAGGCTATGTGCTTGAAAACTACTGAAACCAATACCAGAAAACAGCACCAAGCTCTATCAACCAGAAAACCAGAATCAGTTGGGATTTGCATGGTGGTGTATTTGATGACGAGATAAGCTTTTGTTTCTTTTAATTCATTCTTGCAAGTGACAACCAATTAGAAGTATCCATTATCTATGGACTTTAGTTTCCTTTATTGCTTCTTTTTATGTGCTTATTGTAACTATTTCATTTTCAGGAAAGTGCTTTGGGAATCGTGGTCAGATTCATGAAACACATAAAGTTTTGTTCCAAAGCATATCGGTCCTAGTTAGCAGAAACCCATTTGGTCATACTTGCCCTTCTGTTCCTCTCACATCCTTGCTTGATTATATTGGGAAGGAGATTGTGGGAGATGCATTCACTGTTGAGCGTGCAGAAATACTTTACAATATATGCTGGTTTTCTTTAAAGAATTACCATTCCAAGGATACCAGGTATCTGTGTAACTGTAGGTACTTGTGTGTGTGATATGCATTTTATTCTTATGTATACAAGTTTAATTTGTGTTTCCAACATCCCTTATTTCACACGAAGAATTTTAAACAATGAACAATGGTATGAAGATATAGATATGGCAGATTCTAATAAGATATGTTGATGCTAACATATTATTCATTCATAGGAATGGTCATGACCTTGCATTCATGAGTTTTTATGAGATTCAACATTTTCTGACTATTTCTGATTCAGGGACATGACATTTCTAGGTTATATTACCTTAATCATCTTCTCTTTTAAGGAGGGCCATCATGCATACTGAATAAGCAATGTTCTTTTAGTTTTACAAAGGACAAGAAAGTTTTTTTCTTTTTCTTTTTTTAATATCCTCCTTGGAGATGTGGTATCTAAGTGAAAATTTTTGTTGAAAGGAGATTGTTTTCTTTCTTGTATTATACTCATATGTTGTGTGTGCACACACAGTATTTCCTAGTTGGTAGGTTTGAGAGATTACTCTCTCTTCACTCAGGGCTGCATGCTTGTCTACCACATCATAAGCATGTATGTACCTTTTTTAAATAAATGTATTTTGTCTATGAATAATAGCAGTAATAGTTGCTTTATTGCCATTAACTTTTGATAACTGACTTCTTTGGCCTTCTTCTTTTTGTTTGTTTTGTCACCAGGACAACTTGCTGCAATCTATTTAACATTCATTTGCCAAAATTAGTGTCTTGGTTAAAGGTGGCATTTGTTCTCTGCCGTGAGGTTCCCATACTTCTTCAGAAGGTCAAATTTTGTCTAAATTTTCTTTATCTTGATTTTTTTATGCCTTTTTGTCTTATTGCTTTTGCTGTCATCCTAGATATATTTAATAGTTTTAAATGTTTGGCCATTGCTTGATGGAAACTTGTTCTGGTGCACTTGAATTTCTAGAGGTATACTGTCTCCCTTTAGTAGATCCTTTTAACTGATATATATATTTAGTCCAAGTATCAGTTTCTCTTGCATAATAACACATTCCCCAGGAGATGGTCTGTCCATTTGCTTCTAAACTGGTGTATTTTTGTTGTTGTTGTCAATCCTGTGTTTTTTTCCCTTTTTTTTCTTAAAGCACAAATAGAGTCGCGGTTTTTTGTTCCACTCATGTTTCTCTAAATTATTTTTGAAGGACCCTAATCTCATCATTGTAGCCAAGACAAAAATCTGGTTAATTTGGTAGAAAAAGGGGTGGAGGCCATTTCATGCTGTGGAAACCACAAGACTTATTTAGTTTAATGTCTGGTTTTCTTTTTTAACGAGGTTGGCAACCGTAACAATGATTTCATACTTATTTTGTTCCAACTTCCAATATTTTATTTGTTAAATAAAAGTTATTAGGTCATTATTGTTTTTGTGATATTATCACGAGTGATTTCAACAGTTTACACCCACACTTGTCACAAGTAATGTTGGGAACCAGAAAATCAAGTCTCAATATAAAAAGTGTCAACGAAACATAGGGGTGACAAGATAGTTTTGGATAATCTGACTTTGCTTAAAGATATATTGGTAGCTTTTCAATTGATGTGAAAACTTCTTCCAGATTTATGATCTTTTTGACCACTGATATTTACCAAGAAAGCTCGAATGTTGAAAAAGGTGCTTGAAGATTTATTGGGGATTCGAATGGATTTGTTGACACAGATTCATCAGGTCCATATTTGTCTATTTTGGATTTGGAACCTAATATAAAGTTTAAGGAATTTTAGTTATAGTTTGTTTACTATCTAAGATGAATGGGTTTGTGTCTAATTCCCATTCGTGGATTTAAATAGGTCCTCATAACAATGATATATTTCTATCTAAATTTCCCTTATTAATTCATATACAAAAATGGGTTTTAGATTGGAATGGATTGCTATATAACTTTTTGCGTAGTATGGATTTCGTGAGTCAGATATGGGGATATGGAGACTTGTGTCCTTGTGAGTGAAACTGATTTGGACTTCTGCTTACAGGTTCAAGTTTGATTTAGTGTAGGTCCGGTTCTGTGCAAAACATACTGCATTGGACTTGAATTATTATGAATCTGCCCAAGTTGGATCCATTTTTACCTTGGCTTCCATGTGTTGTAATTTCAAGCATCTTCCTACTATTTTTGACTTTTGAACGCTCTTATGTTCTCCTCAAATTGACTTCCATTTTTACCTTAGCTTCCATGTGTTGCAATTTACAGGCTTCCTACTATTTTGACTTTTAAATGCACTTATGCTCTGAAGTTGACTTCCTTTCCTGTAATCATGAAGATGATTAGCCATTTACTTTTTTTTTTTTTTATATAACAGGTTTCTCAATTACTTGCTACCGTATATGTACTTTCTGCCTCAACTGAGCTTTTTCCGTTATTCTCTTCCTGCAAAGCACTCTCTGAAAATCATTGGGCTTCATATTTTCATCAAGCTTCACTTGGCACTCATCTAAGTTATCAGTTCTTTTCAAATATGACTGGGAGATGCAAAGTCCAACTTGTGGAGGCTGAGGTATGTCACAAGCTTACTTGTTTCCCTAACCAACTGGTGCACTTCTTGGACCAACTACTTGATATTGTGGATCACAAACATGTTGTCATGCATGCCAAGTTGTGTGAATCGTCCCCTTTATTTGATTTTATGTGCTCATCATTTTACCTATTTGTATTATCTATTTAGTGCAGGTTAGTTTTTTTTTTTCCCTACCTTTTCCAAGTATTTTCAGATAATAAACAGTTGCTTACAGCTTTAGGCTATACCTCCTTAAATATGCATGCAAAGTTTATACCTCTTGATTCTATATAATTGAAAAAACAGAAAGGAAGAAGAGAAAAAATTGTGTTATCTATTTAGATAGCAGATGAGATATGTGTAGTAGACTTTAAGGTCGCATATGAGGTCACTCTATGCATGATTTAATAGATAAAATTTTCGCTTAAAAGATATGGAGATTGAAGGAATTTTTTACTTGTTTCATTTCTTTTCCTTAGATTTTTTTTTTTTGGCTCTTTGTGACTATTACTTTATGGTTAGTGCAGTTTTCACTTCCACATCAAACATTCTCAAATTATATGTTCAAGAAACTTGAGGCAAATGTTCTATAAATTACAATATAGCTGTCAATTGCATCTTTGAGGATGTTTGCAGAAAATTTAATTGGGATTTTCTTTTTTACTATTTATGAGATAGTTGAATACTAAAATCTAGGTTCATAGAAATATGCATCACAAGTTTACATTTGAAAGACTTGTTTTTATTTTGCCTATGTTGGACAAATATATGAAAGAAATTCAGAATCTGGAAAATCTATTCCAATGGAATACATATTGTTCCAATTGAGTTCCAAGGTCTTCAATCATTTAACTGAAGTTGTATAGTTGCCCTTCCTCCCTGCTACTGTCTGTTCTGACAGCAGCGGTAAATAGTTTTAATTTCTTTTCCTCTGCAGGAAATTTCTTGCTCGCTTAGGAAATGAACAATCATTTGAAAATTTGCTGTCCATACCCCATTGTACATGTTACATTTGTTTGTTAACTAGTTGTAACAGGAATATTGTTATCTACAAGACTACAACACATGTTTTGCCCTACAGATTAGCATACCTATTTTGCAATTATTCTTTTCAATAGCTGCTTTCTGTTTCTTCTGTGTATAATTAGCCGATACTGTTTCATAGTTTATTAAGTGCTATTTTCAGGGCTCATATGTTCCTGGCTCAACTTGCAGTGAAGAAACAAGCAACCAGCTCAGGTTATAGCTGCTGCTTTTACAGAGTGAAACACCAAATCACACTCTCTAACTGAATCAGTCTGTTTTTCCTGCTGCAGGCTTGCACCTGACTCTATTCAAGATCTTGAAGAATTTGTAACAAAATTCTTTGTTGGCCTTCCTGACATTACAGTGGTTTGTATAAGTTTGCTTGGAGGTGCTTATGCTAGTCTACTAAAGGATTTGCTGCTTTATCCTACATATGTCCATGCATGGATGCTAGTGTCGCGCATGAACTCTACGAGTCAACCTGTTGTTTTACTTCTGCCAGTGGATCCTGTTATAGAAGGTATTTTGCTTAACAGAGCAATCCAAATTCACAGCATCTCACACAATACTAGTACTTGTTAGTTAACATTGTAAATAATCTGCAAAATTGTAGCAGAAGCCTCAGACGATGATGCTAACTCTGATAGTGGTAAGCTTTGGAAGAGCAAGGATGTGGATAAACATTGGCACTGTCCCTGGGGTTCCACTGCGGTTGATAATGTAGCTCCTGTGTTTAAGCGGATATTGGAGGAGAATTACTTATCATCTTCGAAGTTTCCTTTAGAAGATACAAAAAGGAATAGGACATTATGGTGGATGTGGAGAAAGAAGCTTGACTGTCGTCTTGGTAAATTTCTGAGGTAGTTACCACTCTCTTTTATATTTGAATTCCTCGTTTATATATGTAAGCTTCTTACTCTGTTTGGACTTGTATGGACACATTAGTGATTTAGGAATAGGCAAACGTAGCTGGACATTGTTCCCATTTTTCTTCTCTAATTGATAGATTTTAGTTTAGGTAATAAATAATTTTTAAGTTACGCTCTTCTATTAATGGCCTTTGAGAAAAAATTTCACTGCATTTCATAATTTTAACCTAGCTTTGGGTATTCAATTTTGAGAAATGTTATAATGGTTGGTACTTGCTTGATGTCTTTCACCAGGAACTTAGAAGATTCATGGTTGGGTCCCTGGAAATATGTGCTTTTGGGAGAATGGTCTAACCGTAAGCGCCTGGACTTGGTACATAAGAAACTGATGTGTGATCTAAAATCTAAGTGCAAACTGGACGTAAATGAGACTCTTCTTAAGGTTATTCTTGGAGGCTCCAAGTATGACTTTGAAGGAGAAGCATGTATTTCACAGCTATGCTTAAGGGGAGGTTGTTATGTTGGTAGAGTAGGATGTTTTGATGAAGCAAAGTGCGGGACATCGTCTAATGCATTCTATGGAGCCAACAAACAGTCTGAGTTGGCCTTCCAACTAATACTGGAAGCAATGAGCGAGCTTGAAGGGGAAGACTCTGTAAATAGAGAGCCAATAATTCTAGTGTTGGACTGTGAGGTGCAGGTGTGTCTTTGATTTTACATTTTTCGTCATAGTTTTGCCGAGCCAGAAGTTAATATTGAAAAGTCTTGTGTTTGATTTTTCCACCTAAAGGATTTTGGAATTAACTTCAGTCAACCTAGTGACCTGAAAAAGTTATTTTTTTCCTGGGCAGTAAGTTAAGTAATTGAATATAGGGTTTTGGGGTCTTAAAATTCCTAAGCTATATTGCATACTCGTACATGTCTTCTCTACAAAGTGTTTGCCCAGAATGAAAATGCCCTAATTGATTACTCATGATTTCTTCATCTGTGGTCTTTGACATGTATTTGTAAGTGAAATTTGTTGTTTTAGGGATGTCTTTCCTTTGCTTGCCTAGGAAAACTAAGCACTCAATGCATTTCTGGACCTTCTCTGCTTTTTTTATTGTACCCTTTTGGGAATGAAGGGATGATTTATCCTTTATTTTTGTACCCTTTGTTTTTAAACAATTTCATTGACTTTAACAGATGCTTCCATGGGAAAATTTACCAATATTAAGAAACCAGGAGGTTTATCGCATGCCTTCTGTTGGCAGTATCTCTGTAGCACTTGATAGAAGCCATCACCATCAAGAGCAAGTTGGGAAGATTGTTGCTAGCTTTCCTCTGATAGATCCCTTGGATGCATTTTACCTGTTGAATCCCAGTGGTGATCTCAGTAGCACACAAGTTGAATTTGAGAACTGGTTTAGAGATCAAAACTTGAAGGTAATTTCCTGGTTGCTTCTTTGGTCATAAAAGAAAATGAAAGATTATTAGAATAAATAATATAGTTGTACTTTGTATGGCATTGTGCTCTTCAGACAGCATACATTCATACATACATAACAGTTACAAATGTACTAGTATTTTTTTTTACATCTGTACATATATGCATACATGCATTTATACTTCTGCTCATACATCCCGTCTTTGGGCAGTGCAATAGAATCAGTTTTTGAGAACATTGGAAGGTATTCCTCATCAAGCTATATATGAAATTAAATACATTGCATAATTTGTTTGTTTCTCATGTAAATTACCACCACAGGGGAAGGCTGGATCTGCACCAACAGCTGAAGAATTGGTTGTAGCCTTGAAAAGCCATGATCTCTTTATTTATTTTGGCCATGGAAGTGGTACACTCGATTAAACATATTAATCACTTTGAGTTCATACATGTTTATCCATTTCATTCCTTATGTCACTCTTAGTTTGATTTACAAATTTTCCCTTCAGTTATGTTGAATTTTAATTATCTATGGTGGTACAGGAGCACAGTACATTCCCAGGCATGAGATTCAAAAACTCGAAAACTGTGCTGCTACTCTCCTGATGGGATGCAGTAGCGGTTCTTTGACACTGAATGGGTGTTACATTCCACAAGGTACTCCACTATCCTATCTGCTAGCTGGTTCTCCTGTCATTGTTGCCAATCTATGGGAAGTGACAGACAAGGATATTGACCGATTTGGAAAGGCCATGCTTGATGCTTGGTTGAGAGAAAGATCCAATCCTTTGGGTTGTGCCCAGTGCAATTTAGTAGCGGAAGAATTTGAGGCCATGACCATAAGGGGCAATAAAGGTAATGGAAAGAGGAAAGCCCAAAGGAAGAAGTCACCTGAAACTTGCGAAACAAGTTCGTTTAAGGACTTCTGTGACCATAGACCAAAGATTGGATCATTCATGTCTCAGGCCCGTGAAGCTTGCACACTCCCCTTCTTGATTGGGGGATCACCAGTATGTTATGGTATCCCAACGGGTATAAGGAGAAATAAGGATTTGTAGCACCTCTAAGAAGTGTGATCTCCATATCTGCTCAATTTTTCCCTCTTAGCTCCAATTCTTTAGGAGACCATTTCATTTCAAACCAGCGGGGGGCAGGAAGATTTGGCTAAGATTGGCTTTTCTTACATATAGCACATAGTGAGCCGAGCATTCTTGGCCTACCAAGCGAAACTGGTGGTTCCTAGGTCACGACCGTTTGTTCCATTAAAGAGCATTTTTGTAGTGTCTTTGGTTGTCTTATGCAGTCTTTAATCCTTAACATTTCCTTTCCCTTCTTTCCCTTAACTGTAACATACTGTTAGCCCCCTGTGAAAGCCCTCTCTTCACTAAGCTATGCCCAATATTCCCACAGATTTGATAATTGTATACGTTGTAAATGAAAAGGAATTCCCTGTTTTAGCTTGCTTTTGTGTCTTGTTCATTTGATAAAATATTGCAGCGTGTAGCCTAGTAGTCAAAGGGTGGGCTTGGATGTGCCGTAGACTTGTACATCGTGAGTTCAATTCCGCACTAGGACCTCCCCTGGATTACCCGATGCACAGTTCCGGCAGAGATAGGGTTGTGTATCCGGGGTTTTACTCTCTAAGGGTGGGTCCATAAGGCACTGCCTTGATGGGGTTCCACGTCATTAAAAAAATAAAATTGGAAGTGTTGGCTGATCAGAGTATTTATTAGTTCAGCAATATCCACTATAGTAACTTTACAAGGATCGCTCACTATATTTAAGATGTTCAATATTTCAAATTGAGTTTCTCTTCACTTCTGCTGTCCAAGGATATAAACCAGTTTGTAACTAAAGTTTGGCTGGCATTTCCATTCTGTTATTTCTTTTCCCCAAGTTTGAATGCTTTGTGATGTAAATCGGTTGGTACTTTTTACCTAAAAATGCATGTAAGGATCTGAAACTTTATTTTAACCTGGAAAATATGATCAAATGCCTTTTACCATGTAAAGAAGTTTAGTGGGGATGGTATGGGAAAATAAGCTTTTCACATAGAAACCTTTCTTGCGATGGTGATAATTTTTTTTTTTTTTTTTGGGGGGGGTTTAAACTGTTAGAAAAACGGATTGGAAAAGTAATTCTTAGAAACAATTTGGAGTAATTATGTTGCATTTTCTGTAACATTGAAATTAGGAACCAATTTGTGCTGTGTTTGAATTGGGGCTACTACGTGGTGACGTATTTTTTTCTGCTCTAATCTTTTTTTCTTTTTCTTTTTTCTTTAGGTAAGATAAATTTCATTAAAACTAAATTAAATTCATGAGGTCCCAACAAATGCCCCCAATAAAGTCATTACAGAGCTCAGGAAACCATTAAAGAAAAAGAGAAATAAGCCAATGAATTGATTCATTCCAATGTTTTTTTTGCTTGAAGACTAAGAAATGGTCTTTGGATCGGATGCCATAACAGGGGAGATTGCTTTGAGATGGATTTCACTCATACTTCTAGTTCTCACGTGCATCTCCTTCCTCTTCACCTTTTCCTCTATTTGTCCATGCCAATTACCAGGTGCCCCTCTTTTTTGCTTCATGATCCGATATCCTCCGTGCAATAACCGTCGAGTCATATTAACTGAATTTTAACTTGTTTGTCACTCGCAGTTTATTAATTAAGGCTCTAGAGGGACTTCAATATTTTAGCCACTAGTTTGTTCAATCAGCTTAAAGATTTTTCTGTCATGGATGCGAGATATTTTAGTTTAAAAGAGTACCAAAAAAGAGCCCCGAACTATTTTATTTTTGCATCAAAGCTTTTATAGTTTGTGCCTGAGATGCACCGGACTGTTTAGTACAATTAACCATTCATTGACCTCAATTACCGATTTTCTCATCCCAGTTCTCCTACACTATCCCCTTCTCCAAGAAGACCAATTGCTGAGAGACTTGAGCAATTACTTCTTGAACAAACTAGCAAGTTCACCCTTCTCATACATGGATGTCAGAATATCGCAACCCCCAACCAATTCACCATTCACAAAGATCTGCGGGAATGTCGGCCAGTTACTATACTTCTTCAGTGTCTCCCTCAATCCATAATTATACTCTTCATCGAGCACATCAACACTTTCATAATTCACCCCCTCGCTTTCAAGGATGCCAACCACCCTCTGCGAGAATCCACAAAGTGGTGCACTTCTTGAGCCCTTGATGAAGGCCACCACCTTGCTCTCCTTTACCAACTTATCAATGAGTTCCTCCATAGGGACTGTTAGTTCAACATGACGGCCGGGTGTCAGCCGAAGATCAGCCTTCTTCTTTGGCGGCTGCCGGACCCAGGTGGTGTTTCCTGTTTCATTACCTGGTGGGACCTTTCCAGTGGCTTTTATGTGTTCTTCCATCCATGATTTCCAAGCTTGGGTAAGAGCTGTTCTTTCAGGATCATCCACTACCCCGACCTACACTAGAAATTTTTGCAAATAAAGTCACTGATAGGCAAATATATAACTCTCTTAATTATTGTGCATGAATGTAGACATTGCTATTAGAGCATGCTGTTAACAAATAGAAAACATAGTAGGTAAACTCACTTGTATCAGTCAGTCTCATTATTGGGAAAAATCTTTTAAAGATCGAAGTTTGTGAATGGATATGATATTTAACAACCAATTACTGTTAATTGCATTGGATGATTTGTAGATATCTGAAATCTCAATAAAAGGTGGAATTTCTTATGGTTCTATTATTTTGATTTTTAAGTACCATCACACTCATCAGAGATTGTGAGATCAAATCCTAGAACCCGTGAATTCGGCAGGGTACGCAGATATTTGCGGGAGGGACATCATCAGAGGCAGGTATTTCGAATGTTCAGCTTGGACACAACAGCCAAATCATGCTTCAGTGGAGCTTAAGCATCATTGCAGCTGAAACATTCTTTCCCAAGTTTGGGAATAGTAAGTTCAACCAAGCTCAACCCGACGACTATGATGATGCTGATGGGTTCTCGTCACAGATTTTGGCTTGAGGGTTACTGGGGAAAGAGAAATTCAGTTTTGTCCAACTTGTAATAACTTCTCAGCCTATCAGTGTCTAAAAACATTCCCAAATTACTCCTACTCAATTAGAACCATAGTTCACAAGCAATTAGCTAACGTCAATGCCAATCCAAAGGCCACGACCACAAGAAGCTTGCTACATGCACTATATAAGCAAACAATGCTACCATTAAAACGCTACCGTATCCTCTCTCCCTTATAGAATACTCACAAAGCTATCATTTCAAAATGCGAAACTTCACTATTAAAATAATCTCTAGGGTAAGAAATTAGGGCAAAATAATTTTGCGAAACCATAAAAATGGAATACCTTGACGGAGCAGCAGAGCTCCGGCACCGATTTCCTGTGAAGAGTAACGCTCGCCGCAATATCCCGTGATATGCCAATGAACTGAAGCTCCTCGCTCTGGTCGTAAACGGCGTAAACGCCGGCACAGGACGGAAACTTTCCGGCGAAATCATCTGCTTCCTGCGGCACGGCGACTAGCTCTGTTTCCGATAGGTTCTTGTGAGCTACAGTTATTGTTAAGGCGCGAGGTTTAACTGTGCTGTTGGATTTCAGAGAAATGGAAGGGAAAGTGAGGGAAGGTCTGGGGTGTGAATAGAGTGAAAGTTTAGGGGCATTTTGGGGAGAGCGAGAAGAACGTGAGCAGAGAGAAGGGGAAGTGCGAAGCGGAGAGAGGTTGATTGTTGCCATTGAGGAAGAGTGAACGGAGGTTAGAGATACAACCTCGGTGAGCCTATCGGGTTCAACTGCTAATACGGGTGCTACAGCTAATCAGCGAACCCCTTCGGCTTCTTTGGACCTGGAAGAGTGGGTTGGGTTTGATTTGAGTAGGCCCACCAGACTTATGAAAAGGTTTCTCGGTATTGGACACGTGGGACACTTAGATCATAACATACGACAATGCCTTCGAATCCGACGTTTATGGTGGCACGCTCTATCCTATGGGTTGTTTTATTATGAGACTCGAACTTATGTTATGATGTAGTGCTCGACTCTAATACAAAATAATATAAACTTTAAGTAAAACTCACTCTTGACATCCGGTTTGTCAGGAAAATGTGTATAAAAGCTTATATAAATATGATTAAAATTATACTTAAACAATGTCGGGGACAAAACTAGGAATTGTAATCGATAGGGTGAAAGCATGAATGAATAATATATTAAAATAGGGGGCCAAAGAATGAATAATAAATATATTAAAATTGAAGATTAAATTAACATATAAAAAATAAAATTAGTGTCAATTCAATGTTAACAAAATGTAAGCAAAAGAAATTGGAGTATCAGAGGTTGACGGTCATGCATTATCAACATTGACTTATGAACTTTGTGCATTTTTTTATTTTGAAAAAGTCAACAAATATTGTATTTGACTTTTCCATCATTTACGATTAAATTTATATGACCACGATAGGGTATTTATGTAAGAAAGCACGATGAACAATAAAATATAATAACTTTCATATCACTATAACGGTTTATATTTCGTTTTCAGAATTAATAACAAAATGCAAGTTAATTAAATAACAATAACCAAGCGTTTAACAGCTTAATATGATAAAATAAAGATCAAATGGCATGAGACTAAACATAATTGATTAACCAACAAAAAAAAAATCATTGATATAGAGTTTAGATCTATTTCATCTAGTGTATAGTATTCTTCATGGTAAAAACTCATCAGAATAATACTAGAATTTTTATATTTAATAATAAACAAGAAAATGCATTTTATAATTAACAAATAAATAAAATATTGGACAACCGTACTTAAAAATTATTGCTATAGTTTGGAAAATGTTAAATTAGAAGAGTCACAACGCTATTCCTATTTCCTAAAGAGTTTGAGACCACTTTTTTTTTTTAGCCCGTTTGGAACTGAGAGGTTGGGACTAGCTTTATATAGTTGGACTACCTTTTAATGGCAAGCGCAAACAAAAATTCTTTAGCCCGAAAATATAAAATAAGACAAATTTATAAATAATCTTGTAAAAGTGGAAGGAGGCCATGGTCATGCCTGTCCCGGTGTCCCCATATGAAACATTTAGGAATGTATCAGTGCGTCAAACACTCATGCAGTGTGCAGAAATTTTATAGAGAGTTTTATATTTGAGAAAAGTGTATATGTTTCTTTCAAATTGCTTTTTTTTGGTTTTTTAGGGACTCTCAAATTATTACTTAATTGACAGTGTCTTTTTTAAATTATTAAAAAATTGTCAATGTCCCATAAACCGACAAAAATACAAAACTGACCTTAAAAATTTTTCAATAAAACAAAAATACCCATATAAATTAAAAAATAATAATAATTTTTTTTTTATAAAATTTTAATTTTAAAAAAATGAAAACTTGTTATTTTATCTTTTAATTTTTAAATTTGGTCACCCTTGATTTTTCTGTTTTTTTTTTTTTGGTTTCTTTTTGTTTGAATTTTTAGTTTTTTTTTTTTTTTATTAAGGTTATTTTCGTCATTGAGAGGATATCGACAATATTTTAGTAATTTGGAAATAATATTATCCAAATTAATATTTTTTTTTTAAAAACATTATCGTTTGGACGATAATCCGAAGAATACGTAGACTACAACTTTTATCTTTTGACCTGTGGATGTGTAGCCCTCTTGTCGTAGTGATATTTGCTTAGGGTTGACTGGTGCACTGCACAGATATAAATTCATCATAACTTGTAGTTCTATACTCCTCAAAGTGAAAATTGCAACTCTCTGACAGCCTAAAGTTTGGCAAGCCACATTAAATTCTTGTGTACTTTTTTTATTATTATTTTAATAAATATTATTGATCACATTGAAAAACAAAAAAAAAAAATCAATCAGAGCAAAACTATACAAAATCAGAGATGAAACTACGATAACACCACTTCAAAATACAATCTGGGATACAATCTATCCAAAGACACGGACTACCCTGCAAAAGACCTAATTGAGCCAATAAATGAGCTGTCGAGTTTTCCTGTCTCTTTATATGACAAGTATCCCAATCATTAAAATCATTCAAAACACTTTGAATATCTTTAATTACATGCCCATATTAACATCAATTATAATACAGCGATTCGTCAGGATTTTTCTACTCAAGCTGTTGTTTGTCAGGATTCTCGAGGGATCATTATTGGCTATTCTACTATTATCAACCCTCCCTGTTATCTAGTTTTTGGCGAAGCCATAGCAGCTCTTCTAGCTTGTCGTTTGGCTTTATCTGTGGAGCTTCCGCATTTCATCTTAGAAGGTGACTCTCTTGTTGTCACGTTATCTTTTCAGAATCTTAATCTCACACAAAATGACAAAACTGGAGAATTTTGTCTGTTATATCTCATATTTTCTCTGATACACTAACAACAACTAGCTGATCAGCTAGTCACGTTAACCGAAGTGCAAGCTTCTGTACCTATTATGTAGCAAACTAAGCCGCAACTAGGTTCACATCTAACTACATTCTCAATTATTCCTATCACTTTGAATCCTTTCCTACCAATTTTGGAAAGAAATTCCAGGTCTTAGCTTGTGATGGATTGATAGCCTCTACCACAATTAAATTTTTGTGTACTTGTATGCGCTTGTTCTTTTAACTCTTCTTTATTTTCTTCTTTTTCGTTCCACAACAAATCCAACATTAATTAGAACTGTTTCCACACGTCTATTAAATACGTACACAGTTTATTAGGCCAAATCCATTTTCAAGAGAGATCGGCACCATCTTTACATAATTCGCTGGGACCGAATTTTAGTTGTACTTTTTAATGGTTCGACAGCAACAATCAAGCATGTGACATGTGAAAAGAATGGCCACAAAATTGTGGATTGCTTTGATTTGTAAGCAATGATTACTTTACATTAATGTGTATATATATATAGTTATATACCAAATATTTTTATTGGTTATACATTGCTGTAGTGACAATTAATTCTTTACAATCATTATTTCCCAGCATCATCTTTCAACCCTTTCAAAAAAAATAAAAAATAAAATAAAAAATCATCATCTTTCAACAAATAGCCGACCCTTAACAGCCTGGAATGGGATCTAATAATTAATGATTATGGTTTGATAAAATATTTTCAATTACTTACTTCTCATGACCCAGTGGATTGAATTGATTAACACAAAAGTACTGGAAGATGGCATGATATTCTTTCGTAATTAGTGGCACACTTCGTAATGATTAAATTTATTATTTTTTATTTTAAAAAACAGAATTTAATTTTTTATTTTCATGCTATTGCAATTTAATTCTTCAATTTTCATTCGTTTTTACAATTAAGTTTTTAAGTTTTCATTTAATTTTAAATAAATTCATTGCTAACTTACCATCCAATTAATAAACTAGCTAGTTGCCATATCAGACCACTCAATTAATGGCACGTGGCTCTTGTTTGACACGTCATGTGTCAATTGTATGTGCCAAGTGACAAAATTGACCGACCACCTCTCTTTTTAATCAATGTGTGCGCTTTTAACTCTTTTAATTTTTTTTTTATTTAGAGTATATTTGTAATTTAAAATAATTGTGTCATGTGACACGTATAGTTGGCACATAATGTGTCAAATGAGAGCCACATTACATAAATGATTGATCTAACGTGGCATGCCGTTAATTAATTTGGCGATAAGCTGACAAAATAACCTATTTGAAATCATATGAAAATTTAAAGGTAATTTTATTTATCGAAATTAAAAACTAAAGAATAAAGACTAAATTAAAGTGACATGAAAACTTAACGATTAAATTTAGTTTTTTTCATTTCTTATTATTTAAGCTTTTGAAACAAGTGGCGATTTACTACAGTATTAAAGTAAGGTGCAAGTGCTAAAGTATTGATTAAATATCTAGATTTAGTCATTCCTATAAACTTAAACTTTTAGGATAAATGGTGATTAAACGTGATATCAGAACATAGGTTCTGAATTTTAACCCTTGTCTTCATTAATTCACTCCTCATTTTAATAAAATAGTTCACGTGAGGGGCGAAGCCACCTTGTGCCTTGGGGGGACCTGCCCCCCCCCCAAGGCCCAAGATGGTCCCAAAAAAAATTAAATTAAATTTTATCTCTAAATTTTTTTATTTTTTATTTTTTTAGTTTTGTCCTTCAAAATCTCAAATTCTAGCTCCACTCTTGTTTCACGTATTTGGTCTCACCTATTAAAAGAGAGTTTAAATTCACAAGTCACATGAGAGGAAGAGTGTTAAAGTATTTAAGCTTATAAAAAATGGTAAATAATCATTTAACTGTTACTTTAATTAACATGTAAAATATTAATTAAATAATTAAATTTAATTAATATTTTTTTATGGCTTAAATGTCAGAGATCGATAAGTTTAAGGTGGTCAATTCAATCTATGTCCGAACAACCTCAACTAATTAACCTTATATTATAGCTAAGGGACAGAGAGAGCCAGGTCGAATTTGGATCTATTGGAAATTAAGGACGGGCAGATTTCTATAATCGGCTTATATCGATCATTAGTGGAAGACCTTTCTTATGGTCTCCAATCTGCGTCACCCATATATCTGTGTAACTGTTCTCCACAAACCTGCCGGCTCCTTACTATTCAGTGATTAGACCCTCGGCCTTTCTCAGTGGCCACGAATCTTTCAAGGACACAAAGATATGTGAATAGAAGTCAAGAGAGAGAGAGAGAGAGAGAGAGAGAGAGAGAGAGTTCCTCTCTCGATCTAGCAACAAATTACCAAGTCGATCCCACCTAATATTGGCTCTAAAAGGTCAACATGATGGCCATAGCACAGTGGTTGGGCCGTCACAAAAGCTTACGCTATAAGCCTAAAAAGATATAGGGAGCCCGAGAGATGTTAGCCTTTCAACTCTTGCCGCTAACCTCCATTATACTTTGCAAAGGATAAATAACCCAACAATACATGGCTTTAGCTTTACTCTTACTCAAAAACCCCTTAAAAATAAACCCCTGCAACAAGTCCTCATCATTCTGTTGCGCCACAAGTTCATTCTCTTGCTCCTCCCAAGAGTTTAGCAGCCACAATGAAATTACCTTCCAGAGGAAGGCCACCTCTTCCCATTATTATTGCCATGGTCGTCTGTTCTTTTGCCTTCATAGCTCTCTTCTATACAGAAACGGTTACTTTTCTTTCTCCCAGATCCATTTTCAAGCGTAAATATTCCTGCTCCAGAAAAAATGCTGCCAGAAAATCTAGTAAGGTTTTCTAATTATTGATGTTTCTTTCTTTCCTTCCGCAATTGATTGATTCTAAAGTTGTAATGTCATTTTCCGTTAACACGTACAGATGACAGAAATGCAGAGAATGATGTGGATGAGTCCCTTGTTGATGATAGGTTCGAGTTTGACGCAGAGGAATGCAATGTTGCTAACGGAAAGTGGGTGTTTAACAGTTCAATCAAGCCCTTATACTCAGACAGAACCTGCCCGTATCTTGATAGGCAAGTTTCTTGTGTCAAGAATGGACGGCGGGATTCTGACTATCGTCACTGGGAATGGCAGCCAGAAGATTGTACCTTGCCTAGGTTGATATTTTAAATATTTTTTTATACAAGTTTTATCAGAATGCATGGAAAACAAATTAATTAAGCACGTTAATTATGAGTGGATGACATTCAGGACTTATACACACACTTCTGTATGGGATTCTATTTATCTAATATATATATATATATATAGAGCTATTTTGATGGCTTTAATATTTATAGGTTTAATCCAGAGCTCGCTCTTAAGAAACTGCGAGGAAAGAGGCTATTGTTTGTAGGAGATTCACTGCAACGTGGCCAATGGCAATCTTTCGTCTGTATGGTCGAATCCATCATACCTGAGGACAAGAAGTCCATGAGGCGTGGCCGTTCCCTTTCAGTCTTCAAAGCCAAGGTATAGACGATTGATTTCTGTAAGGAAAGCAAGAAAGGAAATCATTCATTTCCTCCCATAGTTTTTCCCTCATCCTTTCATTTTCTCCTAATCCTTCTCTCAATTGGATATGTGAGCCTAGGTGTATCTCACACAAGATTCTTTAGTGATTTTGAAAAGTAGATAGATTGAAAAAAGGTCATGCAATTTAAGTGACGTGATAGTGAAAATTAATTTTTAATATATTTTTTCACAAATCCTTACCGATTCTAAGGGTGCGTTTGAGATCGTGATTTTGTAGACAATAAGTACGATTTTAAACCAAATCGTAGAGTATAAATCGTTTAGGAACTGCGTTTTTTTAAATTGCGATTTAAAAATGCAAAAAATTTGATTTTTTAAATCGTAAGTAAGATGATGTTTTTTTTAAAACGCAGAATTTTAAAGGCTAATTTGTGATTTTGCAAAACGTTTAACTGTATTTTTAAAAATCACTTTTTCAAATCGTACATTTTAAAATCGTTATTTTAAATCACACTTTTTGAAATCGTAAACCCAATTTTCACTGCCTTCGTATAATAATTCACTAAATAAGATTATTCTAAATTTTTTTGCCAAATTAACTAAGTTGGAATTTATTTTTATTATTATTACAAAAAACTCTAAGCAGCTTCTAAATGATGTCATAGAGTGCTAAGTTGAAGCAAATTTAGAGCTTATAAATTAAAAAGAGGCCGGTTTGTGGTAAACAGAAAGCTAATCTCTGCCACCCATCCTTCAGGAATATAATGCTTCAATTGAATTCTATTGGGCCCCATTTCTTGTGGAGTCCAATTCGGATCTCCATATTATAGCAGATCCAAAGAAGAGAATACTGAAAGTGGATTCTGTCAAAAAGCATGCCAAAAGTTGGGTAGGAGTGGATATCCTCGTCTTCAATACATACGTTTGGTGGATGAGTGGTCTTAGACTCAAAACACTGTAAGTTCTCTTGGAACTAACTAATATATTGATCATATATAATTAAGTTTCAGCATTATTATTGAGTGACCTTAAATCAAGCTAAAATGTCTGCACTTTGAGCTCAGATGGGGATCGTTTGCAAATGGGGAAGAAGGGTATGAAGAGCTGGATACACCAATTGCTTACAGAATAGGTTTGAAGACGTGGGCCAACTGGGTCGACTCAACTGTTAATCCCAATCACACCCGTGTCTTCTTCACCACCATGTCCCCTACACACACCAGGTCTCTCTCTCTCTCTCTCTCTGAGCGTTTCTCATGTACTTTTAAAGAAGCCATTTAAAACAAACTCTAGTTACAAATTGTAAGTTTGATGATAGATTGGTAGGATTCATTGCAAAACTTGAAATATTGAAGGTTGCAAATTGCATGGTACAAATATTTAAAGGATCGATGGAGATGTAGTTTTCTCAAACTAAAACTATGCATCTTGGAACAAATATTTCGAGCAATTTTGATCCCTTGCATCTCCCATCGATCTCCAGCCACCGTCCACTGCTTTTGATTTGAAGAATTCATTGAAATAAGAGGTGAATACGAAATAATGTTGAAACTAAAGATTTTTACTTTAATATCATATTAAATTTCTACTTATTAAACACTAGCATATATAAAATGTTATTCTTGCTAATGATTTTATTCAATTCTAATCTCTTCTCTTCAGAAGCGAAGACTGGAATAGAAAGAATGGAACCAAATGTTTCAATGAGACAAAGCCAGTCATGAAAAGGAAGCACTGGGGAACCGGTTCCGATAAGCGAATAATGAGCGTCGTAACAAATGTTGTGGAGAAAATGAAAGTTCCCGTTACGGTCATCAACATAACACAAATCTCCGAATACCGGATTGATGCCCACGCATCGATTTACACAGAGACCGGGGGTCGACTGTTGACTGATGAGGAGAAAGCTGACCCATTACACCATGCAGATTGCATCCATTGGTGTTTGCCAGGAGTCCCAGACACTTGGAATCAAATCTTTTTGGCACATTTGTAGGAAAACCAAAAAATCTACACCGATACTCCATGTGTTTTTGTCACAACAAGATGTCGATTATACATAGCTTTTGATTTCTTTGTTCCAAATCCTTTGATTTGCAGCAGAAAACAAAAATTCTGGCCAAATTGTAATTCAAAATGCAACTCCTTTGATTTGATTCGGCCCTTCATTTTTTACATTTTTCAAAATGCAACTCTTATCTTCTCGTGGTTTCAAAACATATAGATATTATATATAAGCTACCACAACACTGCTGAGGAGGATATGAACATGGATCTGAGCTACCACGACAAACCAAGACTTTCATTCAAGGAATATCTACTGCAGAGTATAAAGAGAAGAGAAATAATTTTTGTACAATTCTTGACATGATTTTTGTACAACTCCTACAACTTTTTTTCATATAACTATTGGATTTGTTTTCCTATATGTGAATTCTAAATATGAAATTTTTAAAGTTGTACGGAAGTTGTAAACGTGTCATATTTCTAAAGATATTTCAGTCTCTTTTATAGAAATTGTGATTCTTCCCAACTCTGTTTTTTAACATTTCAGTTGTGTAAACTCTTTTGTTCATTGTAAACGTGTTTATATATAGAACGAACACCAAATTAAAGTGCGAATCACATTTTCATACGGGACACTTTCTATAATTTCGTTTAAAAACGAGTGTTTGACCTGCAAAATTGTGAGACCAAATGAATTCTAAGTATTCACAAGTCAAGCATAAGCAAGTAATAAACATTATGCCAAAAAAAAAACTCACTGCTCGCAAAACTGCAACATTACATGTCAAAAAAATTCTTAAAAATAAGCAAGAGTACTTATGAAAGAGAATAAAAGGAGCAGAAGACACAAACTCATGTTTAAGAGAGCCATTTGCAGGACATGTTTTATTAGTACATAAACTCATGTTTAAGTCCACGTCTAACTAATTAATGTAAGATTTTTCAATATATCACTCTTACATCCAAGCTAGCCCTAAGAACACAAATTGGTCTAATACATGGAGCCGAGAAATAAATAAAATAAAATGGGACTATGATACTAATTATGACGTTAGATATCTAATCCAAAAGCTTAATCTATTGAAAGAAGCTAGAGGCTCAATTAATACACAAACCATATATTCTAAATTCCACCCTAAACCAATACGAGCTCTGATCATACAGTATCAATAAACAATAAGAGGTCTGAGGTCACACTTAAAAATGCATGTTTCATATCTTAGATTTTGTATGATTTAAGAAAAAAAAAAATTAACTTTCAACATTAAAATATATTGTTCTATAAAATAAAATTTGATTTTTTCTTTGTAATTTTGTTTTATTTTCTGAAACAATCACAGTGGCGCCATTAGTCGGTACTTGTAATAAATTTTCTATCACCTACAATACACCATTTTGAGAAGATATTTCAGGGCAAAAAAATTGGAAGAATGGGTATATATTTCAATCATTTTTGCTTTGGTGTATGTTATTAGGATTGTCGAGACTATATGATTTAGTGAAAAGTAAAGAATAATTGAGAAAAAATTACACACAGTTTACGTGGCTCCGGTCTATTCCACTCATTTTGCTT
Source organism: Alnus rubra (assembly GCA_028654335.1). NCBI lineage: Eukaryota > Viridiplantae > Streptophyta > Magnoliopsida > Fagales > Betulaceae > Alnus > Alnus rubra. The sequence goes on along the minus strand of JAJPGS010001499.1, from coordinate 697,491 downwards.
ATGCTTTAGTCAATTTGTTATGTTCACCCATTTGACTTTTGTATTAAAGAGTTAGAGTCCAATGTTACTTTTTTATTCGAAATACGACCAACATCTCTAATAGTGTAAAAAAAAAAAGAATTGGTTTAACCAAACAAATACAAGATCAGAACAATAGTCTTATTATTTTATGATTTTTTTTTTTTTTTTTTTTTAACAAATTCCTTCATATTATAAAACCACCAACAATAATTGGGATCAAAACATAGGGACAACAAGTTCCCTAATTACAATATCATAGATCTAGGGAGAAATTTCTTCTATCCAGATTGAGTCTACAATATGGGTGACAGCCGTTCGGGCTAATCCGTGAGCTGCAGTATTGGCCTCACGTTTGACATGAACTATGTTCGCCAACCTAAAAGACTGCAAACCTGATTTTATACCGTCCAAAATATGGCCATATTTGCTCATGTTGGCCAAATTTGTCGAACATTCTTTAACAACCTGCAGGGAGTCTCTTTCAAAACAAATATAAAAAAAACCCAAACTCCTTACAAAAAAGGATTGCTTGAAGAGCCGCCCATGCTTCAGTCATTGTGGGATCTATTGCAAGAAAGAAAGTGGTACTGCGGCCAGCCAAAACAAATCCCTCACAATCTCGACAATAATGCCCACTCCAACTTGTCCCTCTTGTGCCTTCACAGCCGCATCCCAGTTTGCTTTTAAAAAACCACTAGGTGGTGGCTTCCAAATAGGTAGTGATAGATTTTCTTGCAGTATAATACCCCCATTTTCTTTGTCATTAAACATGTGAAACTCCTCCACACTCACCTTTGCTTCTTTGAATAATTGAACAAGATGAGTAAAAAAACCCCCATAAACTACAGAATTCCTCCGCAACCAGATTTTACGAGTTAGCACAGCCTCCAATTCTATCTCCTCACTATCACATTTGTCCATTAACTCCTCAACTAAGTTCAGAAAACTGAGTTGATTAGTAGATAATTTTTGTAATTTTGCCAGACTACAACCCCAAGCATCTTGAGCTCCTGGACATGCCCACAGAGCATGGAGAACTGTTTCCTCATCCCTTTCACAGATTGGGCATGTTGTATGGTCCACCACACTTCTCATGAAATTTTTTATTTAACATGGGTAGGAGGTGTTATACTGTTATGGATTAAAAATTATTTTATAATTTGAGTAAAAAATTAATTAAAAAGGACAAAACAGAACGAACGCCAAATGATAGTTCTATAAGAAGATGGGCCAGAATAGGCCTTTTGGGCCATAAGTCCATAATCCCACTCCAACCTCAACGGACAACGACTCGCTTATATAATGACGCTCACGCTTCTAACTGCCCCCAATCCGTTCCTGGTGCTGTTCGAGAAGCTGAAGCCTCTTCGTCGCTGCGCCATTCGCCAACGTTTCTCAGGTGAAAATCGATCCTTCCCTACGTTTCTTAGGGTTATTCAGATTTCAGGGGTTTCATTTTGTATTATGAAGCCTATCAATTTGTTTTAGCTCTTCTGTAGTAATTTGTAGGGTTTGGTATTTGCAAATTCATGAATTTGGGATAGGGTTTTGTTAAATCTTGTACATGTTGGTGCTGACTGGGTTTCAATTTTTTTTTTTTTTTTTTTTTTTTTGTGATTTATTTTTGACAGTGGCGCACTGGAGATACGATCATGGCGGGTGGGAATTTCATGAACAGAGTTATGTCGTACCTCGTGAATGAGCTTCTCGTTAATAGCCTTGCCAACAGGTACCTTGCCTACTGGTGCTATACTCTTCCTTAATTGCTCGTATTTTGGTGTTTTGTTTGATATATAAGATGATTGTGTTAAATAAAATAAGCTTCATTCTCTGGCCAGCGGGACTATACTATTCCTGATTGGTTCGTTCTCTTGAAGCGAAAGAACCTCAAATTTCCGATTTGGTTTGATCTCGTCTGCCGTGTATCATATTTACGCGCCGCAGCTTACGAAGTTTGAGGAAATTTTGCTTTTCTCCGATCAGTTATATTATATTCAGTTAGATTGATTGTAATTCAGCATGTGTCAAAGGCAATAGGTTAAGGTGTCCTTTAAAATATGTTTTCACTGGTTGTTATTGCAATGGGGGCTATGGGGCATTCCTGAGCAATCAGATTGCATATCTGACAAATGTCAAAACATTTAGAGAAAGCTTGAGATTCATGGTTTATTGAATGGGAAGCGATGTATTTGAAGTTTTATCATTAAAGCTTCTCTATTAGGCCATTTGGGACTAATCAGTTCCTGATTGGCTTGCATCCAGAAAAATTTCCTGTTTTACTTTCATCTGCAGTGAGACTGTGAAGTACTGCAGACTAGGAAGTTTAAAAATATTTCACCATGAGAATATTTCTCATGCTATGTTTTTTTGGCTTCTTTTTTTTTATTCTTTGATTCTTCATTTCTGCTAATTCTCGTAATATTAGTGGGAGATTGAATATTGAGATAAAAATTAAGGGTCCGTTTAGGTTTGTAGTTTTAAAAAGTGCGATTTAAAAATATGCGATTTCATAAAGTGATTTTTTAAAACGCAGTTAAGCGTTTGGCAAAATCGCATTTTTGCCTTTTAAAATCGCAGGTTAGCTTACAAAATTTTGCATTTTCAAAAAAGTATTTTATTGCCTGTGATTTGAAAATGCAGTTTTATGCGTTTTCAAATCGCAATTCTCAAACGATTTGGTTTAAAATCACATTTTTTGTCTATAAAATTGCAATTTCAAACGCACCCTAAATGGTTTACTGAACGGATGAATTGTATGAATCCAAGTAGATTCTGATTTCGTGACGTTGGAAAATGACAGCTAAATAAATGGCAGTTTTACTATCACACAAATGACATAGGTAGGGTGTCAATGATATACATGTTGCATAATTTATGGTATATGGTCGTCCCTTCTTGTTCTTCCGTCTGAATCTGCTAAACAAGGTATAAGCATAGGCTTGTACTGATTGATAAGATGACTGCAACAATTTAAAACTAAGGGCTTATCCGCTTATGCTATTTGTTTTTATTTTTCATATTTAATACTTTTAAGGATTGTTTAACTTGGTATTTGCACATTAGATGAACTGGTGATCCATTATTTTTGTTATAATGTTTTGTTGTTGTTTCTCAGCCCCACATTCCAGAGGTTTGCTGTGAGAACATCAAGGAGGATCGAGGACATTTCGGTTAAGGGTATGTTTCCGTTTTTCCAATCATTGTAGTTTCCATTAGTCTACTCTTCTGGGCATTTAATAGTTATTTGGTGATGGTTTGTTCATGCAGCTGCAAAGAAGAAGGAAGAACTTGCTGAGCAGGTGAAGGATCTCTCTAAAAACTTCGAGGTTGGATTCTATGTAATCTCATGTTTTCATATTATTCATTTGCTTAAAGATTGTGTAGATTATAACAATATATGTTGTATTTGTTGCAGTCTTTCAAAAATCAGTGAGGCGCTGTGATGGACCTGGTATTGCGCCCCTATGTATATGATTGTTCTAGACTCTCTTCTTCCTTCTGTGAGAGTGACGAAAATGAGTTTTGTAATTTTAGGATGTGGACATTAGATATTGGCCCAAGGAAAGATCTTGTACCTTTAAGCCTACTGCTAAAATAAATTTCGGTTTTGTATTAGTAATAGTTATTTTTGTCTCCGACCATAGTGCGGGTGTGTGTAGTGGTGGATTAATGGGACTACCAACGTTCACAATTGAGTATAGACTTAATTTTCGAAAGGAGCTTTTCGATCTAAAGGTTTGTTATAAAAGAGTGCAAGAGCCAGTGGTGTGAAAGTATACTTTTAGGATGGATGAATAGTTTAGTTAAAAGTTTCAAATTGAAGTAAAATAATCTCATCTTATGTTTTCAGCGTGGTTGTCTTGACTCAATGGGAACGTACAAATATTGGCAGATGTTTATAGAGTTGAACAGTAGAGAGACCCACAAGTCTTTCGGAGTTGAGGACCTGAGGGAGCGTGAGAAACCAAGATTGGCAGATGCTTAATTTCTCCTCCAGGCCTGTGTCTCGTCTTAATTCGGTACCAGCTTGGCTGCTGATATGGATAATGTTGGGCAAGCAAAACCATCTTAGGCGAGAAATTATATTTACACAAGAAGATTTACGCAACATAATCACATGGAGTAGAACTTATGTGAATGGGATCTACTGCACGGGTCTCATCCCATGTGTGTGTGCTGTGTAAATGTTGTTGTGAATCACTTCCCTTCTGTCGCAGTGCATTGGTTAAAATATTTAGAGCTTAGTTGGGATTGCTACGTTAAGGGGTTTAAAAAGTACCTTTTGACTTTTTGCTATGAAAAAATGTTAAAATGCACTTTTCATGAAAACTTAAAAATAAAGCTTTTTCTAAAAATATCTTTCTAACTTTAAAAGCTCTATTTCTTCGTGCAATCTTAAATAGGTTCTTAACTTAAATAGGTTCTTAACTACCGTATGAATAAAGTTTTTTCTAAAAATATCTTTCTAACTTTAAAAACTTTATTTCTTAATGCAATCTTAAATAAATTCTTAACTACTGTATAACTGACATACAACGGGATGATGTAACAGTCTTCTTCTTCTTCTTTTTTCTTCTTTTTTATGTAAGTGTTAATTTAAAACTTATTTTGATTGTCACATTATTCCAGCTATATGCCAATCTCATATCTAAATGATAATCATGGCTTAATGAGAAGCAAGAAAAATAGAAAAAGTAAGTAAAAGATCAACAATTAAGATTAAGAAGAAAGTGAAATAAAATAAAATGTATATATTTCAACAGATCTTATCCTAATATAACAATGAAATGAAAGTATTGCGAAAGTTTTTCTCAGAAAAATTTAGATTAAAAAAATTGGAATTAAATCAAGCATGAGGTTTTATTTCTTTATTTATTTTTTGTTTTTTCCTCTGTTTGTCGCTTTTAGTTCCCCAAGTAGGCCTAAAGGGCCCAATACCTCGTGCCCGAAATCTAGATCGGCTCTAAATCCGAATAATCCGACCTGGTCACCGAGCGCAAAACGGGCCAAAACCCCTACGCAAAACCCCCGAGAAAGGCTCAAGGCTTTTGGCTTGGAAAGATCCTCTTTGCACCATCCATGGCGACCATCATTTCGCGAAACGTGAATCATCTCCGCTACGTCAATCTCTGTCTCAGCCGATTCAGAAGATTGCCGATACCTTCTCCACCGCTCGCCGATACAACTCCTCTCCGAACTCTTCCTCTTCTTCAATCGGTTCGTGATTAAGTTGATAGATTTTCTTTTTTGCTTCTTTCGTTTCTTCCATTTGATTTTCCTTTAGTTTCAATTCTCTATGCTTTTGTCATTCGAAACTGAGATTAGATATTTCAGGTTGTACCACTAGGGTTCGGAATTCAGTCTTTAGGAATATATCAGAGATGTCTGTTTGGTACTTCTACTGCCTCTGTTAAGCCGGAAAATCAAGCATCAAACAGTTCTGGAGAGGCTAACTCTGGCAATGGAAATCATTCCGGAGGATCACATCAGAGCAGTGAATCTGGAAAATCTGTTCGAGGAGGGGTAAGATCTACTGCTCTATACAATGCCTAGTTTTTTTCATTTTCAAATTTATATGAAAATTGATAAATCCGTTGGTTTTGAGAATTTTTTGGTCTTTGTGAGTTGATCGATTCTCCTTTTGCAGCCTGTTTCGTGGTTGAGTTTTCTTTTGCTCATTGCTACGGGAGCAGGATTGATCTTCTACTACGACAAGCAAAAGAAACAACATATTGAAGGTAGATTACTATGGTGAGTAGGATATTTATGTTAGTTGTGACTGTAAAATTATTTCATGAGTGGGATGTATGTTAGTTTTGCTGGTGGAATTGGTCTAGTCAGTTGGCATAGACTTGTGGCTCGATTTGATTATTACCGTAAATTGTCCTTGCTTAATATAAGAAGGAGTTTGAGGGGTGTCCAAGTGGTGATGTCCATAATAGGTAACAAGTTTTATCAGCCATACTGTGGTGAATTCGTTCCCGGGCCTTTGGGACTAGAAAAGCTAGCGCGTATTTCATGATAGTCATCTTGATGAGTTAAAATGGCTTATGAGGCTAATTAGTTGTCTCCTTGTTTTGTAGTTCTTATCCCTTGTGTCAACTTGTACTATGAAGTTTCTGTCTTGCTCTGGCCAGATGAAGTTTTCTACGTTATTATGTATCTTCCTATAATAATTTCATTCCTCATAACTTTTCGTGCAAATATGTGATGAGAGATTTCTTATGAGTTGGATTGGATAACGAGTCTAAGTTCCATCTTGTTAATTGGAGGAAGGTATGTACTCCCCTTCATCTTAGAGGTTTGGAAATTAGGAGTTTGCTCACTTTTAGTCAGGCTCTTTTGGGGAAGTGGTTATGGAGATATGTAGGGGAGAGAGATGCTTATTGGAGACAGATAGTGGATAAAAAAATATGGTAGCCTAGTGGGTGGTTGGTGCTCTAATGTTGTCATCGGGCCATATGGGATGATTCTTTGGAAACATATTAGGAGAGGTTGGGATGCCTTTTTAAGTTTTGTTAGTATCGAGGAGGGTAATGGTGCTCAGACCAAGTTTGGCACGAAGTTTGGTGTGGGGGTCATTCTCTGAATGAAACCATTTCGAAGTTATTTTGCATTGTAAGGAACAAGGATGCTCTGGTGGCTGACCACATGGTCGCTCACAATGATGGAGTGCATTGGGACATGAATTTATTTAGGTTGGTGCATGCTTGGGAGTTGGATTTTGCATCCTCTCTTTTCAATGCTATGTATTCCGTTAGGATGGGTCGGGGAGATGAAGAGAAGCTATGTTGGAATCCTTTGAAAAGACGATCTTTCGAGGTCAAATTTTTTACAAAGCCCTGCTCCCCAATATTTTTTTTTTCGATAAGTAATGTCAATTCATTAATAAAGCGCAGAGGGACGCAACCCTAATATACATGAAATATACAAGAGTGTCCCTAATAGGAACGAACATAAAATAAATTTAAAAAGCCATGCTCCCCAACATTGACTCTTCTTTCCCTTGGAAGAGCAATTGGAGGTCTAAGGCTCCTTTTAGAGTGACTTTCTTCACTTGGACAACATTTCTAGGAAAAATTCTCACCTTAGATAATCTTCGCAAGCGTCACATGATAGATTTGTGTTGTATGTGTAAAAAGAGTAGGAAAACTCCTAGTCACCTTTTTCACTGTGATATAGCGAGATAATTGTGGAAGCTGGTGTTTCAGATGTTTGGAATAGAGTGAGTTATGGTTGGACGGAATTGGTGGAACCCTTGGCGTGTTGGAAAGGAAGGTTTTGTCGGAATGATATAAACATTGTCTGGAATGTAATCTTTTTTTGATAAGTAAATTTAGTTTTATTGAAAGCGTAAGGCGTCCCTACGTACACTGGAAGTATACAACAGGAAACACCTAACTAGGAAAGGAAAAAGAAACGAGAAAATCAGCAAAGCTGATGGATAAAGGGTATAGAAAAGCCATCGACCAGAGATACAACGTATGGAGAAGCAACTCTAACACCTCCTCTAGGGAGCTCTCTAGGTTCTCAAAACACTTAAGGTTTCTTTCTCTCCAAATACACCAAAAAATGCATATAGGCACCATCTTCCATGTTGTAGCACTCCTTGATCTCCCAGACTTCCACCAACAAGCAACTAGGTCTAGCACACTCCTTGGCATGACCCAAGAAATACCAAAGCGAGAGAAGATGTTGTTCCACAAAGCGGATGCCACATCACAATGCAAAAGAAGTCTGGAATGTAATCTATCTCTATCTCTCTCCTTTTTTTTTTTTTTTGGTTTTATGTGGTGCATTTGGAGAGAAAGAAATGCTCGAAGTTTTGAAGATTGCGATAAGACGAATTCGGAGCTACAACTTTGTTATTATTATTGGTAAGTTACGCACCCGATGGGACTTGAACGCATGACCTCATCCTCCTCCTTGCTACAAAGGGAGGAAGTACCATTTGAGCTAAAGCTCATTTCAATATCGACATGTTTTTAAAAGGAAAACGCATATACACACACGTAAGTAATGTTGGTGAAATGGTACTTTATATCCCATAACATAGTTGGTATTTGTCTTGATGCATGCAAAAAGATATGGATTGAGTTATATATATATAATGCAATTATCTTGGAGCAATGCCCCAGTGGCTCTTGGTTGCAATTTCTGTTGCCAGGCTATTTGCTGGTATCAAGATTGCATGTTGTTGAATTTATTAACGTTATGGTATTTGTTTTTGGTCTTATTTAAAAATAACAAATAAAAGATAAAAAGAAGATTCCTTTCTACGCTGTATTGGTTTCAATGTTATTTGTTTCCATGTCCTTGTATGTGGAAGGATAGATAAAATATGAAGAAATTACAAAATTTTCAGGCTGAAGAACTTACTCCGTTTATGAAATTTTGGCTATTAGTGTTTTATAAATATCTTGGTGATTTTGCTCCCTCCCTCCCTCCCTCCCTCCCGCCCTCTCTCAGATATTATTTTCCTTGATCCTCTTAGATATTATTTGGTAACTTCTCTAATTTCGCATGAATTGGTTGCATGTTTATTGCTGCAGAAATTACTAATGCTTCAGAGGCAGTAAAACAGGGACCATCTGCGGGACAAGCAGCCATCGGGGGCCCATTTAATCTTATCAATCATGATGGGAAGCATGTTACTGAAAAGGACCTTTTAGGGAAATGGACATTGATATATTTTGGCTTCACTCACTGCCCTGACATCTGCCCAGAGGAGATACAGAAGCTAGCTGCTACAATTGATAAAATAAGTAAGTTGTTGATGTTCATTTCTGGGCACTTGGGGGATCTATAGTTGCAAATTAAAAATTGACATGTCAGTAGTATCTGATAGAGCAGCTCATGTGTCATGTGTGCATTATCTTGGTTACTCTCATTCCAAATATTGCATGAGAAAGAAAAACTACTTTAGTTGATTATATTGTTCTGTCATATCTGAAGGTCGTTACAACTTACAAGGGCATGTTAGATTAGTTATGTTTTTGTGATCGGCAGTATATTTGCCCTGCCTATGAACCTGCTTTCCGAATGCTGTCACCTGCTCATAGCCCTTTAGAAGTTCTCAGACAGTTGTCCAATTGATAAAGTTCAGTCCTTTCTTCATAGTGTGGTACCAGAAAGGATACTCTTAAGACTTATTTGATGGCAATTAAGTTGAAAATAGGGTTGAAGGGAATGTCTTAGTTGTAACAAAATCAAACAAACAACAAATACTCCTACCAGAACTTTTGTTTTTGATGTGTGTGGGGGGTTATTAATTCTTGTTTTCCACTAACTAATGCAAGAATGTCAGGGCATTTCTTCTTATGTTGGTATGTCAGAATTGTGTTCTGACAATTTTCCAGTTTCACAGTACATTTTGGATGGAAGAAAAACTGGTAATCCGAAATCTATCCAGATGCCATCAATTTGCTTAATTTAGCGTTCATGTTGTCCTTTATTGGATCTTTGATTTTCTTAATTTTATTTTTTTGGGACATATGCATTGTTGGAAAGATAGTTATTACAACGGCCGGTCAGAGTGGCATCCCGATACGTGGCCTAGTCTGATCCAGTTGATGCAATGGACTATACAAGCATTAGAACTGTATGGTTATAAAATTAACTTCTTGCAATTTGGGAGGAGTTGAACTCAAGCCATTTACCAATCATGTAACTACACGCTTGTTTTGGGTGAAAAATGTGCAAAATATTAATTATTACTATTTCAAGTGTCATTCTAATTTTATATTATGAAGGATTTTATGCATAATTTGGCAGTCCTACTGGTTGAGCTGCTTTGGACCAGTCACCCAGAATCTTGACCAGGTCAATATCTGTTCTGGGTTTAATGACTATGGTTGCTAACTCTGTGGCTGTGTAATTGTGCATTGACGGTAAGGTAAGTGGGAAGGAAGGTCTTCACTCATTCCATTGATTCATTGCCTGCAGTGAGGTGCGACTCACAACAAACAAAGGGGGAAGAGAGCTTGATTGCTGTAGCCCTATTTTAGTAGACTAGACTTGGTAAGCGTATTATTGTATCCTAAGTTTCTTCTTTTCATGCTTGCAGAGGAAAAGGCAGGGATTGAAATTGTACCTGTTTTCATCTCTGTTGATCCCGAGAGGGACACTGTCGAGCAAGTAGCCGAATATGTCAAAGGTGCTTCTCAATGTACATTGCTTTAGATATACTACATCGTTCTAGTTGCTTGTTTGGGCTATATTTTGGTTGATCAAAGATTAATTCTGTAATTTACTTTTCACTGATCCAGAGTTCCATCCAAAATTAATTGGGCTAACTGGTACCCCGGACGAGATACGGAATGTTGCTCGTGCATATCGAGTTTATTATATGAAGACAGCAGAGGAAGACTCTGATTATCTTGTCGATCACTCAATAGTCATGTACGTATCAGGTTTTTTTTGGGGGGGGCGTGAGGGGGGGGGGGGGTTATCTGTTATCAACTGAAGCTATAATATCAGCATATTACTCTTAATCTATGATAGTGGTATGTTTCTAGTGTAATGTTTTTAATGTCTGTTAATAAATGTTCTTGTTGAACAGTCCTGGTTAATTTCAAATATGACTTCTTTTTATAAGTAAATATGACAATATTGGAAGGGATTTGATTCTTGTACAACACCAATACAACAACTGTACAACAACCTCTCACATGAGGGTGGACTCCAGTATGTGGGACCCACCCTCATGTGAGGGATTGTTGTACAGTTATTGTATTGGTGTTGTAAATCTAACATTTTTCATATTTGGAAATCTTGTGCAGGTACTTGATGGGTCCTGATATGCAATTTGTAAAATTCTTTGGGAAAAACAATGATGTTGATTCACTTACTGATGGCGTGATTAAAGAGATCAAGCACAAGCAGTACAAGAAATAGAGTATTTATCTTATACTTCTTCCCCTAAAATTGATTTTTGTATGGTCAATTTTGAAGCTTCTCTTCTTGCAGACTACTTTTTTTGAATTCCTGTAGTATTGCGGGCAATGTAATGAGATTGTTCTCAAGAGGTAATTTGTTCTACTTGGTATAATAAAATTTTGAGATGGCTGAGAACCATATCTTCTGCTTCTAGAGAAAGTAAAAGTTGAATCATTTTGGCCCAATCCAATTATCCAAATGCTTGGGGTGACATACTGGTTGAGTGAGAACATTGCCTGTTTTGCAGTGCAGAAGTAGGCTCTAGCTTTCATCCTATGCGTGGGTTGAACTCAAATAAATTATGTTCTTTTTTTTAAGAGCTTTTTTTTTTTGAGCCAAAATAAATGATATTCAATATGGCACAAGCTAAGCTCAAAAAAGGAAAAGAAAAAGAAAAAGATAAGCTGATAATCTTTTTGGGTGGGCTTGGGTCTAGATTTTTGACCAAATGAACCAGACTCGGTTGGATAACAATTAGGCCCGAAAAACTCTGGATGGGGCTCGGGCTAGTTGTTTGAAGTCTGGACCGAGCATGGAACAACCTTACGAGCCTGCCAGTGGTGCTACATGTTTGAATAAGAAGAAAACTACAAGGCTTTTAGGTGATAAGAAGTGCTACAAGACGTTTTTTTTTTTTTTTTTTTTTTTGAATAGATATATAACAGAAATTACAAGAAGAAAAAATAAAACACGGGATCTAGCGTCCCAAAATTAAACTTAAGAATGAAAGTATTCGGTGACAATACTTTCAAAGATGCAGGCCAAAAAAGTCGTGGCACGGATGTCAAAACTCTGGGTTACCCGTGAAAGTAATATGGGGTGTAGTTTGAGTCACAATGACCCAAAATATAATAACAGGGGTGAACATGAGGAGAAACAAAGGGAAAACCCAGAAACAAACAGACAAAAAAAGCAATAACATAACCCACAAAACATCATCAGAGGCGGCCAAACATCATCAGTGTTACAAGACGTTAGTTGGTAAGAAGTGACACAAGTCATTTATGAGACTAAGGGAACCGTGTATCATGGAGACTGGAGAGTCATTTATGGAGATCGAAACGTCTAGCTCTGACTCTCTTCTAGACCTTGTTTTTAGGGCTGAACTTAGGTTTAAAGACTCTTAGTAGGGATATTACAACTTTTACTATAAGTTTCTTTTTAGAGGCTGACGTGATAGTCATGTGATAAGTATTATTTCAACTACTAAAAAATAAAAATTATGTCAAACTTTTATTGCTTAATGTTTTTCCTCATATGGCACACCATGCGACACTCACAGGATTGCCAGGTAAGTTCATTATAAATCTAATAAAAGCTATAGTACTCCGAACATTTTCTGAAATATAAATACCAATCTCGACCTAGGTTAGCCTGGCCTACGTTTAATCTGTAGATCCAACGGGCTAGGCTGGTCTGATTCTAACAATTAGGCCTGCGGGGTCAGGATGAGCACTGGCGGTTAGAGTCTGTACCTGGACAAGCCCACATTCCACAAAGTGATGCCACATGTTCAATAAAATGGTAATTAAAAAAAAAAAAAAAACAAAAAAATCTACAAGCTGCTTAGGAAATGTTATCACAAATCCCCAGGAGCCATATTTATGGGAAAAAGAATACTCGATCCTTGACGCCCAATTCTTTGCCAGGCTTAGGCCTATATGTTTTGTATCAACTGCTTACCGAAGCTTGACCCATTATAATTAAGGTACAATGAAAGGGATTATAAACAAGGTAATGGCAACGATATTCATAGGATCCTCTCCATTTGACATCTATATGGGCAATACATTATCAGAGGGGGGATTTATGAACTTATACACCAAGATTTACGAAAAGCAAATCCTCGCTGTGCATTAACCTCCCTCCACCACAAAAAGCAAATAAAGAAAATCCTTATCCATCTACCACTGGGCCTAACAGAAAGCTCCAAATCGCATATAAAGAGAGAATAAAAATAGAAGGCTACACAAGCACAATAGAGCCCACAGACTCAACTCCTACAACAACTCGATGGCACGAAGCCAGCACATGAAGATAATTGCTAAGGCGGGTTCAAGGTTGGGATTCTCTACCAATGAGCAAAATGTATGGTCAATAGAGGACAGTTCATCTTTTCTATAACCGACTGCAAAACATCAGTTTATTGTTCCGTTCCGTATCATCCATGAGCTGATGAGAAATGACCACATTTATAAAAATATAAGAGCCAAAATTCAATAGGGCAAGAGACTCTACTTTCCCTTCTTGCCATGGGAAAGCATTACATTGTAGCGTTTTACATATAACTAGCTGCAACGTTCAAAAAATAACCTAAGCTAGAGTTACTACAAAACATCACTTCCATTATTTGCTCAGAGGAGAGATTGACACCTTGCTGCTATAGGCTATATTCCAGAGTGAGAATCTGTCAGAGATAATGCCAGCCATTAGACAATATTATAATTTGTGAATGTGCCATCATCGGTTACGTTGTCTTCAGACCACGTTTAACTTCTGTTAGCAAGCTGCCCGAGCCCTTAGCCAAATTTCAGCTTGCATGCCAGAATATATACTCTCTTTCATGCAGGATGAGCAAGTGTAAAGTAAATTCCTTGCCTCCTTCAACAAATAAGCACAACTCAGATTAACCAATTGATTTCTGCTGAAGATATTCCAGTACCGTATCGAAATTACTTGAATGGCTACCTGTAAAATTGTGTGAATTCAAGGATAGATCAGGTAGAGGTGCCTTGCACATCACTTTTCCACTTCTTGAGGGATAGTGGCCTTGCCCAGATAAACCTGTTGCATCTCCTCTCTCCAGATCTGCGAACATCATAATCACGTCATAGTTCTTACACTCATAGTCTATTTGTTTCAGCAGAAATAAAATAAGAAAAAGGAATATTAATAATATAGGACATATTTGTGATTTCATTATGTGATCTTTACCACATACGAAAAAGGGAGAGCGAGAGAGACATAGGGCAGGGGAAAAAGGGGGTGGGTAAGAGAGAGAGAGGGGGGAGGGGGGGGGGGAGGGGAGTTGAGGCTTCATTATAACCAAATATGCATCTTGAAGGGCTCCAAAATATAGTGGCATAGCAAAAGGGTATTATACAAGTAAAAGAAGCCAGAATAGGCCATGCATGAGACCACAATCAAAATCATACCGTGTCACGGAATTCCAAACGAATATGAGGCACATTAGTTCTGTGAATATCATTTCCATTTGGTCCTCTCCAGTAGTACTCTTTCCCAATCCAGTGCGACTGAAACAGAAATTCAAATGGATCAGGTACAGTAATAGCCAGGTGACAAAGCACTTATTGAATGATCAGCCATGGATCAGGAAAAAGAGCATGCCGGATAGACGGGCATCCATGCAAAAATCTCAATACTTGGCACAAATGTGACTTGTAAAATGTTTGTTCAGAAAAGCAATAATATATCATTCTAACTTGCAGTTAGAATCAATGGTATTTAGATAAATTGGCAATAGACAATAGCAAAAAGGTCTCCTACCGAGACACAGCCTAAATGAACTAGAGCTCTAGCCGGTGGTTGCTTTTTTATAGGTGAATGCTTTATTAAGAGAGCAACTAACATGCATTTCCAATACATGCACACACAGACACGCACCTATAAAGTGTCCACAACAGTAGAACACAAATCAGATAGAAAGAGTTGGGTGAAGGTGATGGCCGTCACATTATTATCGTAGGTATCAGTAAAGATGTAATAAGTTAGTCGGTATATTGGATCATTCCAATGGAGACAGATGACTAATCTCTTAAAGGTTATACTGTTCAGGCTAAAATTTTGAAATAATGGACTGGAAATCCACGAAGAAGGGGAACACGTTGTCAGTTTCAATACTTGCCAGCCCCTCTACTCCATTCATGCAGAAAGGGGACAGCTACAAATCACCATAGTTTCCTAAATATCAGCATGTCCTGCCCCATCAAGATACGAGTATGTACCTTCAGGGCATGCGAGAATCCTGACTGGTAGACTGAATTACGGGCAATCTCACATAGATCACACGAGCTGAGCTTCCACACCTGCAATGATGGCCATGAATATATTTCAGCTTCTATGTATGTATGTATTCATTCAAGAGAAACAGAGAGAACTCACAGAAGCAGCTATGCTATATTCTTCCACCAACGGTTCTTTTGTTAAGTGTATTTGCAGCGGATCATCAGTAGAAAGAGAAACATTGAGACCCCGTAGGAAAAACATAGGAAATGGATTCCGATGATAGTCCAAAAATAAGGAGTTGTTGCTCAGTGGAGACATAGCCAGACCAATCTGATAACGGACATAAAATGTTAAAGTATACAAATATTGCAACTAACCAAATCATGACATCAATCCCAAAATAGATCCTACCTGCGCTAGATAATACAGGTATTGAAGTACAGGTGATTTTCTCAAATTGATTCCATGTGCAATATTATGAGCTGTAAGAAAGGTTGCCGCAAGGTGGTCGATATCACCAGCCTGGAAATATTACCATACATGAGGCAGACATACCATCTAAGGTCATTATAAAAGCAGAAAATTGCATAAATACCTCTCCAGAATGTGGGCGGAATTTTATTGTTGTCATGCCCTTTGATTCACGAAGCTGAAAATAGTAACATCTTAGAGGTCAGAAATCACTGCATCAAAATCAAAGCACCAGCATCTAGAAACTATTGCACTTGTCACAATTACAAAAGGCAACACAAATAACATTGAAAACAAGATACTTGTTAAGTCGGACTCTTAAAAAAAAAAAAAAAAAAAGAAGCTATTTGTTAAGCTCATTGTCAAGACAATTTTTGCTGCTGCTGTCTACTCTATCTGGAAGGAGAGGAATGCTAGACTCTCTAGAAATGAGAGCAAGGATTAAGCTAAGACTCTGGAAGGGCTCAATTGGCGTGTTGAAAAGTTGTTTACCAACCTCAGGGAAGTGCAGAGAAATCAGCAAAATACATGATTCCAGAGATCTCAGCATCTCCAAGTCAATTTTTAGTACTTTGTTCTTACTGGTGTCTTGTTTATTTTGTTTCTCTGCTTCTTTAAGCTTGCATCTTACTGTATATGCTCTTTCTCAATTGTTTTTGTTTTCAGTGGTAAGTCCCCATTCCTTTGCAGTTTTTTCTCTCCATGGTAATGAATTTACTTACTTACCCAAAAGCAAAAGGAAAGCAATGCATTCAAAGCTAAGGACATGTGGGTCCTGATATTACAACTACTGCTGATGCTAACAATAAGCTAAGCACTAAAATTAAAAATGAGATATATCAGATTCATTCTACTATTACTATTTACTAGCATTACCACTCAACAAATACAGCTTCCCAATTTTTTCCTTTATTTATTTATTTTATTCTTCTTTTTTTTTTTTGATAAGTAAATAAAATTTTATAAAAAGCGTAAGGCGCCCCTCTAAGTACACTAGAAGTATACACAAGGAAACACCTAAGAAGGCAAAGAAAAACGAACAAGAAAATCAGAGAAACTAATAGACACGGGTGACAAAAAAGCCTCAGTCCAAAGATACAACATAAGAAAAAACGAAGCAACAATATCCTCCATGGAATTCTCCAAGTCTTCAAAACACCTAATATTTCTCTCCTTCCAAACACACCAAAGAATGCAAATAGGCACCATCTTCCAAACTACAGCACTCCTTGACCTACCTGCCTTCCACCAACAAGCAAAGACATCAACAACTCTCCTAGGCATAACCCAAGACAGACCAAACCGAGAAAATACATGATTCCACAAAGTAGAAGCCACATCACAATGAAGAAGAAGGTGGTCTACAGTTTCCCCATCTCTTTTGCACAAATTGCATCTATCCACAATGATGATCTTTCGCTTCCTGAGATTATCCGCTGTAAGAATCTTTCCAAGGGCTGCCGACCACGCGAAGAAAGCCGCCCTCGGAGGAGCCTGAGTCCTCCACACACTCTTCCAAGGGAAATGACTACCCTCACAACCGGCCAAAGAGCTGAAATAGGACTTCACCTTGAACACCCCTTTCTTAGAAGGGACCCACCTAAGCCTATCAGCACGATCTCTACTCATCGTGGCTAAATGCAACACATGATAGAAAGATGCAAATACACCCACTTCCCAGTCATGCGCCTCTCTAACAAAGCTCACATTCCATTGGATAGATCCGCCCAAAACCTCCATATTATCCGCAACAGAAGCATCCTTCATCCAAGCAATACCAAACAGAACAGGAAAAGCTTCCTTCAACACCCTATCCCCGCACCACAGATCATCCCAAAATTTTGTTCTAGCCCCATCCCCCACTTCCAATCTAGAGAGACCAAAGAACCTCCCTCACCATTTCCTGATATTCTTCCACAGCCCCACCCCATGAGCACCTACAGGCTCGCGGGAACACCACCCACCCCACAAACTACCAAACTTGGCATCCACCGCAACTCTCCACCAAGCTTCTCTCTCTATTCCATACCGCCACAACCATTTACCCAACAAAGCTTGGTTGAACAACAACAAATTCCGAATAATGCAGCTTCCCAAGCTATGTGAAGGAGGAAATATAATACGTTCAGAATTTTAGGGCTTACGTGGCAACACACGTGACAGTACCGAATTCACAAGACAGCAGTGAATAAGGAGTAAAATCTCCATATATTATTTCCCTAAGTGTTTTAGCTAATAAGGAATGTATTTTCCATTAGTTTATTTCTTTCTTAGTTTATTTTCCTGCATTATGTTATGACTGCTAGACCTAATGGTTATGTCTTATAACCTAGCCGTCTTCTATACAAGTATAACCCTAATCAATAAAATAACATGCTGAATATTATGAAAACCTAGAACCTTTGTTGGTATCTTGGAGATCACGGCTCCCTTGAAGTAGCCATTGGAGATCACGGCTCTCTCGAAGTAGCCCATATCATTTTCCTTTGTTTCTTTTTATTATTTGATTGCATCAAAATACTACTCCAGTCAATTACCATAATCAAGAAAACATGTCAAAATTTCAATTATTTCATATTTATAATTCCATTCAGGAAGTTAAA
Organism: Alnus rubra; assembly: GCA_028654335.1. Taxonomy (NCBI): domain Eukaryota; kingdom Viridiplantae; phylum Streptophyta; class Magnoliopsida; order Fagales; family Betulaceae; genus Alnus; species Alnus rubra. The sequence continues at coordinate 679,492 of JAJPGS010001499.1, read as the reverse complement.
ATAATGTCAAGAAGGCATACCCAAGTTACACCATTTTCTTTCTTTAAAAAAGAAGAAAAAAAAGGAGGGGGTAGAAAAAATAGTTAAGCAACTCCAACTAGTACTCGAAATAAATTATAAGATTGATTGTGGTGGTAGTACACACCTTGTTTAGCGTGTAGAGGTTAGCATAACAGTAATACACATAGTATGAAAATGCCGGATTGAATACATTGGTCCACTGAGCCGGTGTGGGCATGTGTTTTGTGGGGCGTCTTTCAGGCTTACTTTCATCATCCACCAAGTCCAATCCAACAACCTGAACAAGCAAACACATGACAAGTCAGACATCTTAGCAGGTAAATCTTATACATAAAAGATTAATAAAATAAAAGGACAAACTTAACCCCAGCACAACATGATTTATTCAAATCTTAAAAAACTCTCAATTGCAGTTTCATAAATTACTTTATGCAAGTGTGTGTGTGTGTGAGATAGAGAGAGAGAGAGAGGGGGGGGGGGGGGGAAAGCAATCACAGAAGACTTTAGAAAATTTAATCGCTTTTTAAAACTAAATTTTTTTCCACCAAATTATTGTAGCTGATCCACCAGTGGCGCCTCTAAGTATAGTTTCTTATTATTATTATTATTATTATTATTATTATTTTATATAAAAAAAAAAAGCTTTTCAGTGCATCCTTCTTAAGCACAACATCTTCCTTGTTTACACCCCCACTTATTAAGGTTCTACTGGGCTAGAATTTGTGTTAACCGTGCCGGGGCGGCGGGGCGGGGCGTGGTGGATGGAATGTAAAATCACCACATTGTTTGGGCGGGATGCACTCCAAGAATCTGATGATCATGGTAAACCAAATCTAAGACATAGGAAGATGTGTTCCAAGAAAATCAAGTTTCATGTAAATAACTTTTGTGTGTTTGTGAGTAGCCCAGTTTCATAGCAGTTAAAAAGAAGAAGAAGAAGAGAAAAACTTAGCATCAAGTTAACTGAAAAACCTCTTACATGTAAATGAGAAGATTTAAGAGACTGAATACCTGTTTCAAGAAAACATGCAACTGAGGATGTGAATCTGGATCCACAGTAACCTCAAATAGCGGAATAAAGATATTGTCAAGAATGTTCTGAAATGACGTCACAATTCCCATTTCCTTGTACACATTGTACAATCGTGGAAGCTGAAAAGATAAAAGAATCGCACTTAGGTAACTTAAGATACATTGACCAGATTCAACGATTTTATTCTACAAAAGATGCCCCAAAGTGGAAGACAATTCCAAAAAATCCTACAATTGTCCAGCATCCTCAATATGGATGGTCATAAAGAATAAAATAAAAATAGAACAAAAAATTCTGGTGAGATATAATAGTTGTGATTGCATAGACTTACAAAAAATCACCACTTATCCTAAAAGTCTAGGTTAATAGAAAATGGTGAATTTAATTGAAATGTAAATAACAAAGACAATGTTCGAACTCAAGACTTTTGCTCTGATACCATAACACAACTAATTCTAAAAGCTTAAGCTAATAGGAAATGATGAATTTCATTGTTTAATTAATACTTTAACAGACATTGTCAAAATGTCTAAAGTTTCCATTTCAGCAATATAATATACATTTGTTATTTGATTTAGGTCAGATTCTTGTGAGTACCTGAATCAGCCAAACAACATTCTCACTGTACAATTCATTATTCACTATCCAACTAGCCATTTGATCCCACTCACTTTGCTTCCTACCATATATTGATACTCTGTATTCAGCCATCTGCAGCAACAACATGAAGCACCAGAAATCAGTAGTGTTAAGACGTACATAAATGAAACGCTTCCCCAACTTCCCCCCCAGTAACTCCAGAGTTATTCAAGTTATTCACTAATGGAATATATCTACGGTTCCATGTCAGAGATGCTATGATGCTCAACTGGCATAAGACAGTAAAACATAATTTCAAGATTCATATTGTATTGGTGAAAATGTTCAACAGCTTGCACAACTCACACTCATTTTGCATTAAGCTCCTTGTCTAATGACATAAAAACCAAAGCAGAAAGTACACAAAAAAATAATAACATATAAATGAACAGGAAAACAAGGAAGCACCTGATATTTACTTGCAGCAAGATCAGAAAACACTTGCTTTGTCAGCTCAGCAAGGAAACGACCTATTCGATAAGAGAATACAGAGAAATTTAAAGAGTCATCTTTTAAAATAATAGGCAACAGATCATCACAAAATTGAAAATTCTGACAAACTGAAATCCCATATTATACAGAAGCTCTTAAATAGAAGAATTTTACATTTCCATTCATTTTATACCTTTCTATTGCTAAAACAGAGACAAGAATTAAACCATAAATAAAGTTCCAGTATGAGGAAAACAGAGAAATGGTTAATTTTTGGGGTCCTTCTAAAAAATATGTTCAGCATAGATACCAATCAAGGTGGAGGTGAGAATTCAAATCATGTATTCTCAATCATTGTGAAAATTTGTTCTTTGGAATCCTTATGGTGAGAACCCTGAATGGTGATAACCCCAGGCCAAATGGTTTTTTCAAGGCTCTTTTCCAGACTTGGAAAGTCCTTAAAGAGGATATTATGAATGTTTTTCAGGAGTGTCGTTTCGAGGGAAGTTTGAAAAGAGCCTTCATGCAACTTTTATTTTCCTTATACCTAAGAAAGCAGGACTTCCATCCTATTAGTCTTGCGGGTGGTGTTTATAAACCTATCTCTAAAGTATTAGTGAACAGGCTGAAAACGGTATTGGAGAAGGTTATTTCCAGATTTCAAAATGTGCTCATCAGGGGGAGACAACTTTTAGATTCAGTTCTTGTAACTAATGAGTGCCTTGATAGCAAATTAGATCAAGAAAACCCGGTGTGCTTTGTAAATTGGACCTAGAGAAAGTCTATAATCATGTTAATTGGGGTTTCATGTTGTATCTGTTGTGGAGATGAGGCTTTGGGAAAAAAATTGAGAGTTTGGATAGCTCACTGTATTTCTATGGTGCACTTCTCCATTCTGATTAATAGATCTCTTACCGAATTCTTTAATAGCTCTCATGGCCTAAGACTGAGGATCCTTTATTACCTCTACCATTTGTTGTTGTCATGGAGGCTTAGGATATTGCCTGCCACAATAGACAAGGAGATTTTATCAAGTTTTTCGGTGGTGTCGAGGAATAATGAAGAGCTCCTAATCTCTCATCTCTTTTGTGAGACAAATCCAGATCATCTATGTTACCTCTTCTTATGTTTTGAAATTGTATCGGGGTTGAAGATTAACTTATCTAAATCAGAGTTAGTCTTTGTTGGCGTTGTCGTTGATGTTGGAGGTTTGGCTCATATCCTTATTTGTAGGGTGTCCTCTTTGCCTATGAAGTATTTGGGACTTCCTTTGAAAGTTCCGTACAAGGCTAAATCAATATGGGGTGGCATTTGTTGAGCAAATGGCACGTTGTCTGACTGGTTTAAAGAGGCTTTATTTGTCTAAGAACGGTAGGTTGACTTTGATTTAAAGCCCTCTCAAATCTGCCCACCTAGTATCTGTCCCTCTTGCCCATCCCAGTAGGTGTAGCTAACCTGATTGAGAAACTTCAGAGGAATTTTGTGGGGTGCAATTGGTGATGATTTAAATTTCATCTAGTCAGTTGGTCTAAAAAATTGTTCTTCTATTTGCTCTGGTCGCTTGGGGTTAAGAGATTAAATTTCGTCTTTTAGGTTTAGATTGGGCCACGCCTAAAAGGATGGTAGAGTCGATGGCTAGCTAGAGAGGTCAGTTGGGAAGCCGGAGCATTTTAGAAGCTTGAAGGATTGCCCCGCTATGCTTAATGTGGTGTTGAGCTAAAAGCTGATATGTTCAAATTTCTTTGTGCTTAGATGGCAGCGTACAATAGTCCTTGTTTGTCTAGTTTTACTGAATTTCTGAACTTGTGTTCTCTTTCTCCCTAATTGGAGATCTCTCTTGTATATTTGTTGTGTAGTTGGGTTTCACCCCCCTGCACTGTATAATGATGAGATTGATTTACTTATCAAGAAAAGAAAAAAATATTAACTTTCCCTTCCACATGGTAAAGTATATCTCCTTTTTTTAGTTCATTAGTTCGGTTTTACTTCTTCCGTTTGGACAGGCATAATGGAATGGATTAACTATTCACTCACATCTATTAAATATGTATATATAAATGGCTATAACGTAAAGCAAATAGATGAAGCATTTAAAGACCCAAGACACTCTAAATCGATAGAAATCACCAAATATGGCCATAGCTTCAAAATCTCCACTTCAACCTCACCTACACATTTAAAACAGCCAAGCACCCCTATGCTATCCACTTCCAACATTTCTAAATTTAGGAGGTCATTGGTTACAAGAAGTAATTATAGTACATCATGGCCAACTCTGATCACCCACTTTTCTTAGCAAATCCTACCACCAATCAAATTCTATACAATAACTTTTTTTGATAAGTAAAAATTCTATATAATAACTGACTTATGGTCACAAGGGGATAAGTGGCTTGCAGCAAGAGAATAGGAATAGGATCAAACATGTCTAGTAATTAAGAAAACAAAATATACCTTGGATAAGATTATCTTGCTTAAGGAAAATCTCCCTGAGCCTACTTTGACCACAGGGGTTATACTTAAGATTGAACTTATCAAAGCGATGAAAAGTACTCTTGTCTGCATGAACATCCAAAAGGTCAACATTCAGATCATACCTGTTCAAACAAATGCGAAGAGAGATCACAAACTGTTTCTAAATTTTTTTTTTTTAAAAAAAAAAAAGTTCGATCACAAATAATTATAACAAAGAGCAAAGATATCTATCCTTTTCTTCGGGTGAAAACACAAGAAGGTTTCATTACCCAGTCAGATCCAAGCTCTCAAATACTTCTTTCAAGGTCAGATATGTCCCATCTCGAAATATCACAACCTGAAAAAAGGTACAAGAAAGTCAAGGCTTCGAAGAAAATACAATGCATGTCATTTTGCCCAAAAAAAAAATTAATATTGATCATTACGTGAACCTGAAGGATTGTATTAAATAGGTGCCATTGCTGGCATGAAACAATTTAGTCTTAGAAATGGATAAGTGCATTCAATGTCAAAAAGTAACCACCAGATGGAAGCACTTGACAACACATCAGTAGAATACCTCATCAGGCTCCTTCCTCAGCTTTGACTTTATAAACCTTAGAAGATGTTTCTGGTTCATGCATGCTGAGTGATGAACATGTGTATCAACTTTCCGGACATTATAGAAGTCACGATGTGGAGCACTTTTCTGAGCAAGAAATTCTCTATCCGCATTAAGCATCAAATGAAGATTGAATTTCTGAAAGGTACACAGATGAGCACAATGTCAAAGATAGAATTATTATGAATAAGATATAAGAACATTATCATGCATCTTAATCACTAATAGTCTTCAAAAGAAAACTATCTACTTGTTCCAGAAGATTCAGCCGATGATGGCATAGAGTTCTAATATTCCCTGCTGCAATAACTCGAAGTATGTTATGCAGGTCAGTGAAAAAGGCTGTCGCATCGGCGACAGGGAAAAGCTCTTCTTTTGCTGCGAAAAGAACATGTAAACATGCATAAAGATCCCAGTAGATGAACAAAAATTTGTAAATTATAATAAGCAAAAGAAGTCCAGCAACCACATCTCTTGGACTTACAATCTTTATTTGCATAGACATGAATGATCCCATCTTGCATCTCAAAGTAATGCTGCATAAATATTGGAACATGTTGGAGTTTTTTTTTAAAAAAAAAAGAGTGAGTACAAACCTTAGCGCATTGCATATCAAAGTAAACTTACATCAGACTTTCCCTCAGGAATATAAGAAAATGGCTCAAGATTAGGCTTTGGAGTACTGGGATCAGATATAACTTCTTTCTCCCACGGAGCCGCTGCTTCCCTGAATATATATCTTTTTCGCAATTCAAGGCATTCTTGAAGAACAACAAAGGCCTCCACTTCATCGGCTGATGGCACCTCTGGTCAAATATACAGATTTCAGAAAATAGCAATAATTGAGACATGATCATCTACGTGCAGATCTTAATATATAATTGGAAACATAGGAAGTAACAAGCTTAAATAATTTTATAAAGGAGTAAATAAAAATAAATAGGGGAAACTACAGTACCCTCCTCAATCTTTTTTTTTATTGGTAAATTACACGCACCCCAGGACTTGAACCCACAACCTAACCCTCCAACTTGCTACAAAGGGAGGAAGTGCCATTTGAGCTAAAGCTCATTGGCAACTTACCCCTTCAGTTTACCACCTGATTTGCAATGTCCCGTCAATATTTCAATTTTGTAATGTACCCTACCAATCTACCACATAGGTTGCAATATCCTATTTCTGTTAGGATTTTCTGTTAAATCCTATCGAATGGGGTATAATGGAAATTTCACCAGACCCAAAATGATAAAAATCTCTTGCATAAGAAAAATAAAAAGACCCTCCCATGGTTGGCTGTGTCCACAGCCTGGCCAGGTCACCTCCAAGCAATGTTTTTTTTTAAAAAAAATATATATATACTAAGGGTATAGTTTTTTTTCAAAAAAAATCATGCCGGTAAAACATTTTACATCATGTGGGTCGCGTGATGCGCTTGCCGTCAAGTTAACAGAGAATCCCAACAAAGAGATGACATTGCAGAAATTGAACTTTGGAGAATTGGACGATGGATTGAGGGGGTAAGTTTAGTTTTCCAAATAAACTAATATAAGTACTTACACAAAAACAATCAACGCTATATATCTTAAGTTCAAGCAACTAATGTACATTAAAGAGAGATGACAGGCAACCAGTACCAGTAGGGGCTATTTTAAGTCGGGCAAAAATTTCTTGTTCTGGCTCTTTCCTCAGAATATCAGCTGCAATTGGGTCTGGCTGAACGCCGTGTAGGTCACCAGACACACTATGGGATCGAATCATACTGGAGGCAGCAATAGGCATCTGTTCTCCACTGGCCTTAATGTGGTCTGGTAAATTCTCATATAGGCTTTTACACTCTGGCCCCTGCACCAAGAAAGTTAGAAAGGCAACCCTTCAGCTTCTCAATGAAGTTTTCATTCAGAAGAGAAACAAATTCTTTGAAGAATGACCAAGACATGCAGTATGTGAAATTGCCACATTATTTCAGAGAGGGAGGAAAACTGGAGTTTGCTTGCAGTGAGATAAATAAAATAAAAAATAAATAAATTAAAAAAAAATGTGCTCTTATAAGTGCATAATAAACCTACAGCATTTCCATTCGTATGCAGATACGTTGCATCTAGTTTAGCATTGTCAGTCATGTTATCTTCATCATCAGATCCTTCTACACTCTCAAAGGCACTGGCACTTGCAACAGGAGACTTGGGAGAAGTTGATCTGAGAAGAGAACCAGTTCTCTTAGTTGAACTTGCAACCCCAGAAGATTTCCCTGACACAACAAAAAAAAAAATATGTACCTAATCAGTAGAAGAGGAAGGCATCAAATCTCCCCCCACCACAAGAAAAGAAAAAAAAAAAAAGAGTGGGAGAGAGAAGATAATCCAGATGACACAAAGCACATTAAAACATTCTGTTTACTTTCCTAGGACTGGAGGCGTTGGTGTTACTAAATACCAGTGGAAAGCTGATGCCGTTACTAAAAGTAGCCAAGGAATGGATTTCTGGTTATACATCCGTGGACCATAATATAGTTAATCAACTAAGAAAAGGATACGGTCTACCAGTTTTCTGATTGCTTAAGAGATCAATAATGTTCTTGTTCTGCTAATTAAGCTACTTCTTTGGATTCCAAGGTAGGATAACTTGGTGGTAGATGCTCTGAGAAAAACAACAGATCCTACCCACAAGAACTTCGTGATGGACAATATTCCACTTGGCACTAGTTTCTTTTCCCTCAGTTGAGGATATTCCTTCCATCCTGTAATTTCTTCCCTCTTATGATAAATTCATTTTTTTAACAAAAAGGAAAAGAAAAAATTGCAAGCTGGTGGAATTTACAGTACACGCAGTTAATTTAGTAGTGGGCAGGCTGTTAGTTGACCAAAAATCAAGTATGTAGTTCACAAACAGACAACTGTCTAAGCAAAAAAGAGAATACGAACCCAAAAAAATTGAGATACTCAAAAATGGCTGAGTAGCGAATAACCCAGGAAAATATGTGATATTGCTATGAATATAAGTGGTCTGCATATGTTAATCAATAATATAAAATGCCAACTGCAAAGTCCCATATGACATAACACATGAAAGATTACATAGAGAGAGAGTTTAGTTAGAGGTAACTAGAAGAGACAACGGGGCATTGGATTATATCATATCCTATCACTAAAAAGGCAAAGAATACAAACAATGTTTTTATGCCCCAGAATATGCAGAGTGATACCTCTAACCACATGGTGAAACCAAGTTTTTCCTCACTACTTCACTTCATACATTGTGAGGCATTTACACCAACCATGCCACCGAAAATTTTCAACACAAATGGCGAACTAGGTCTGAACGTGTAAACTGTTTGTTATGAACCGCTGGCCAGGGATCCCAATCATCCAATACCCAGCTAAACTCCAATTGCCCTATCCCAATTTTCCATAAGCACAGGCACTATAATGTACAATTTTATTATAATTCAACTCTTCTATTAACTGCTATGCTTCTTAAAATTAAATAATAAAATATAGCGAATTCATCATGCGCTTCTTCATGAAAACTACTCCCCATCACATATATAACCTCAATCGAGCCCTGTTTTCGAAAACAAATCCATCAAATATAACTATTCCAATCCATACTACCATAAATTAACATAATAATAATAATAATAATAATTCCAACATAATGCAGATAAGAGTCTTAATCCTATTCATAATTATAATTACAAAAAAGGCGCAAATACTCCTAAAATTCGTTTCTCCAATACGAAACACTACTATCACTCCAATTATTAAAAGCATCACAAACGAGTTTGAATTTTGCAAGCCAAAGTTCATGATCACCAATCACTATCCTGGTGGTGAGTAATCCGACAGAGCCATACCTTCCGGAAGCGTGTGCAGCCTCGGCAACCCGGCTGGAATCCCGTCCACGTGGAGGGGACCGTTGCTGCGCCGCTCCTCGCCACCGCCGTCGACTCCTCCGGCGATCTCAGTGACGTCCGGCAGCGACGCAGAGCCACGCCGGTAGTAGCCGCTCCCCTTCCGGCGCGCGTGATGCCCACGCCGCTTCTTCAGGTGCTGCGGCGAGTCGAGGTCCGAGTTGTCCTCCCTCTCCCTCTCCCTCTCCACCGTCTTGGCGAACTCCAACAACTGCGTTAGGGTTTTCCGGTGCATATAATACGCCGAAACTGCCACCACCGAGGCTCCCACCAGAGCCGCCACCGCCAAATGCAGCGCGTACGCGTCCATCTACCCCTCACTTCCTTCCTCCTATACACTCTTACGAGCGTAAACACCGTTTCCGTCCAGAAAAAAGAGATGAAAACCAAGACAGAAACCCTACCAATCAGCTTAGCTGTGGAGAGAACAGAGAGAACCTCTGTTTTCTTTTTTATTCGAAGCCAGCCTCGCTTCAGTATTTATAGCCGGAGAAAGCGACGAGCACCTCTCTCTCTCTCTCTCTCCCTATCTATCTCAGTTATTTTTTTATTTATTTTGTAGAGGGATTTTCTACTCTCTACTTTTCCCTCTACTTTTTGGACTCGACTCTCTTGAAGTGCTTGCTTCGTATTATCGCCGCTTTTGCCATTTCGTTGATAGTGGGGGTATGATTTTGGTGTTTAATTATTTGATTTCATTAGGTATACGGGGCTTTGGTTCTATTTAATTAATGGATGGAGATTGGGAGGTGGTGTTGCTGTTGTCGCGTAGGGGGGAAGTGGACCAGGGCTCGTAAAAGAAGGGCCTCGGATTGGGAGGTGGAAATGAGGTTCGTGTTATTAGAGTTGTGGAGTGCGAGTCATTTTCGTTATCCATGCGCATATACATGTACGCCAGATATCAGATATGCCAGGTAGCTGCTGCTCATACACGTGTTAAAGGTGGAATATTATTCCGCAAAAATCATTTTTTGCTCCACGCTAAGCATATGAATTAGCATTCCTACTTACCTCCATTTTCATGAACGTAAGGTTTCTTTTATATGTATAGTATTATGCAATCAAATGCTTTCTGTTGATTTCAGTACCATGATTCATATTCTTCGTATGACCCTTCCCATGCTTTCTGTTTGCCTTAATTTAACTACGTCTTGCTCTTATAATTATGGATGGGCGTATGAGTATCACATTTCGTGGCCACTGCATCAATTTAATGTCCACGGAATGTGATGATGGATTGGGAATTGATTCCCTATTAGACAAGTAGGTTGCACCCGGGTTATTGGGCTTATCTTGGGCCCAGGGTGTAGACTACGTGGATTTACCAGTCTATTACCCAATACAAAAAAAAATAAAAAAAAAAATATGCTAATTTAATAAATTGAATTAAAAGAATTTTTTACAATCTAATTTGTTGGAAAATTTTACCTTAAAAAGGACATGTCACGGACATCCAATGGATGTATCCTGCATGGTCCTATCTTTTCCATTTTTTTATTTGTTAATTAATTTGTGATTACGATATATTTCAAGGTTTATTCGGATCTTATCATTTCCTTTTTTCATCCACTAAAATATCTAAAATGTTACTATCCATTTTTTTTTCTTAGCTAATATTATATCAAAGTCGTGGTGTAGAGGGTTTGTGTTATATTATCATCTTAGTCTTAATACAATTGGCTTGGAAAAAAATATCTCTGTCTTAATATTTGAACTAGAAGATATGTTAACGATTAGATTTCATGGACAAGTTTGAGCAAAAATCCTACTCTTTTTCCTTAGGAAAGGGAGGATTTGAATTTTGAACCCTCAAATACTTTTTATTTTCCTGGATATGATTATATGAACAACTTCATTTGTAGAGTGCGTGTGTTATATTGTCATCTTAGTCTTAATATTTGAAACAGAAGACATGTTAATTAGCGATGAGATTTAATTCATGGACAAGTTTGAGAAAAAATCACAAGGCTTTGTTTGGTTACACTTTTCCATTTTCTCTTTTGTCCTATTTTCTCAAAACAAAAACATTAACCAATAACATAAAATACTTAAAATTACTTTCACATTTATGTCACATCATAACATTTATTGAAACAAAAACAAATAGTATCATTTAAAAAGCATTAACAAACAAATCATAATGGTTAAAATTACTTTCACATTTATGTCACATCATAACATTTTTCCTCGATCAAACACTGACATCTCAAACTATTGTAGCATGCAAACCTTTTGTCTGGGGATCAATGCACATCATATGTTATATTTTTTTTATGGTAAGTCTATTGACCATGATAAATTATTATTTGTTTCAAAAGTTTAAGCTAATATAAAAGTTTTGACTTAATTATTTAATTAATATTGTAGCACCCTCTCTTAATAAGTGAAGGTCAGCGTGCATGGAACATTTAATCGAAATTAAAGATAAATAATGGAGCAATGTTCAAAGACCTTTATTCTGATATCATGTTAGATCATCGCTTATCTCAAAAGTTTAAATTAATAAAAAATTATTTATTTATTTATTTAATATTCTAATCAACTAGATCAACATAACATAATACTTTTGTTTTGTTTACCAGTAAACAAATAATATAGGGTTAATGATCAACTAATCTAGCTAGCAATGCACTTACTTTTGCTAATGATCTTTGAAAAGGGAAAGAAGAAGAAAAAAAAGTATATAATTCGTATAAACTTAATTAAACATAAAATAAGAACAAAACAGGAAAATGTTTCCTCAAGATTTGAGGGAAAACCTAATGGGGATCCCAACGTGAGTTCAGAATATGCGCTTGTACATGTGCCTCATAGTGGGGGATATGGCATTTCTTTATCCCATATCTTAATATATACTCTTCGGAAACGACCTTGAACAGAAATACTCCGGGTAATTAAGTTGCATCTGTATGCATGATGATGGATAAAGTTTAGATTCGTGCATGCATGGCGAATATTCTCTATCATTGGTTAAACACAGACAACAGAAAGATTAAGCAATTCTTTTGACCAAAAAACAGAAAGAGAGAAAGAAATAGCGAATAGACCAGATATACTCATTGAGAACCTGTGAATATGGACTCGGGAGCTTATGATTTTGGGTTAATTAGGATGGTAAAGCCAAAATTGTGAGCCTCGACCAGACCATAAAGGCTGATATAAGAATGCAAAACAACGAGTAGATAATAAGACTAAATTAGAGAGAAAAACATAAATTTAGATAGTTCGACCAGTCGTGCCAGCATAATGATCAAGTGGAAGACGAAAAAGTCATTGCACAGAGAATAATCGTCTCACAATTTCATCCTAATTGCCTCACGATTTCAAATGGGGAATTTGGCTAAGGCCATGGCCTATAGCCCACTAAGGAGGGTAGAATCTAACACAAAATCTAGCTATGGCCATGACCCGTCAAATAAATGAAGAATCTAGCATAACAACTGACCACGACCGTACAGACGCCCCACATAAAGAGCTAGAAGATGTATATACAACCAGTTCAAATGCAATCACACAACCAATCTCATAGACAATCTTCCATTTTCCTTGCTTAAGTTGAGCACTAATTAGCATCATAATGTTCTCTCGTTGGCAACCTTCAGCAAATCTCCAATTGTTTCTACCCTTTTCTTTGCAGACGGTCGTTGGTTAAATCTGGTCGTGGGATCCATTGCATATCATCAATGTTGTCTCTGCATATTTCTTTTCTTTTTTTTCTTTTTAATTCTTTGGTCGAGGACTGTGCATGGAAGTGGATTATTTTGTTCCTTGACAAGAGTCATGGTTTTTTTTTTTTTTTTTGTCCTGTTCCTCTTGCTTTTCAGATTTTCTTTTCAAGGATTAATAATAACAGATAAACAGGCACGGCTGCTGTATTTGGGATGGCCAACCTAATCATTAGGCTCAGGCAGCTGACTATACATGCCACCCAGCTCGGGTGGTAATCCTAGCTGTCTTCTGATGACCAAATTCAATCCCTCCACCTGATTTTGTAGCCCATATACACTTTGTACTTGCAAATTAAACAACATATTACAAAGGTATTACACCTCTGTCACCTCGAATATATATATATATATGAAGACATCGCCTATTTGCAGTGGTGGCGATCAACAATATTGTATACGAGTAGGTTTTATTGAAACAACAAATTAATTGCATTAATGGTTTTTTAGTTGGAAAAAATTACGAATCACTTGTTGGGGTGCAAAAAATTAATGAAGGGTTCTTATGGTAAACTATAATTACAAATCACTCCCTGAACCTATTTTCCGTCCACCAAATTAACAGAGTCCGTTAGTGGATTACTATACAAAGTCTCATTATTTATATGACGTGGCAAACTAACAGATTCTATTAACTTGGTGGACAGAAAATGAGTTCAGTAAGTGATTTGTAATTATAGTTTACCACAATGACCATCTATGAACTTTGTGATCTCTTTGTACCACAGTAAGTGATTCGTAATTTATGTCAATCTTAAAGACCAATTGTACGATTATCCCTTTATTTTTATTGAAACTATATTAGTCTTCGGTCTACTTTCATTTGTATGAGTAGTTTTGTGGTTTTTTTAAACTTCTGTTTACCGCCGCAGAAGAATTGATAATATTCTACTTAATTAAGATCGATAATGTCACGAAAAATATTTAGTGATTAGTCATATATATTATCAATTAAAAATGAGATGTTTGTAATTCTGGAATGATAAAAGTTGAAAACAATATGATTTAAAAATAAAAATAATAACTAATATTTGAATATAAGAGTAAAGCTTCACTAAAATTTATCATCATATAAAGACCTCAAAATTTACCTAGGTAGCCTGGTGGGAGACCAACTTGGTGGGTACCCATAGTTATTATGCAAGACACCTATAAATAAATAAATAGAACAGTATAGAAGTGACAAAAATAAAATAAAAAATAAAAAATAAAAGATAAGATGCAGACAAAGCAAAGGCATGGTGGCTTTTTGGCCTTATCTCAGTGCACAGATATCAAGGTATTTGCACTGTAATGGTGCTTTTTATGTATAAAAGTTGCTTAATTGATTCTTTTGTCTCCAAAATCAAGAGATGCCGATGGAAAATGATTTTTCACGAGTAAAATGTATAACTTTTACACAATTAAGGTACGTTGCTAAGATTGATGCATGTAGTTTCATCATACATAAATCTCACTAACGTATCTTGATTATGTAAAAATTATGTACTTTTAATTGTGCAATTAATACATATTAATACTAATACCATATGCAATGAAAATGATAGAAAGCCACGTCACATTGATAGAATTTATGCATGTAAATTCTACCATGCATAGGTTTCATTAATATGTCTCAATTGTGTAAAAATTGTGCACTTTTGATTGCGTAACTAATATATCCCAATATCAATGCCATATGCAATGAAAAGGGTGGAGAGCCATCAGGGCAATTGCCCCCTCTCACCGGTGCTAGCTTTGCCACTACCTATTTGTAATTTTTATTTATTTATTTATTTATTTGGGGAAGATATGATCTTCCTGCATCTTATGCTTGTATGATTCCTTGCAACAATACCGCACGTGCTGACCTAAAATGATGGATTTGTTGCCAAAAAATCCTAGCATCTGCCAAGCTCACTCCTTTTATTGTGGGAAAATTCTCACTAAAATTCCTCTTTTAGGATCGTTTGTGATTTTCAGGACATTGGTATGAATGGTGGATAAAGAGCCCCTTGGACTTGGTGACTTCAGGAATCACATTCCCTTGAAGCATAGGAATCTAGCTAGTTTCAGTAGCACAAAGTTTGTAACAAAAGCAAGAGAAGATAGGAAAGAGGGAATTGAATCATCAGTAGGAGCAGTGGGTGCAGCATCTTGCCTATATTGGGCATTGTTGCCTAACAACCATCTCTCTCAAAGAAAAAAAAATAAAGAAAGAAAAAAAGAAATAAGGAAGGAAGGAGAAGAAGAAGAAATGGTGTATACGGAAGAACTAGAGTAATGTTATATATCATCATCCTATCATTATTTTATTCTCAAAGTTGAAAGGGCATAGTTTTTAGGAAGTGTCTATTCCCCAATACTGCCATTGGAGCTGGAAAAAGCTCTTGAGTCTTCGGTATGTTGCTAAGCAGTTTCTTAAATTTAAGGTTGAAAATGGTAATAGCATATTCCTTTGGCATGACAGTGGGCTGCTTGCTAGATACGTATGGGCATAGAGTGATGTATGATGCTGGTTCTTCCATAGGACCTAAACTCTCCACTATTATTAGTAGAGGTGATTGGTTTTGGCCCCATGCCAAATCAAATGCCATTGTTGAGATCTAAAGTAGGTTGCATGAAGTTGAGATTGGTGAGGCTGATCAACAGGTTTGGGATTCTAGAAGTGGAAAGTTCTCAAGTGTTGATACCTGGGAAAAGCTTAGAGACAAGAAATCGGAGGTGAAATTGTATGATATTGTTTGGTTTTGACTGCTATTCCTAAGTATGCATTTTTTTTCTGGCTTGCTTTTAGGGATATCATTGTCACTTGGGAGCATATGTGTTGATGGGGTTATAGTGGAGACAGTTTATGTCTCTTTTGTAGTTCTTGTCAAGAGGATAGAGCCCATTTATTTTTTGAGTGTAGTTTGAACAGGAGAGTTTGGAGGGCTTTGATGGCAGGTTGTGGGATAATTGATCATCTTTTAACCTGGAATCTTGTTGCTCTTTGGAGTTTGCAATATATGAAAGAGAGGAGTGTGAAAGCTACTGCCATAAAATTGTGCTTTGCTGCAGTAACATACAATATGTGGCTTCATAGAAACGCGTTACTCCATCGCCGGTCTCCCAAGTTTGAAGAAAGCTTGTTGTCCAATATTAGATGGGAAGTTAAAGTTAGATTGTTAACAAAGTTCCCTTCTAAATAGTTCTGTTATTTTTTTATTTTTATTTTTATTTTCTGTTGCTCTATTTTCTCTGATGTTGTTTTCCCATTTGGTTGCTTGGATGCGTTGTGTAGTTTTTCCAGGCTTGTGTGTTGTTGAAGTCGGTTGGCTTTGGCGGACGTGATTCCAATTTTTACTAGAGTGTTGTATTGGTTTGAGTTTGGTTTATAAAGATTTAATTCAACCAAAAAAAAAAGAAAAAAAAAAGTTGATATAATTTTTAAAATTATTATTTGATCAAAATTTAATAGTAATCTTTCACAAATTCAGTGAAAATTTTAAAAGTCACATAAACTTTTAGGGAATAAACTAATGGTGTATAGCATTATCCATGAAACATATGTACATAACCGAACTCGATCACGAACACATGTATTATTGTAGATTCAAATACTTTATGAGGAACATGGTTTTCCTCCCTTCCTACAACCCATACCCTTTATATTAAATAAACATTTGTTCTTAGAATATGTGATTTTTACATATAAAATATATGTGAGAATCACGTGCACTAGGAATAAATATCTATTTAATATATTGAAATGTAAATCTTAGTTTAATAAACTAGTCTTTTTAACTAAATTTAGAAAAAAACTTTGTCCCGTTGCAAGAAAATTTGGCTTTGTTTGTGAAACAATTCTCACTCTCACTTTTGCTTTATATTTTCAAAACAAACACTTTAACAAACAACAAAAAATAAAAAACACTCAAATTTATTTTCATTTTATGTCCCATGAATACTTATTCAAATTAATTAATTTTTTTTAAAAAAAAATACCATACAAAAACACATTAACAAATAGAGATAAATGTTTCATTTAAAGAGAATGCCTTTTTTGGCTAACTCATATTTTAGTTATAATATAGAGTAATGATTAAAAAAATAAAATAAAATCCATATTACGCACCATTACACACCTTCCACTCACATGGGGTGGGGCTCATGTAATAGCGGATCCCATCCCATGTAAGAAGAGAGTATATAATTGGTATGCAATGAGTGTTTTTGTATTATCCACTACAATATAACGGGAGCAATACAAAAACACACACTACACACCCGCTACACATTCTCCATTCACATGGGATGGAACCATGGAGTGGGGCTTATGTAATTCCACCCCAATTTGAAAGGAGAATGTGTAATGAGTGTCTAATACGTAATTTTTTATCATTATTCTAATATAACACCAACCTATTTGATTCATCTAACAATCGCCGGTATCCAACGTTTGTCTTATGAGGGGTTGCTTGCATACGAAAAAGAGAGTTAGTGGAATGTGAACGACTTTTTCCAATGACAATTTCCTTATCAATTTGACATGACTTAGAAGAGAATAAAACCTCATGGATCGATCTACGGCCCAAAAAGGACACCAATCCCTACAAACTTAGAAGAGTTAGAGAAATGTCCTTTCGTTCCTGTTTTTTTGGCGGCTAGTTATCTAGTTGTTGCAAACATGATCAACATGCCAGCTAATTTGGCCTCGCTTTTTTTTTTTTTTTTTTTTTTTTTTTTTTGGCCTTTGAATAATTGGATTATCTCGGTATATGTATATATTTTCTTTCCATAATTTTTTTTTAAAAAAAATTAAACTTGAGGAATTTTTTTTAACCTAATATATTAAATTAACATTTGTCTTTAAAATACGTGAAAAGAGTAATGCTACCATTAACACTTATATATCACACTAATTAACGTAGTGTGTTTTAAGTTTTTTTTTTTTTTTAAGTGACTCACATGGGAAGCTACTTAAAACTTGCAATCTCAAGCGATGTGGTAAATAAGTGTGAATAATAAGATATGATACGTTTACAACTTCTATACAACTCTTGTATAACTCTAATAATTTTGGGATTTGATTCTTACACTACATCATCACAACAACTGCACAACAACCCCTCACATGAGGGTGACCCCAGTGTGTGGAGCCCATCCTCATGTGAGGGGTTGTTGTGCAGTTGTTGTATTAGTGTTGTAAATCTAACATTTTTCAATAATTTTTGTTTAAAATTAACCATTGGATACGTATGATCTACATGTAGAAAAGAGATCCAATAGTTAGTTTGGAAAAAAAAAATGGGATTACATACTCTAATAATAGATATCAGTTTAGTAGACTGAGTTAGAAAAAAACTTTGTCCTATTTCTCTAGGCCAATAAGATTCTTAGCTCAAACTCAATGTATAACACTTAGCCCAGCCCTTTTTGTAACTTCTTTTGATTATTGTACGGTTTATCTATTTTATTCTATTCAATTCACCGGCCGAGTTCCGGTGGTGGACAAACGGAGTTTCAACAATAGTCAGACAATTTGAGAAGTAAAAACTCAAACTCAAAAAATGATTTACAGTTTTAAAAAAATGAAAATCATTTTACAAAAATTAAATAATATTTTATGATCAACCAAATATATTTTCAGTTTAATCATGATTCTTTTTGGGACTAAAAAATAAAAAATTCAAAAAATATTTTTACGTTCAAACAAATGGAACTTAACATTAAGCTTAATTTGTCTTATCTTAAGATCTGTGATAGGCTGCTTGGGTTAACATCCAATGAGCCCAACCAACAAACCCTATGCAATTTATGCTTTGTTTTGTTCGAGAAACTTCCGGTGGAAGTCTATGGGTCAAAAAGGAGCCTTCTCCAGCAATCAAATAGGCCTTATGGGCCAGCAGACAAGCCCTTTATCAGCCGTTCCAAGAAGAGGGGAGAGGGATTCACCTCAATTGTAATTACCATTAAAAGTTGTGAACTAGAGTCACTAGACGGATATCAATTATCATCAAAGGAATCAAGTTATCGGTCAAATTGACATTGTCTTTACAAATATGTAATTTTTAATAGAATATATGAGAATTATATACTTTAAACACATTTATTAATTTAATGGACTAAATTAAAAAATTTGCATTCAACTCAATTTGGAAAAAAAAATTCTATCCTCATCAATGTTGAAATATTACTTATTTCAAAAACTTAAACAGACAAAAAAATTTGAATTTAATTATTTAATTAATATTATCCTATATCAGCCATTCCACTAAATGTAAATGTGAGAGAGAGATTCACCTCAATTGTGATTGCCATTAAGTTGTGAACCAGACGGATATCATCAAAGGAATAAAGTATTATATCTATCAAATAAAGAAGTTTAATAATTTAATTTTGGGACAAGAAACCGTTGCCTCTCTTCTCTGTTCTAAAGAGAGAGGCTGTGAGTTTTCTAGAGAGAGAGAGTTCTAGAAGAGATCGTTGCTTGTGGGGAGGGAGGCTTCACGCCTCCCTCGTCTCGGTTCTGGTTTCCAACCTAGCCCTTTTGGGTGAGGTTGGTTTCTTTTGTTCCTCCATGGTCAGATCCATTGGAGGTTAGGTCTCTCCTAGCCATTAGGGATGTGGTGTTTTTGTCCCTCATGTAGATCCGGTGGTAGTTGACCCTCCCATAGCCTTTTTGGGCTATGGTAGCCTGTTTTTCTGTGTTTTTGTTGTTTTTTCTTTCGTTTTGGTAGGATTGTTCAACTCAAGATGTCTCCTATAGGGAAGTGGTCGAGTTAACGTGTCGTCGACGAAATGTTTTTTTGGTTGGTTTTTTCACCTTCTTTCTCTGATTTTAGAAGCCAGATCTACACTTTTTCGTCGACTTCTGCATGACACACGCCCCCCCAACCATGTTCCGTGTCGTCTTCCGCTCCTGCCACCGCAAGTACCAGTTGTGTCAGTTGTCGGTGATCGGCGTGTGGGCCCCTTTGGTGCGCGTGAGAGCCATGCTCCGCCTTTTTTAGGCCGTACACGGTGGCTAGGGTTCTACGGTGTTGGATCTTCGTCTGGGGGATAAATACTACATGCGCCGTCGTACAGCGACTTTGGCCTCCTTCCCTCACTGCCGGCGGTTTGTTTTAGGTGTTTCTACCTGTTTATGTTTGTGTTATTCTCTTGTTTCTCCGGTCACAGCCTGCTTGTGTTTGGATCAATTTTTATGGGAATATTTGTTGGCTAATTGCTAGATCAACCATCTTTCTTTAGTGAGTGAGTGTTATTGTAAGAGATGCTCAATTGTTATTCTTGTAAAAGTTGTATTTCTGCTTAGACAACTATTTTTCAAAGTCAGATCATTCTGGCTTAGAGAGTGGGGGGTCTTGTCCTTTACTTTCGTGATGTAAACTTTTTACAGATTTAATGATAGCACATGCTATTTGTTAAAATAATAATAATAATTAATATTATATCTATCAAATTATTTATGTTGTATCTTCTGAACATCTCATATGCCACATCTCGTGCGAAAACCCCAAATTTTAATCGAGTCCAGTCTGATGTGTTTGCATCCCACTTAATAACCACTCGGGCCCGGAGGCTACAAGTCACAATCATGTAGCTGGGCGCTGGCCATGGCCATACTTAATTTGAGTCCAATTTGTCACAAAAAATTATGCTCAAGGCTCTTACAAACAAATAACCTCCATTATTAGTATGAAAAGAGTAATGCTATACACTCGATTTTATTTTATTATGCTGACATTACACAATTTGTTATTATTATTATTTTTTAAAAAAAAAAACAAATCCAATAATTACTACATTCTGTCACATCAATATTATAAAATATAAGTAGAGCAGAAATGTTGTATATAGTATTTATCTTTGAAAAAACATAAATATATAAGTAAGCATGGTGCTTAGTCTTGGATTTGCTTGGCAAGCCTTACAAGTTACAAGTGAGAGTCGAAATTGGGCTTATTCAGCTCGTTGATGACTCCACTCTTTAAACATTTAATCAAAGGAAAAATAAATTTTTTTAAAAAAGTATACATTTTTCTCTTCCAGGCGTTACTCTTTTTTTAAAAAGATAAAATCAAATGTCTTTCTTTTTTTGAACGAAAATGCTCTGCATCTTCATTGATCAATAACTAAAAAATACAACTTGATCCTCAAAATTAAGGATTTAGGGAACAAACGGCCTCCCTAAGAACGATACTGTAAATACTCCAAGGAATATCCTCCAACCAACACATATCAATCTTATTAGAAGCAGTCTCTTTTGCTAAACAATGAGTTGCGGAATTTGCATCTCTAGACATAAAAGAAAAAGTGCAAGAACAAAGAAATTGTTTCTCTATGTGAATGCTTCCCAATAAATGACAAAGTCTAGAGAGATGAGGTGGACCTGAATTAATCTTTGAGATAACTTGGGCTGCATCTCCTTCAAATATGACATTAAAAAAACCCACCTCCTTACTGAATTGGATAGCCCCCAAAGCAGCCATAGTTTCTGCAGTTTTGGCGTCCACCCGTAGGGGGTAAAGCAAGACTTCGAGCTCCTAAAAGACATCCCATGCAAACCCTTGCAATGATACCCACACCAATCCATCCATCATGGGCATTTATAGCCTCATCCCAATTAATTTAATGAAACCATCCGGGGGACGACACCAGACAGTAGGTATTCCCCTAGAAGACTCCACTTCCAAGCTTTGGTGTACTGGTTGGGCTTTCTGAGTACATGCCTTAAAATCACCAAGGGACTTATGGTTTGTTTGGATACCGAAAAGAATCTTGATTTTTTTCGAGTTTTTTATTTTTCAAAACCTAACAACCCGCAATTAGCCCGAATTGTTTCTCAATTCAGGCTGACTTTGAGTTGATGACTGGGACCCACGCGCAGGACAAGTTGTCTCCCGTGGGTCCCACATTTAATTAATAAAATAATTAAAATTTAAATCAAGAAAAAATTAAAAGAATTAAAAAAAAAAAAAAAGCAGAAAGGTGGCTGCCTTTTGGGGTGGCCGCGCGACCACCCCCGGTCACCTATGGGGTGACTGCCGCTTTTGCTTCTTCTTTTTTAAATTTTAATTATAATTATATTTTTTTAAAAAAAAAAATTATTTATTTTTTAATTAAACAATCAATATATAATAAATTATTATTCTACAAAACTTTTCACAATACCAATCATTTCTTACAATTAAAAAATAATATTTTTCAATTTAAAAATTCAACATCCAAACACATTTTTTTTGTCTCGAAATTTATGAAAATAATAGGAATTCAATTCTGATTTAAAAAATTCAATACCCAAACACACCATTAACTGCCCCTTTGTACACCTCATCTGGGTGGAAGAAAACTTCCTCAAAGACAAATTTGTTCCTTCTAAACCAGGTACCTCATGCCACAACTGCCATTAAGTCAGTAAGTTCTTTGCTGAACCTATGGAGACAGTGAGCAAAAAGTTCTTTGAAGTTCCGAGCCATATAGCTACACTTCTAGAAAGGGGAGTTTTTACTACCCCACACGTCTTGGGCTGCTGGACACTCCCATATGGCATGGATTAGATTTTCTTCCTTCCCCCCCAGCAAGGGCATGATGCCGAATCAACTATCTTCCTCTTCATTAAGTTATCTCTAGTTGGGAAAGCATTCTGACATGCCCGCCAAATAAAAGTTTTAATTGGATGGGGAACCTTCGCAGCCCAAATTGCCTTCCAAATATCCTGATTTGCAGTAGAATTTGAGCATTGCGCAGCCAAACTGTCCTAAACCTCCTTTCCCGAGTGGTAAGCACTACACACAGTAAAAACACCATTTGAAGTTCCATGCCAAATAAGTCTATCTTTTGGTAAGAGAGGGCTAAGTGGGATATTAGCAATAACATGGGCTTCGTCTTCAGAAAACACCCTCTTGATTAAATCCATATTCCAATTTATAAATTAAATGCCTTTCATTATATAATCAAGAAACGTGAGCAAATTGACCAAACATAATCACATAATGAATATAGATGTGAATTTCTTCCAACCAAATTTGATCTATGATGGAGTCTTAATTAACCCATGTGCTATAGTATTTGCAACCCTGCTAATATGATTGATCTTCTAACTAGTAAACAAATTGAAGATCATGTGAATGTCCTCTACTAGTCGATCAACCGCTTTAATCATCTGAAACGCATTACTTTTCAAAATAACATTGCAGAAACTCATTTCTTTGCAAAAGACAAGTGCTTGAAATGCTGCCAACTCTTCAACCAGTTATAAGTTACCCATCCCGGTTGTAATCCTAGCTGGGACCACGTGGTCCTCAAAAAGTCAAAATCTCGCACAACAACTCCTACACGGCTACACCCATTCGCCCATTTAAAGTATCAAAAAAATTAACTTGTCAAAATCTCGCACAACAACTCCTATACCCATTCGCCCATTTAAGAAAAGAGAGAGACAGAGAAAGAGAACAATAGAGACGGTAACAATGACGTTCAACGAATTGGCATCTAAGGACAAACATACATGAATTATTTATTTAACATTTTAAAACTTGAATTTAAGTATATTAATTATTTAGTTTTTTAACAATTACCATCACTTGTGGAGGGAATTTTTCCAATGTCATCATTTTTTCTTTTCTTTTTTCCTTCTTCTTCTTTTTTTAATGTTATAAGCAATACACTCATATGGTGTGGCTGACGCGGACTCACTAAAGTAATGGGACGTTGATTTGGCAAGTGTACTAACGTGACAAGGCTTATGCGAAGATATGTACATAAAATAGAAAAAATAGAAATAAAAATAAAGACTGTACATACAATGTAATTTGGTTGGACCAGCTAACTTTTTGATATCAGTGACAAATAGTTCACTAATAGCACTAAACGTAATATAATGAGTAATTTTACGAATTGAGATTTAAAGTAATTTTCTTTTTTAAATTGCTAATAATATGAATATCAAATGTGAGAGAGTTTATATAGGCTAAACTTGTCCTAGCATGGCTGAGGCAGTTGCACTATAGAAGGCGGTTTGGATTTGTGGTGAGATGGGCTTCACACATGTGGTTTCTGAGGGTGATGCTTTACTCATTGTGGAGGCTATGGGTTCCAAGAGTCCTTGCCCGAGATATTTCGGGCAACTCATTGAGAATACTTGTATTGTTCTTCAGGATTTTCAAGCCTATAAAGTCATTCATGTTAAGCGGCAGGCAAACCCATGTCTTAGCTACTTTGGCTCTATCTCAGTTGCTTGATTTTGTTTGGCAAGGGAAATGCCCTGCGCCGATTTCTCAAATTATATTTGCGGAAAAAGCTTTTCATTGATTGGTAATGGATATCCAATTTTTCAAAAAAAAATTATTCAAATAAACTTTGGACTGTTCAACCACTTATCTAAACAGGTAAATTCAATAAAAATACTCTCACAATTACTATTCAAATTGTTTTAAAAGAATTTGTGAGATTTATATCTTGATTTTATTTATTTATTTTTTAAATGAGGCCAATTTTAGGTTTAACCCAAAAGCACCGTGTTTTAATATTATTCCTAAAAACACAGACGAGGGAATCTCTGACCTTTGTATCATTAATTTAATCACGTTGGCCGAGAAAATAAAAAAATGATTCCAATAACGTTGAGAGTGTTTCATTTTTGTCATTCAACGAGGTCTCGAACAAAACCAGAGGGCTGTACTCCTAAAACGGGTCCCAGTAAAAGCACGATCACCAATTGCATGATGCCACGTAATAGCATACGTGGCAATTTGAGTTTGATGAGGCACACCATAATAACGCCCTTTCCTTCGTTACTATTCAAACATTTTGCAGAAAAAGAGTTATCAACTAAAACCCAAGAGCTCCCCTCCTTTCTCTCTCTCCCTGCCCTTCCTCTGCTCTCTCTCTCTGTTTGCTTAAGAAGCTCAATCCTCTATGGCCTCCGTACTGAACACAGTGTCGTCCATTACTTTATCGAACTCCAACGCGAACCGAATCCGGACTCGGCCCGTTTTGGAACCGATTTCTGTGTCATTCACCAGTGAGTTCACTCATCAATGCTCCGTTTGATTTCCTGGAAAAACGAGGTTAAGTAAAGGAAAATTTGGAATCCGAAACCACCTTTTCATATCCACCTCGTTATAAGTTTAATCAAAGACTTTTTATTCTACTTACTAAACTTTCTCGGCAACCAAACGCCGGTCTTAGATTCAGTTATTGAGCTTGAATTGTCTGTTTTTTCGACACTGAGGAATTCTGTGGAATTTTCAGGGCGGAGACTTACGATTAGAGCAACGGAGACCGATGCGAACGAAGGTCTTGCGAGATTCAATTTTATTTTATTTTATTTTTTTTAACGATTGTGGTTGTCAATCAAAAATTTAAGTTGTATTGAATAGAAATAGTGATTGATAATGTGGGTGTTTAGGGTTTTAATGGTTGCTGTTTGTTTGTGAAGCGGTTAAATCTCAGGCACCGGATAAGGCACCGGCTGCTAGGGGTTCGAATTTCAATCAGCTTCTTGGCATTAAAGGAGCCGCACAAGAAACTGTGAGCTATTTATTTATCTTGAAGTTAATTTTGAGTTATGTCCCATAAAAAAAAGCTACGGGAAGTCTTTTGTAGTCTTTTTAATGGTTCAAATTTAATTTTACTCCAGTGAAAAGCTTGAAATTAAACTTCGATAGTTGAAAAAACTACTGAAGATGTCCTTAGTTTTTCTTACAGCACTGAGCCAAATCTGATTTCTGTAGCATTTTACCATGTTTCTTTAGGATATAAAAGAGTAAATGACTTGCAAACCGTTTTAAACTAGAGTAGAGACTGTGATTTGTGTTTTGCAGAACAAATGGAAGATCCGGCTTCAACTTACGAAACCTGTTACTTGGCCTCCACTGGTATGGGGAGTGGTTTGTGGAGCCGCTGCTTCTGGTATCATTCTTGCATATTATGGAATCAGTAACATCTTTTGTCATGAATATTTCTAATTCTTCATTTAAGCATTTGTTTGTTAAAAAATTTTGTCCAGTCTTTTATGTGTATGTCCAATCAGTATGTCCTAAAAGCAGTCAATGTTTATGATTTTCTCTACTAAATTTACATCTTAATCTTCTTCCCCCATCTTGATACCTTCGCTGTTATTATAGAATTAGCCCTAGATCAAAACCATGAAAACTATAGATTACTATTGTCATGTCCATCACCAATTCCCAATTGTGATAAATCTTGTCAAGCTTTGGCCTCAGATCCATGTAGAATCCAAGAATCTTGCCACATGCCTATACTATGGCCTCAATAAGTACATGCATGTGTGTGTGTGTTTGTATTTTGATTCTTCTAATTCAATTTGGCTCTCATGGCAGGAAATTTTCACTGGAACTTGGAGGATGTTTCCAAATCAATTGTTTGCATGATGATGTCTGGCCCGTGTCTAACTGGCTATACACAGGTACAGTTCTTCCGGGATACAGAATTGGGCTCCACTTTAAATGAATAATAGCTTCAAACTCATCTAACATATAATTCTCTGGCCGTTTCATTTTTCAGACACTTAATGATTGGTATGACCGAGAAATCGATGCAATAAATGAACCTTATCGTCCAATTCCTTCGGGGGCAATATCTGAGAATGAGGCATGTAACTTATCTCCCCCCCTTTTTTGGGACATGTTGATCTAACCTATTGTAATGTATGCAAATAAGTGCCGCCAATTATAATGTTTCTTTTCTTTTTCTAAATATTTCCTCAGGTCATTACACAAATTTGGTTGTTGCTTTTGGGAGGCCTTGGCTTGGCTGGTATATTAGATGTGTGGGTAGGTAATTTAAATGTTTTTTTTACATGTAACTCCTTACGAAAATATTGAAGATGAATGTCAGCTCCT
This sequence comes from Alnus rubra, assembly GCA_028654335.1. Taxonomy (NCBI): domain Eukaryota; kingdom Viridiplantae; phylum Streptophyta; class Magnoliopsida; order Fagales; family Betulaceae; genus Alnus; species Alnus rubra. The sequence goes on along the minus strand of JAJPGS010001499.1, from coordinate 652,824 downwards.
GAATCCTTGTTCTTAATAGGCAGGGCATGACATTCCTATAATTTTTTACCTTGCTCTTGGCGGGTCCTTGCTATCTTACATATACTCTGCTCCACCTTTAAAGGTACTTCTTTTTGTGGTCTTCCTTGTCATTAAGTCAAACCATTCTACATTCCTTCATGTTGCAGTGGAAACTTTGTTTAAACCATGACTAAATTCCAAATCTGGTTGCAGCTGAAACAAAACGGATGGATTGGAAACTTTGCCCTGGGAGCAAGTTATATCAGTTTGCCATGGTGCGATATCCTATGTGCTACTGTGCTTGCTAAAATTAATGTAGACTTCTAAATGTTATCCATGGGTCATTAGCATGTAGCATTTTTTAGTTGGATATCCATTTGCTATTCTTCAGACCTATCAAGAGAAGAGTGTACGTTTAGATGTAAGTGTTTATTCGCATGATGCACATAAAGAGGAGAGGTCATATTCAATGGGTTCTAATCAAGGAATTATTTTGTAATCAAAACTCGCTTTATTAAATTACTATGATAACCAATACCAAAGTTTTCCCTAAAAAAATATAGGACTTTTATTGGTTCTTCACTTACAGCCTAGGATTTTGATTTGATGTTCATCATTATTGCTTGTTTGTGGGGTTGGAAGCTTTCTAGGAAGGAAAGTCATTCAAGTTGTAACTTGTAAGTTCAATTCTTCTCCATGGGTTGTCTGAAATATGTTACTAGAACTCAAATTTCATACAATAGGCTAATCAAGAACCATCTTAAGTCTAGTTTTCTAGGTTGATTGACTTAAAAAAGCTGAACTATGGACTTCCATCATGTTGCATAACTAGTTTCAATTCACTTTCATTGACAGGTGGGCTGGTCAAGCTTTATTTGGGACGCTTACACCGGACATCATTGTTCTGACTATCTTGTATAGCATAGCTGGGGTATGTTTTTCAGGAGAAGTATCTCGTAGTATGTTAAATATGTGATCCAATCATAACTGTTTGATTATTGCTACATCATATTTCAGTTGGGTATTGCCATTGTCAATGACTTTAAAAGTGTTGAAGGAGATAGAGCAATGGGACTTCAGGTATCTCTATTGTCCACTACATATTTGTAATACTAATTCTATTTATCTTAGAAACACTTAAATTGCACATCCTTAGAAGTAGCTGTCGTAATCTTTTGTATATTAATGCTGTTTGAGCAGTCACTTCCAGTTGCTTTTGGTGCTGAAACTGCCAAATGGATTTGTGTTGGCGCTATTGACATAACTCAGATATCTGTGGCTGGTACATCATTTTTATCTATTTTTAATATCTATATTTCTTTTAACATATATTTTTCTCCGTTGATATTATGTCAAAATTTGCTCTTCTATATTCAATAATGAATTGGTGGTTGTAGGGTATCTGCTCGGGGCTGGTAAACCGTACTATGCCTTAGCCTTACTTGCTTTGATAATACCTCAAGTCGTTTTTCAGGTAAAGCACTTAGAATGGTTCTCCACTACTGAATTCTTTACCCGTTTGCTTCTTGCCATGACAAGTATTAAGCTGTTATGTTTATAATAATATAGTAATATATGATTTGTGTTTCTTTCTCATTATTTTTTTTAAAAATAAGCACTCTGCTCATACCAATTTTTGCACATTGCAGTTTCAGTATTTCCTCAAAGACCCTGTTAAGTATGATGTTAAATATCAGGTATGTCTTCATTTATTTAGTTCCACCAGGAATTTTTCCTGAAATTTTTAAACATACTGCAAAAGCAGGTTCGTTGAGAATGTGCCTTCTACTTCTGAAAAACTATTGTGGACATGACCGATTAACACATATGGATAGTTTTATAGCTTATTATATTACATGATAGATATAACAAGGATCTCAAAAACGATCCACACAGGTGCTCTTTGGGCAACCTATTCATACAAGCTCAAGTCCTGGCCACCAAAACCCTCTCTGGATCTTCCCAAGTCTGATACTAGATCACCATATATATGGTTGTGCAATATGATGTGTCATGACCCAAGCAGGGTCTTTTTACTCCAATGCTAGATACAATTCCGTACTCATTTAGGTTGTCCATCATTAGAGGATCTTGCATTTGCTCGTTCTCTCATCCTTAGCGAGTAAAATTTTAGTCTGTTTGTTTCAGGCAAGCGCCCAACCATTTCTTGTGCTTGGTCTTTTGGTGACTGCTTTAGCAACCAGCCATTAATTTCACAATGACGCTTACCAAAGGACGCTACGGGGAGGAGAAGGGAAGGGAGCAGAGTGAAAAGCTCACCGAACAGCTGCTGAAAGGCACACAAATCACGCCAGTTCCGCTGAACCCTTTTGTTAATCATGTTGTGTACTGACTAAACTGTCATAATTTTCCATTTTCCTCTTTTCCTGTAGAGAGATAGATGTAGGCTTGTGTACTTCCTGTTTTCTCATTTTTGGTTTCTCTTACAGCAGAATGCGAAACTAGAAAGCAGCTATTGTAAATGTGATTGCTTGTTGTACCATTAATGTGCTTTGTCGGTATCTTACATTATTTGCTTCTCATTGCACGGAAGCCTCAAATGGTGCGATCCTGATAGTACTATGTTTTTGCTTTTCATTGTATTTGTTTTTGTTTCTCATGCTATCATTGTATTTCATATGCTACTTTTCCCTCTTGTTCTCACTAGTCTACTCGATCCAGGAGTTCCCTGTTGTAATTAACACGAAGGAAATAGCCCTGCTGCTCGTTCACTCGTCTTTTAATCCGCTACCTGAAGCAATAAACACGACGTTGGCTGAGTAGAAAGAGCCGTTCACTTGTCTGTTAATCCGCTCCCTGAATACTACATGTACTCTTAAGTCTATTTCTTTACTCTTTGAGGTGACAGAAAAAACTATTTTGTCTAAAATTTAATGGTAATTTTTACTATCACGTCAGAGAGTATGCATTTGCATGAAGCATTTCTCGAAGCAATAAACGTGACGTAGAAAGAGCCTCATGGTCTTTGTTTTAAAATGAACTTTTTAACACACTAAATTCAATCTGGAAAGTGATTAAGGCAAGCTGTAACATCCAATGAGCACCAAATGTTTGGGTATATGCCCGAATTTTTGTTTGCAAAACCGATCAATTGTTTACATTGGCTTAACTAATTAGGGGTCAAATAACCCAATGGACAGACAGTTTTTAATTATATACCACATTTTTATTCTACAAATTATTTATGAGAATTTCAACTAATCTATAATTTTTTTTAAATAAAAATATTGATCCAAATTACGAATTACTGAAACTTTCATGTCAATATTGTAAAATATTATAAAATAAAAATTTAACTTATTTGGAAGGAAACGCGCTGCTGATTAGTAGATATGCTTATCAGATTAGTCGGTTGGCCATTTTTTGGATTTTACGCGACTAAACTAGTGTCAAAGAACAGAGCATAGTTTATTTAATAGATTTTTCCGGCACCCAAACAATAATTTTTACCGTTCTAGCAGGGCACCAAAAAGAACAGAAAAAACACAATCGTTTTGCTGACTTGGCAAAAAGGCCTGGACGTATTTCTGTCCACTGTCGCTCACAAATGTTTCGACAACATTCAACATCATTTCTAAGTCTTTATGTCGTCGTTTAAAGATGTGTCAACTACGTAATTTCAAGTTGGTTTGGCGTATGTTTGCTGCATGCATGTCGTCAAGTAGATGGTCACATCTGTTTGTTCAATGTCGTTTCCAGAAACAGACGCTGCGATATTCCTTCGTTTCCAGAGAATTGAAGTTCGACATCCTTTTTTTAAATGGTCAGAGAGATTCTGCTTTAAATTAATGTCACTTTTATATGATAAACGACGCAGCATTCCATCTCTTTTATATACATGTAAAAGGATGCATGATGCGCGATGCAGGTAGCTAGTAAAGCCAAAAGTCAACAGCAACTATTGAAATTAACATAACATACAAAAAGAGGCACTATTTATGATCCCAAAAAACCATCATCCAAATATGAAAGACCATATAATGCCTTTCCCATTCTAACTGCACCAACAGACACCTAAAAGAAGCCACTGCTTACCCAACAGATACACAGCAGTTGAGGACAAGCACAACAAGAACGACACGTCATTATTGGACAACCACTAAACCTAAGACACTTGTTTTTAAGGCTAAGTTCCCAAACTCTCTATGGTACTACTACTATACGCATCAGCGGTCGTCCCTAGTCTTGTACTTGGACTCGTCAATCTCAATCCCTTCCTCAGCTGCGCGCTCTCCTCCAGACTTGTCTGTTGTGCTGAGTCCACCTTTGCGGCCCATCTCCTGGTACCCCTCATGTCCAATCTGCTCTTTCCTTGTCCGTCCTCCTTTGCTGCCCAGGCGCTCCTGGTACCCTTCAGGCCCCAGCTGGTCCTTCCTCGTCTGTCCTCCTTTGCTGCCCAGCTCCTGGTACCCTTCAGGCCCCAGCTGCTCCTTCCTCGTCTGCCCTCCGCGGCTCCGTCCTTCATGATCACCACCAACAATATTTCATGCCAATTAGCACCAAAAAAAAAGAAAAAAGAATCAACCCAATTACGTACGCAAAACCTTGAAATGATTGCCACACACTAGAGACACAAAGAGATTACCTTCGGCAAGGTGCTCCTGGGCTTCAAGGCTCTTCCCACCAGTTCCACCAGGGACAACTGTCTCTCCCTGCTTTGCCTTGGCGTCAAGTTCTCGTCTTTCCTGCTCGGACGACATTTCTCTCTCTTCTGGGACTCTTCTCTCACAAACTTAAAACACCGATCGATCTTATTACTTGCCAACTAAGCACACTGATGATACACTGGAGAGAATGCTTTATATAGAGGATCCGAAAGTGAAGGTAAGATAGGGAGGTGACTGATGAGAAAGGAGGGGCAGACGACGCGTCAGCCTATACACGCGCGTGGCAACAGAGTAGGAGTGGAGCGATACTAGAATGACACACAGATGCTTGTGTCTGTCAAAACAATCTATTTACAGCAATCAAAGTGACACGAGTCCTGGTTTTGCATGAATTTAATTGGCTACAGTAGTTAACGTCTTCCACGTGTCCTTTGCGGTCGCCCATTATGCATGATCAATGCGCTAGCCTGCACTGTCCACCAGGCTCCTGGAACCTCATACATGTTTGGGTATAGTGGGGACGTAAGCGAAAGTAACATAACTTCATAAGAATTCTGGTAATAGGGGGGAAGTGAAAGTCTCGTTTAGAGAGAGAAAGTCTCGTTTTTCTTAGTTTAGAGAGAGAGCGCTTCTGAGAGTAGATTTCTCCGGGGGAGGGAGGCCTCACGCCTCCTTCCTCCCGGTGGTGCGTCTCCATCTAACTTCTTTGGGAGCTAGAGTGGTTTTTTGTGTCCCCTGACTTGTTCCAGTGGGATTTTTTTGTTCCCCCCAGCTTGTTTTCGGTGGTGGTTGTGGTTCTCCTAACTGTTAGGGCTATGGAGTGTTGTTTATTTGTTCTTTGGTTGTTTTCTTTTCTTTGTTTTGACAGATTCATTTCGTTGCAAGTCATATGTGGGAGTGACTTCGTTCGAGTTCTCCGGCTTTCTTTTGAGTTTAGATCTACATGGCTACGCGGGAGTTCTTGCGACACGACCCCCCCTGTGTTGTTCACTGTCGGCCTCTGTTCCCGTCAACTCATCTTCCGGAGGTGTCTGTCCTCCACGCTCGGAGCGTGGCTTGCACGCGCTTGCGCGTGTGGGCAACGTGCCTCTTTTTCGCCCGTCTGGGTGGTGTTTCTCGGGATGGTCGGCTGGTTGGTGGCGGCAGGGGAGGCCCGAGTGCGGCGGGTGGTCTTTCACACGCTGGTTCGGGTGGTTCCTCCCTCTGGCTTGGCGATTTTGTTTCTGTATTTTTCTGTATATTCCAGCTTTCTTTCACAGTTTGCTATTGTAGTGGGCTAATTTTTACTTGGGCATTTAGGTGGCATGTTTGCTAGACCAGACCTTTTCACTTGAGATGGGTTGTTCTTCATTGTTTAGAAAGGGTCAATTGTTTGCTCTTGTAATTTTAGCCAGTTGCTTTAGTTTGCTGCTTCAAACTAGGTTTGTTCCTAGCTTAGTGTTTAGGGATTCTTCATCTCTACTCACTATCTCCAGCCTTTGGGCTTCTGTTGTAGATTTGGGACAGTGTTCTTGCCTTCGGGCGTTGTATTTGCCTTCGGGCGTTTATGCTATGAATGAAATGCTCCCGTTCAAAAAAAAAAAAAAACATAACTTCATAAGAGAACGAAATCAAAACAAAAAGAAAAAGCTGTTAAATAGTTAGGACCGTACGATACTAATCGGTTAAATTCTTAATTCTTACTATTTGAAGGAAGGTTAGGCATTCAAACACTTGTTTCTAGAATTTAGTTCCAAATTGATGTGTCACAATCCTATGAAATCTATCATTTTGGGAAGTGCGCCACAATTTCATAGGATTGTGACACATCAATTTGGAACCAAATTCTAAAAAAAAGTGTTGAGATGTCTAGCATTTCTCTACTATTTTAGTATGAACAAAAAAAATCGGTACAAGAGACAAAACTATAATAATATATATATATGATAAATTTTTAGAAGTTCATCTTATAAAAATATAAATTTTCAAGTAAATTTTAAATAATTTGGGAGGCCTCAGCCCCCAATTCCTACCTCACAGGACAGACTCGATAATAACTCTTTTTTCTTTTAGGGACTTCACTTACAATGACAACTATATTACATAATATTAATAAATTTTAAATTTTAATCTAATATATATATATATATATATATATATATAAAAGTTGTCCCTTTTATAACTCAAGCCCGTAGTGTGGTAATCGCTATTCGCTGTGATTCCAGTATTTAAGAGGTTAACCATTAATCTAAAAGCTGTGAAGCCATTCGATTTTGATTTGGTCAAACCTTAATCGTAAAGACCATAGGTCCATAACACAAGCCCACAAGTTTACAACACTCACTTTCTGTATCAGTTGCATAGCAAATATTGGAAATATAATTGTTGGGGAGATATAGGCTATTGCTCATTGGTCTTTGGAATAGTACTCACTGTAGAGTGGGCCGATTAACGAGTCACCATGATTATGTGGCTGAGTTCAAATAGTGTAAAAGCGGTTCGACTCTAGTATATGATACTGAAAAATGCTTGTTACACAACAGGTTGTGCACAACAAGTGCACAACCTACTCACATGAGTAGGACCCACCTGAGTTGGTGGAACCCACCCATGTGAGTAGGTTGTGCACAACAATACTAGCTAACTCATATACACATGGAGATCACAGATAGCAAGGAACCCCGAAACCTTCAAAGGCTAGGGGCATCTCTGTGTTGGCAGCCGGGGGGAACCCCATAACCTCAAAGGAACGAGGTCATCTCTATGCCAGTAGTCGGGCCGGTGAATGAGCATTAAATAAACAAGATTCCTCTCATTTATTAGTATCAAAGCATTTAACGAACCGCGTATTTGGACTGGTCAAATCAGATTGTACGAACTGACAGGTTGTCACCATCAAATACCAAATGTTCCCTGTAGACCACATCGAGAATACCCAGCGATGTCCAATCGCCGCCCATGAGGTAATCCACGTGTTAGCAATTAATGCAATGAATCTTTAAGATCAGAATGGTAAGCTTAGAAAGAACAATATGGATATATAAGAAAAATTTTCTTTACATTCAAGGTAATGAATTCTCTCTGCAATTCATTTACTCTCCCTCTTAAAAGCCCTTATTGACTTAACTATCGGAGGAAGCGTTGTCAGCCAATCTCCGACAAGCCTTTATTATTTTGCAGGCAACTACATTCCTCCGGTCAAAAACCCAATTGAAGCTTGGCACGTCATCGTTAGAAAACTGTCATTAACAATAATAGTATCATTTTAACCTAAAAGTAAATTTGTAAATTTATACTCAACAAATTACATTAATCACGATATATAACTGATACGTCAAACACTCATTCTGTCAAGTGTCAAATCATCAACCCTAACACTAGTTATTATGTTTGATCAATATCGTTTTGATATAATATGGTTGAGTATGATCACCTTAACTTATAATGCAAAAGTGTAACTATATTGATTTATCATTTTAATATTACGTTAATTACTCACTTTTTCTTGTTATCAAAGATATGAAAGTTCAAAAAATCAAATAAAAATCGCAGTCCGAGACCTTATTAGTGTTAGTGATTACTTTTGGTGTTAGACACTTATTTCCAGCCACCACTAAAAATTGCTTTAAGAACTATATTATACTCTTATTTCTTAATTATTTTACAATACAAATACTCATATTTGAAGAAGAGATGCAGTAAGTGGGAAAAATACAAATAAGATAGTCAATTTAAAATAAAATAGAAACCCAATATAAAAATCCTCTATATTCTAACATACTCCATTTAATTATTTATTTTGTCAAGTTGAATCTCATTTGAAGCCTACAAAATGTATGGAGCTCCCGCAAATTTCTATGTCGGTTGATACGTACGTATTTATGAATTCGATCAACAACATTAAACAAAATTAATTATGTCACACCCAATCATGATTAGTAAATTAAAATATACCTATTACACTGCATAATTTCTGTTAATATTTATTTGAAAAAACTCTCGTTTACTTTAAAAATACGTCTTCAATGTTTAACAGTATCATATTTTTTTTAAAAAAAATAAATTATATTATACCCATAGAAAATACTTAAATTTTACTATTATCTTATACTATTCTCAGAACTATAACTGATTTTGGTTTCAAGTTACACTAAAAATCTCCCACAAATTTTATTTTTTGGAAAATACTTGAAGTAATAGAATTCTTATTACAATTTTTTTAATTGTAAATTCACGTGACAATTCATATTTTATAAATATGAAAACATGATAATATGATAACGGCTAGTTTGTAAACGTGATAAATAATATTATCACATTAGCTTGTAAGAAATGTAGGCTCTATTTGTTTTGGCGTAAAATGATTTATAAAAAATATTTTATGTATTTTATGGTGTTTGGTACAACGGAAAATAATAATCAATTTTTTTTCTCGAATCGACCAAAAAAGCTTATTTAGTTTTCTAAAATATTTTCTCTTTTTCAAAATTGTAAATCATTTTTCGACTTTGAACTTCTTATCCCCAATCCTGGACCTCCATCGAGACACCATTGAACAACCGTTGGGCCACCATTTACTTTCGCAGGACCACCCCTACCTTCGTAGAACTACCGTTGGAAAACCGCTGAATTACCGACGAGCCTCTATCGGACCATCGTTGGCCACCACTAGGCCCCGCCTGGCCACCATTGGACAATCGACATACCTTCGTCGATCATCCTTCCTAACTCAAATTTTTAGGTTAATTTTTTTAATTTTTTTATATTATGAATAAAAATTGATTTTTATAAATTAATATAATTGATTTAAAACATTTAAAATATTTGTGATTATCCATATAAACCAAACGGCAAATATATTTTCAGCAAAAAATATTTTTCTAAAAAATAATTTCACTATAAACAATATTTTTCAAAAAAAAAAAAGTCAAAAAAATAGAGCATTGTAATAAAAACTCCAAAACAACACCAAACTAAATCTCACTTAAGCCCTGTTTGGTAACCCCCTTTCCTCAAGTATGAGAGATTTTTTTTTTTGAGTGGTTATAAAAAGTGATTGATGTGATATAATGTAAAAAGAATTTATATGAAAAAGTGGAAAAAAAAAATGTATTGTAGTGAGTTTTTTTAATTTAAATAGTAATAAAAATTTGTTAATGTGATATAAAAAGTAAAAAAAATTAAAAAATATTTTAAAATTGGATTTTTTTAAAAAAATGAAAAAAAAACAAAGAAAGGAAGAAGAAAGTAGGTTGCCAAACGAGCCTTAACCACACGGTACAAACCGATACGGTACAAAAATTACTTCCGTGTTAGCAAATTCTTCCCGCGCCCCGTCTCTCTTTTAACCGCTGACTAGTGACTTCCATTGCCGTATCACGGACCTTGCTTTCTAAATACTTTTCAAAGGGTAATGCTACGGAGTAGCAATCGATCCGCTAACCATCCGCAATTGCTGAGCTGGCGTGGTTAACTGAACCGTGGTTATCATTTTTTTTTTATTAAAAAATATATCACACGAAGACTAAAATCAGAGGGAAATCAGGTTTGGGTTTCAAAAATTTCATTTTTCCCCCAAAACTTCCCCCCCCCCCCACCCACTCTCACCTTACGTCTCCGCCCATCACCATCGATGCCGCCTCTGAACGCCACCCATGCCACCACCGATTACGCTGACCATTCATAACCAGTCGCATCACCAGCTTGAAATCCGGCCGACCTCCTCCCGCCAAAACGATTGGCGACGCCCGCCATCCAAAAACCGGCAAGTCACCAGCTCGAAAATCCAGCCGAACGCCAACACCGGTAATTTTTCTCTCTTATTATCTAGTTTTTTCTTCTTGTTTTGGGGAATAGACACCTAGTTATCTTGTTGATTATGTTGATTATCTTGCCTATGTTGCCGAAGCTCTCTCTTATTTGATTATCTTGCTGATTTTGAGAAGGAACAGAGGCTTTCTTGTTGCAGTTTTTTGTCACTCTTTGTTCCTGGTGTAACATCTTCTTTTTTTTTTTTTTTTTTGGATGAATAGTTTAACATCTTTCATGAAGTTCTTATCTTTAAGGAGGACGAGAACAGAAATAAATAAATAGAGACGCAATAAGAAGAAAATGCATTTTTTATGGGCTGTGTTGTTGGCTTTTGGCTGAATTGAATTGGAAAGGACTTTGGGATCTATCGATTACTAATTGTATTTTTTTTCTAAATAAATTTTAGGTGGTATTTTTTCATTTTTGAGTTGAACGAGTGTACTTCCTAAGGAGATATCTTTAAACTAGATTGTTCTATTATGTAACTACAATTATTATCTCAATATTTTCTCACCTTGCAAAGATATTGGCAGAAGTATCAAGAGAGAAGACAACAAATTTTGCAGAGATATGGCAGAAGTATTAAGAAGAGAGAAGGCATCGGATTTCTGTGTAAATACTTATTGAGAGATCTTATTGTGTTGGATAGAAGTTTTGCAAAAATTTAATATATGGAAAGGTTTTGCTGCTGTGTTGAGAATGTTGAACAAGTTGATCCCATGAATTTTGTTGTGCCGTTGAATATTGTGATAGGATGGGAAGAATATAATCAATGAAGTAAGAAAATATGTTGTTTTTGTAACTCTATTTTTGTAGTTCTTATTGTCTTTATAAGATCAGTGCATTTTTTAGATCAAGACAATTTCTGAAGGCCTTTGAGCAATTTCGTTGTGCATGTGATTAAAGAAACTACAAACAATTCATTTTGATTGGTTTAGTTGGATGTTGGTGGGAAAGGATTTTTTATAGTGCTAATAGTTTTGACATTTTAGGGTAATGCTGATAGCTTGATATTTATTGTAGAATGTTGCCTTATTTCAAACTTATGGGCTTTTGGTATAAAAATGATGCAAATGCTTGTGTTAAATGCTTTACAATTCGATATTGTTTTTGGTCTCAAAACAAAGAAGTATTATAAACTGATTGAACCGTTGATGTCTAAAGTGGAGCTCAAATTCCTCTAAAAGGGAATAGACGTCTAAGTTTCATTAGATATTTACATTCGGCTTTCAAGATGCTACAAAGAGTAGTCTTTAGAGATCAATAATGTTTACAGAGACTTTTGGTAAAGATCGATGAGGGTGTCTTTTTTACAGAGTTGCATTCAACAATTTACTTGTACATTCAACAATTTACTTGTACAATTTACTTCAACAACAATTTCCACCTTGTGAACTCTTCTCATAAGCTCAAAATACATCAGACCTTCCTTCACCAAGCCAGCACGGCCACAAGCATTTAACACTCCAATAGATGCAATATGATAGAGGTTTAAACACAGATTCTACAATGTTGTTTACCCATTCCATAATTTAAACACACAAAACCCATCTCCAGTAAAACTAAATTGCCAAGATAAAGTGCACAACTGAAGTCTGATTCACCAAAAAGATGCAAAAAAATAACTGAAATTTACTAGAAAAGGCATGAACTAAGTTATGAAAGAAGCCATAGTATGAGAAGTTCATTAAGAACTATGACAACACAAAAAGGGACAAACTATATGAAAATATACAAATTACAACATAAAAATATATTCACTTGTCCATACAACACGAAAAAAAAAAAATCAAAAAAAAAAAAATGTCAAAACAACAAAATACATTGTAACTTGCAATTCTTCCATTCCACTTATTTCATTTACCATTCCAATAGCTCAGGTGGCCATATATCCTGCAAAATTGTGAACAAGATTTTAGATAATACAAGCCAATTTCTTTTAAATCTCATTAAGATTTTTTTTTCTTTTTAATTCAACAAAACAACATTCAACAAATGTTGCGTAAAATCTACTAATGAGAGAGGAAGAGCCTAACAAACCATTTTCAGGAACAACTTGGGGATGCAGATCATCATCAACCGAATATGCTGAAGCAAATAATCATCATCATACTCATTCCCCACGTCCATTTAGGAGTTATTACAAGAAAAATTCAAATTGGAGGTCAACCTAAACAAAACCACAAGATGAAAACAAAAGTGTATTATGCACAACCAAAATGTAGCTTACAAACCTAACATCGATAAACAAAAATCACTTACAAACCACAATGTCAAAAATAGCAAGCAGACAATCACAAGAAAACAATCAATGTGTGATCATGATTTCCTAACATGCATTTGGACTATTAGATGTGACATAGAGGGATTTAAAATAATTCCGTCACAGTAAATTATAATCAAATTCAGATAATTAAATTTCTTAAAATCCAAAGGAGTATGGTGAAACATGATTTCAAATGCATCTAATGACTTCAACATGGAAATGATGCAACTTGGTCTCAAACTTAGGAAAGCAATGATGGCATTTTGTTTCCACAGCATTCAACATTTGGAAACACAAACACCATCCATGCATCTAATGGCTCAGTTGAGTTCTAGACTAACCAATTTTGTGAAATTTCTAGTTAGTTGGAACAAGAAAGCAGCATCAGGAACGCAAACAAATGTACAAGGACAAGAAAAATGTGTAAAAAAACCATAAGAAGACAAGGAAATTTTTATAAAGATTTTTTTCCCCCAATGTTTAAAATTTTCAACTAAAACAAAATCCAATTTCAAAAACCCATCCAGTAAAAAAAAAAAAAGTGAATCTCACGAAAAGTGTATCTATAATTACTTCAACTACCTAAAAAGTCCAAGTTCTAAGAAAACCCAATAAATTTCAAAACCCAGACCAAGCAATGGCCATTCTAAATGTTCGTCACTACCATATTTTGGTATCTGAAACTAGTATTTAAAGGAACCAAAAACAAAATTTTTTAAAAAATAAAGGATTATGACAAGGAGGCAAAATATATGAACAAACCAAGCAAAACCCAGATGAGTGAACCAAAAAAAAAAAAAAAGACAAAGAACCAAAAGAGAAACAGATCGGTGGTGTCATGGTGGGTGGGCGTTGTTCGGTGGGCGGAGGCGACCAAACCGCGTGAGGTTGAGAGAGATCGGCCGGATGGTGGGCGGCGGCACTGGTGGTGATGGACGGAGGCATTGGCGGTGGCTACACTGCTTGGCTTTTGTCCGGCGCTGATTGGGTGGGAGAGGGGGAGGGAAAAGCTTTGGGAGAGAGAGAGAGAGAGGGAAAATGAAAATGAAAATGAAAACCACGCTGTTTTCGTTTTGGTTTTGAATTTTTTTTTTTTTTTTTAATAGGCTGGTTAACCCAACCTGGGTTAACCAGCCAAAATGCGGAAAAAAGTCGGATTGATTGCTACTCCGTAGCATTACCCCTTTTCAAATAGCAATTTAATAGTCGTACAATGTACAGATCAGCAGCCAATTGTCCGCGTGTTGATTCGTTGCTCACATGTGCCGCCTCTTGCTTAAGGAGAACCACACTGGACGAGCTCCTGGCCATTCAGGAGTAGAGCAGGGAAGGGAAAGAACCACAGCAGTTCTCTCTCTTCCTCTTCTCTCTTTGCTCGTCAAATTCAAAACCCTAAAACTCCAATTCCACCCCCAAATCGAAGAGAAGAACGACCATGGAAGAGGAACAACTGCCAACAAAGCAACAAAGTCCCAAGAAGTCGATCCCGCCGTACATGAAAGCCGTATCGGGCTCGCTCGGCGGGGTCGTGGAGGCCTGTTGTCTACAGCCCATCGACGTCATCAAGACCAGGCTACAGCTCGACCGGTCTGGGACCTACAAGGGGATCATCCACTGCGGCTCCACGATCTCGCGCTCCGAGGGTGTGCGGGCTCTCTGGAAGGGCTTGACCCCCTTTGCGACGCATTTGACCCTCAAGTACACGCTTCGGATGTGGTCCAATGCGATGCTCCAGAGCGTGTTTAAGGACTCGGCAACTGGGAAGCTCAGCAACCAAGCGCGCTTGCTCTCCGGGTTCGGTGCCGGGGTTCTCGAGGCTCTTGTGATCGTTACGCCATTTGAGGTCGGTACGTTGCGGTTTTGATTTCAATCTAAATGTACATTTCTAGATTATTTTTTCTTTAATTTTCTGCGGAAATGGCAATCCCTGGGTTGGTTTGGGTTAATGTACCTCTTGGATGCTTCTCAGGCTCTGTTTGGATCTCGGGATTTTGCGGGAAAAGAAAGTAAAATTGTTTTGGAATGTTTTAAAATGGCATATCACCTTTCTTTAATTTTTGTCTTTCGCTTCTTTTTTTTTGTTGGCCTTAAAATGCTTTAAGATTAGGTTAGTGGCACTGATACGTGTAATTCATCCATAAAGAAAAAAAAAGTCACGAGGGAATTATGCTGTTATTTTCACTACCAAATGAAAGATTCTGTCCTTTGAGTATATTTTGGATCCATCAAAGAATAAAGGAGAATTATCATTTACTTAGAAAATGAAACCCTTTCTTGATTATCTTCGGCCTTCTCAATTTCTTTCCTGCATCCAAATATCCAAATGGTGAATGATTGGAAAATCTGATTGCTTAAATATTGTTATACTCTTGGAGGCCAGTAATCAAATTGTGATACCTATAATACATGTTATTGTGCTGCGCCGATTTAACTTCCTCTTTTCATTGCACATGAGCTCTACTTGGTCATGGGTTGGTTATGTTTTCTATTTTCTAAGTCTCTCTCTTCACACGCTGTTAGAAATATTAATTAAGCTTAAACTTTTAGGATAAATAGTGATTTAACATGGTATTAGAGCAGATGTTCTAAGTTCAAATCTTAAGACTCTACAGTTCTACTCTCAATTCATTAAATATGAGCCTTACTTGTTGAGGGGGAGTTTGAGCCACACTTCTATCAACTTAAACTTTTGGTATAAGTGGTTATTTAACACATGGTTTCTTGTTCTTCCTTGTCTTCTTTTGAGATATATTGGAACATAATTTGGGGTTTACATTATGATTGAGGAGGATTGAGATGTTGAGATGTGTGAGACCTTGAGTTAAACTGACTAATTTAATAGGTTCAAATGTAGCATTGCGAACTCTTTTTTCTTTGGCACAATCCCTTAGACATGGTTTGTTTTATGCTTAAAAAGCTTGTGATTATAATCGAAATGAGAAGAAACCAAAAAAGTGTACTTTTGGTGATGTGGATACATTGTGGGATACTGCTGTGCTTTATGTAGTTGGATGGAATTATCTACATTCTTTTTTATGACAGAATTAGGGATTACTTGGTGCAGGTGGTCAAGATCAGATTGCAGCAACAGAGAGGTTTGAGCCCTGAGCTTCTGAAGTATAAGGGTCCTGTGCACTGTGCTCGCACAATCATCACGGAAGAAGGCCTCCGTGGTCTCTGGGCAGGAGCTTCTCCGACTGTGATGCGTAATGGGACGAACCAGGCTGTCATGTTTACAGCCAAAAATGCTTTTGATGTCCTCTTGTGGAAGAAACATGAAGGTGATGGGAAAGTCCTCCAACCATGGCAGTCTATGATATCGGGATTTCTTGCAGGTACAGCAGGTCCTGTGTGTACTGGACCCTTCGATGTTGTGAAAACGAGGTTGATGGCTCAGAGCCGGGAGGGGGGTGGGTTGAAGTACAAAGGTATGATCCATGCCATAAGAACAATATACGCGGAGGAAGGGCTTCGTACATTGTGGAAAGGACTTCTGCCTCGGCTCATGAGGATTCCGCCGGGCCAGGCGATAATGTGGGCTGTGGCTGACCAAGTGACTGGTTTGTATGAGAGGAGATATCTTCGTAGTGCACCCTTGTAGGAAGCATTCAGATTGTTTTGCTTGTACTGGTTTTCAGTTTCGTTGCAAGCTTTAATTGGAGAACTTGTTTTGACATTTTTAATTGTATGAGAGGAGATATCTTCGTAGTGCACCCTTGTAGGAAGCATTCAGATTGTTTTGCTTGTACTGGTTTTCAGTTTCGTTGCAAGCATTAAGTGGACAACTTGTTTTGACATTTTTAATTCCATCACTATGAACACCAGTTTCAAAGATCGTATCAATAATTTGGAGGTGCAAGAAGAGGCGGAGGGTAGATGGAGCGGGAATCACTAATCCCGCACAGGCGCACCCAGTGGATATTTCAGTACTTATGCTTGCCTTATTGGAGCCAAATATGTCTGCTGCTACTGCACACAAAATTGAGCCATGCAGTAGGGGGAGAACATTGTTGTATCAGACACCCTTTGTTACGGATTTGGCTTACATCCTGTAAATTTTTCAATGGAGATTTTCTGTTAAAAAAATGAATGGACAAGATTGCTTCTAATGAAAAAAATAAGTAGACTGCTCTAATTTTGCAATCTTGGCCATTCTATTTTTAACAGGAGATCTCCATTAAAAAGCTTAGAGGACGTTTATCGTTTCGTAGGAACGGAGATTCTTGCTTGCTAACACTTCAAAGAAAAAAAAAAGAAATAAAAGAGAGGATCTAAAGTCACTCGTTAAAATCTACCGATGACTGGGTATGATGTCTCGAATGGGAGCATATTGCTCTCTCTCTCTCTCTACATCGTGCTATTAAAGACTTAAAGAGTACTACTAATAGTCTACTATAAACACTTTTATTATACTTTCAGAGAATGGCTGGAATTGCGTAAGAAAATATAGTTTTTAAAGTCATTAAGAGTTTTTTTTATCAAAAGCTTCATTTTTAAGCTTTTCTCAAAAATGCGTTTCGACAATTTTTAGTTTAATAAAGTAAAATAAGTGGGTTTAGAAATTTTTTACTAAACATGTCATAATTTTGTTTGGCACGACTTTTAGGTACTTAAAAGTATTTTTTAAGCTTTCTAAACTATTATGACTTATGAGCCATTTTTCTTCTCCAGCACAATAAGTAGAATATAATTTTTGTTTCTAGTGTGAATAGTAAATATGTTTTTCTGCTTAGTTATTATTTACACTGCAAATAGTTTTTTACTACTTTCTCTCTCTCATTTTCCATTTTTCACTCTCTCCCTCTCCCTCTTTCTTTCACACCCTTCCCCACACAAAATAATATTTAAAGAAAATAGAGAGTAAAATATAAAATACATTGGAGTGTATATAGAAAAATGAGTAGATACAATACAAAAAGTTGAATTTTGAGTAGCAATTAGCCATCATTGCTAGATATGCTCTTATTCTATTTTGTTGGTGTAACACCATTAATTAGTCATTAAATCGATCGTTATTTTTACTGGTATGAGACTGTCAATTAACATTGTTTAAAAAAACATAAAGATCAAAGAGTGATTAAAGTGTAGTTTACAACATTTTTCAAAGACTTAAACCTATCTCATGTCTTTCATCAAACCAATTTGGGGTAAGCTCTTTTCTACTCTACATAAACACGGAACGAAAAACAGACCAATCTGTTCAAAACCTCTCAGAAGAAAAAACACTTGTGTTCAAGCCATGGAGGAGGGAAGCCGCACCACCTTTGTCCTTGTAAGCCTTTCTCTGCCTCATTTTGGTTTCCTTTTTTATTTTCCTTTCAACAGCTTTTTTTTTGTTTGAGGTTTGGATCTTAAATCAACCGCAACCTCTTTACCCACACAAGCCACATGATACACTGTATTTGTTGTCATCTGTCTCACAGTCCAATGTGAGGATTCATTATTTACTTGTAGATATATATCTTAACTTTTACAGTTCATATATGCAGTTAGTCTGAAGCTATTAACTTTTTAAGTGCTGTCTATGGCACTCACAAATTTTCATTATGAGCCTTTATAACTAACATTACTGGCAGCATTTCTGTATCCTCATTCCATCTTGAAGATTCACTTCGAAGGGAAATGCTAAAGATCTTCTCCTCATCCTCCCCTTATCACCATCTTTTCCTTAAAAAAATTAATTTTTATTAAAAAGTTGTCTCTGATGTGACATGAGAGACAACTTTTTAATACAAATTAATTTTTTTATTATAAAAGGGTGATAAGAGGGGGATGAGGGAAGGATGTGTAGAAGCTCTCATCTTCGAAAGTGTGAAATGAATTGCTGCATTAATAGTATTATTTTGTTGGTCTTTAATGGTTTTGGTTTTTGTATTTATTTTTAAATTTTATTTTATTTAATTATTGCGCTGTTGTAGTTATTTTGTTCATCTTTAAAAAAAAAAAAAACTTCTTTCATGGCTTACAAAAAAGAAAAAAGAAAAAAAAAAAACACTTCTTTGATGGTTTACAAAACGAGAAATGATTGTTGTACAACTCCAACAATTTTTTTTCAAACTAACCATTGGATATGTTTTCTTACATGTGGTTATACATATCTAATGGTTAATTTTTTTAAAAAATTATTAGAATTATATAAAAGTTGTACATAAATTGTAAATGTATCATATCTCTTACAAAACACCCTTACCTTGGCATTGGACCAACAGTGACTTTCCAAATATGGTATTTGTATTTAAAAAACAGGAAAAAAGGATTAATGCGGCAAATATAGGTCCCATTAATTAAAACGAGCGAGAAATTAAAAATTTAAAAATAAAAATTAAAGCCCTACCACGCGGTATATAATGAAAATCCTATATAAGCTAACGCTGCCTTAAGGTTCGTAACCCTAGCTTCTAGTGAGCCACCTTTCATTTGGTACTCCCTTCCATTTTTCTCTGCTAAACCCTAGCTCCCAAACTAGCTCAACTCCGTCGCCGTCATTTTATCCCGGTAAGTTCTGCTTTTCCTTCGTCGATTTATTTGAGTTTCACACTCTTTGATGCTCTTTGTTTGTGGACCAATTCGATTATTTGCTTTTTCTTTACCTGGCTTTTGATTCCAAGTATATAGATATATTTTTAATTTCATTAGTTTCAGTCGCAGGAGGATATCCGAAGCTCCAAGACGATGTCGGACGATGAAAGAGAGGAGAAGGAGTTGGATCTCACTTCTCCTGAGGTCGTCACCAAATACAAAAGCGCTGCCGAGATCGTTAACAGTACCTCTTCTCTCTCTCTCTATATATATGTGAGTGTGTGTGTTCTTTGGTTTTGCTGTACATTGATACCAGAATGGAAAATTTGCAGAGGCTTTGCAGCTTGTGATATCCGAGTGCAAACCAAAGGCTAAGATTGTGGACCTTTGCGAGAAGGGCGATTCGTACATTAGAGAGTAAGTTTTTGTATTTTTTAAAGTCGAGTTTGTGTTGATTATTTGTTCTTGCATTTCAAGGTTGTATTAGCTGTTGCTATTCAATTCTATGTGTAATGGTTTGTGGGTCCTGTTGTTTTTGTGCATATGTGAAGGCAAACTGGCAACATGTACAAGAATGTTAAGAGGAAGATCGAAAGGGGCGTTGCTTTCCCAACTTGCATCTCTGTAAACAACACTGTCTGTCATTTCTCTCCGCTTGCCAGCGACGAGATAGTGTTCGAAGAAGGTGACTTGTTGAAAATGTAAGCTGTTCTTTGTTCAAATATCAACAATATAATAAGTAGAATTCTTGGGCAATGCTGAATATGATGGTTCTTTCTGGACGCAGTGATATGGGTTGCCATATAGATGGATTCATCGCGGTAGTTGCACATACTCATGTTCTTCAGGACGGTGCAGTAACTGGAAGGGCAGCTGATGTTATTGCAGCTGCTAATACGGCTGCAGAAGTTGCTTTGAGGCTCGTAAGGCCGGGAAAAAAGGTAATACATATGTACAGTTTATCTATTGTACTTCTTAGTTATGAAATTTGATTAGGGTTTGCTGAATTAGATTGATGTTTTTTTTTATTGATTTGCTTCGCTGCAATCACATTAATATATATACATGCTTTCACAATCTTTCTCTGGTTATTCGGAGCAGCTTGTGCCATGATGTTGGTTTCTGTGTGCCCTTAGTTGCATTACAATAGACGTTAATTTATTGATGTTTGGAATTTTTTATTGATTTGCTTCGCCGTATTCACATGAATATATACATGCTTTCACAACCTTTCTCTGGATATTCGGAGCAGCTTCTGCCATGATGTTGGTTTCTGTGTGCCCTTACAAGTTGCATTACAATAGACGTTAATTGAAAAACTTCAAGTGAAGCTTTTGTAGTAGTTGTAGTTTTGGGTCATCAGTTATTCTGCATATAGACTTGTTCTTGGGATGCTAAAGCCTAACAAGGACATTGTTTGAGCAGTTATTCCTTACTGGGTGTATGTGTTGCCACCAATTGAAAAAGAGGAAGAATTCTTGTTGCTACTTATATTTGATTGTGATGCCTCTAGACATCTCTTTTAATGGCAGTTGTATTTGCAATTTAATCAGATTATTTTTCCTTCCTCAAATATTAAAACTTGAAACAACATATTTCAGCCCTCGTTGTTCCCCTAAATGATGAACTCCTGTAATAAGCTATGGACATACATCCAAATGAAGCTTTGGTCATAGTTACTCTGATAGGGGAATGCTACATCTCACTAAACTTGAGAAAGCCTGATTCCATTTTCTTGAGATTGGCTATCTGGATTCTTTTTAGCCGCTCTGCTTTTACATGACGAAATTGTCCATGTGGCATAATCGTTCTGTTGTGGTTCAACAATTACTGTCAATTTGAATCTTTTGAAAGTTCCCATGTTGTTGAGGTTCATGAAGGCATCAGCATTTTCTCTCTGCCCTGCTTTCTGCTGTGAAGGCATGTCTTGGTATGGGGTTGTGTGTGTGTGAGAGAGAGACAGAGACAGAGATTCTCATGCATTTCATAAATTTCATTGTTGAAAGTATCAAAACACAGTAACCATAAGATGCTGCCTAAGCATTAAAACTTAAGGCAACTTTGCCGAGGTGAT
Source organism: Alnus rubra (assembly GCA_028654335.1). Taxonomy (NCBI): domain Eukaryota; kingdom Viridiplantae; phylum Streptophyta; class Magnoliopsida; order Fagales; family Betulaceae; genus Alnus; species Alnus rubra. Next base: position 631,547 of record JAJPGS010001499.1, on the reverse strand, counting down.
CGATGGCTTGTTGATTTCCTCTTTTCCCTGTTGCCTATATTGTGCTTGCCCATGATTGGTTGCTTTAGGTGGACATATTTTTGTGTTCATACCTATTCCCCTATCTTGGCCAACATCAGTTCAATTGCTAGGACATATTTGAGTAGGTTTTTGAATTTTTGGTTGCTTGGGTTAACTTGGAATCTTAAATGAGAGATATTTAGAGTCATATCTTAATTTCATCAGTGAAATAATCAAAGCACATTAACAACAAGATGATGCCTAAGCATTAAAAATCAAGGCAACTTTGCCGAGGTGATCGATGGCTTGTTGATTTCCTCTTTTCCCTGTTGCCTATATTGTGCTTGCCCATGATTGGTTGCTTTAGGTGGACATATTTTTGTGGTCATACCTATTCCCCAATCTTGGCCAACATCAGTTCAATTGCTAGGACATATTTGAGTAGGTTTTTGAATTTTTGGTTGCTTGGTCTAGGTTAACATGGAATCTTAAATTAGAGAGATATTCAGAGTCATATCTTAATTTCATCAGTGAAATAATCAAAGCACATTAACGACAAAATGATGCCTAAGCATTAAAAATCAAGGCAACTTTGCCGAGGTGATCATTGGCTTGTTGATTTCCTCTTTTCCCTGTTGCCTATATTGTGCTTGCCCATGCTTGGTTGCTTTAGGTGGACATATTTTTGTGGTCATACCTATTCCCCAATCTTGGCCAACATCAGTTCAATCACTATGACATATTTGAGTAGGTTTTTGAATTTTTGGTTGCTTGCTCTAGGTTAACATGGAGTCTTAAATGAGAGAGATATTCAGAGTCATATCTTAAATTCATCTGTGGAATAATCAAAGCACATTAAGGACAAGATGATGCCTAAGCACTAAAAATCAAGGCAACTTTGCCGAGGTGATCATTGTCTTGTTGATTTCCTCTTTTCCCTGTTGCCTATATTGTGCTTGCCCATGATTGGGTGCTTTAGGTGGACATATTTTTGTGGCCATACCATTTCCCCAGTCACGGCGAACATCTGCTCAATCGCTAGGACATATTAGAGTACGTGTTTTTGAAGTTTTGGTTGCTTGTTCGAATAAGTTAATATATAATATTAGATGTCCTTAGGGAAATTTTACTCTTTTCAAACTGATAGTCAACTGTTTTCGAATTGGTAAGTATATACCTTTCAGTAAGGACTGGCAGCTTGCTTTATTTAACATTTGTATTAGAGGATTTTTCTTTCTGACATGATCTCTACATGATGAAGATTCTCATGGGCTATGGATAAACTCCAATGATGCCTGTTTTTGTCATAGTTACACTGATAGAGCATCATGTATCTTCTTCCATTCGATTTGCATATTATTATTTTAATCTCTCTCTCTCTCTCTCTCTCTCTCTCTACGCCTGTGTTAGTAATGTTTTTCACTGGCCTTTTTATCAGCTACAGTGTGTAAGCACTTAAATATGTAGCTTGTCCTAGACTTGTTTTAATTGGAAATAGTAGGTAATTCTTTTAACAGCTCAGTTATTTTGCATTTTAATTGAAAATAGTAGGTAAGTGTCTGAATATATTAAGTATTGTTCACACATCAGAGTTGGTTCATCTTAAAAGTGGTGGCCTCAGGTGCTATTTTCAAGAAGGTTTATAGAATTAGAATCTTTATGATGTGATCTAGTGTCCCTATATGATGAATACCTATGAAAGCCATGGACCAACATCCAGGTGAGGCTTTTGTCATAGTTACTCTGAATAGGGGCACAATCCAGTTTTGGCTTGACACTTCCAAATTACAAACTCAACATCTAATTGTCAAAAATCATATCCTCCGGTATTAGATTCTGTAATGGAAACAGTATAATTCTTTTTGTTAGATATAGTTGGCCTTATCTTCCTTCATCTTCGATGACTTCATTACTGTAGGAAGAATGACAACTTTTGTCCATTTACTAAGAACAATTGCATGGATAAAGGAGAAACCAATATTAGAGGTCCACATTTATAGAATACATAGGCAACTTTACCCATGTGATCAATATCATATTGATTCTCTCCTTTCTATGTTGCCTAGAACTGGCTAAGCTATAGGTTTTTGTTACTGACTTGTTTATTGTCTGTAGATTCATACATTTCTAACCTACATGCTTGTTAAACTTCAATACTTGCATGAATACTTGCGCTTTTATTTTTTGTAACAAAGGTACACAGTCAGGTACATATTTTGTGGTCAATCGATGTATGATTAGTTAGATATAGTACTTAATGTGTGTACACAAGTTTTATGGTCCATATTAACTAATGGAAGCAGAGTGCTCTATATATGGCTTCCATTCTTGTTCTATCTTTTCTTAATCAAAATTTAGTGATTATTGTTACTATGTTTTTATTAGGAAAAGTGAATTCCTATCTTCTCCTTTTAATCAATTTTCTCACTAAATCTTGGTTCTTTGGCAGAACAAAGATGTAACTGATGCAATTCAGAAGGTTGCTGCTGCTTATGACTGCAAAATTGTTGAAGGTGTTCTTAGCCATCAGCTGAAGCAGTTTGTGATAGATGGTAACAAGGTTGTATTGAGTGTAGCTGGTCCAGAGACAAGAGTTGATGATGCGGAATTTGAGGAGAATGAAGTTTATGCTATTGATATTGTAGCAAGTACAGGTGAAGGCAAGGTAATTGTGGAGTCAATATTAACTTAACATGCCATTTGTACGCACTGTTCTTTTGAGTCCTCAAATTTGTTTTTATGGGAATTGCAGCCTAAGCTGTTGGATGAGAAGCAGACAACTATTTATAAGAGAGCCGTTGACAGGAGCTACCACTTGAAGATGAAAGCATCTAGGTTTATTTTCAGCGAAATAAATCAGAAATTTCCTATCATGCCATTCACAGCTAGGTGTGTTGTGCCTTCACAGAATTTTTTAAAACATTTTGTCTTTTGCCATCTACACTTCAACCTTTCATAGTAAATGTTGAGTTTCTTTACAACAGGGCTCTGGAGGAGAAGAGGGCTCGGCTGGGTTTGGTGGAATGTGTTAATCATGACCTCTTGCAGCCGTATCCTGTTCTTCATGAGAAGCCGGGTAGGAAACTTCTATCTGGGTTATAATAGCAGAACCCTGGTCAGATTCACACATTTGATATTAGTTTTGCTAATTGTGCAACAATGAGTTGTTGGTTTTGCAGGTGATTATGTTGCTCACACCAAATTCACAGTTTTGCTAATGCCAAATGGGTCGGATAGAGTCACATCTCATCCTCTGCAGGAGCTGCAGCCCACAAAGACAATAGATGATCCTGAAATCAAGGCCTGGTTAGCCTTGGGCACGAAGACAAAGAAGAAAGGTGGTGGAAAGAAGAAGAAAGGTAAGCTGGAACATGATATTTGGTAAACTAGAACTATATTATCCTGAGTTATGTAATGGAATTGTTATTTTGTTTGGGATTGTGTATTGCAGGTAAAAAGGGTGACAAAGCTGAGGAGTCAACAGAAGCCGAGCCTATGGATGCAACTACAAATGGCGCAGCTTCCCAAGATTGAGTCTTTTGTTTTTCTGTTTCATTTTTCAACCCCCTCGTCAATTTTGGTACTTTGTTCAATCCATTGTATCAGGTTGGATTGAGTTGGTTTATTATAGTGTTTAGACGTTAATCCAAATCATGTTTCCTGCATATACGCCATTTTATGTATTTTTTTTAAGTACTCTTGGTTTCTCTGAAAATTTAGAAGCGTAGAATCTAGCTTCGATCAACATCGAGGCATGCTGTGTGACAATCGCTTACTAGAAGTGATAATCGAGGCAGTGTTGTTTTAAAAACAAATTGTAACGGCTCTATCATCAAATAGTATATGTTGAAGTCGGTTTTTATTTTGTATAACACTCCCACCGTAACCTAGCCGGTTCTGTAATGGGGATTACCTCTAACGCCATTAATTATTTAAGTTTCCTTCTAATGTTGGCATCGATAATTCTTCCAATCTAATTCGATTTGCTATTTAAAAGCAACGGACGGTAGAGGATTCGCTGAAAAAGGAATGGTACATTCGTTAGGGTTAAAGAATTAGATTATTGGACATAAAGTTTAGTCATTATATCCAACAAAGCAAAGGAGATTAAAGAATCGTAAGTTAGTTGTATAGATGGTAAAACAAGAAGGTTGCTTGTTTTAAATTTCAATTAAATGAGAAAAGCTGAAAATTTGCTTGAAGATATGGTAGCTAGAAAAAAGCTGGACTTGCCGTAATAAAAACGCTACATCATCTTGTTTACAACCATAGTGTAAAACACTACATCTTGTTTACAACCAAAGTATTATCTCTACGTCTTCACTAAACAATATAGAATATCAAAATTTTGTCAACCAACTCGACAGATAAGATTGCGAGAAGCTGTGTTCAAAAAAAAAAAAAAGATTGCGAGAAGCTTGGTGAGCCATTTGTAAAAAGTCGAGAATCTACCCACTAGCATTAATAATGGAAGATTGCTTTAGTTCTTATCTCAACAAGCTTTGTGAGCCATTTGTTAAAAATGGAGAATCTGCCCCATATTGGTATAAAGGAAGTTTGCTTTAGTTAAAAAGACTAAGAAGGACTATATTTAAAGAATTCTTATAAAGTTATTATAAGAATCCTCAACTATTTTATATTAGTTGATTACAAAGAAGTTAGATGCACTTTTTTTTCCATAAGAGTGAAAGACAAATGGTCCACCAAGCTTCTTTGTTTATGCTAGCCGGCAGATTCTCTGCTTTTTACAAATGGTTCATTAAGCTTTTCGCATACTTTATCTTATCCTTCTAGTTGGTTGACAAGATTATGATATCCTATGCCGTCTAGTAAAGGCGTATAGATAAGGCTTTCATTGTAATCAACATGACGTAGTGTTTCTATGTCATTTACTAATAAAGACAAATTGTGTGACAAGTCAAGATTTTTTCTAGTTGCTGTGTCTTCAAGCAAATCTTTAAACTGGTAATTTAATATGCACTGGGTGTATAATTAATTGGAATTTCAGTAACAAACAACATTTTTACCATCCTTTTTACCATATGTTACCATAAACTTGTCGATGGTTGATTTTTAATCTCATTTTCTTTATCGAACATAATGATGTGATTCTGCATGGTTAGGGCCTAGGGGTGTGGTGACGGAAATGAAAACTAAGCTTTCTGCATTCTGCCTCGATTATTGTCGGAAAGTCAAAGTGACCTCTTACTTTTTTCAACTCATGCGTGGTCGATCATCCCCAATTTTTTTTTAGTCGTTTTTCTCGTCTTCTTTTTTTGAAAAAAAAAAAAAGATTCTTTTAGAGATATTTTTGGAAGAATTGCTCTTAAAAATTCACGTGTGTCGCACATGGGTCTATTTTCATTAAAAAGGACAGACTTAAGTAACAAAATGACTACATTGCAAAATTAAAAAACTTGGTTGAGGTGCATTACAAATTTTTATTTTTTTTTAAAAAAGGCAATAAAGGGGTAAATTGTAATTTTTCCTATATTATATAATGAAAGAGAAAGATGAATGGAAAGAGCAAAATTGCAATCTCCTCCTGACATCAAAAGGCCACACTCATCTAGACATGGGTTTTGCAGCAAATCAATCACCATCAAGTATAACATAGACATGGTGGCTTGAAAAATCAATTGACAAAGAGAGCGATAGAGCGAAGGGATGGAATTGGTTCGGAACAAAATCAACCAATAGGGTACCCTTTGATCAACCAACAAGATAAACCCACTTTAACATCAAATTGAATTGAGCCGTTTGATCAACTAAGGGTGTGTTTAGTAAGTAGTTCTGTTGTGGAATATTTGTTTGAATAGTAATAAGAAATTATTGATGTGATATAAAATTTAATAATATTTTATAAAAAAATGAAAAAAGGTTTTATTTTATAGTAGGTTTTTTAATTTGAATAATAATAAAAAATTATTGATGTGATATAATATAAAAAGTAATAAAAAATTATAATGTTTTTTATTTGATTTTTTTAAGAGAAGTGAAAAACAAATAGAAGGAGAGTTAGAAAAGTTTGCCAAACAACCTTTAAATTTCTCGTTGGATGCAAGCTAGAGTGCCTTTGAATCATTGGGAGGGAAACACCTACTTTTCTAAAATGAAGTGAATATATTGGTGAGATTTTGAGATTTGAGAGTTCGTCAGAATTTTTGATTCGTTTGAGAAGACGAGTCAATTTTGCGAGATTTCAAGCGACAGAGAAACAACAGTCAAGATTGAATATGAAGATCAGACTCTTGAATAAAGGACGCGTGTCTAGGCGTTATATTAAAATTCAGTCGAAGCATTTAATTCCAGGATTAGGATCTCCTCAAATTTTTTAAACATTTAAAACTTTCAAATTGTTAAATCTTAGCCATTCTTTACATCTAACGGTTCACATTTATTGTTGTAAACAATTTTCAAATTGTTAAACATTTATTGATACTACTTTTTATTTATAGCATTTATTTTATATGGACATTTAACACATTATGAATCGTTAAATGTAAAGCTTGACCAAAATTTCACAATTTGAAAATTTCAAATATTTAAAAAATTTGAAAGATAATAATCCTTAATTCCGCCACCAATCAATTAATGAAGCACGTGTGATAGTGCGAATCATGGAAGCGAGATTGCGTGAATCAAGGACGCGTTTTTCGCGACTCGCAAAACACAACCGTTGCATTTAATTTCCTCACCTAATTCTCTGAAACGTATTAATAAAGGATGCGTGAACGAAGGACGCATTTTCAGCAACGTACAAATCGTATCCGTCGGATTAAAAGTAATAGTCCGTTTGGATTTGCGATTTCAAAAAATTCGATCTAAAAATAGCGATTTAAAAATGTGTGACTTAAGAAAAGTGATTTTTAAAAACGCAATTAAGCGTTTGGCAAAATCGCAGTTTGGCCTTTAAAATCGCAGATTAGCCTTTTAAAATACTGCGTTTTCAAAAAAAATCTCATTACCTGCGATTTGAATAAACATTTTTCTACGTTTTCAAATTGCAATTTTTTAAAAACGCAGTTTCTAAACGATTCATTTTCTATGATTTGGTTTAAAATCGAGTTTTTTCTCTACGAAATCGCAATCTCAAACGCACCCTAAGTTTAATACCTGACCGGGCGATGCATTACATCAAAATTAAAATCCCCTTTGTTTTTAACGACAAAAAATCGCAACCGTTGAATTAAAATAAAGTTTAAAGACCTGCGGCTTTGACTTTTCATCCTACTAGGGGTAAAATGGGAAGTGAAAATAAGAGAACAAACAAGCAAGCTTGTCAACACGCTCAAACCAAAAGACAGGCCATCTGCCAAAAAGCCTGGGCGCTGGGCACTGGACGGTCTTCGTACAACATGCACGAGAAACTTGGGGGAGGGAGAAAATGGAATTTCAAATGGGACAATATTTTTATTTGACTTTTTGTGATATAGATCGCTTTTCGGGACCGACTTTCAAGGCTTGAGTTGGCCTTTAAAAACGTTCAAGGCATGAGACCCTTTTCAGGACGGAAATTCAAAGATATTATTATTATTATTATTATTATTTGTTTTTTAGTGTAATCAACAGCTACCGAAGTATTTTTAGTGTTTTGTTGTGTTTAAGAGCATCTAGAATGTATTCTCCATTTTAAAATTTTTTACAAATTTTTTAAAAAAAGTTCACTTCAACAAATTCGCTATAATTTTATTTTTTATTTTTTAGTTTTTATCAAAATTTTACTTCAAATTTGGTTCAAAAATTTCATGAGTTAATGAATATTTTATCATTTATCTCTCTTCGTACTTCACTTTTTACTTTTTTTCTTTCCTCATTTGTTAGTAGTGGTTGCTTAAAATTAATATTTAGTTAAAATATATAAATATTTGAAGAGTTTGATGTATGAAGATTGTTAAAAGTGATAGATAAAATAACAAAAGTACATTGTTTAACTAAAATTTAGAAGAAAAAAAATTAGAGAGCTCACTAGGGATACTCTACCACTACTTACTCGATGCATTGCTGCACTTGAAATTTTTTTTAAAAAAAAAATATATATTACAACATATTTGGTATATGGTAATATATATAAATTGGGAAAAAAAATCTAAATCATAATAATTCTCCATAAATTTTTTTGTTGAAATAATTCTCCACCAAATATCTGTTCTGTTATTTTAGTGGTTTTAATTTTATTTTTTAAAAAAATGTAAAATTCAAACTATTCCGTACAATATACAAATAATTCAAAAATCTATGAAACGGGTCAAAATAACAATTTAGTCCTAGAGTTCAATGTGAATGCTCACTAATTAAGCAAGTTTTACTTGGCGAATCCCTCCCTAATATGGATATATAGCTAAAAAAAAACAAACCAAATTCTGCATGTCAAATATATGTTAAATCATTGATGGTATCGAATTCTCACTTAATGACTATTGGTTATACTTTTAAAATTAAAAGTCTGAAATATAACAATGAAGGCATACTTTTCTTGTTTTGTTCGTTCAATGTAGTAAGCAGGAACATGTCATTATTAAATCTAGAACGAAAACACTCCAATATATATATAAACCAACGTTTGCTTATGCATATCCGATTATTTTTTTATTAGCTCTTCTCTAAGTTACTTTAATACATATTTTAGAGCATCTCCAGCATTGCTTAAGATTCAAATAAGATCATGCTTGTGAATAGTGGTCTCCATTCACTCCAAACCTCCATCCTAAAATTCCAAATGAACTAAGCAATAGCCTCAACCACCTATTAGAAATGTCCAGTTTTATAAATCAAAAGTAATATGACCAATAAACCACTTAATTTTTCCGACTTGGTTTTAGTTTTAATTCGTAGCTATTGGGACACGTGTTTTTTATGTCCAATTTTAAGACACATGTTGGTGCAAACGCTCCATGTATTGTAGACCATTGATTAAATGTGTGTTGTGTTTGGCTCTAGACATTGGAGATCGACACAACTTAATATAAAATATTTGATGAAATGATTAAATTTATCTTTTCTTATCAGCTCAAACTTATAAGACAAGTGGTTATTTAATATGTTATCAAAACAGATGTATTGGCACTACAAAAAAATTTGTATTTAGCCACTTTCAACTTGCCACGTGTATGGGGCACATACACGTGGCAAACTGTTAACCACGTGTAAATGGCCATATCTTTTTCATGTATTTTGCAAAAAAAATGTTCTCATGAGTCACGATTCTCGGTTCACCATCATTGAAATTATTTCTATTTACAATCGGTTGGTTAAAATTAACAATTACAACAAATCCATTCCTTTATTTTCATTTTTAAACAAAATTAAATTTCAAAATATTTTTTTTTTTTTTTTTCACTTTTTATATCACCTTAATAAATTTTTATTTTTTTAAATAAAACAATTCACTATAAAACACAATTTTTTTTACTTTTTTATATAAATTATTTATACTTAACATCAATCGCTTCTTAATACTACTTAAAAAAAATAAATAAATAAATCAAAGTCTTTACCAAAAACACATAATTTATGAGTTTTGAGCGGTTAGTTTGTAATCCTTTTATAACGAAACTTAATTAGTCAACTAGCTATACATTTGATTTATCAAGAGGACGTTTGGGTGTTCAATGGTCAAATGTATGTCTGTTGGGAAATGTAAGAGGGACGCGTGTCATCAACGGATTGAAAAGAGAGAAAGACGGAAAAGCGTGAAAATGAAAATTTGTTGAACGGGTCAAAAAAGTGAGTTTAGAACATTCATAATAGCTTCTAACCATTTTCGGATTTTTCTAGGGAACAAAATTATTTTTTTCCTTCTAAAAAAAGCACTTCACGGCTGCTTTCCTTCCATTTTTTTTTTATATTATTAAAATATTATTTTTTGACTTTTACTTTAATTAAAAGTAGAAAAAATAAGATTAAGTATGAAAGAGATAATATATTTTAATTTTTACCTTTACTTTAATTAAAAGTAGGAAATATAAATAAAGTATGAGAGATATAATATATTTTGTGAATAAACAATTAAATGGGAAGTGAATATTGGGAATCACTATTCACTTCCTAAGGAAACGAAAATTTTAGGGAAGTCGTTGTGGAAGGATTTTTGTAATTTTCTTGAAATTTTTCATAAAATTTAAGAAACATACCCACTTTTAAAGAAGCTGCTGTCAATGCTCTTTGACATAAAGGTTCTTCCATGCTGCTAAGTGGTTCCAGCATCCTAGTACTGCCAAATGGTGCGTTTGAGTATTAGATTTTTGAATTTATAATTCAATTCTTATTTGATACACGAATTTCGAAGTTTAACTTTTTAAAAAAAGTTGAATAAAATATAATTTATTTATAAAATGTTAAATAAAATATAATTTAATTTTTTAAAAAATAAAATAAATATAATTTTGTTTTTTTTAAAAAAAAAAAAAAAAACAAAATCAAAATCATATTTATTTTTTAGAATTATGTTACAAAACGAACCGTAATCTTTTCCTTTGATACGATTGGAAATATTTCTGACACGCGCGAAGACATTTATGCATGAAGAGGCTTTTGCGGATGAATTATTTCAACAAGGACGGTCAGCTGCATGCCTGCATGTATGGAAGAGACAGATAAGGATGGTCAACCGTAAAAATCAAAAAGAAAATGCATGGCAGAATGGAGGGTCACGGGCATAGCTGCTCTTTTGATTTTTCTTTTGGTTTACAAACTATAATAGTGTGTATGTAAAATGCATGTCAAATTAATACACCCCCAAGGGCCCAAAGTGTTTGCTACAGGTGGAAAGCTTCAACCAAAGATCTATAATCTAAACCAATCGGCAAACACAATTAGTCCAACTTGTTTTAATAGTTGACAAGGGCAAAATCTACTATATATCCACATTCCATTAAGTTCTTCCTAAAAACAATGCTTTTTATCACAATTATAATAAGACACCTATAGAGACCATCGACCGATAGGTGTGTGGATTGATTTTCAGCATCTTCTAGAAGGTCTCCAAGACGGTTATGCTGAGCTGGATTGTATATTATGTATTTTTTGTTAGAGTGAGCAGTACATTATAGATTCGTTCGGTTATTCTTCTGTTAGCTTTTTTTTATACTGTAAGCACCCAGTGCATGAGATCAATCGAGAATTCTTTTTCTCTCCATCTTTTATGCTATGTTTTTCCTTCTTCTGCAATTCTTGTTATGGTATCAGAGCTCTTCTGAAAGACTTTTTCATGTCTTCTTCAAGTTTTACTATTGACGACTCTTCTCCCTATCATCTCCACCATGGAGATAGTCCAGGGACTGTCCTTATTTCTCAACTTCTTGATGGTGATAATTACCACACATGGAGTCGTTCTATGGTGATGGCCCTCACCGCTAAGAATAAACTTAGCTTCTTAAACGGTTCATTGAGTAAGCCATCCGATTAGTCAGGTGCTAAATGCCATGCCTGGATTCGTTGTAATACGATGGTTACCTCATGGATCCTAAACTCGGTTTCTAAAGATATTGTTACTAGTGTTATCTATATTGATAATGCTGCATATGTCTGGATCAATCTCAAGGAACGCTTCCCACAAAAGAACATGCCTAGGATCTACCAGATACAGAAATCCATATCTGCTCTTTCCTAGGATGATCTCTCCGTCGGTGTTTACTTTACTAAGATCAAAGCACTATGAGATGAGCTCAGTAATTATCGTCCTATTCCTTATTGTTCTTGTGGGTCAATGAAAACTATTCATGAGTATTTTCATCATGAATACGTTTTTCAATTTTTAATGGGATTGAATGATACGTTCTCCCATATCCGTGGACAGATTCTATTAATCGACCCCTTACCTCAAATTAATAAGGTTTTTGCCTTAGTGCTTTGAGAAGAACGTCAACGTGAGGCCTCTGCGTCTGTTGGTTATTTTGCTCATAATCCTTCTGCCATGATGAGTAAAACTGCTTCTTCTTCACCTCAATCTTGCTCTGGCAAGCCATAGGGTCTGCGCAAAGAAAATCCAACTTCCAGCCATTGTGGAATCATTGGGCACACGATGGAAAAGTGTTATCGCCTACACGGTTAAGTTCACCCGAAACAAAAGGAGGTTCTCATTCGGCCAACAATGTTCAGGACTCAAACCAATAGCCGGTTCCTCACCTTTCCATCACACGTGAGCAATGTTAGCAGCTGCTAGCTCTCATCAAACCCGCTTCCTCTGATCCTTCACCTGCTGTTCATCAAGTAGGTAGTTCCTCTCACTAGGATCATCTTTTCTCAAAGGTGACAGGTACATTTCTTTCCTCTGCATTGAATAAAAGACATTCTGTTTTTTATTCATCTTCAACTTTCACTATTGCATCAAAATATCATCGTAAACAACTTTGGATCATCGACACAAGTGCCACTGACTATATGGTCAGTTCCATCCACCATTTTACAACTATCATTGCAGTTGTATCTTCACACGTCAAATTACCCAATGGCCAATTTGCTTTGGTCACGCATATTGGCACCGTTAAATTTTCAGATTTCTTAATTTTAACTGACGTCCTTTGTGTCCCTTCTTTCTCTTTCAATCTTATCTCTGCTAGCAAACTTATCAAATCCATTAATTGTTGTCTTATTTTTATTCATAAATCCTGTTTTGTGCAGAATCTAACCAGCTGGGAGATGATTGGAGTGGGTGAAGAGAAGGATGGTTTGTTTTACTTGGTGTGATTAGAATCTGTTCCTCTTGTTTCTTTTGCTGTTTCAATAAAAAAAATGTATCAAATGATATTTGGCACTATTGCTTAGGTCATTTATCATCTACTAGGCTTAGTTTATTACATAAGTCTGTTTCAGACATTTCTATTAATTCCAAACATGTTTGCACCATATGTTTATTTGCTAAACAAAAAAGACTTCCATTTCCTATTAGCAATTCAATCACTAAATTACCTTTTGAACTGATGATCGCTCTAATACCACATTGAATTTCTTATGATCGCTCTGATACCATATTGAATTTCTTATGTAGAATGTTTGATGAACAGGAAGAACAAAACAGAAGTTTTGAACTGTGCGAGAGATAAAGTTGAGAGAAGAAAAAAACTCTGAATTATATTAATCAAATCAGTATTTATATTGAGTTACATGAGAACCGTCTAAGCAACCGACTAAGCTGAAAGCTAACTAACTAACAAAACTTGATAAAAATAACTTGATACAAATATCTGACGTGTAAAATACAATTTAATAATGTGCCTTATTCTCGCTCAATATATCGGGTCCCACTCCATATATTTTGGTTGTGAAATACATTAAAGAAAGAGTAATGATTCACTACCACCTAAATATATAACTTTCTACCACCTTGTCTATGTGGCAAGGTGGTCCCCCATTTTAATTTATTTTTAAAAAATAAAAAAACTTAAAAAGTAGTGGGGGACCACCTTGCCACATAGGTAAGGTAGTGAAAAGTTGTATATTTAGGTGGCATTGAATCATTATTCTTAAAGAAAATGCTACACTTACTATCAAATCCTTATAACCTGACGTGGAATTTCTAATATATATATATATATATATATATATTATTTTTTCCCTTCTTTTCTCTTTTTCGTTTTCAACCAACGCTCTCTCTCTCTCTCTCTCTGGTTCTTCTTCTTCTCTCTCATTCTTCTTCGATCCAAAACCAAAACCACCCACCCCGGCGACCCACACAGGCGCCGCCCACCCCGGAACAAGTCGTCACTGTCCACCACGGACCACGCCGGCAACACCCATCCGGCACCCCAGATCACGCACACCCGAGTTCTGGGTCGGATCCGTGCGTGGAGAAGAACCCCGCGCCTGACCCTCCGCGCCGCCTGAAGCCGACCGTCGTTCCACGTGGACCCTCCACGCCGCTGGACCCTGCCGATCTCATCACCGGAGTCATCGGAAAACTCAGCACGCCCGGATCGAAAACGCACCCACCGACGAAGATCCGGAAACACACCCACCGACGAAGGGCCTCACCGAGGTAGATACAACCGGAATGACGCCGGCGCAACCGAGACGACGAGATCCAGACCCAAAAGATCGCCGGCGACTGCATCTCGGGATTTGGAGAGCCGGCTGTCCTTTCCTCGGCCAGAACGGTCGGATCCCGTTCGGCTGGCCGGAGAACGGCTGAATCCGGCCCTTCCCCGGCCAGAACGGTCGGATCCTGGCCGGCTGGCCGGGATCTGGCACTTTCCCGGCCGGATTCCGGCCTCGGGGTGGGCAGTTCGAGGGTGGAAAACGGGAAAAAAAAATAAAAAAATCTAACGTGGCATGCCACGTCAGGTTGTGAGAAGTTGGGTGTGGGAACTTGGTTGTAAGTGTAGCAGCCCTCATACTGTAATATTGGTTGATCATGCTTTTCTTCCCCTGTCCCCATTTGCCTTGAGACCACTCCGAAGAGTCCCACTTCCAGACCATCAAGCACGTGTACTAGGAGTTCACCAAGGAGGTAAAGGGTGTGAAGAATAGTGCTTTGCTGGTGGGGAAGCCATGGGAGAGGCTGGAGACAGCTGGGCTCGGAGAGATTGCAAGTGAGAGTAGGGAGTGCAGTGGAGAGAAGCTCAAGAGGGAGAAACTGAGGGAACTGAGGGAAATGTTTGAGGGAAAGCGCGTGGATTTGCTGTGGGTTTTTTTGGACGATGATGTGCTCGTGAAGGAAGAGTGGTTGGATGGTGAAAAGGGCAACTGGGACCCGGCAAAGCGGCGGCGCAGCGAGGCCGAGGTGGTTCGGTTTCTTGTTGATAGGTTTGAGTTTGAATAATTGAATCTTTTTTTCTTTTTTTTTTTTTTGTAAAATGTGATTTGGGTTTTCTTTAAATTTGATTTATTTCTGTGTAATGAGTGAACTCGTGGTGTAGGCTATGTGTTCGGGAGATTTCTAAGAGGGACTGGAAGTTTTCGAGGATGATGACACTGAACCCATCTCGTGTTGGGAACAAAATTTTGAAAGAACAAAAAAATTCTCGCCGGATCTCGACCGAATAGCTCTCTCTCTCCTCACGCCGGAAACGCTCTCTTTCGCCGGATCTCGATGTAAACGCTCTCTCTCGCCGGATGTGGCCGCAAACCCCCTCTCTCTCTCTCAACGGATCTCGCTGGAGCTCGCTTTCTCTCACCAGAAAATCTCTCTCTTGCCCGATTTATCTCGCCGAAGGTACTTTTAAGTGTTTTGTTCTTTAATTTCTGGATTAAAAAAAAAAATGCAAAGCGTAAAATATCTCACATTTCGTCTCTCTGTTAGTTAGATTGACTATTATTTGGAACTTCTTATTTGACTATTATTTTGCATAGTCCTTGCTTGCATTCCTTTTTCTTCTTCATCTGATATCTACCTTGATCAGATGGGAAGCTATATTTTTGTGAGATGAGGTAGGATAAAGGATATTTATTCAGGCTGTGTTCCTATACTTCGGTGAAGTTGGGTTTATTGCAACAACATTTTCATATTGGTTTAAATATATCAAATCATTTCATTTGCTGTTAATTGTTTAACAATTCTAATCCTAAAGTGAACCTTTGAACTTTTGAAGATTGTGTGCCACTTTTTGTTTACTGTTTTTTACCGTATTGTCCTTTTGAAATAATATTCTTCTTCCTTTTTTAACTTGCTATGAAATCGGGAAAATGGGTAAATTTTATATCACTCATCCTTTTGCAAATCATGATGAATAATTGTTTCCCAAACAAGATTCCAAAAAATTGCCCAGACACAATTTTTTTAATCTGAACCGTCCATTTAAAATAACGGTTGTCAACATTACACCTCATCGATACGCGTCAATGTAAGAAAAACACATTTTCTTTCTTTCACAAAAACTTCTCCCTCCCCCAAACTACGTCTCCCTCTCTCATTCTTGTTTTGTTTCTATTTTTTTTTTTAAATTGCTCATTCTCATTTCTCCTGAATTTTCAGCCTCACCTCCTCAAAGGAGATGGTTGTGATGGGGTTGACACTATCGATGACGGAGCTCCCAATTCCAGATCTGGACTCGCCTAGAGCGGTGTGCGTGGGGACATGAATCGGCCAGATCTAGACTCGCCTGGACGTTCTTCTCTCTCTCCATCTCTCCGGCCGACCGTTCTTTCACCGGCAGCATCTCCACCGCGAGCTCCGTTCCCCCAACTCAGTATAGTTTTGCGAAGTGGAAAGGTATACCAATGGCCTGTGTATTCAATTATTCTATCTCATTTCTTTAAGCTTGGTTTCTAATACAGAAACATTCAATTCCATTGTCGCAAGCTTGTTTTTAAACTCAGAAACCCTTGACGACTAGGCCGCAAGTTCGGTTATTAACCCTGACACCTTTAACTCCCAAGTCAAAAGCCGCTCCCTTAGATAGTTAATTGTTGTTTTGGCAGAGACTCTAGATCCGTCACATCCGACTTTTGGAACTTTTCATAATCTAATGTCAGAGCTAAGCAATCCAGTGTTGCCTGCAAAACAAAGCAATAAGACATTAGAAATAGGGAAGCAAATTCATGAATATAACGGAAATTAGATCCTAGTACATACCTTCACAAAATTATTTCAAATTTTTGGGACTAAATCCACCGGCAAATTACCAACTTGTCGTTCAAATTGCTTAGAAAATAGTCAATTGGTGACAACAATTGGATCATCTTTGTAATTGAACCATTCCGTAGACTCCTGCCCAATGTCGTTTACATTCTCAAAATATCGAGACACCATTGAATCTAGCAATGACTAGAAAACCAAGAAACACAAGTAAGACAAAGCAATGATAAAACACCAAAAACTTGAATTCACATATAAATATGTACCTTAGCCAAAGTCTTGAGCATTCCAATTGCAAAAAGTATAAGAACCACAAGCTTGTCCTTCCATGTAATGATGGGTATTAACTCCTTCAAGATATAAATTAACTTATCAATTGTTTCCTATGGTGATTGGGCATAAGTCCCTGAGGCTGATGCAAAAGTCCTTGGTGATGGCAGTGGCTCCTCCTGAGTTTGATTCGTAGTTGGAGGGGTTGAGGTAGATGTAGTTGGAGGTGGCAATGGCACCTCCCGAGTCTGAGGCACAGTTAGAGGAGGGCCTAAGGCTAAGGCAGTTGTAGTTGGAGGAGGCCCTACCCCCACGTCGCCCTCGGGCTCCTCTTCTACCCCTGCCGATGCCTCCTCTTCTATCTTTTCTTGTCCTCCTCCACTACTGTCTTCTTGTCTTGCATCAACCATGCCCCCACATCGTCCCACCGCTCCCTCTTCTACTCTTGTCCTTCTCTGCTATCTTCTTCTTGTCCCCTTCGGTCTTGTTCTCTTGCACTTCTATATTTGTGTCCTCCACTTTTGTCTCCAAACCGCGCAATAATATGCGGATCGTTCTTTTTAGGCAACCCACACTGTTCAATGCGGGTCTTGGGTCGGGATCCGAAAAAATACACTGCCTACATTTAAAAAAGGAATAAAAACCTTAAAACCCTAAGTTTTACTAACCCAGCGCCGCCCCTTTTCATTTTTTTTCTATTCTCCATTTCTTCAGTTTCTTGATTCTTCCAAAAAGTTCCACACTTCCACCGGTCCACCCACTTCGTGTTCTGTCCCCTCCTCCCTAGTCTAATCCTCTACCGTTGCCCTTGTCTACTCCTCCCTTTCTTCCACTTCCTCCTCCTTCCCTTAGACCCCTTTGTCTTCCTCTTCTACTATTATTTAATCTCGCCCCCGAAGCCAAAGGGGCGAGAGTAAATGTTAATACATTTGTTGTACAAGTATTACTAATAACGATCAATTGCCAGCTTAACTATAAAAAAAAATAAAAAAAGACGAACTGCAATTAATATTAAATTATAAAATAAACAATAAATGTAAACATTAACAACATACATTTGTATTTCTCGTTAATCTCTATTCAAGAAATGTCTTCTAGTTTGCCTCTAATACGGTGAGCTTCCAATGACCAAAATCACCTCCATCTTGGTAGTCATAAATTGTAACTGAACCGTACACTTTTTCATGATCAGGCAAACTAGAAGACATTTCTTGAATAGAGATTAACGAGAAATACAAATGTATGTTGTTAATGTTTACATTTATTGTTTATTTTATAATTTAATATTAATTGTAGTTTGTCTTTTTTTATTTTTTATAGTTAAGCTGACAATTGATCGTTATTAGTAATACTTGTACAACAAATGTATTAACATTTACTCTCGCCCCTTTGGCTCCGGGGGCGAGATTAAATAATAGTAGAAGAGGAAGACAAAGGGGTCTAAGGGAAGGAGGAGGAAGTGGAAGAAAGGGAGGAGGAGACAGGGGCAACGGTAAGGATTAGACTAGGGAGGAGGGGACAGAACACGAAGTGGGTGGACCGGTGGAAGTGTGGAACTTTTTGGAAGAATCAAGAAATTGAGAAAAGAAAAAAACGAAAAGGGGCGGCGCTGGGTTAGTAAAACTTAGGGTTTTAAGGTTTTTATTCCTTTTTTAAATGTAGGCGGTGTATTTTTTTGGATCCCGACCCGAGACCCGCATTGAACAGTGTGGGTTGCCTAAAAAGAACGATCCGCATATTATTGTGTGGTTTGAAGACAGAAGTGGAGGACACAAAGATAGAAGTGCAGGAGAACAAGACCGAAGGGGACAAGAAGAAGATAGTAGAGAAGGACAAGAGTAGAAGAGGGAGTGGTGGGACGATGTGGGGGCATGGTTGATGCAGGACAAGAAGACAGTAGTGGAGGAGGACAAGAAAAGATAGAAGATGAGGCATCGGCAGGGGTAGAAGAGGAGCCCGAGGGCGACGTGGGGGTATCTCCTCCAACTACAACTGCCTTAGCCTTAGGCCCTCCTCTAACTGTGTCTTAGACTCGGGAGGTGCCATTGCCACCTCCAACTACATCTACCTCAACCCCTCCAACTGCGCCTCAAACTCAAGAAGAGCCACTGCCATCACCAAGGACTTTTGCATCAGCCTCAGGGACTTATGCCCAATCACCAGAGGAAACAATTGATAAGTTAATTTATATCTTGAAGGAGTTAATACCCAATCATTACATGGAAGGACAAGCTTGTGGTTCTTATACTTTTTGCAATTGGAATGCTCAAGACTTTGGCTAAGGTACATATCTATATGTGGATTCAAGTTTGGTGTTTTATCATTGCTTTGTCTTACTTGTGTTTCTTATTTTTCTAGTCATTGCTAGATTCAATGGTGTCTTGCTATTTTGAGAATGTAAACGACATTGAGCAGGAGTCTATGGAATGGTTCAATTACAAAGATGATCCAATTGTTGTCATCAATTGACTATTTTCTAAGCAATTTGAACAACAAGTTGGTAATTTGCCGGTGGATTTAGTCCCAAAAATTTGAAATAAT
Source organism: Alnus rubra (assembly GCA_028654335.1). NCBI lineage: Eukaryota > Viridiplantae > Streptophyta > Magnoliopsida > Fagales > Betulaceae > Alnus > Alnus rubra. The sequence goes on along the minus strand of JAJPGS010001499.1, from coordinate 612,223 downwards.
TTTGTGAAGGTATGTACTAGGATCTAATTTTCGTTATATTCATGCATTTGCTTCCCTATTTCTAATGTCTTATTGCTTTGTTTTGCAGGCAGCACTGGATTGCTTAGCTCTGACATTAGATTATGAAATGTTCCAAAAGTCAGATGTGACGGATCTAGAGTCTCTACCAAAACAACAATTAACTATCTAAGGGAGCGGCTTTTGACTTGGGAGTTAAAGGTGTCAGGGTTAATAACCGAACTTGCGGCCTAGTCGTCAAGGGTTTTTGAGTTTAAAAACAAGCTTGCAAAAATGGAATTGAAGGTTTCTGTATTAGAAAGCATGCTTAAAGAAATGAGATAGAATAATTGAATACACTGAGCACTTCGCAAAACTATGCTTATTTGTTAAAAGTGTCTTGTTTTTTTTTTTTATTTCAAAACAAATACTACAGATAGTTGATGATACTTGCTTTCACAATCGTTGTAATCACATGAATATATACATGTTTTTACAGTTTATATCTAAATGAAATGAGCATATTTGAAAATGTATGTTTAAATTTATTTACTTTCAAGGATTTTTTTTATTTTTTTTCTTCTTGAGATAAATGCTTGATCTTTGGAGAAATAATTGACTTATGGTTTGTAGCCTTGTTGATTGGTATGCTGAATTAAGCTTGCTGAGTGATTTGCTGCATTAGGCCTTACTGGCAGGTGAGCCTGCAACAGCTGGCATAGCAACTGTGTGTCACATAACAGTAGCCGTGTCATGCAAGGCACTCGTGCTGGCTACCTTAGGTGCATCCGTGGCTTTGAGATGTGTCACTAGGTAGTTTAACATTTGATAACAAGCAGATTCAAAAAATTGTAGAACATTTAGACAGGAAAAATGCACTGCAGAGGCGCAGAGGCATTCCTGAATCAAAGAGAAGAATTGCATACCCAAATTTTCATATTTTTACTAGTTGAAACAAGGTGGACGTACGATCAAATTATGCAGAAGGTTAATACGAAATCAAATGGGGAAACAGCATCAATCTTAATGAAAAAGGACTCTCTCTTGAATGCTTAATATCAAAGTGATGCAAAACCTATGTTTTACCTTTGAGTCAAACTCCTGAACTTCCGCAACCAACTTTAAGCACGAACCCCAACATATTGGAAGAAGATCAATAAATTCTCGTTTTGAAATGTTCGCATCTTCAATGTGTGAGCACAAAGACCAACAGGCTGCTAGCTTTACAAGGAATGCAGAACTTCAATAGTTGAAACAGGATACAGTAATACAGAATTAGGAGGCAGGAATATGTATGTCATAACCATGCAGAAAGAGCAGGAGAGGTGATGTACAAAAGAAAAATGGACACATGCAACATACCCTGACAGAAAGGTTTTTGTCCTGTAACAATTTGATCAAAGCACAGTATACTTGTCATCTTTAATCTGTCAAGTGCAAACAAAAACCAAAAAGAGGCACTATGTGTGATCGCAAGATTGAATTGCCATAACAAATATCAATTCAGCTGATAGAGCATTATTGATTCATTGATTATTGGAAGGCCCCAAACATATAGAGAAGAGGACTCACAAATGGCACCATAAACCCTCTTACTCTTTTTTGAAAACTAATGTAACCAACCATCATCCACAAAAATGGAATATCTTATAAAGGATAGGCCATAAGTTACAGCCTTGAATTTTAGACATTAAGTTATAAAGGGACAGGTTTAGGACTTCAGCCCAGGGCTCAGCTCTATCCAAGCAGAGGGCATGTACTAGATTTTGTTGATGTATAAGCAAAACCTCGAGAAGTTGACGAGGTTGCTTTCATAAATTATGTGCATGCACTGAACCACCTTACATCTATACACTTGTGAAAGAGAATGCAAATACGTACTATGACAATCTTTCCATCTCTCTCCCATGTAGAAGTTACATGTGAGACTCGTCCGATCCATGTTCTTCCCTTTCTATCAAATATTTTTTTCTTCCCGTTTCATCACTTGAAGAAACACATTCACTATGTTTCATAGGATAGAATATGACAATATATTAGTTTTGACACAGGAAATCATCGGAAGCATGAATTCTTCAATGGCATAGAAGTTAGAAGAAACAATTTTGGACTAGCTATTGATTCCAAAAAAAGGGCAATACTTCATCTCTGCATCCTTCAATGACTATTCTGCCTTGCATGACCATATAAAGGAGAATCCGAATGCAAGCAGACACCATCTTGCGAAAGCTGAGATCCTAAAAATCATAACAGCTCATGTAATACACGACTTACAAAATTATGTTACCTCACAAACCCATTGTTCCAATATTAGTGCAACTTTCCGATGGATGATTTGCATATTTGGATGGTCATTTGAGAGTTCTGGGGATAACGCACCATTATACCTACAATCAATAGTTTCAGGAAGAAAAGTCATAAGCTTCTGATTACCAATTAAACTTTTAAAGAATGATCAAATGAAAGGAGCATATTTGAAAATGTGAATGCTATCTGATCAACTCAGAACACAGAGAAAGATACTGTAAATTAATGTTCTGAACAATCGACCAAACTATAGATGGTGACCAAACAAATTTCCCTACTTTTCACTTAAAATATGATCATTTTTGTTGTACAAAAGCTAACTACAAATGAAAAATAAAAATGTCTCTACATAATCAAGTGTTCTTGAGGAGCTTTTGTATGATATACCACCAAGTTCAAACACTTCTGCACAACATTTTTTCTCTCTTTAAGTTACACTAGCTACTAGAAGTATCTTCAAACAATGGATTCTTCCTGCTGACAGTCCATATTGTATCCATTGAAGTACAGCAAGCAACATGGTACCCAGTGATCACAAACAACAATCACCTTAAAATAAATGCTGCAGAAGTTAGGTGATGCAAGACATATTTACTGACCCAACACCAAACACATAGTGGAGAATGGACACACCAATCTTTGAAGCTCAGGTAGTTTGAGAGCTCATAATAAACATAAGCAGCAGCCTTTAGAAGCAACCCTCGAGAGATTTCAGTGACTGAAGTCTTCAACCTTTCATTGCTTCTTGAAGAAGGGAAACTACAACAGGACCAAGTAGCTAAACTAAAAAGTAAAGATCGCCTAAGCACAGATCTCCTTATCTATATATATATATATATATATAAAAGCCGAGTTCTAATTTAAAGTTAGTCTAGAATTGTAACATGTGGCGTGAACCCATCATTTTTAAATACAGAACCGGTATTTTAAGTAAAAAACCGGTGAATTTTAAAAGTTGAACCGGTTTTGTCATTATTTTAATAAATTTATTGTGCTTTAATAAAAATATCATAGGTGTAGCATTAAGTGGTGAGAACTTTCTTAAAAAATCTAAAATTAAATACTTTTTCTTATCATATATATATATATATAAGCCGAGTTCTAACTTAGAGTTGACCTAGAATTGTGACATGTGGCGTAACCCTATCATTTTTAAACATTGAAGCAGTCTTTTAAGTAAAAAAACCGGTGAATTTTAAAGGTTGAACCGGTTTTGTCATGATTTTAATAAATTTATTGTGCTTTAATGAAAAGATCATAGGTGTAGCATTAAGTGGTGAGAACTTTCTTAAAAAATCTAAAATTAAAAACTTTTTCTTATCATATATATATATATATAAAAGCCGAGTTCTAACTTAGAGTTGGCCTAGAATTGTGACATGTGGCATGAACCCATCATTTTTAAACACTAAACTAGTATTTTAAGTAAAAAAGTAAAAAAACCGGTGAATTTTAAAGATTGAACTGGTTTTGTCATGATTTTAATAAATTTATTGTGCTTTAATGAAAAGATCATTAGTGTAGCATTAAGTGGTGAGAACTTTTTAAAAAAATCTAAAATTAAAACTTTTCCATATATATATATATATATATAAAAGTCGAGTTCTAACTTAGAGTTAGCCTAGAATTGTGACACGTAGCGTGAACCCATTATTTTTAAACATTGAACTAGTCTTTTAAGTAAAAAAGTAAAAAACCGGTGAATTTTAAAGATTGAACCAGTTTTGTCATGATTTTAATAAATTTTTTGTGCTTTAATGAAAAGATCATAGGTGTAGCATTAAGTGGTGAGAATTTTTTAAAAAAATCTAAAATTAAAATTTTTTCCTTTTCGTATCATATATATATATATATATATATAAGTCGAATTCTAACTTAGAGTTCGCCTAGAATTGTAACACGTGGCGTAAACCCATCATTTTTAAACACAAAACCAGTCTTTTAAATAAAAAAACTGGTGAATTTTAAAAGTTGAACTGGTCTTCTAAATAAAATTGAATCGGTCTATTTAATATATGTTAATACGTTTACTTAAAAATCCATATATAGAATCAAGAGTTATATGTATTAGTACGGTATTTAAAAACCCATAAATATAATCAAGAGTAATATGTGTTATATAGAATCCTATGAGTAATGTTTTTTGCACAACTCTAACAATTTTTGTTTTAAGATCAACCATTGAATATTTTGGGCCCACATGTAGGAAAACAAATCCAATGGTAATTATAAAAAAAAAGTAGTTAGAGTTGTACGAAAGTTGTGTATGAGTTATGTAATAATCATTACTCAAATCCCATAAATAGGAAAACAAAAACCCCATATATACCAAAAAAAAAAAAAAAAAAAAAACCCATATATATGTTACAATAAACGCACGTCTTTCTTTCTCTATCTCGATTAACGCCTTAAAATATAGAAGCATATCAGATTTTGTATGTATATATATATATAAACTGAGTTCTTCCTTAGAATCCCGCGCAATGCACGAGATATGAGCCAGTCTCAAATGATTAAAGAGTTTAGGCACTAAAAAGAACAACACAAGATGTTTACAGAAGCTAATCTGCAAAAAAAATGAATGCCACCTACTTGGCTATGGTTTTCAAACAATATTTTTTTGAAAGGGGATGTGCTTCAAGTTGTGAATACTGTCAAATCTCAATGTCGAAAAATCGAACAAGTATGGTTATATTATTGATGACATACGTGAAGTGTTTAATTGTATGCAATCTTGGCGAATTGGTCACGTTAGTAGAGTAGTAAATTCTGTTGCCTGTGGGATTAATCAAAGCAACTGTTAAACAAGTCATAAATCAAGTATGGATGGAAGAAATCCCTAATTGTATACGTGACTTAGTTTTGTTATAGCAACTTGCTATATCTCTCTGAGTTTAATGAAATTTGAATTATTTTTTTAAAAAATAGTATATTGCATACTTCTAATTGAATAATCTTAGTTTTGTACCTAATGGCCCTCGGTATACATTCCACATTGCAAAACTATGCTATGTTTGTTAAAAATTTATGTCTTATTTTTTTTTTTCAAAACAAAAACATTAACAAACACAACATTTAAAGAAATCTTTATATCGCATTTTGTCAAAACAAAAAACAAAAATATCCCAAAACACATTAGCAAATACTTTTCTAAGGCTCCCATAATTGAAATTTTCACATATAATACTAAAAAACCATTATAAATATAGAATTGTTACATAAGGAAAAAAAATTATAACAATTGATGCTACCCTACGTTCAATTGTTTTTGTGATATATGATTGCCGGGAAGGTGTACAAATGGTGTCTGTCTCCTCACATTTCTGTGGTATGCTTGAGAATATACTCTAGCCGCCACAATGAATTATTTCCTTTAAAAAGCCACTCAATATACTCTTCCAATGACGAATACATATCAATTCTTGAAATCTTCAATATTTAGCTTTAAATCTGAACCACTTGATAGACAATGATGTTCCTACCTAAAATTAGAAGATCAAAATAAAATAAAATAAGGATTCATAAAACAACCAGAATGTTTAGAATCTCTATTTTTTGTAAAACACCATCATTTCATTGGAGACAGACTCTTGGCTCGGGAACAATCTAAAAACATAGCATATATAAAAAGAAAAAATATAATAGTGTAAACCCCACCCCCAATATGAATATGCCCAAAATCTATTTAACATAACTCACAACCAATAGCACGTTTGGTATACTAAAATAATGATTCCTTTATAATAAGAATAGGTATCACTGGAAATACAAGAAACTGGAATGGAATGACCATCTCTATTTTTTTGTTTGATGACAGCACAAAAATGACCTAATTTTTTAATTGGATTTGAATCATATTTTTCTCAAAACTCAGAAAAAACCTTAGTTCTAAAATTTATTTCCATTGTTTATTTTATAAGTAAAAAAATTGTCAAATGGTGGGGTAGTCGCACCACCCCCAATTGGCACCGAGGATGATGCAACTATCCCCAAAGGAATCGTCGGCCACCAGGGACGGAGCCAGAAAGTATTTTGAGCAGGGGCCAAGGCATTTTGGAACCAAAAAAAAAAATTATTAAACAAAAGTAATTATAGAAAATAAGGGTTTCATAATACATCAAATTTCATCCAAAACACCAATTAAAATGGAACCCGCCGTTTTTTTGAATCCCGAAAATCATCTATGATTGAATCTATGCTAATTGTAGCAGCAACTTCTCTTTCGATATACACCATTAAAGAATCCGTTAGAAACTCATCTTCAATTTTGTTGCGAAGCCTAGTTTTGACAATATTCATAGCTGAAAATGCTTGTTCTGTAGTTGCGGTAGAAACAGGAAGAGTAAGCACAAGTACAATAACTCGAAAAACAAGTTGGTAGATAGCTGATTTTCCGGTACTAACCAACCATTGGCACAATTCAGAAATATTTGACAGTGCTTGGAAACTCGAATGTTGAACTACATTATGCTTATAATGGTTAAGTTCTATTTCCAACTGTTCCTTTTCAAGATCAGTAAAATCTTGCGGATAAAACTTGTTTACTAACTGACAAATATCATCAATTCTAAAAGATTCACGTGCGGCTCGAGGATCAAGAGCTGAGCCGAGAATAAGCAACTCCACTGCATGCTCACTAAATCGGCGATTTAATTCTTGCAATTGAGAATCTATAGAGGCACAAAAAATATCTACTCGATAATGTTGCTCAATTGTAAAGTCGGCTTGTTGATGGCGAGCTCGACCTCGCCTCTCAACATAACGGGCATTCATATCTGGGACATCTATATTGCGTTTTCGCAAAATGACTTTACATTGGTAAGTAAATCATCCCATTTATCATCTCTATATTGTTGGATATATGCTTTAGTTGATGAAACAAGATTCATAGCACTTAAAATGTCTTGAATTTTGATTGCAATTCTTGACATAGATGATCCGTAATCTGCATCGTTTCTTTCATGAGATGCAATATGAAGACAAATTTAAATGAAGTCATTACCTGATAAACTGAATCTGCTTCTGCTCGTTGGGAAGAAGTAGTTCCCACATCAATGATTTTAAGAATAACTTCACAAGCTGGACTAAAAATTTTGATCAAGCTAGAAACTGATCTCAAGTGAGAACTCCAACGAGTATCTCTAGCCCGTTGTAAAGTACTAATTTGATTAAGTCCCCTTCCACTCTCAATCTCATTAATTTCCATCAGGTAAGCAATTTCAGCAGTTTGAGAAATCCGCAATTCTTCAAATCGATTGCATGAGGCACAAACAATATTGACAATAGAATTCAAATTAGTGAAAAATTGATGAACAAGAATAACTTCTTTTGATGCGCCACTAATGCCAATTGCAAACGATGTGCGAAACAATGAATATAGTAGGCATATGGACAATCATTTGAAATCAAAGTTTGCAACCCATTCCACTCACCTCGCATGTTACTTGCACCGTCATATCCTTGCCCTCGAATATTTTCAATGGCTAACTTATGTTGAGACAATACAAAAATATATACCCTTTTTTGTAGGTTTGAGTTATCCGCGTATAAGAGCCATTTTTTTGGGAGCTTTAGCTATTACTTCAGCAATCTGTTCATTATATGAAACCATTAAATTCAATATTTCAAGAAAATTTCCACGATTCGTTGAATCCACACTTTCATCCCGACTCTAAAAGCAACACCTTGAAATGCAAGCACTCGAACAACATCAATTGAGGCTTTTAACTGCAATCGATTGTTTGCAATTTGTTCAGAAGTGAAATTTTCAAACACATTTTGGATGTGTTGAGACTGGTTCTTCAAGTCTTCGTATGACCTCTCAGCAATTCTGTGAAATGAATTAGGATCTTTTCCTATATGATTGAGAAAAGCACAATTTTTTCCATCTCTAACTTTCTTCCAACTCTTGAATCCATCTATAGTGAATACACGTTGCGTAGGATGCCCAGATGGCTTATTAAAGAGAAAGCATGGTAGACAAAATGCTGCATCTTTTTCGCGCGAATATTCAAGCCATGAAGGAAATAGAATGTACCACGAAGGTTGAAAGCTACGAAGATGATTTTTATCTCCAGATTTTGGGTAATGTGGGAGGATTATTTGGTACGGACCAGCTTTAATGTAAGCTCATCGAATTTCATCCCGTTGATTAACATTATACTCCCATATCTGACGACGCAATCTAGGATCAAACTCCAATGAACTAATATCAAATTCATTTACATCAACTCTTCGAGATTTTTTAGAAGAATTTTCAGAAACTATGACATCAGAAGTTGGCGATGATGCATCATTAACATTGGCATTTGAACTTTGTGCATTTTTTCTTTTGAAAAAGTCAAGTATTGTATTTGGCTTTCCCATCATCTACAAATAAATTTACATGGTTATATTGGAGTCTTTAAAAAAGCAAGAAAAAATATTTATAAGTTAGCAATTAATAAATTCACATAAAAAACAATAGAATATAATAGCTTTCACATGTCAAATTATCCAATTAATTACAATACCACTTATATTAAGAATTGAGCTTTGAAAACTAACCCAAAAAGCGTGACTTGCGTCGAGTGATTTTGCACCGCTTCTGTGTTGCGATATAAATGATGTACTGTGTCATAAAAATCAAATTAAATCAACAATTTCCAAAATTAAAATTTTATAATATTGTAAAGTAAAAACTGAAAAAAATAATAAAAAAAATCGTCAACAAGACATTCAATAATCACTGAACAAACCATTTAAGCTATTTAATAATTCTCACTCTTACCCAATTTTTCTTTTTTAATTAACCCATTAACTCTACTTAGACTACTCTTCCGATCCACAACTTCTAAGTCATCATTCACAAATATCATGATTCAATAAGACAAAGCTCAATTCTCCCCAATTCATGTTTCAGTTTTCTTCTTCTTTCTTAAGTTCTTCACCATATGACTGGAAAAATTGAAGAAAAAATTAGGGATTTGAGAACTTACAGTGATATTGCGTTGGCTACGTTACAGAAGAAGCACAAATCGGTTGTTTTCCCAGACTCTACGCATTGATGGGCGATAGATCTATTCTCCCACCTGGTGCTGTGCTTGGCCGTGGAGTTTGATTTAGCGTGCAGTGAGTTTAGGATTTGGAGGAGAGTACTGAGTAGTGGAGAAGGTATTCTTGTTTTAGTTTTTTTTTTATTATTTATTAAATATTAAAAATTCTTGATTCAGTTGTTTGGCTAGAAAATTGCTTGACGGCGGCATTTGATATTTATAGCAAATCTGTAGATTGAAGAGGGCCTTTTTTTTTTTTTTTTTTTTTTTTTTTTTTTTTTTTAGGGTTATTTGGTTAGGCAAAAAATTTAATTGGGTAAGGGCCAACATCATTTGAGAAGGGGCCAATGGGCTAGAATTGTTTTTTTTTTTTTTTCATCCTTATAAAATTTTTTTTTCAAGAAATTGGGGGGGGGGGGGGGGGGGGGGCCATGGCCCCTGCCGGCCCCCCCCCCTCCTCCGTCTCTGGGCACAACCAAAGGGCTCTTGGGAAATTTGAGACCGATCAACCCATCACCGGCCTTCGGCTCACCCACTCCGGCGTCAGTGTCTCCAGTGACGACTAGTCATGGAAGTTGTCGATTTGATGAGGGAGAGAGAGAACTGATAAAGTAATAAAATAATAAAAAAAGTTTAAAGAAAAAATAAAATAATAATATTTAATTGATATAAAAAAAATTGCAGGATGTTTTTATTCTAATGTAGCAAAAAGTAATTTTGTTATTTATATTTAAAAAAAAAAATGAACGGAAAGGAAAAGAAGCGAAGACTCTAAGAGACGAATGACTGTTGAGTAATGGACGAATTTGTATATTTTCTAAAAAAAACAAATATTGCTGAAGGGGAAATGGGGCCAGCTTAGAAATAATAACGGAGTCAACCTCAAAAGAGGTTGACGTGGAGGCCAAAGGGATGTTTAAAATTAATTGTTCAACAATCAAATAATTTAGATATAAAAATTGAATCTTTACTAATATAATAAAAAAAAAATTACAAAAATACACTAAAAGATTTTTTTTTTCTTTCTAAGCCTGTGTAAAAAAAAAAAAAAAAAAACACACAAATGAGAGCATTTTAGTCTTTATTTAAAATGTCATATCTGTTTGTAAACTTGTGTTTGTAAAAGTGGAACTAAATTTTAAAAAAACTATTAGCAGCTACTTATAAAATTTTATTAACAGCCAATTTTATAAGTGGCTACTAATAACATATATTATTAGCTGCAACATCAAAATATCACCGCTAATAATGGTCACTTTTTATCAAAATATCGACATTAAAATATTATTAGCGGCGGCAATCTCTTGCCGTTAATAGTTTTGTTATTAGCAGCTTCTCGGAATTTCATGCGAATTCCCGCCAAGTTATTAGTGACCACTTATTAGTGGCAACTCGAATTTCAACGCTAATATTAATATTTTGTGTATTAGTATCCATTTTTAGCGGCCACCTAACTAGTTTACAAATAGTAGGGGTGTAAACCCGGAGTAGGTTTCCGGGTATTGGGTAAAAACGGGGAACCGGCTCTGGGGTCCCCAGTTTTTCATTTTCAACACGGCCCCGGACCCGGGTGGGTACCCGCGTAAAACCAGTTATCCGGGCCGGGTGGTATTTTTGAAGTATCTTGAGCATGCCTTATGATACATCAGCCGAGGCAGAACTGCTTATTCTCTTATAGTTAAAGCCAAGTTTGAGAACAATCGATACCAAAGGCCAAAGAAGCAACCCAAAACTTCAACAAAATATGTTGATTGGTTTTGAGATTTGGAAGGCAGTATTTGTATGCTGCTTCAAACTCACCTACGGCACGCTGATTTGATTGAAGAAAATGGAAGCTGATACTGCTTATTGCTTTCAATCATCTATGTGATTTATGGACTTCAGTGATGCCAATATAAGGCCTCGTTGCCAATATAATTATACGAAATGTTGAAGAAAGCCCTCTGTTTATTGTTCATTTGGAAAATTAAAATAGCCAGAGCATCACATATATAAGCAATACCGGCGCTATAAACATAAGGGATTCTACCTGAAAGCTGGCCATGCATGTGCTTCTGCAAAGCAAAGCTGGTTTAGTGGCTGTCGGGCTGTGGCCTGTGGGCTGAACGAGCGGATTGAAGTGAACATGAGGCAGTGTGCGGCGGCAAAGGGACCAAGGTAAAAGACTAAAAGAGTAAAAGTGTTAGGGCAACAGTGTTAAACTAATAAAATGACCGGAAAGCCCCCCCTTCCAAAGCAGTGTGATATTAGGGTAGGGGTTAATTATTATTTTTTTAATAAACTAAGCTACCTGGATATAACCGGGATTTTTTAAACTCAATACCCGGCTCCAACGGGGTTTTCCGGTTTCCCGGATTCCCGGAACCGGTTAATGCTCGGATCCGGTTTCCCGGCCGGTTATATCCGGTCCGAATTTACACCCCTAACAAATAATGACAATTATTAGCGATGAGTTGTATCTTGCCACTAATAATGTATTATTAGTAGTCACTTTTAAAAGTGATCACTTATAATTTGACGTCTATCATGCACTGGCCACTAATGATCAAATTTCTTATACTGATGGTACAAATTGATTGGTGAGACTTCGTCTTGATAACCGAATGGCAAGAAGAATAAGAATAAGAATAACACCATGAAAGATGGCAAAGGAGTTGCCATTGAATAGAATTGCTCGCTCATGAGTAATGCATGAAAGTTCGGGATTATCCCCTTTTCTAGCTTTACCTCCTAAAATCTTCTTTGGTTTAAAGAATCCCCCGTGACAGCTGACACTATATAGGTGGGAGGGTTGTAATTGTGTTGATCTCCAGAACATCTTTTAGATAGAATTGTAATTATTGGGTGGTATTATTAAAAAAATTCTTTCATTCAATATATATATATATATATATAGATCCTCCTTGATCCTTCCCTTGTTTGTTTTGTGTGTTTTACTTTTGCTTAAAAATAAAAAATAAAAAAATTGGTACAAAGCATTGAGGATCCAGTTGTATTGGCCACCCTCCAGCGAGATAGACCTCAATGATTCAGGTACGTACAGGTGTGCGATCCTAATTGCTCCATTTTTTTTAGGTTGAATGGAAGCCACCAATTAATTGTATTGCTCAATAATGCAGGTTACTATCAAATGATTCAAATCAAGTTACCCCATAAAGTGGGTCTTGTTTTTGAGCCCCTCTCTCCTATTCCAATGCCCTTTCAACCTTTTTCGTTAGTGTCGTGTAGTAAAATAAATACGATTAGTACCACATCGGCCAACAAGTAGAGCAGAGTGTAGGTGCTTTTAAAGGCACAATGGATCATCTTCCAGTCTACAATTATTTGGATACTGGATAGACTACTTTTGTGGACCATCTTATTCAGCTTTTGTAGCGTCATTTTTCCGACTTTTCCAAATCGTAGGAAAAAAGAAAAAGAAAAAAGTAACCCTAGAGGCACCTTATCTAATTAGCTGTTGACCCATATGACAAAGTTTCCCAATAATTAGTTGCTTTCACTTTTTGGATTAAGTAAGATATATATATGCATGCGCAAGGAAAACGACAAACTTAAGGTTGTTTTGGCTTATGAAAGATGGAAATCTTACGCTGTTATTAATTTTTAAACACCATATTAGAACCATACAAGATGTCAGATTACAGACGATAAACCCTTCTTATTTGTGAACAGTGATACAAACTACTTTACTAGCTAGCTGCAAATTAAATACAGCTAGACTGTCCATATATGCCTGAGGAAGACAACTCAAAGCAAAGCAAAAAACTTCAATTAGGTCCAGGGTGAGGCATTTTCACGAAATGCCTGAGGAAGATATTCCAGAAAGTTAAAAGCAGGAAGATAATCCCAACAACCGTTGCAGTGCCTCTCCAAATGTCGCGAAAATATGTTGTTGTCAAGGTTGCCATGTTTCGATTCCAGAAGTCTTCGTAGTGCCCATTAAGCTTTTGGCTTAGTTTATAGTAGCAGGAACCTTCTGTTAAAATTTGATGGCCAAGCTTGTTAACCAGCCTCGCCACTGCTTCATCGCTGCCAACCTGGTTCACGATAACCTTTTTCTCAACAAGAAGATCCACATCCTTTTCAGTGTTGATAAGAGAATCCAACAGCAGAATGTAATTGCAAATGTATGCCTCCGTTGGATAATGACACTGTTCCAAGGCCATGATGTTTCGGAAAACACAGTTAGTTTCGTGATCTACTATGAAGGCAGGGAGTTCCAAGAAGGGTTGCATGTGCTCCAAGAAGAATAAGCATTTGAAGCATGGTAGGCAGTTCAACAGCCATGAGCAATTCAGGTACGGACAGGTGTCCAAGCACCAACCTGTGAAAATATAAATTAAATTACTTTTTATTAATTAGCTTAAACTTTTTAAATAAGTTGTGATTTAACATGGCAACAGAGAATTAAAACATTCTCCGATCGAGCTTTGCCTCCATCGATTCACCTCCCATTTTAAAAAAGTAGGAGAAATTTCACTTAATTCCACTTGAACTTTCACCATATTTGCAATTACCATACTAAACTTTAAAAAGTACTCTGAATTTAGTGTATTCATCTTTCAATTCTTTTCAATTTTACAATTCTGTTAGTATTTATCGTTAAATCTTGATGGAGAGTGTTAAAACTCCTAAAATACCTATATATTTTTTTTTTAAGGAAAAACAAGAAAAAAGTATCAAGCATTTAGGCGTTGAAAATGATTTAATGAAATTTACAAAAATACACTCCTAAATTTTTGAAATGATATATATATATATATATTGAAAATTTTGACAAAATTTAACAAAAAATCCTAAACAATGGTAAAATTAAAAATAATTGAAAGATATATATACTAAATTGAGAGTTTTTTAAGTTTAAAGGAGTAATTGCAAAAATGGCAACAATTCAAAATGATGGAGTAAATTTTTCCCAAAAAAAAAAAATATTTCACTTGTACAACTTCACTAAGAAACAGTAACAATAGTACCCTTTTGGAATTGAATGTCAAGTAGGTGTCTTTCTTTAACTTGTTTGAATTTCACTCCTGCCTCGTCAAGCTTTGTGGCACTGCAAAGTCGATCAATGGCCTTCTTTTCTGTTTCCTCCAGGTATGATGGATAGAAAAAATACCTCAGCAAATCTGTCAAATGTTTAATTTTTTTCCCCCTAGAAATGTCAGAATTTTTTGGCTGCCGATCATATTTAGAAAAGTACTTGCGGCAAAGATTAAGAAAGGGAGGATCCTGCTTGCGATTGTTGTTGCAACTGGAAGAGCCATGGCAGGCGAACTTATATAAATCCTTAAGAACAAAATAAGGAAGCTGATTCTCAAGTAGAAGCAAGTCATGCTGTATACCTTCCCTCAGCCACGGTTTCCTTAATATATAATCCTGTTCACGTTCTTCCTTTTCAGAATTCCTCAAGAAGAGCTCAATTATAAAGATGCCATCCCATAGAATCATTTTTAGAAACTCTATACTTTTGAGTTTTGAGGTCTCCGCATAGGAATGACGGATTTTTTCTTCTTTCTCTGCAACGATGCTGGCAAGAACCTCCTGGCTCTTCCCAGTCCTTTTACAGAAGTCCCTCAAATATCTCATTTTCTGCATTTCCATGCCCTGGTATTCTTGCCTCCCATGATGAAAGGGGCCTATTGAGATAAACTTAGGAGTATAGGCTTCTTTGTTTACCTTGCGAAGTTTCTTAGGAATCCTGTAGATGCAGCACTCGTCCCACTCGGCCGGCTCAAGATCTGCTGGGATGTCAACCACCAATTCTTTGCATTTAAGACCATTTTCCTGAACATGACTTGCAGCTTCGTAGGGCATCTTCTTTCTCCGTCAAGATAGTCAAGCTGAGAGAAAAATGATAAAACGTTAGGGCTTCGATCATCTTGTATACTGAATTATATAAACAAAGTATGAGTGATTTACAAATAAAATAAAATTAAATAAAGAAGACAATAAACCCTAATATAAAAAATATTTTCTAAATATATATTCTAAAACAGACTAGAATCAAAATCTTTTCTTTTTTTTTTTTCTTTTTTTTTTTATGCACAAAGCAATTTCAATAGGATGCACAATTCTCCATAAATCTCTTTGTGGAGAGCTCACTGCTGACGCTCTGATAGTAACATACCTGAGTAATATATTATTATTAAAAAAAAAAAACATAGAAATTATGTAATTAGTCTTCTAGTGCTTAATAAAGGTAATCTTTTTCACCTTTATTTGGGTATAAACCCACCACCACAACACAAGATTTCCAACAACTAGCTAGCTAGCAATTATAAACAGAAGATTATATATACACAGTTTATATAGCAATCCAAGTATATGATTTCAAAATATGTGTAGGATTGAGGAGAGAAGATATGAAATGAGAGAATAAAGAACCTGCAAATGCTGCTGGCCTGTAAGAAGAAAGTTCTAGCTTGACTGTTTAGTGCTTGAGAACAGTACCAGAGCTGCTCCTCCTTTTAAATCCCAGAGTCTTCTGCTGTCTTTCTGTCTTTTTATCACTGATAAAAATATCTGCTGTCCACCTCCCTCACTCATTTATTCAGCAGCTAGGTAAGGTCTCTGTCTCTGTCTCTCTCTCCCGCTATATTATAAAAAAAATTAAACAACATCAATGTAACATCATGCTTTTCCAAAAGTAAAGAAGGCCACCTTGAATATCCCTTCAAAAGTAATGATTTTTGTTTTTTTCAGCAAAACAAGGTAGGGGAGGAGATCAAAATGGTAGGGTAAAAATTAAAGGCACTACCATAAGTTAGACCCAAAATGACTAATATTGATAAGGTTAATAATTTTTATATCGAGAGTCCATCTCTCACTCCAATATATGGTTAAATACTTTGAAAATTTTCTTGAATACACTCTATCACCGCCACTATTAAACACTATTTCTTATAAATTGACAATTATACGGTCAAAATTGTATATGTTCCTTCAAATTCGACTAAGCCATAAAAATAAGTCGAACTGTTAGTCTAATACATGACCAAATACTTTGAATTTCTGTTGAACACTATTTCTGATAAATTGACATGAGAAGCAGACGTTTTTGCCTTTTGTGTAAAAGATTGCTGAAGAATTTAACAATTGCGGAAAAATTAACAAGATAATCACCACACTAAGCCCGAAAGTCAAATTTCTCTGTTTTACATAAGCCAAATTCCTTCAACTTTTATGGATGTTTTAATCAGAAATGGATATTTTTGTCTCTTACGCTTATCTTTCAGTACCAGTTTAATTCGTAACAAAATTCTTTAAAATAACTCATGATTACATGAGAAGTAACAAATATAATCACTCAAAAAGAAAGAGAACTTACACCTAGCTATTTTTACCTTTTTTTATTTTAAAACGTAAAATATATTTTATCTCCCAAACTATCACCTTAATCTTCCACACTTCAACGAAATAAAATTCACTTGCAGCCTACTTATAAATTATCAAAATATTTTGAGTTATCTTTCTTTTTTTCTTTTTTTTTTTTAATTGAAAACACCCTCAATTTTAAAAATTCAAATATGAAAACAAATGGGAAAAGTATACATAACTCCCTCAAACTACCATTTCATTGTCAATGTACCCCCCAAACTATCACGTGGTGTATTGAATGTAATCATGTAAAACGGGAAAAGTTGAAACTTTCATTGGGCAGATGACTTTTGGGTTTAAATGAATGTAGTTTAGACAAGTCATGAATATAGTTTGGATTAAAGAGACTAAAAGATTTTTTTTGTAAAATGTTTTTTCTTATTTTTTGGGTAATTGGTACGTCCGAAAATTATAGTCAAATGAAAAATATTTTTGGTTGACCAAAAAATCTTCTTTAATTTTTGTAAAATAGTTTCTGTTTTTTATATAATCATAATTAAACCATTTTTCATCGGAGTTCGCCGGAAGCTGCTAGACAATCGTCGAAGTTTGCCAGACCACTATTGGAACCTGTCGGACCTCCACCAGATCACTGCCATAGTTTTCCAAACCTCTGTCGAAAGTTTTCAAAAATTGTCAGCCGTTTTCTGCTTCACTTATTTTTCGTACCAGCCAAGAGTCGAAAAATATTTTCCAGTAAAAATAATTTTGTTAAAAAATATTTTTTCAACAAAAAACATTTTATGTCAAAACAAACATAGGCTTAATTGTATCCTTAACATTGTATTGTTAAGAGTAATAAGCACAAGTTTCATGAAGTTTTAAATTTTCCAAAAAAAAAAAACCAAATGATTAAATGACAAAGGACAACGGGGAAGAGGAGAGGGAGAGGAAATTACTATATGATGAGATAATCGTGTAATACCCTAAATATTCGACAAGATTTCAAGGGAATAGAAATTTCCTATAAATCGATTTGTAGGAAATTTTCTACAACCTAAATATAAAAATGACACGTGTCTTTAAATATGTGAGAAACACATGTTTTTAATAACATGTACTTCTCACATATTTTTTTAATAGTTTTAATAATAATAAAAAATATGTATTTCTCACATATTTGAAGGACATGTGTTATTTTTATTTGTGAGTTGTAAAAATCTTTTTACAAATCGATTTATAGAAAATTTCTATCCATTTCAAGATAGGTTATTATTTCTTAAATTAAAACATCAACTAATTATAACTATTCCCTTCTCTAGCTCTAAGATTCACATAAAAGTTCATACACCATTTATTGATTGGATGACTAAGTCAATTTGGAGGCAATATGTAGACAACACATGCATCTTGCTTTTAAGGGAGAAAGATTCCATGCGTTCTCAATTCATTGACACATGAATGAAACAAAGGTGAATTCATTATTGGAAAACTTTAATGCATTCAAAAGGTACACACTTACCAAAAAGATTAGCACAGTGCAGTCAAGCGCTGCCACTGAATCTTCTCCGGTAGGTCCATTGTCAGTCTTCACCATTGTTCTCCGTTCCTTCGCCACCATTTCTGGCCGGTTTCCTCCGTTGTTGCCAAAAAAAAAAAAAATGTTATGATGATGTTTCAAGATTTTTTAAATTGAGTTTGATTGGAAAATGTTATAATATATGATAAATATAATATATAATATATTTTTTTTATATATTTCATATAAGGTCAATATCAAAAGATTCTCTATTTAAGTGCTCATCGTAATCAAATCCTCATAGAAATTAATTTGATTAGCTTATATACTTGTATTTATTTACTACTCCATAAAATATAGATCTTTGTATTATAAAAAATTAAGTAAATGAGAGTAGAATGTAGCTTTAAAAACCATTTAGAATGGCAATATACTCATTGATTTTGTATTGGTCGAAGTGGACACAAACACAATAATACACTCATTAATATTTGTTGGAGTCTATTGGAGTACTCTTTTGTCTCGATCAGACAATACATATCTACATCATACGTTTAAAACTTCTCCATTTTCTTAACAGTGAAGATGGCCATTATTATATCTTCTTATCCTTGTTGGAATGGTGTTTTACTAAATCTAAGAAAATTGATCATAGACCCCAACTTACCTAACCATTTAAATAATAATAAATAAATAAAACAATTGACCAACGACCCTTATGTCGTGAATGACGTATCCGGGGTGATCTCATTGCGATGACGTCATCTATGATAATTGACAATAATTAAACCTGGTACTTCAGGCTTGATGGAAATTGCTAGCTGGATGATTCAATTTCGTGATGGAAATTGCTAGCCGGCAATTTATACGTCTGTCTAAATTATTGACGGGTACCATATATTGTGACTTCAAAACACAATTTATTATGAGTAATGATTTATTGTTACATTTTATAAAAAATTTCACCACCTTGTCACATAGGTAAGGTGGTGAAAAGTTATATAAAAAGATGGCAATGAATCATTACTCATTTATTATAATTTTTGTCTGTCATGTTGTAATTTTTATTTTTTATTTTTTTAAAAATTAAAGCTAGATAGTTAGGAGATCACATTCCCACATGAATAATGTGGTCAAGTGTTGTGTCTCGTAATGACAAAAGATTATATCTCAATTATTAATGATTGGTTCAGAAATTGCTAGCCAACTGACTGCATCTCCAAACCACTTTGTCATAATAAATTTACTTTTATTTTTTATAAGATTTATGGTACCGTTGCCCAATATTTCCCCCTCTAAAAAAAAATCAATATCTTTAAAAAATTATTATCAACCAATTTTTTTTTTTCACTTTCCTTTAAAAAAATAATCAAACCTCATTTCATATCTATATTACATCATTCACTTCTTATTTTTATTCAAATAAAAAACTCAAAACAAAACTCTTTTACCAAACACACATTGTATCTCTTGAAATTCCAGCATCGATTTTTTAAAGATTTAAGCCGTTCATTCAAAATGAATGCATCAATCTAATTATCTTGCCATATGAATTGAAGGCAAAAATCTCTTTTGAGCGTATTACTTACGCTTCCCTTCTCCCTAGTGGTTCGTGGTAGATTTGTTTTTTCAATAAATTTCTTTCTCTCTTCGGGCTTTGCCGGCTCTTTAGAGGTGAAGGGGTGGTGTTTTCTCATCCTTTTCGGGATGGAGAAGTGGTTTTTTCTCGACCTTTTCGGCTTGGAGAAGTGGTTTTTTTTTTTTCTCGTCCTTTTCGGGATGGAGAAGTGGTTTTTCTTTCGATTTCTGGGGTGTAACGGCAAATGCTTTTCCCCGTTTCCAAGTTTAGTTCTCTTCCTTGGGGTTCCGGTCTGATTCGTGGCGGCGGGGGTTTTTTGGGCTTCGAATATGTGTTTTTGAAGTGGTGATGCTGGATTGGAACGCCACGAAGGAGCCGTTTTCTGTCAGGATTCTTTGTGTCGGCATTGCTGGTCGATGGCCACGCTGGGGTTGTTTTTCGTTCAGTTTTTGTGGTTGATTGCAGCAGCGGCGGCTTAGGGTTTCGTCTGGAACGGCGGTTTAGGGCGTGGAGGGGCTCGGTTTTGGGCGGATCTTCTTCTCCGGTAACCTGATCCTTTCCTCGCTCGACCCTTCCGCCCTCACCCGTTAAGCGCCCAAATTTTTGGTTCAGATCCGGACTTAGCGATCGATCAGGCGAGTCAAAAAGGGGGAAGTGAGGAAAATGGTCGGCCAGTGCATTTGCAATTGTTTTTTCTTTGTTTTTGTTTGGTGGTTGTTGAATGCAGCTGCTGGGTTGTATTTGTAATACCAGAATCTAGTACTTCAAAGCTATTTGATAGCTTAGTTTGTGTGCCCTCTCTGGGTTTCAGTAGGATTTTATTGTGATAAAGAGGCATCTTTCTGTTGTTTAGATTTTTGAGCAGCTGTATTATGTATTGGTCTTAGTCTACTATGCCTGGGTGGAGGAAACTCTCACCGCTGTGCCGTGACTTTTGTGTATTAGGGATTCTTTTAGAACCCTAGACATTTGACCAGCTGGTCTCTTTTATTTATGAGAAGGGGATTTTCAAAAAAAAAAAAAAAAAAAAAAATTATCTTGCCATATAATTCTTTAAACGAAAAAATAAAATAAAAAGGTAAAAATAAAGTAAAATAATTAAATTGGTAGCAGGATCACACATGAGTTAACTTGAAAGTGATCAACCATGCTAAGAGCACTCTCAGCTTGTTTTTTATGATCTTTTTTATAATTTGTTTTTCTAAATTTTGTAAAATTGTTCCTTATCCAATTATGATAAATTTTTTTTACAAATCAGTTTGTAAAAAATTTTATATAACCCACTTATAAAATTGATATGTATTTCATCATTTAGCAAGTTGATATATTTGATTAATTAAGGTTATGCTATCACATTAGTTTGCCAAGTTTAGGTCAATATGTTATAACTAAGTACACACCAATTTATCAAAATTGATAGGAGCAAATAAGGTACTTCTTAAAAAAAAAAGCGACGTTATAACGCAATTTAATAACATTAAATACAACCCATTTTGGTATGTGTTCTATCTCGAGGTCTAATAAATAAATAACTACTGGCTGCCAGATCTTTAAGTACAATTTATATCTCAACGATCGATCAGTGCTGCATAATCTCATCCGTTGGATCTGTTGGTTTGGTGTTTATATAAGCTCTAAGACGTAATTCGAATGTGCTGTTTCCCAACTACTTGGAGGTCCACTTAGTTATGTAGATTTATGATCTACACAATTTTCATTGTCCAGTTCTGCATTACGAATTTTTTTTTTTTTTTTTTTAAAAAAAAGAAAAGTAAAAATTAGTTTGTGATGACGTCATCTACGATAACTATCTAATAATTAAACCTGGTACTACAGGCTTGATGGAAATTGCTAGCTGGATGATTGAATTTCGTGATGAAAATCGCTAGCTGGCAATTTTTTTAAATGTTAATTAAATGTGTTCATTTGAATGAAAGACCTTAAGAAATGGATAAGATTTATTGAGAGATTTGAATGTTTGTCTAAACCATTAACGGATACGATATATTATCACTTCCACTACAAAAAAAACGAAAATTCTAGACGGTTTAAAACCGTCTAAAAATGCAGAAAAGCCGTCTAGAATCAATTCCAGACAGTTTTTTCTGGATGGTTTAAAACCGTCCACGAAAATGCGTCGCTAATTATGGTTAGGGACGGTTTGGGCAAAACAGTTCGGAATTGCAGACAGTTTTGTCCAAACCGTCGAGAAATGTTTCTAGACGGTTTGGACCAAAACCGTCCGCAAATGGTTCTAGACGGTTTGAGCCCAAACCGTCCATGATTTTCCAGACGGTTTGGGCCCAAACCGTCTAGAAATTATTTGGAAAAAAAAAATAAAAATAAAAAAAAAAAAATTTTGGACGGTTTGGGCCCAAACCGTCCAGAATTTCTTTTTTTTTTTTTTTTTAAATATGATTTTATTTAATAGAAAATTCCTTAATACAAAATCCTGCAACATCTAAATCCAAATTCATTTCCAAATCTAAATCCATCATCCAAAACCAAAATCCAACATCATCCATATCCAATCCAACATCCAAATCCAAATTAAATGGTACCAACAACAAATCGTGCAAATGCAAATTCAAATTTTCACAATAGTCTACTTACATATCATAAATTAAATTCAATTACAACGACAACAAAATTCAAGTCCAAATACCTAATTAAAACCCAAAAAAATTGATACCTAAAATCTGGCAATGACAATTAGACATCACCTTCTTGGTTGTTTTCCGTTGATGGTACTTTTCCCGCCATAATCATGGCTACCATACGTTTGACACTTTCCAACTTTTCCTGTTGTGCTGCATATTTGGTGTTTCGCTCTTCACACAAATTCTTCAAGCGTTCCACCTCAGCAGCCATCTCTATTTTCCGGGGAGTAGGCGCACTAGATATTGATCCTTGTTCGAAGGAATAAGAGGTGGATTTACCGAGAGTCGGCCCTAGCCCCAACCCGCGTACACGTCCGGCATGTTCCCGTCCTAGCACTTGTGCGCACGCATCGTTGTGCGACCAATATACCGACCCCTGTGAACTTGAGCGTTCTGAAGGCGACTGATGTTCGATAATTGCCCTTATCTTCGTCTGCACAAAACATACAAATAAAAACATTTTCAATCTTTTCTCAAGTGGACAAAAGGTTAAATATATATATATATATATAAAGAAAAAACCTTCAACCGGAGAATAATGTATTGATGAGTGCCAAATATTGTGTATTTGGACCCCTTGAATTGCACTAGTTAGACCTTTAGCCTTGTTATTTTATAATGTTTTGGTTAGTTTTTGTGTTTTCTGTTTCTGTAGGACAATAAGAGAGGAATGGCAAATTTCATAAGAAGATAGCTGGAAATTCGGAGACCCTGACAAGTCGATCGATCGAACTTAATATTCGATCGATCGAATATTTTCCCGAAGTCGATCGATCGAAATAAAAGTCGATCGATCGAAATTTCCCAGAAACTGCTTTTGCAGAGCGCGCCAGAACGCCCAATCAGAAGCCAAAAAGCAGTCCTCCCTCTGATTTCCGCTGCAGAACACGCTGGTTTCATGTTTGGGGTTGTCTCTAGCTGCAGAGGAAGGGTAGAAGAGTCATTTCTTGCCATGGCTTCCTTCTATAAAAGCCATGGCCATCCCCTTGTTATAGACTAGTAGAGAGAGTGGTAGAGAGAGTAGGATAGAGCAGAAACTTTGTAGTTAGTTTTAATTTCGTGCTTATTATAGTGTAATTCAGTAGTTCATTTTCAGAATACTTTCTCTTTATAGAGTTTTTCTTTCATTTCTATGGTTGTTCATCATTTTATTGTGGTGTTTTTAGTCATGGAAGGCTAGTAACCTCAACTAGGGTTGAGGATGAAACCTTTCCATTGATGACACTCACAACCTTGCTGTACCACTTGCACATTTAATGATATATCATTTTAGTTGTTCAAGTTCCATTCATTTAATGCTTCATCTTTTGCAATGAATGTGGTTAGTGGTGGTTAGAGGACATTTTATGTGTTTCAACCGACCAATACATTGTTTTATCGGTTCGGATGATGATATCCATTGTGATTGAATGATACATTGGATGTTTTGATTTCAATCGGTACTCTTTGTGATTTGTCAATGTGTTGGATTCATTTAATGGTTCTTGGGTTTATGGTTAAGAAACTTGAATAACACCCTTAGCTTAATGTTCTTTGGGTGTTCAAGTGGAAACCAAGAGTGTGAGTTGTAGGATTTGGTTTGGTGGATTCCTTAACCTTAGTTCCTTTTAATTTACATATTCCATAACATCTCTTTAATTTAGTCTTTTGTTCTTGAATCAATTCTCAAACCTTTGGAACTAGGTTAAAATGAGGTTGATTAAGCAAGGTACCAATATTTGACCATTTCCCTGTGGGATCGACCTCGCACTTGCATAACACTATATTGCAAAATGATTCGTGCACTTGCGAGTACTATTTAAAACACATCAAGTTTTTGGCGCCGTTGCCGGGGATCGGTTCAAAAATTGGTTTTTGTTTGATTGATTTTGTTTTTCTACTAGTTAGATAGATTTTTGTTTCATTTTTACTGTTGTTTAGCTTCTGTTCTGCATTCTAAGTCTTTTCATTGTTTTTCCCGGACCTGTTCTGCAGTTTCTGTAACTTACTGGGTACCCTGAAGAATCGATCGATCGAAATTTAATTCGATCGATCGAAAATATTTTCGATCGATCGAAATATACTTCGATCGAACGACTTTCTGCACAGCAGCAGCTCGGAACTAGGTGAGTATCACTGTTCCAGTACTTTTTTTTAGTCCATTTTGTTCATTTTTTGTGCATAATTTGTTTCTGTTTAAAAGTATTTTGCTGTTTGTTTAAATTTTCTTTTTAGTTCACTATAACTTAGTTCAAATTCTGTTTAGTTTGTGTTTTATATTATCCTCAATTTTGTTTTATACTGTTCTAAAAAAAAAAAAGAGAAGAGATTTTTCTTTTCTATTTTCTGTTTCTGTTCCCGGCCCTGCAAATTTCGAGCATTCGATCGATCGAGTATAAAGTTCGATCGATCGACTTTCGATCGATCGACCATTACATTCGATCGATCGACCTCAACTCAGAAGGCAGCTCCTGGATAAGATCAGTAGCAGAAAATTTTTACCAAAATTCTTTTTGGTCCCAACTTGTAAGTATTCTTATCTTGACTTTTACTACTGTTTTAGTATAAATTGTATGCATTTGTGCTAGTCTTTACAATTTATCTTAGTTGTGTTATTTTTCTTTGTTATAAAAAAAAAAAAAAAAAAAAAAAAGGAAAATATTTTGCTAGTAGGGGTACTTAGCAATCTTAAGGCAATGTCAAGGTGAATTCTGGCAAGGATTGGTCTTGGGATTTAAGTGTGTCCATTGAGACCCCCCTCACCTACCTGGGAATTAGCCTAGATTGTACTTTGGAGAACTTTGTTCCCTGTTAGCAACTTATTTTCTTTAATTTTTGTTTTTTGTTTTTGTTTGTTTGTCTTTTGGTTGAATATTTGTGTATGTTTGGTGTATGCTTGGTAGAAGATCATTGAACTTAGACTTGACATCTTTAGATCCCGAAATTGAAAGAACTCTTAGGAGAAATCTTAAAAATTCTGTTGAGATGGGAGATAACATGCATGCAAATGAAAATGAGAGGAATCGGGGAGAAAACGTGGATCATACTAGGACACTTAGGGATTTGTTTGCACCCGTGGCAACAAATTCTCCTTCATGTATCGTATTACCCCCAACCAATGCCACTCATTTTGACCTCAAGCCTCATGTCATTCAACTCCTACCCGCATTCCATGGCTTGGACCTCGAAAATCCTTATAGCCATGTGAAGAAATTCAAGGACATCTGTGCCACCTTCAAATTTCAAAATTTTTCTGAAGAGTCTGTGCATCTTAGGCTATTTCCTTTCTCACTCCATGATAGGGCCAAAGCATGGTTGGATTCAAACATGCCTGGTTCCATCACTTCTTGGGAGAACTTGCTCAACAAGTTCTACAACAAATTCTTCCCCATGTCCAAAGTCAATGAGTGTAGGAAAGAGATAAGCTCATTTACTCAAGAAGAAGATGAGAAATTTTCTGAGAGTTGGGAGAGATTTCAAGATATGCTGATCAAGTGCCCTCCACATGGATACGAGAAATGGAGACTGGTGCAATTTTTCTATCAAGGATTAACTCAATCCAATCGTAGCATGATCGAGTCAATGAACGGAGGCGCATTTCTGAGTTTAACGGGAGAGGAAGCGTATAGAACCTTAGATCAGTTATCCGACAATTCCCAACAGTGGGATTTTTCTAGCTGTCGAGATAGAGCTGCTCGCATTCAGAAAAAGGGAGGCATCTATGAGGTTAAGGAGGATATAGAATTAAAAATGAAGATAGATGCCCTTACCAAAAAGGTCGAAGCCCTAGTTGTTAGCAAATCCATGAATGCTGCCAACCCATTCCATGTCGACTGCTGTTCCATCTGTGCTAGTCCCTTGCACGTAGCACAGACTTGCCCATCATTGCCAACTTTTGTCGAATCACCAATGGAGCAAGTGAACGCTTTCAACGATTATCGAAAGCAAGCCAGTGGACCTTTCTCCGAATCGTACAATCCAGGGTGGCGGAACCACCCTAACTTTTCTTGGAAGCAGAACCAGCCTTTGACTCAAGGGGGAGCTCCTCACCAATCTCATACTCAATACCCCCCTGGTTTTCATCAGCCGGTTCACCATCAAGGCCGTCCAGCCCAGCCAGCACCATCATACCAGTCCCCCACTTAAGCCCCTGCCTCTTCTTCACAATCATCGTTGGAAGACACTCTTAAGGCCTTCATCCAGATTACCGGTCAATCCATCAGTGACGTGAAGAATGCTACCATGGTGAACACTCAAGCTATTGCCAAGATGGAGACCCAGATCGGGCAAATTGCTAGTCACCTAGGGGAGAGAGAGAAGGGAAAGCTCCCTAGTCAGCCTGTGCCGAACCCGAAGTTGCAGTTTCATGAGGGAGGATCATCAAATGCAGTGCATGGGCAGGAGCATGTGCAAGCCGTTGTCACTCTTAGATCAGGGAAACAAGTGGACAACCAAGTGGTTCAACCAGAAGAGAACCCTGCTGCACAAGGAGAACAAGGAAGCAGGAGCGTCGAGAAGAAAGATGCCGAGCCATCTACATCAGCTCCGACCATAGAGACTCCTCCTCCTAGGCCGTTTATACCTAGGGCGCCTTACCCTGATAGACTTCTCGCGCCCAAGAAAGGAGGAACATTCGAGGACATTCGGGAGGTATTCAAACAAGTGCAGATCAACATTCCATTCTTGGATGCCATCCAGCAAGTGCCGTCTTACGCCAAGTTCTTGAAGGACTTAATCACCGTCAAGCGGAAGAACAATGTCCCGAGAAAAGTTTGTTTGACCGAGCAAGTCAGCTCAATCCTCCAATATAGGCTGCCCATCAAGTACAAGGACCCTGGATGTCCTACCATCTCTTGCACGATAGGAGTCAGCCACATTGAGAAGGCCCTGCTTGACCTTGGAGCCAGCGTCAATCTCCTACCCTATTCAGTTTACCTGCAATTAGGTTTAGGAGAATTGAAGCCCACCTCCATGACATTGCAATTGGCTGATCGGTCAGTAAAGATACCACGGGGAATAGTGGAGGATGTTTTGATTAAGGTGGATAAATTTTACTTCCCCGTGGACTTCATAGTGCTAGACACCGAGCCGGTACAGAACGTTGGAGTTCAAATACCGGTAATCCTAGGGCGACCATTCTTAGCTACGGCTAACGCCCTGATCAACTGTAGGACGGGGGTAATGAAGATCTCTTTCGGCAACATGACGGTAGAGCTGAACATTTTCACCATCAGCAAACAGCCGAGGGAGTGTGATGAGATCAACAATGTCTGCTTGATAGAGGAAATCCTGGAGGAAAGCATTGAAGAATCAAGCATACAAGACCCCCTGGAAGCATGCCTTGCTCAATTTGGAGAGGATCTGGACTTGGATGTCCTACTTGAGCAAGCAAATGCTGTTTTGGAGTTTGCTCCTCTGGAGAGCAAGAAGGAAGAGGAGGCAGCAGTACCTGAGCCTCCAAAAAAGGAACTTAAGCCCCTACCGGACAATCTCAAGTATAAGTTCCTCGGTCCAGCAGAGACTTTGCCTGTGATCATAGCTTCAGATCTTCACACCGCTCAGGAGGAGAGGTTGTTAGATGTCTTGAGGGAGCATAAGGAAGCTATAGGCTGGACCATTGAAGACATTAAGGGAATCAGCCCCTCGGTGGTGATGCATAGGATACACTTGGAGGAAGACACCAAACCATCGAGGGAGCCACAGAGAAGGCTCAACCCAACCATGCAAGAAGTCGTCAGAGGAGAAGTCATCAAGTTGTTAGATGCTGGCATCATCTACCCCATCTCTGACAGCAAATGGGTGAGCCCCATTCATGTCGTGCCCAAGCGAGCTGGAGTTACAGTCGTGCAGAACAAGGAAGGCGAGTTGGTTCCAACTCGAGTACAGTCTGGATGGAGAGTCTGCATTGACTACCGCAAGCTAAACACCGCCACCAGGAAAGATCACTTTCCTCTTCCATTCATTGACCAAATGGTGGAGCGGTTGGCCGGGCACGAGTATTATTGCTTTTTGGACGGTTATTCTGGATATAACCAGGTCCCTGTGGACCCTGAAGACCAAGAGAAGACGACCTTCACTTGTCCGTTCGGAACGTTCGCCTACCGACGCATGCCCTTTGGCTTATGCAATGCACCCGCTACTTTTCAGCGGTGCATGATCAGCATCTTTTCTGATATGGTAGAGCGTTTCCTGGAGGTGTTTATGGACGACTTTTCAGTTTTCAGGTCATCTTTTGAGGAGTGTTTGCACCACCTCACGTTAGTTTTGGAGAGGTGTAAAGAGAAGAACCTAGTGCTTAATTGGGAGAAGTGCCATTTCATGGTGCAACAAGGGATCGTGCTCGGGCACGTCATCTCTCGTCGGGGGATTGAAGTCGACAAGGCGAAGGTAGATCTGATATCCAACCTTCCTCCCCCACGGACGGTGAAAGAGGTTCGCTCTTTTCTGGGCCATGCAGGATTCTATCGGCGATTCATTCAGGATTTCAGCAAGATCGCCCGGCCCTTGTGCAAACTGTTAGTGAAGGAGGCCCCTTTTATTTTTGACGAGGACTGCAAGAAGGCATTTGGGGCCTTGAAGGCAATTCTGACGTCCACACCCATCATTCGGCCCCCGAGATGGGGTACACCTTTCGAGATCATGTGTGACGCGTCAGATTACGCCGTTGGAGCTGTGTTGGGGCAGCGCATTGACAAACTTCCCCACGTCATTTACTATGCAAGTCGAACTCTGAACGACGCCCAGCTAAATTATTCGACCACTGAGAAGGAGCTGCTGGCAGTCGTGTTTGCTTTGGATAAGTTTCGATCCTACCTTCTAGGATCGAAAGTCATCATCTACTCGGATCACGCGGCATTGAAGTATCTTTTTTCCAAAAAGGATGCTAAATCACGCCTCATCCGGTGGATTTTGCTCTTACAAGAGTTCGACATTGAGATTCGGGACAAGAAGGGTTCCGAAAACGTGGTAGCTGATCATCTATCGAGGATTACCGTGGACTTCACGGAAGAAGCCGCCCCCATTTCTGAGACCTTCCCCGATGAGCAGTTGATGCATATTGCTCATGCTCATTCACCATGGTTTGCTGACATAGTGAACTATCTTGTCACCGGTCAAATGCCTTTGCATTGGGGACGACAAGATAAGTCCAAATTTATGTCCATGGTGAAGAATTTTTTTTGGGACGATCCTTACTTGTTCAAGTATTGTCCCGATCAGATCATTAGGAGATGCATTCCCGAGCCTGACCAATCCAGTGTCATCTCCTTCTGTCATGATCATGCCTGTGGAGGCCACTTCAGTGCGAAGAAGACCGCTGCAAAGATTTTGCAGTGCGGTTTCTACTGGCCCACCATCTTTCAAGACGCTCACACTTATTGTGTTGCATGCGAGCGCTGTCAGAAGCTAGGGAGTATTTCACGTCGAAATATGATGCCCCTCAACCCGATTCTTATTGTTGAGATTTTCGATGTATGGGGCATTGATTTCATGGGACCTTTCCCAAACTCCTTCGGCTATCTGTACATTTTGGTTGCTGTGGACTACGTGTCCAAATGGGTAGAGGCAGTTGCCTGCAAGACCAACGACCACCGAGTTGTGGTCCAGTTTTTAAAAGACACTATATTTGCTCGTTTTGGTACTCCCCGAGCAATTATTAGTGATGGTGGAAAGCACTTCTGCAACCGGGTCTTCGAACAGCTGATGAAGAAATATTGCATCACGCACAAGGTTGCCACTCCTTATCACCCTCAGACGAGTGGACAAGTGGAGGTTTCAAACAGAGAGATCAAGAGGATTTTGGAGAAGACGGTGAACCCGTCAAGGAAAGATTGGTCTCTCCGGTTGAACGATGCATTATGGGCATACCGGACAGCGTTCAAGACACCGATTGGCATGTCACCTTACCGTATCGTGTACGGGAAAGCATGCCATCTGCCTGTGGAGTTGGAGCACAGAGCCTACTGGGCCATTAAGCAGCTGAATTTCGATCTCACAAAGGCTGGCTCACAGAGGAAGCTCCAACTCAATGAATTGGAAGAGATGAGGAACGATGCCTATGACTGTGCTAGGATGTACAAAGCACGGATGAAGAAGGCTCACGACCAGAACATATTGAGACGATCTTTTGAGCCCGGTCAGAAAGTCCTTCTTTACAATTCACGTCTGCATCTGTTCCCAGGAAAGCTCCGATCTCGATGGACAGGCCCTTTCATAGTTCGATCAGTGTTTTCTTATGGGGCCATTGAGATTGAGGATCCAAAAAATGGCAGCACGTTCAAGGTAAACGGGCAGCGACTGAAGCCATTTTTGGAGTTACAAAGCTCGGAGGTTGAGACGACCCTTTTAGAGGACCCGAGTTACTCGGAGTGATTGTCGTCATGATGGAAAGTCTGGCTGAAGACTGAAAAATTAGCGCTTGTGGGAGGCAACCCTCATCATCATTTTTCCCTATCATTTGATTTTCTTGTGTTTCAGTTGTGATTTTCAGGACAGTGTCCGCCATTCAAGTTTGGGGGAGCGCTTCTCTTACAGTGTGCCCAACTTGCATCACCCTTCGGTATTGTATCTCTAGCCACATTGAGGACAATGTGTTATTCTAGTTTGGGGGTGGGGTAGACATTTCTGTCTGTTTTCGTTTAATTCTTGTTTTGTTGCCTTGTTAATGTTCAAAAAAAAAAAAATGCTTTATTGTTAGTTGAGCATAGATACATCTTACTATGGTTTGCATCTCATTGGTTTGTTTAAAATGTTGAATTTTGCATATCATTAAATCTGAGATCCTTTGACTCATCTTTGGATTAGAGAGACTTGACATGTTTAAACTGTTCATCACAAGCACATTAGCATTTGTTTCTGTGGGGTATGAGATTTGAATTAAAATCCATGTGTCTTGAGATTTGTAGGATGACTTATTGATGAAACCTTGGCTTATTGATATATATATATATATATATATATATATATATATAAAAATAATAATAATAATATCACCAATTTGACTTTTCATTGAGTAACCGGACCCCTTGCCTCATTAAGCATTGGGTGTTCGCGTAAAAAGATGAGAATTTCAGTTTGGATGATTGTTTGGCTAGTTTGACTTCGTAGCCTTTTTGACTTGAGTAAGTAAGCCCTTAGGGATGTTTTTACATCTAGTGCCCTAAGACCATCTGGTTTGGGAGTCACTGGCCCAACACTCGTTACATAGGTCAATTAGAAAGCTTAAAGGAGTCACACATTGCACAGCCGACACAAAATAATAGTAAATAATAATGAATGTAAGATAAGCCTT
The DNA here is from genome assembly GCA_028654335.1 of Alnus rubra. Classification (NCBI taxonomy): domain Eukaryota; kingdom Viridiplantae; phylum Streptophyta; class Magnoliopsida; order Fagales; family Betulaceae; genus Alnus; species Alnus rubra. Next base: position 580,542 of record JAJPGS010001499.1, on the reverse strand, counting down.
GGTTATTTGACGGAAGTCCTGCAAATTTTTGGATATATGTACTTTGAGGAAAATCGAAACCCCATGATTCTATGTTATTCACACCTTACACTTTTGAACATGTGTTGTCTCAATTTTCCATCTATGAGTTGATCGATTTTTGATGAACATGATAATGTGATATTCATTTTGTTAAACATGCTCATGATGTGTGAACCATGTGTTTGAATGATAATTTTCGCTCAATCGATAATATTGCATTTCAATGTTTGTGGGTACCATTTCTGGCAAACCCTCACGAGACTTCACTCGTCCACTAGGGAGTCCTAGGGGTTTAAAAGGCTTGTTGCATGTGCTAAATGCAATCGTTTCTCCCACGAAAGAGGACTTATGTTTCATGCTTTGATTTTGTTTTTCATTTTGTTTTTGCTAAGGGACTAGCAAAATGTAAGTTTGGGGGTATTTGATGAGTGCCAAATATTGTGTATTTGGACCCCTTGAATTGCACTAGTTAGACCTTTAGCCTTTTTATTTTCTAATGTTTTGGTTAGTTTTTGTGTTTTCTGTTTCTGTAGGACAATAAGAGAGGAATGACAAATTTCATAAGAAGATAGCTGGAAATTCGGAGACCCTGACAAGTCGATCGATCGATCGAATATTTTCCCGAAGTCGATCGATCGAAATAAAAGTCGATCGATCGAAATTTCCCAGAAACTGCTTTTGCAGAGCGCGCCAGAACGCCCAATCAGAAGCCAAAAAGCAGTCCTCCCTCTGATTTCCGCTGCAGAACACGCTGGTTTCGTGTTTGGGGTTGTCTCTAGCTGCAGAGGAAGGGTAGAAGAGTCATTTCTTGCCATGGCTTCCTTCTATAAAAGCCATGGCCATCCCCTTGTTATAGACTGGTAGAGAGAGTAGGATAGAGCAGAAACTTTGTAGTTAGTTTTAATTTCGTGCTTATTATAGTGTAATTCAGTAGTTCATTTTCAGAATACTTTCTCTTTGTAGAGTTTTTCTTTCATTTCTATGGTTGTTCATCATTTTATTGTGGTGTTTTTAGTCATGGAAGGCTAGTAACCTCAACTAGGGTTGAGGATGAAACCTTTCCATTGATGACACTCACAACCTTGCTGTACCACTTGCACATTTAATGATATATCATTTTAGTTGTTCAAGTTCCATTCATTTAATGCTTCATCTTTTGCAATGAATGTGGTTAGTGGTGGTTAGAGGACATTTTATGTGTTTCAACCGACCAATACATTGTTTTATCGGTTCGGATGATGATATCCATTGTGATTGAATGATACATTGGATGTTTTGATTTCAATCGGTACTCTTTGTGATTTGTCAATGTGTTGGATTCATTTAATGGTTCTTGGGTTTATGGTTAAGAAACTTGAATAACACCCTAAGCTTAATGTTCTTTGGGTGTTCAAGTGGAAACCAAGAGTGTGAGTTGTAGGATTTGGTTTGGTGGATTCCTTAACCTTAGTTCCTTTTAATTTACATATTCCATAACATCTCTTTAATTTAGTCTTTTGTTCTTGAATCAATTCTCAAACCTTTGGAATAGGTTAAAATGAGGTTGATTAAGCAAGGTACCAATATTTGACCATTTCCCAGTGGGATCGACCTCGTACTTGCATAACACTATATTGCAAAATGATTCGTGCACTTGCGAGTACTATTTAAAACACATCATGTATACGTATTTATCACGTACTTACCATAGCTTCCCCAGGCGTGCATTCACAGGGTTCCCATGTTTCTTGGTATGCGAGGCAATGAACATATCGTCTCGGTTTGAGGTTTCACCTGTGTCTTCCTCCTGCAATATCATTAACATACTCAATTATAACCTTATTATCTTACTATAGTGTTTACAAGCTGTGAGCGTTTTAAATTTGTTTTTACCATTTCTCGTGCAACCTGTGCGACGCTCTTCGATCCCAGAGTGTGAAGAAATGCATTGCAGCTACGGCTCATCTTGGCCTTCAATGAATTCGCCTATAAAAATTGTGATGTTAATATGTGGATTCTTAACAAAATAAATAAGGCAATATATAAAAATACCTTATCAGTCGAAGACAACCACCTATCAACTTGCATTTCAAAGTCTTCTGAATCAAAAATTTGCGTTGTCACTGCCCTACTAACCACAGATTCTACGGTATCTGTTTCTTGCAAATTCATACTTTTCTTGACCTCGTGCCTGAACTGTCTTCTTTTTGTTGCAAGGTCCATCAACGTTAGCCTTTGCGACAAGCTGATATCTTCTCATGCTCAAGGCCCAAATCCTTCAAGTACTTTTTCGCCTCGTATGTGTCTTTAGGCAAACTTGCATCTGCTTGCATCAGCTCATTGATGAATTCGAGCAACATGGAGAATGATGTATTGCTCCAACCGCCCATACACTTAATGCTATATAAACGCACAATAGCTCCCAATTCGCTATGTTTGGTATTTTCATGGAGTGGTGTATCGGCATCCTTTAGCAATTCTTCAAAGTTATTTGCTCCCCTGTTAGAGTCTTCAATTTCAGCATCCACAGATTCAGTTTCGACTTCGGCTTCCACTTGAGACCCACCGACTTCTACACAAACATCGTGCATCGCAAAAACGTCATTAAGCATGTCTTGCATTCCACTGGACCCCCCATGTAGTGGAATGCTATCCACTTGAACCGTCCTGAGAGCTTCATATGTTGTCTTGTTATCAACGAAAGGGACAAGTGATTCCCCATGCATTATCCACTCAGTGTAACCCTCAATAATCCTGGCGCCTGACGTTAAATGGGCAAATACAACTTCACTAGACCATGATTTGCCCAACAGACACTTCTTACAGGGACACACAATTACCCATTTTCTATTCGAATGTTCACGTGCAAATTTCACAAACGCTATAACCCCGCGAATATACTCTCGCGAACTTCGTGGCAACTGCATCAAACTCTTGTCCATCTTTCTAACTACATCACAAAATAATCCAAATATTTCAAGTTAAGATAATCAAGAGTACTAATTAACCCCTAAGACAGATTGGGAAAGAGAACTAATCTCTAAAAGCCAAAGAATTGGTGGGAAAGAAAGACTAGTAGTGGTATAGGGGAGTAGACGGGTCAAACTTATAATGATTTGTACCTAAGTATTTGGCCTTATTGGGATGTGCTTCTCAATGTTCTTACCTCTCGACTTGTCCTACATGCAAAGAACTCTATTGTTTTAACAAAACACAACATATATAAGCTTGACTGTTTTAACTACCAAAATCATCTTACTCATGTAAACATTTACCATCTTTGAGACATCCCACAACATAATTAAGCTTGAAACACTAAGCTTATTCTGCTTGCTCGTACTGTCAATCCCACAACTTGCAAAAGCAAGTAAAACCCATGAACACAAAGATCTAATCAACCAACTTTTAAGAGATAAAAGGCCTTCATTAAAATCAGCAAACTATGTAGCAAATTAAATAAGACAAACATTCAAACACCACCTATTAAACCTAATCCGAAATAGAGATATCTGAACAGAAAATTCGAACAGTAATAAAATCACAAGAAAATCATATCACCAGAAAAAGATGGCAAAAAAAATAAGGTTTAGGTCTTTTCACAAATACCTTTCAAATTCACCTTTCATTTAAATAAATGTATTATAGTAAATTGTGAGTGTATGGGTATACACATGAAATATTTCCAATGGTTGTTTATTGTGAATATTCATTTTAACAAATAGGACAATAATTTAGTAAACTAATAATTCCATTTTGATGATGAGTTGAAGACAATAGAGAAAAATCTGATATTTTTCAGTTTATCATGTTAAGTGTTTAACGTTGATATGTCATTCTCTTATTGGAGGGCACAAAGAACTTAAGTTGTGTAGCAGTTATTCTCAATGTTTCTTTTGAACTTAATTTGTTTCCCAAAACTCATTTAAACTTATACTTGGAAAAACTACTGAATCACTTCATGAATTTTGGCTCACTTTGGACCGAGGTTTCCACCTGTGGCTTATTGGCCGAATCATTTAATTTTAATAAGTAATCCTTATTTATTGGCTCTAATTCCTATTGCATAGTGAACAATAGAAGCGTTTTTTTTCTCACACTAATGAATAAATTAGGTGAAGAAGACAGTAAATTTGAGAATCACACCAACGAACAAGAGAATTTTTAAATATATATAAAGTCAATCACATCCCATAACCATTGAAAAATATAACCCATAACAAATGTTGCTTTAATAGTGTGACTGGCTCCTTAACAGTGTGAAAAATATAACCCATAACAAATCACATGAGTGGGCCTGCATGCTTTTCCTTTCCTTGTTTTAATAGTGTGACTGGCTCCTTAACAGGCCCATAGGGCCCATCAAATATGGTCAAGGTACTAAACCCTCCCACATCCAAATGGGCCTTTTCCTTATCAAACAAATTAAACTTTTAACTTCAATCTCTGACCCTCACCCAAAATAAAAATAAAAAATTCAAACAACTAAAGCCTTCACAGTTCATTCTCCATTTCACTTAAAACGGAGAGATCCATTTTAAGGTCAAAATTTTATTTTGTTGCATGTATTTGATATCACGTAATTTTAAATAACATAACAACATATACCTATAGCAATTAGATCGATCAGTCTGGACAATAATGAAATGAATAAGTGAAACGGAGAGAATCCGGATCTCGTACTTAGCAAACCAACATTTGTTATGGGTTATATTTTTCAATGATTATGGGATGTGGAAGTTAGGATTGAATTTACATATAATTTTGATTGAGGAGAAAAGCATTGATAGTGAAGTCTTATCAGGGTGGATGTTGGATCATGGGCTACTGTAAAAGTTGATCTTTATAGATATATATATATAATATATATATATATATATATATATATATAATATATATATATATATATATATATATTTTATATATATATAGATAGAACTTTATAGAGTTAATTAAAAGGGCAACCGACTTTTGAAGCCATTATTATACATAGTTATGGGGCACATTCCAGCTCTAAGAAAGTCAACAAATGTTCATATGTTGGAATGTTTACAGTGCACATTTAATTAAGGGTAGAATTCATAATTATATTTTAATTATTTACACAATGTGACATTTCTTTTTAAATACTATCAATGCATAGCATATCTCATTTAGCTATTTTTCATGTTTTACACATATTTTTGCTGTTTGGTCTCTTGGTTTACTTACTATACAAACAGAAACATAATCATTTGGGTCCATATAAAGCCACCATAAACAACCCAAATCTAAATAGTTTTATCCTCGGATATCAAGTGAAAAGCAAAGACAAAACAATGACGAGAAGATGAAGAACATAAAAATTAAAATTTTAAAAATAAAATAAAATTTAAAGGATCAAAAACTGGTGTTAATCGTGAACCGAATTACAAATTTAAAAGGTTAAAAATAAAAATTGCAAAAACTGAGCAAAAAATTAAAAAAATACCTTTAAACCGGGCGGAAGAGGGCCGGCGGCTAGGTTTGGCTCCCGGGCTAGCTGAGACGTTTGGGGGTGTCGCCGGAGAAGATGAGGAAGCTAGGCCGGCCGAGATCGACTTCCAAAGAGAGGGGCCGGATGGATCGACTACAAGCTAGCCGAGCTAACGAGAGAGCTCGAGAGACAACGAGAGAGAGCTGGCGGAGGGAGAGAGCGTTGGACTGAGTGATAGATAGCACCGGAGAAGGAGGGAGGAAGAGGGCCGACGGCCGGGTGTGAGAGACTCTGAGAGAGAGAGAGAGAGAGAGAGAGAGAGAGAGAGAGAGAGAGAGAGAGAGAGAGAGAGAGTGCCGGATTTGCTGAATTTTCTGGAGAGAATACGCGCGTACTGCCCTAGCAAGATGATATCACGCGGGTTAATTAGTTTTTTCTAATTTTAGATCTAAGGTTTCGACGGTTTTATCAAAACCGTCAATATATTTTTACAGACGGTTTCAAAAAATCGTCTGTAATTTTATAATTACAAACAGTTTTAATAAAACTGTCCGTGTTTCTAAGGACTGTTTTACTAAACCGTCTGTATTTTTTTTTTCCCGACGGTTTAACCAAAAAACGTCCACAATTTTTTTTTTTATAGACGGTTTTTAAAACCGTCTATAAAAAAACTGTCGATAATTCCCTTTTTTTTGGTAGTGTTCAAGACATAATTTATAATAATTTTTATCCACCACATTGTAATTTTTATTTTTATTCATTTTTTTTTAAAATAAATTACTATAGTTAGGAAGTCACCTTACCAATATGGCAAGGTGTCAAGATCATATCTCAATCATTAATGACTACTTTAGAAATTGCTAGCCAACTAGTAGCATTTCCAGACCACTCTGTCATCTCAAAGGGCTAATTTGTAAATGTCATAATAAATTTACTTTTATTTTTTATAAGATTTATGGTACCGTCGCTCCATATTTTCACTTCTCAAAAAGAAAGAAAAAAAATCAATATCTTTTAATAATTTTTATCAAATAATTTTTTTTTATTTTTTTTTTTTCACTTTCCTTTTAAAAAAATAATCAAATCTCATTTCATATCTATATCATATCAATCACTTCTTATTTTTATTTAAATAAAAAACTCACAACAAAACTCTTTTACCAATACACATTGTTTTTCTAAAGATTTAAGCCGTTCATTCAAAATGAATGCATCAACCTAATATCTTGCCATATAATTCTTTAAACAAAAAAGTAAAAAAAAAAAAAAGTAAATTAATTAAATTAGAAGTAGGATCACACACGAGTTGAAAGTGTTCAGCCATGCTAAGAGCACTCTCAGCTAGTTTTCTATGATCTTTTTTATAATTATTTTTCTAAATTTTACAGAATTGTTCCCTATCCAATTAGGACAGAAATTTTCTACAAATCGATTTGTAGGAAATTTTATATAACTCACATATAAGATTGACATGTGTTCATTGACATGTGAGAAACACATGTTGTTTTAATGCATGTGAGAAGTACATACTTTTTTAATAGCATTAATAAAAAAAAAAAAAAAAAAAAAAGAGTGCTTCTCACATGTTTAAAGGACATATGTCAATCTTATATGTGGGTTGTATGAAATTTCTTACAAACTGATTTGTTGAAAATTTTTGTCCATCCAAATATACTTCACAATAACTTATTGTTAGAAATAAAATTAGCATGCACAACGGAATAGAACAATACCGTACCTTATTTGTAGTGCGATCAAATATATATTGTTCCACGTGATTCTCTAATAAACTTCTTCTTCTCGGCGGTGGAATACACTACCAAAAAGTATTGGAAAAATCCACAGTCTAAAAGCACAAGAAAAACTGAGAGTTCTGTCTTTTTCTTAATTTCTTATCTTAACCCATTTAATAGGATACTATTTATAGTCTCACCCTATTAATGGGTAGAGAGCAGTTTGGAGCAGTAACTCCCTAGAAAAAATAAATGAAAAGAATAACAACTGTTAGATATAACTGACAGACGTCTGGCTTGAATACTGATTAGGGGCGTGCCCATGTGGACGCCCCTTTATATTCAACATCTCCCACTCACACACAATGGGCACGACCCAGTTATGTATCTCTCAAAGTATTTTTCTTTATTCATACTTGCAAATAGATTGTGCAACCACCGAGGACACCTGCATAAAAGGGTTGGAACACTATACCAATTTTTACGAAAAAAAAATGCCATCATAGCAACATCCCAAAACGAAAAAATGTCTAGTTATGTCTTAGACTCATCCAAACACATTCGATCAACACCTCTAGTCCTCTCAAGTTCAAACAACTCAGAACAATGTTTGACCTACCCATAATTAATGTGATGCAATAATAAATAAATATCTTAAAAGAGTACATTAATAGTCAACTAAATAACAAACAATTACATTTTACGCAGTCCTAAACTCCTAACATAAGCCTGAAAAACATCTCTAGCTATAGGCTATGTCAGTGGATTTGCAATCTTGTGACTCATAAAAATGTGTTTTAGGACCACCTCCTTTTGCACAACCATGTCTCTAATGTGGTGATACTGTATGTAAATATGTTTGGTTCTCCATGATATTTGGGGTCCTTAGCATAGGCAAGAGCTACCATACTATCACGATGAATCATCGCAGGATCCAGAGCATCCACAATAATCTCAAGATGCTGAAGGAATCTCTTTAACCAAACAGCTTCCTGAACAACTGCTGAATAAGCTATATACTCAGCCTCCATGATTTATAAAGCTACATAAGATTGTATCTTCCTATTCCATGTAATGGTGCCATTATTAAGCAAGATTGTAAACGTTATCCCTTTGCAACTCACTACAAGAAAAATGGTCTTTAGCGACGACCCTGAGTCGTCGCTATAGCCCTTAAAGTGGTTGCTATTGACTATTAGCAACGACTTTGGTTGTTGCAAAAGTGGTCGCTAAAACATCGTCGTTAAAGACTAAATAGCGACGACTTTTTATTTCGTCGCTGATAATGACTATTAGCGACAACAGTTGTCGTCACTATTATTGCAAATAATGATTGCTAAAAATGCCTCCCGAGATACAATGTCGTCGCTAATGATGTACACATTAGTGACGATATTGTGTCGTCGCTAATGGTGCACACAACAGCGATGACTCAGTGTCGTCGCTAATGTGCACACAACAACGACGACATTGTGTCGTCGCTAATGGTGCACACAACAGCGACGACTCAGTGTCGTCGCTAATGTGCACACAACAACGACGACATTATGTCGTCGCTAATGGTGCTCACAACAGCGATGACATTGTGTCGTTGCTATTGTGCACACAATAATGTGCACACAACAGCGATGACATTGTGTCGTCGCTAATGTGCACAAAACAACAACGACATTGTGTCGTCGCTAATGATATTTTGCATATTAATTAGCGACTATGTAAGTCATCACTAATGATAAATAATTTTTTTTAATAAAAAATTGTGTCAATTACATTTTTTTTTGCCAATTAATATTTTAATGTTCGGTATGAATTATCTAAATTGCATTTATTAATATGCAGAAAAGATAACAAACCAAAAATAGAATTTTGGTTTGCCCTCGGCTCACCTCTTTAAGCAAAGCATCTATCTATATTTATTAAAAAATAAAAAATAAAAAAAAATACAAGAAATAACTAAAATGCAATCCCAATTGCCAAATTGTTTAAGCATAACAATCATCCTCAAAACGAAATATGATAAAACATTAAGTATTGAAAAACTAAGTCTTCCTCGTCAAATTACATCTAGAACATTTGGTGCATCCAAAAATCTAATAAAACATTAAGTGTATCCAAAATTTAATTAATGCAACTATAATTTAACATAAGCCACAAGAGTGTCGGCGGTGGTAGATTCCCCTGACAAAAGAACAAATAAATAATCGCTATTAGCAAACTGAAGCCCAAACAGAAATATAACACTACACTTCAAATAAAAATAAAAACTATATTTCAATAAGCAATCATTGAGATCCTCCTTCAAAAATATATTGGAACACTAAAGCATGTTCAACGCATCAAATCCAACAGTTGAATACTACGGAATTAAACTACTTAAAGAGCCATTTTCTAAACTTATGAATCCAATAGAAATTTGAAGTGTAAAAGGATACACACCTAAGTCAAATAATAAACAGATACCAAATTGTACCAAGAAACAATACAATTACCAGACCATATGCTAAAATCAACTAGGCCCTTAATCTCTCAGAGTAGATAAAGCAAGGACATGGATACGGAACTATTTATGAAGACCATAACCGACCATAAAGTAAATTTCAAGAAATAATGCATCTGAAGTGAAAACACAAGCTGCTCCATTTTAAATACCTTTTATCTTCTCATTCAAATAAAACATCCAAATATACAAGCTATGCAACTTAATTCCAAATACAAAGTTCGAATGAAACATACCATACTCTATAGCACAAAAAACGTGAAGTTTTCGAATCGAATCTCTTTAACCTTGCCCATCAAATTGAGCAAAATTATGACCTTGTGCTCCTATAACATATAGAAAAACAAATAAAGGTGTCAACTGTCAGAAATTAGTTGTTGTTGTTCAATTAAAGCATAACAAATCATATTTGACCCACAACCATTTTACCTAAAATACGTGACAATAGAAGATCATATTGGCGCTTTGATTCTTTCTGAATCTCCTCAACATGTCGGTTTGCTTCTTTTTGAATCTCATCGATACGTCGATTTGACTCATTTTGCATTTCTTCTATTTGTTGATCTCTTTGTTTCCTTTAACTCAAGGTTGACTTGTGTGCCATATCGCGAATGTGAAGAAGATGGGATAGGTATGACATATTTTCCCATCCCTCTAACATGGCCAGAACGTTTCCCACCAAGAACTTGTGTAAATATTTCATCTTCATTTAAGACAACTTCTTGGTCAACCAACATTTCTTGCATCAAATTCTGCACAAGCAACATAAACTTTAATTAAATAATTTATGCAATTCAATTATATAATGGAAAAGTTATATTTCAATTACTTACGTATCGTTTTTCACACAGCGGAGTCACAAATGACCCATCTTTCTTTGTGTGACAGGTCTTATAAAAGTCAATTACCTTAGGTTCCACCCCAGTTTGTCTCTTCTGCACATAATAGACACATGATTAACATATGCTCTAAATATAATTATTAAAATAATATAATAGTATAAAATTATTACCTTACTATGTCGATGACTAATAAAAGATCTAGACCCGGATGTGTGATTGGTCTTCAACATCGATCTATTCGTCTTATTACGTAAGGACTTACGCTTCCAATCTTTGTTGGCAAATGATTCACATATCTTATGCCACGTGGTTTGTGACATATTCTTTTGAACTTTTGTCTTGGCCATTTTTAAGTCTGTATTACCACCGCATTTTAGGAATCTTTGATGAAGACCATAACAAAGTGTTTTATAACTATTTAATAAGGCCAACTCCACACTTGCATTGTGTTCATTCACATTCTCATCTAAATCCCACTCACTCTAAAACATAATAGATAAGAAAACAATAGTCTTAACATTTTATATTATATGTAGTAATTAACATAACATCAAACAATAAAACTCACCAAAACACGATTTCTTAATAGTTGCCGCTCATTTGGTGGGACACGAGTCCAAGAATCATGCCAAAGGTCGGCGTGTTGATGAACAACTATTGTCACCCTCCTACTAAATTGACTAGCATTATCGGCTACAGGTCCTCTTGCCTCAGCAGGGATTTCTATCGGAACGGGACCATGCTCTATAAGATTACTGAACTTAATGGATTTATTCTGACCTCTTTTCTTCTTGCTGGTCATAACAGCTATGAAGCAAAATATGAAAACCTAGTTAGTAATTTCTGGTGAAGTAGTTTGTTTAATAACAGAGCTTATTGCATAAATATTATATGTGCACTTACAGGATGTATTGGAGGGTCCCTGTGTCATCATTTGACATGGTTGTACATCAGTTTCAATAGCTACTTGGGATCCTAAACTTGTGTCCCCATCTTTATCATTGAGCTGCAATGGCATAGAACGAGTCGTGACCACACATCGTTTTCGTCCTCGATTCATTGTGTATAACTGATTCTACAATAGTAACAATGGATAAGAATATGTGAAAATATAAACATACAATAATACTCAAATGATTTTTAATGAGGCAAAAAAATCATATGCTTATATCATCTTACCATATATCACAAAACAACAAATAAATTTCACAATAGAATATATTCAACACATATCATCTTCAGAGTCTGTATCAGAGTTGCAAGATAACTCCTCTTCATGAGAGGAGTTTGTATCATTGTTGCTAAATAACTCCTCTTCATCATCGTTGCTAGATAACTCTTCTTCATCATCATAGGTTGTTTCATTCTCCTCATTATTGGCCTCATCGCTGATTAACATGCTTCTATCAACAACTATTGGTTCCACATCATCTCTACGTAACGGAGTTGAGTCTTCATCGTTTCCTTGTTGCACAGGTGCATGACCCCCAACACATTCATCTTCTTCGTCCTCATCACCAAAGCCTTCGTCATCTTCTTCAATCTCTCCCTCTAGTACAGTTGGAACATCGTATATATTTCTATGGGTCACCTTTTGTACTACTTGCCAACTACTACCCAATTTGGCATCTTTTAAGTAAAATGCTTGTGAAGCTTGGCATGCTAGGATAAATGGGTTAGATGCATACCATGTACGCGATGTATTCACACTCGTAAAATGCTCATCTATTTCCATTCTTGTTCTATGCCCAATGTCCCACCAATCACACTCAAATAAATAGACACGATTTTGACCATAATGTAACACAAGAATGTTCTTTAACTCACTGATAAGTGTTGAATGTTACACATTCAAGCCCCTTAACTTATATATGTTAATTCCTTAGCATTGTTATTTGTTTGATTTTGTGTTGTTTTAATGTTTTCAGGTTTTAAATAAAGATACAATTAATTCTGTTAATTTTGGGCTTAAAGCACACTTTGAGAAGACTTAGAAGATATGTTTAAGCTTAACCAATCATAATAGAATACCTATATGATGTGGTTAAGTTTAATCAAATCAAGTGAAGGATTAAATCGGAATTTCTCAACAAGAGTCAAAATCGGATTGGATTCAAATTTGGATTCTGCATATGTCTCAGTGTTTGAATCATAACTTTTGAGTCAGACATCGGATTGCAATAAAATTGGTAGCGTTGGAAAGCTAATAAAATATTAAACAAATATGTCAGAAATAGACTTTCTCAAATTCGGACGTTTAATATATCAAAATCGCTTCGCAATAAAGGACCGCAATCCTGGCCAAATTTGGAATCCTTTTCCTACTTGGATTGAAGTTTCAATCTCCTACTTGGACAAGAAGACTCAAGAGAAGATTTTTCTGGAATTACAAGGGCTTCTAGGACTTGTGTGCTCCCTATAAATAGACTCCTAAGCTTCAAGAGAATGGGTGCTTGGTGCTTGGTGCTTGGTGCTTGGTGCTTGGTGCTTGGGCTTGTGCTTAGCTTTAGACAAAATTCTTCTTGGAGGCCTGACAAGTTGAAGAGGAGAAGACCATGGCAGGAGGCCATCCCAGCACCACGATGAGCGGTTAAATTCCTAATAGGGTGTTGATGTAGCCCTTTCCAAGTAACAATGGTTTAATTGTATTTTAGTTTGGGATTTTCTCTATGCATGATGGTTGTATAACTGTGAGAATTAATTTTAATGTTTATATTCAATCGTTATGAATTTCTTATCTTGTCTTAGAAAGTCTTTTATATTGATTGAACTCAATCCTTCATATTTTCTGTGATTATGTGAATGATTGTTATACAACGGTTTTAATTGATATATGATCAAGAGGATTAGATAGACCATGCCTAGGGAAGACGGATTGTACTACACCCTAGTTTAGTGTAATTTAGGTAGACAGTCCGTGCCAACCGAAGATGGGTTATACTATTCCATTGATTGTGTGTATATCCTATTAAAGACGTAGCTAGTCCATGCCTAGGGAAGACGGGTCGTACCGCATCTTAGTGGTTAGGTGGACGGTCCGTGCCAACCGAAGATGGATTATACTTATTCTTTAGAGGTAATTTCTTGACTACTCGAGTGAGACGAGCCCTATATCATGCATAGTATGAATTTTCCTTATTAATTTACGATTGACCATTGTTATGCGGTGAGTGGTGAAATCAATCCCCTATTCTTTATCTCATCCCTACTATCTTTACTTTTATGTCTTTTACTTTTATGTATTTATTTTTATAAAACAAAAACCAAATCAAACATCTTTTTAATTAAGTTATATTTAATCTCGAAAAGCTTGATAATAATACCTACGCAGTCCTTGAGGTTCGACACCCTCAACATAGCCCTATCCTATAAGGATTCGTTCTATTGCGAGTGGTTAATTTTATTATTGATATATTTTGGTAAACAAAAGACCACATCACTCACCATAGAAGTCAATATTCTTCATGCGATGCTCACCTGGAACAATTATACCACTATTTTGGGTACGTAGAGTCCGTTCATAGTCTTTTATGTGAAACCTAACCCCATTCACAATACAACCTTTAAACATTGCAACTTGATGATCCGGTCCGCATGCAAGATCATATATTTGTTTAGACACGGTTTCTACATTATGCCCACATATACGATGTCGGAAACAACTTTCGAATTCGGCTTCATGCTTACTCTGGATTTCCATAGTTCCTTCTCCTTCGATCTTGTCATAGTGTTCACTACATAAAGAATAATAATTACTCTAGCTACTTTATTATCAAGTAAATCATGCATAAGTTAAAAGAACAATAAATCATACACTTACCGAATATATGAAGCAATTTCGTCACAATTGTTAAGCACATACCATCGAGCCTTTGAGAGAACCTTATCTTCAGGTTTTATAAATTTTGCTGCTCCTAAAGGACGAACTCGTTGAGAGAACACAGACAAGCCTTTACTCTTTTCCACCTGCCACCCATCACTATTCCGTTCTTCACGAGTCCATTTTGTCTCAATTAAAAAATATTAAAAAAAAAAAAAAACCGAATCAGTCTTGACTGCAAGCCTGAAACGATCACCAACCCCACATGAGATAAAACTACAATTAATCCAAGTTGCTCATAAACTATTTTGTGGAAAAGGGGAAAGTTTTAGGTCACATATCGCTATCAATCTATAGGTTTTAGGTGTCACCACACATACTTTCGTCCAAAATTGTCAAACAATAAAAGATCCAAATCTCAATTCAAAGGTATCACTGTTTTTACTATTAGCACTAAAATAAAATAAACATAAAATTAACCTCTAAACAATAACAGATTCAAATCCCAATTCAAAGGTTCACAATTTTTTTGGGAGTAAAACGTACAGATAAATAAACATAAATTAATCTCTAAACAATAAAAGATCCAAATCCCAAATCCCAATTCAGATCAAAACGAGATAGAGAGTGAGAGAGAGACCTGCGAAAAAGAAACTGTTTTGATGATGAGCGCCCCTTTTCTTTGCTTTCTTTGTTTTTTTTATTCTGCTTCTTAAACTATAACAAACACGTTTTGGTTTGTGCGGAAAAGTCTCCCGCGTGCAACTAGTGGAAGTTGTGTTTCTTTTACTCTTTTTTTTTTTTGGTCAATAGCCTAGCTAGTCGTGAATGGGAGTACTGCCAGATTCCATTAATTAGAATTGCTTATGGGTTGGGCGGTTGGCAAACTTTGGCCTTTTTTTTTTTTTTTTTTTTTTTTTTCTTATATATATATATAACTTTGGACTCTTTTTTTTTTTTTTTTCTTCTTCTTCTTCTTCTTCTTATATATATGCGGTTGACCAACTTTGGCCTCTCTTTTTTTTTTTTTTTTTTTTTCTTCTTCTTCTTCTTATATATATATATATATATGCGGTTGACCAACTTTGGACTCTCTTTTTTTTTTTTTTTCCTTCATATATATATATATATATATATATATATTTCTTTATTAATATTTTTTTTTTTTTAAAAAAAAAAGGCTAAAGTATTCTTATAAATTCCAAAACAAATAAACAAAAATTAATTGTTTACAAAAATTTAAAAAATTACAATGAACCCCCTTGGTTTTTCAAACCTTTTTTTTTATTTTTTTTATTTTGTTATAATTATAATTTTTTTTATTTTTTTTTTAATTTTATGAAGCATATTTTTGTCATTGAGAGGTTGACATTGACATTTTTTTGTAGTTTAGATGGAACATTGACAATGGATCAATTTGAGGGGGTATGTGTATTTTTTTCTAAAAAATATTTAAGTTTGTTATCAATTAATTATTTGATCGTATCACGATTAATCGGACTAATGCACAAGGATAAGACAAAATCCATATATTATTATCATTATTGATCGAACTAATGCACTAGGATAATATATAATTCATATACTCACGGTCGATCGGAGTAATGCACTAGGATCGATAAAATTTTCTATCGATTGGAGTAATGCAGTACTAGTAAAACAAAGTGGGCAGCCACCCACCCTCGGCCACCTCTGGGGGTGGCCTGGCAAGCCCTACACCGGCAGCCACCCCTTTGTTTTATTCATTTTTATTTTTTTAAAAACAAATATTTATATTTTATTTTCTTCATTTTTTTTTATTGTAATTGACACGTGTCGACTTCTTATTGGGTATGACGTAATTGAATAACAGAATATGTTAATATAGTGGATGGAAAATTGGCCTAGGAGTGATTTGTAATTATTGTTTACTACGATGACCTCTCATGAACTTTTTGAACCATAAGAAGTGAAAAATAATTATGTCCAACCCCAGGGACCAACGGTATAATTATCCATTTTCGTAAAAACCATGCCTACCGTCTGCTCTTTCCAGCAACTTGTTCATTGTTCCCTTTTACTTCATTTTCCTCTTTACAGATCAATTAATCTTCATATCAAATGGAATAAAAAAATCAAACAACTTCTTCAACTCAAACCATTCTCTCGTCCAACTCTGTTTCACCTTCACCTTCAGCTCTATTGCATCGGCAATGGTTTTTTTTTTTTTATATATATATATTTTAATAAAAAAGAAATTATTAATTTAAGGTGATTTGGCAAAAAAAAAAAAAAAAAAAAAAAAAAAAAAACTAAACGGTGTCATTTTAACTGATGTGTCAATGCCTATGTGGATAAATGGTGACTCAACCTTACAGACGTTGTAAAACTGGACGGAAAAAACACGAAATGACTATTTTTCAAATTCGCGAAATTAAAAACTTAAGGAATGAGTGATATTTTTTTAAAATTAAAAAGTGAATGAGTGATTTCAAATCTCGTGTTATCTCAAGGATTTATGATACATTTACAAAAAAATTAAAAAAAAAACAAAAAAGAAAAGAAAAGAAAAAGAAAAAGAAAAACTACACTTAACCCCCCAAAGTTTCACCCAAATTGCAATTTTACCTCTAAAGTGAAAAAAGTTGCAATGGACCTTAACCATGTTTCCTAATTTAGTAATGTATCCAAGTCTTCCGAAAAAAAAAAAAAAATTATTATTTTTTTAAATTTTTTATTTAAAAAAAGACAAAAATATCCCCAAATGCTACGGAGCCACCCCCAATTTTCTTTTTTTCTTTTTTTCTTTTTTTAAAAAAAAAGAAATTGATCTTTTCAGGGGTATTTTCGGAAGAATATGCTACATTGCAAAATTATGAAACTTAGTTGGGGTCCATTGCAACTTTTATTTATTTATTTTTTATTTATTTTTCATTTTGGAGGCAAAATTGCATATTAGATTAAACTTTGGGGGGGGGGGGTAAAGTTTAGTTTTTCCAAAACAAAAAAATTAAGTTAAATACACGAGACATTAGCAACGATGTGTTGTCGCTAATTTGATTCAAATATATTATTTATGGATCATTTTAGCGACGACTATTCTAGTCATCACTAATAGTCAAGCATTAGCAACGACTATGTTGTCACTAATAATGTCTGTTATTAGTGACAACATAGTCGTCGCTAATACTAGACTATTAGCGACGATTAGCGACGACTATTTTAATCGTCGTTAATAGTCAAATATTAGCGACGACTATTGTGGTCACTAATAAGATCTGTCATTAGCAACAATATAGTCGTCGCTAATACTTGACTATTAGTGACGACATATTCGTTGTCACTAATAGTCAAGTATTAGTGACGACTATTATGGTCCCTAATAACATGTGTTATTAGCGACCACAAAGAAGTCGCTAATAAGCTAAATATTGTCGCTAATACTTTTCACGTGGAAAAAAAATTACCGCCACAATAATAACGACGACATATTAGCGACGACAATTTTGTCGTCGCTGATGTTCAGACTTTTTTTGACATTAGCAACGACCCCAAAATGTGGTCACTGATAAGGGACTATTAGCGACGACTTGTGGGTCGTCGCTAAAAAATTGGTCGCTGAAGACCATTTTTCTTGTAGTGACTGATTGTAACAACTTTGATTATATATATACATAGCCCTACCTACGTTGAAGGTAAGGTAGCACAACAAGCAATTCAGTATATCTTAGAATAATAATATGCATTATGATCATGACAATATGCATCATCATGACTATTTCATAATACCAACAACCCTTTTGTTCTCATCATCATCCCTATTAAACACAATATAATAACACATATGAAATCATAGAAAAAGAAACATGATAACATATCAAGGATACTACCTGCGAGGTAAACAACAGTTTATTTATATTAGGACAATAATATCTCATTAAGAGAAACAATAGTAGTTCATTCACACTTGAACGTTAGTAATTCCTTTGCACTTGAACAATAATAATATATTTACATGGAACACTAGTCATTTGTTCACATTTGAACGAAAATACGCAATATTGTGGCATTCTCATCATATATATTATCATGCTTTTGTAAAAGAGTGTAGTAAGGTCAATATATAAGTTTGCACTTACATCTTTGGTGCAATTGTCCTATCAACGTATCCCACGTAAGTCCTAATTTGTAGTCTGCAGTTTAATTTATCCATTCCATTAGCTTAGGACTTTCATTGAACCCCATTATACCTATTGTTATTACTTGTTTGTTAATTAGTTTTACTTATTCATTTTCTTATTCGGTATTATCATATTATGATTAAGACTTAATTAATTAATTCTATTAATTCCACACTTTGCCCCCCAAGACTAAGATCTATTTAGTTAATTCTATAACACTTTAAAACCTTTTGACCATAATTAAAATCTAAGGAACTCCCTTAATTTCAGCTAACTTAAACGTAAGATTATCATGGCAAATTAACATAAACATTAATTAATATTATCCTCCAACTTCCACAAAATTAAGTCACCTAAACCAAGCCATAATCAATCACAACACAGAGCTCAACCAAAACCCCAAAACACCGAATCACAACTTACCTCGTAATTTTTCTCAAATCAAGTCCATTAGCTTTTGATACTAAGGCCACATAACACAAGGATCACAATTACAAATTACAATCTTTCCTAATAAACCCAATAAACATTCGGACATTATAATAATCCCAACCTCTTAACACAAATATCACTTCTCGATACAAAAATCAATGAACCTAAACTCAAAACCTTCACAAAACTAAATTCAAGGAACCCATAATTAAATCGCAAGCTTAAGATACCAAAAACATAAACATCCATAATCAATTGTTCACTCAAAAACCCAAATTATTACAAAACATGTCCAAAACAAAAACCCCAATTTAGAGTGACCCAAGGAGGACTTCTAGAATTACTCTCATTGAATATGTGAAAAGCGAGTAATTCTATAAGTTACTTTTTTATCACTTTTGTGTCGACCCTTCAAGAATGATGTACCTTTTAAAATTACAATTTGATCAAAATTCAATAGTGATCAATCACAAGCTCAATAGTAATTATAAAAGTCACATCATTATTTGAAGGACATGTGAATGACCACTACAAAAAACTTTGTTTTTAGCCACTTGCAATTAGCCACGTGTATGGGGTCATACACATGGCTAATTGCTAGCCACGTGGAATTTAGCAACGGCTAATTACACGCAGTGAATCCAGTTGTGACTAAATGCAATTTTAGCCACGTGTCCCTTTATATATGCGGTTATTTAGCCATGTAGCATTTAGCCACATGCCACTCCAAGTGGCTAACTGAAATTTCATTTTTCTGGCAATTCTAGCAGCGTGTAATGAAAGACACGTGACTAACATTTTTGTTCTTTTTTTTTTTAAAAAAAAAAAAGAAAAAAGAAAAAAGAAAAAACAAAACAGAAATTTCTGTTTTGTTTTTTCTTTTTTCTTCTCCCAATCCGGCGTACATCCGGCCAGGCCGGTCATTTTTCTTCTCCCAATCCGGCGTAAATCCAGGCCGGGACCGGCAATCACCCAATCGCCGGATTCGAACCCATCAAACCAAAAATACAAAAACCCAAAATGGAAAAAAATTCAATACACCAAAACAACAAGAAGTCACCGAAAATAAAACCAGGAAAAATAAAATAAAAAAAATAAATTCGCCGGCCATTAAACCCGGTCGCCCACTCAACCACTCCCCGGAAATCATCAAACCAAAACAAGAGAATCGGTCGATCTGGATCTGGATCTCTACCTCTCCGGCCGTGATCCTCCTGACTCCAGCTCCGTCGTCGACCACGGATCTATCTCCGATCGGTCTCCCTCTTCCATCTCCCTCTGTGTGAAGAAAAGAACAAAAAAAAAAAAAAAGGAGAAGAAGGAACGGCGAGCGTGGGAAAATGCGAAAGAAGGAAAAGAAAAACCGAACGGAAATCAAACCAAAAACCCTCGTCGGCCGAATCTCCTCCATCTTTGAGAGTTGGTTGACCACAAGCTCAATCTCTCGGGCCGTGACCCTCCGGACTCCAGCTCCTTCGTCATTCGCCGGATCTATCTCAGAATCTCTCTCTCCAGCTCTCTCGGTCTCCCTCTTCCATTTCCCTCTCGGTGACTGTGTGAAGAAAGGGGAAGAAATAAGGGAAAGAATGAAGAAAAAAGAAGAAAAAAGAAATGAAAAGAAAAGTCAAAGGGGCGTGGGGAAATGAAAAAGAGAGAGAAAGGCGGAAATGAAAAGATGCTGGGCGGGGAAATGCAAAAGGAAAAAAAGAGGGGGAAATTAGAATCAGTAGTTGGCCACGTTTATTTGATGCACGCTGCCAATTGGACGCGTGTAAAAAATACACGTGGCAACTTGTTTTTCATATGCAACCTGCCACGTTGTCATCAAGACACGTGGCTAGTTGGCCGCGCAGCTACAGTAACCGCTACTGTAGACACGCGGCTAATTTCTTGATTTTTTTTAGTGGACAAAAGAGTTACTCCTAACATTACTTGTTCAAGGAACATATGTCATTTTTATAGACCGAGTTGAAGGAACTTCCTCTAATACGACTTGAAAGAAAATTCTATATATTCGACAATATCTTATCTTATATTTCCTTATAACATTAAAATGTTCTTTTTTAACAAAATCCAAGTTCCCTACTCACCCTTACCCTTTTTAGAAAACTCTAACACATCTCCGATGAAAAACAAATGGAGGAAAGATGAGAGGAGAAAAAATATTTGTGTTAAAATAATAGACATGGAAGCTAAAGTGCTACCAAATGTATTTGGTAACATTGTAGCTTACCCTTATTTAGGAAGGGTATAAAATATCTGCTGCATGTACCTTTTTGGAAATTTTTGAATTTTTTTTTCCATATTTAAAAATGAGACAAACGGATTATGATCCTCTTAAATTATTGACAGAATTTGAAAGAATTTGGACATGTGCTTGTGAGAGGCTACTTGTTAAACCCACCTGACCAAATAAAAATTGAATTGGCCAACCGGCCACTTAATTATCCGATTGAGTGGATGAAACTATAAATAAAATAAAATAAAATTCTGAAAATTAATAGAGATATTAATTGAGTGGATGCAGTGTACCAAATAGGTTAAGGAGATTTAGAATTAGTTTTTTTTTTTTTTTGAAAATAGATTTAGAATTAGTTGGCGCAAAAGAGATAGCACTGCAAAATAAAAATGAAATTTGATCAGTCATACACATTAGAAAATCACTATATACACAAAATGAACAAAAAATTTATTATTCAAAATAAAACCAACCTATATGTGTGTGTGTTCAAAATTATATTTATTTTTTGTATCAAATTAAAAATATGAGTTTATGGATTGGATGTGGTAGATAATATCTAATTAACCACAAATTTTGCATGCAAATTAAGCATAGGAAGATTTTAGATCTATCAACATATTTGACAAAATGGTGTTTAATAAAAATTATTAAGAAGTGTAATATAAACTTCATTTAACTTTATGCAAATCCAAGGTGTATATGCGGAAAAGTACATTTACTGCCTTCGAACCGAGACTTCATTACACTTACCTCCAAATTACCATTTGTAATACTTGACCCTACCTATTACTATTTTATTGCAATTGAGTTAAAATACTGATACACATGACTGACATGGGTGTAAATTCTTACTCTGAAATACCCAAACCATTTGTATCTCACATTCTTAAGGGATACATGAGACTTTTGGAGACTAGGTTAGAAAAATTTCTTCTATCCCAGTTTTGAAGAACTTATATACATAGTTTAATTGAACAATGATTTCTTTAATGTAATTAATTGCCAACAATATTTGTTTTTCTCAATTTTTGTTTTGGTATTTTAACAAATGGTTAGCATAAGGATAATATCATTACAAGAATTGAGATTCCTTACAAGATCTAGATAATTATCTTGCAATTATTTAAATTCAGGTTGTTCATTATTTTGAACAACCTGAATAAATTATAGAATTAATATATAATTTAAAATGATACAAATCTCAAGTAGAACTCACACTTGAATACCGGCTTGCAAGGAAATGATGCCTGGCTAAGAGCTTATATATACATGATTAAGATTGCACTCAAGTCATGCGGGACACTTAGGATTATAGCATACTACTACGCTTCTGTATCCGATCTGCACGGCCCGCTCTATGCCATAGGTCAGCCCTCTACGACTCGAATTCATGACGGAGTGTCTAACTCTAGTACTAAATGATATAAATCTCAAGTATAACTCACCATTGAAAATAAACTTGCAAAGGGAGAGTGCCCCATAGCTTATATACACACGGTTACATTACAGTTAAAGTATATGGGACACTTACACTACAAAAAAAAGGACAATTATAGACGGTTTTTTTCTAGACGGTTTCTAAAACCGTCTAGAATTAAAATTTTACAGACGGTTTTTAAAAAACCGTCTCTAAATAAATAAATATGGACGGTTTGAGTAAACCGTCCATAAATTTACAGATGGTTTGAAAAAAACCGTCTGAAAATTTACATTTCCAGACGGTTTTAATAAAACAGTCGTTAAATTTATAGACGGTTTGGAGAAAACCGTCTGGAAATTTAAATTTCCGGACGGTTTTTTTCAAATCGTCTGGAATTATTGATATTAAAAAAAAAATGGTGACAAAAATCGCTTGATTAAAAAATTAATTAATTAATTATGGACGGTTTGAAAAAAACCGTCTAGAAATGTAAATTTTCAGATGGTTTGTTTCAAACAGTCTGAAAATTCATAAGTATTCAAAAGACACATATAGGCACCTAACTTTTCAGCCGTAGATCGAAACATTACCAACGGCTTAAAGCCATCTAAAGAAAATGACGCCGATTGAGAAGCATGTCAAAATGACGCATATTCCCCAAGCAAAGAAGGCGTAGACCCTCTGAACCCCACGTCGCAAATGTGAACCCCAGACCCTCATGAACCCCAGCCGGCCGAACGACAACCTTGAGGGTGAAGCAAAATGCTATTCTCCGACACTTCAATCTAAAGGGCCGGGTCTTTCCTTTTTGGGTTCGTTGATTCACACGGGCGACAAGATCTCGACGGAACGGCGGAATCGGGACAACGGGAGAGAGTGCCGGAGATGGAGTGTCGGATCTGTCAAACCCACGCCGATGTGCGTGGGTTTTCGGCCAAATTTGGCCAGGCCGTCTGGGTTTCCGGCCGGATCTGGAGAAGTCGTCTGGGTTTCCGGCCGAAACCCACTCTCCGTATCTCTCTCTGGCCGCATACAGAGAGAGATCCGGCCGGAATACCACGTATTCCGGCCGGTTCTCTCTTCCTCTATCTTTCTCTGTCGCTGGCCGGTGTGCGTGGGTGACAAATCTTTCTTCCTCTCGCTCTTTCTCCGTTGTCGTCTAGATCTCTGTTTCGGCCTCTTTCCTTCTCTATCGCCGGTCGGTGTATGAACCGATCGAATATCAAAAACTAATTTAAACCATATTAATTAGTTTCAATATCAAAAAACTAATTAATATAAAAAATAATCGAAACAGGAAGAAAAAAAAAAAAAAAAAAAAAAAAAAAAAAAAAAAAAAAAAAAAAAAAAGAGGAAAAGTCTATGACGGTTTTGCCCAAACCGTCCAGAAATTTGTTTAGCGACATTATATACTGGACAGTTTTAAACCATCTGGAATTGATTCCATACGGTTTTTTTTGCATTTCTGAACGGTTTAAAACCGTCCAAAATTTGCTTTTTTTTTTTTTTTGGTAGTGTTATTATGATCATAATATAATTGATACAAACCTCATGTATATATAACATACCTTTAAAAATCGACTTGCAAGAAAAAAGTGTTTAATTAAGATTTTATCTAGGCGGTTAATTAAGATTGCAGTTAACCAATGTGAAACACTTATATAGAATCGTAACATACTACCACGCTTCTAAATTCATCGTCCATGACCGCCCACTCTATCTCATAGGTCGCCTTTGGCTTAGGGAATTAAAGAAAGTTAAAGTTTAAGCAACAACATACCTGCATGATCCGATAATTCTCACTATACATCTTTGGCATTTAATTTCCACGTACGTTCTGATTAATGTTCAAACGAATTTCCTTGATGGCACGTGCGGGTTGAATGTGCATACCTTATTTCAGCCAAAAAGGCCAATGAATCTCAACTGTAAAAAGTCGGTATTACAGTTCATATGTCATATGTGTCTCGCATGAGCAATTTCATTTCTTTACAACAACACAAAAGATTAAATAAAGGGTTAAATAATTTTTTGCTCCATAGGTTTTAAAGGCTTTATTTTTTGACTCATATGCATCATTTCATGTCACATGCATGTGGTATTTCGTTTATGGTTAAAGGCAAATATAGTACCTCTAGCCCAATTCCATCCAAAAATTGACAAAAGTCGAGGTTAGTATTCTTAAAAAATTGATACATGTCTTATGTCCCATTAAAAATAAAATTTAATAATTAAACAATTAAAAAACTAAAATATTAAACACATTAAAAATATTAAATAAATAGGTGGTGGCCAGTCTAGGACAACTGGACGAACCACTTCCATGGACTTTGGGAGTGGTTCGGCCATTCAAAAAGAGCAAAATTGGGGTGGTTTTAGAGCCTTGGGGGTGGCTTGGCCACCCCCGGCCGGTCTGGGAAGCTGAATTACTCCCATGACTCTTGGGGGTAGCCGAACCCACCCCTAGGTCAAACAAGTGGCTCGAGTCTTTTGGAGGTGGTTTCGGCCACTCCCATTTTGCTTTTTGGGGGTGGTTCAATGGCCATTGAGGCAGTTCGGCCACTCTTAAACTGGCCATGGGGATAGCTCAACTAAAATGGGGGGTGTCTGGTCACTCTCATTTTGCTCAAATGAGTAACTCGAGTCACCCTTTTATATATATAATGTTTTTATTTTATTTTTAATGTTTTTAATATTTTATGTTTTTTAATTTTTAATTGGGCATAGGGACACGTGCCGTTATATATACCTTAAATAAATAACTCTCCAATAAACTTTATAAATTTGGCTTTGTCCTAAAGTATATATATATAATTAATCATTTCAGCATTCTAGAGGTAGCACAATTAGTTCCAGATATATGGGTGAAAATGTTGGCCCTGAATATATTAGTCCGGCCAGAGAGATAGCTGTGCCGTGCCATGGAGGAAACATCAGAGAGAGAAAAGAGGAACGAACTAAGGGAGAAAGAGAAGCATTTTTATTTTATTTTATTTTTTAAAAAAAAAAAATCACGGTAGCACGCTGCAGGTAAAAAACGTACATGCATTTAATAAATTTATTTATTTTTATCTGAAAGAACCTGCTGCAACTCAAACGGACACTGTAATTTTATTTTATTTTTTTTTAAAAATAAAACAAAATAAAGGGTGCAACCTCATCTCAAAAGGAAGCAAGAAGGAAGCAAGAAAGATGCCCCCACCATTCCTCATTGGCCACCCTCCAGCGAGACAGGCCTTCAATAATTCAGGTACAGGCCGGTGTGCGATCCTAATTGCTCCAACTAAAGTTGCTCCTCTATTTTAGGTTGAACGGAAGGCACCAATTGTACGTGTTCCTTAATAATGGAAGGCACCAATTTAAGCCTCTCTTTTATTCGGCTCTGTTAATGTCGTTATTTTTTAAAAGAAGAAAAAAAAGGGTTATTTTAAAAAGATATGTTATTTATATGTATATTGTACACACTCTTATACATAAGTCTTATATCAAATATAAATATGAATATGTGGACAAATATCATTTGCCTACCCTAAAGGCACCTTATCCAAGTTGACCCTTGTGACAAAGTTCTCCAATAATTACTTGCTATCACTTTTTGGATTAAGATATATATGCATGCCCCAAGGAAAACGACAAAGTTAATTAAGAAAGATGAAAATCTTACACTATTATTAATTTCTAAACACCTTATTAGCACCATATATACATGATGTCAAATTACAGACGATAAACCCTTCTTATTTGTGAACAGTGATACAAACTACTTTACTAGCTAGCTGCAAATACAGACTCTCCATAGATGCCTGAGGAAGACAACTCAAAGCAAAAGCAAAAAGCTTCAATTAGGACCATGAGTGTGGCATTTTCACGAAATGCCTGAGGAAGATATTCCAGAAAGTTAAAAGCAGGAAGATAATCCCAACAACTGTTGCAGTGCCTCTCCAAATGTCACGGAAATATGTCGTTGTCAAGGTTGCCATGTTTCGATTCCAGAAGACTCCGTAGTGCCCATTAAGATCTTGGCTGAGTTCATAGTAGCAGGAATCTTCTGCTAGAATTTGGTGGCCAAGCTTGTTAACTAGTCTCGCCACAGCTTCATGGCTGCCAAGTTGGTTAACAATAACCTTTTTCTCAACCAACAGATCCACATCTTTTTCAGTGTTGATAAGAGAATCCAATAGCAGAATGTAATTGCAGATGTAAGCCTCCGTTGGATAATGACACTGCTCCAAGGCCATGATGTTTCGGAAAACACAGTCGGTTTCGTGCCCTACTTCAAAGGCAGGGAGTTCCAAGAAAAATTGCATGCGCTCCAAACAGATAAAGCATGGTAGGCAATTTAAGAGCCATGAACAATTCAGGTAAGGACAGTAGTCCAAGAACGGACCTGCCGTTAGATATAAATTAAATAATTAAAATTAATTATTATTATTTTGAAAGTAAGTGATGATTCAACATGGTATCATAGACTGAGTTCAAATATTGTTTCTATTAATATTTCAGAGAAACCTTTACTTACCATCTCTGCTCTTTCATCACTTTTGCAATCATACTCTTGAACTCTAAAAATTATCACTTTATTGTATCAATGTTACTTTGGTTTCCATTAGGATTTTTTGTTAAATTCAGTCAAAATACTCAAAATACCAGTTTTTTTTTTTTTAAAAAAAAATATATATATAAAAATATGTTTAAAAATTCAAGAATAGGTATTTTTGTAAATTCCGTTCAATCTTGACTAACAACTAAATCCTTGTAAAATTTTTTCTTCTTTTTCTTAAAAAAAAAATGAGGGGTATTTTATGAATTTTTACGCATCTCTGTTAGGATTTAATGAAAAATTTTAATAGTGGGGTGAAATAGAAAAGAATTGAAAGATTGATACATTAAATTGACATTTCTTAAAGTTTATGAATATGATTGCAAAAGTGATGAAAGATAAAAAAAAGTAAGTGAAGATTATCCAATATTCCACCTCTTACTAATTAAGGAGGAATTTTGAACCTACAAACCAAGAGAGTATTAAAATATATAACTAAAAATTAAATTAACTATTTTCTATTAATTTAAACCTGTCAAATAAGTGGGGATGGAATTAACAGTACCCTTTTCGAATCTGATGTCAAGTAGGTGTCTTTTTTCAACTTTTTTGAATTTCACTCCGGCCTCGTCAAGCTTTGTGGCACTATACAGGTGATCAATCGCCTTATTTGTTTTATTCTTCAGGTCTGACGGATAGAAAAAATATCTCAGCAAATCTGTGAAATGTTTTACTTCCGCAGCGATGCTGGAATCTGGCTGCTGATCATATTTAGAAAAGTACTTGCGGCAAAGCTTAAGAAAGGGAGTATCCTGCTTGGGCACTTCTTTGGGATTCTTCGTTTGCTCGACTTCTTTGTGATTGCCAGGGCAGGCGAACTTATATAAATCCTCAAGAACAAAATAAGGAAGCTGATTCTCGAGTAGAAGCAAGTCATGCTGTATACCTTCCCTCAGCCACGGTTTGCTTAATATATAATCCTTTTTACGTTCTTCCTCTTCAGAATTCCTCCTGAAGAGCTCAATTATAAAGATGCTATCCAATAGAATTATTTTTAGAAACTCTGTACTCTTGATCAGTTTTGAGGTCTCCGCATAGGAACGTCGGATTTCTCCTTCTTTCTCTTTAACGATGCTTGCAAGAGCATCCTGGCTCTTCCCAGTCTTTTTACAGAAGTCCCTCAAATATTTCACTTTCTGCTTTTCCATGTCCCGGTATTCGTGCCTCCAGTGATCATGAAAAGGGCCTATTGAGATTAACTTAGGAGTATAGGCTTCTTTGTTTACCTTGCGAAGTTTCTTTGGAACCCTGTAGATGCAGCACTCCTCCGGCCACTCGGCCGGCCCAAGATATGCCGGGATGTTAATCACCAATTCTTTGCATTTAAGACCATTTTCCTCATGAACATGACTTGCAGCTTCGTAGGGCATCTTCTTTCTCCGTCAAGAGTGTCAAGCTGAGAGAAAAATGATAAAACGTTAGGGCTTCGATCATCTTGTATACTGAAATATATAAACAAAGTATGAGTGATTTACAAATAAAATTAAATTAAATAAAGAAGACAATAAACCCTAATATAAATTATTTTTCTAAATATATATTCTAAAACAGAATAGAATCAAAGTTTTTTATTTTCTTTTTTTTCATGCACAAAGCAATTTCAATAGGATGCACAATTCTTCATAAATCTCTTTGTGGAGAGCTCACTGCTGATGCTCTGATAGTAACATACCTGAGTAATCTATTACTATTAAAAAAAAAAAAACATAGAAATTATGTAATTAGTCTTCTAGTGCTTATTAAAGGTAATCTTTTTCACCTTTATTTGGGTATAAAGCCACTACCACAACACAAGATTTCCAACAACTAGCTAGCTAGCAATTATAAACAGAAGATTATATATACACAGTTTATATAGCAATCCAAGTATACGATTTCAAAATATGTGTAGGATTGAGGAGAGAAGATATGAAATGAGAGAACAAAAAGAACCTGCAAATGCTGCTGGCCTGTAAGAAGAGCTTGACTGTTTAGTGCTTGAGATTAGTGCCAGAGCTCCTCCTTTTAAATCCCAGACTCTTCTGCTGTCTTTCTGTCTTTTTCTCACTGATAAAAATATCTGCTGTCCACCTCCCTCACTCATTTATTCAGCAGCTAGGTAAGGTCTCTGTCTCTCTGTCTCTCTCTCCCGCTATATTATAAAAAAAAATTAAACAACATCAATGTAACATCATGCTTTTCCAAAAGTAAAGAAGGCCACCTTGAATATCCCTTCAAAAGTAATGATTTTTTTTTTTTTTTTAGCAAAACAAGGTAGGGGAGGAGATCAAAATGGTAGGGTAAAAATTAAAGGCACTACCATAAGTTAGACCCAAAATGACTAATATTGATAAGGTTAATAATTTTTATATCGAGAGTCCATCTCTCACTCCAATATATGGTTAAATACTTTGAAAATTTTCTTGAATACACTCGATCACCGCCACTATTAAACACTATTTCTTATAAATTGACAATTATACGGTCAAAATTGTATATGTTCCTTCAAATTCGACTAAGCCATAAAAATAAGTCGAACTGTTAGTCTAATACATGACCAAATACTTTGAATTTCTGTTGAACACTATTTCTGATAAATTGACATGAGAATTAAGCAGACGTTTTTGCCTTTTGTGTAAAAGATTGCTGAAGAATTTAACAATTGCGGAAAAATTAACAAGATAATCACCACACTAAGCCCGAAAGTCAAATTTCTCTGTTTTACATAAGCCAAATTCCTTCAACTTTTATGGATGTTTTAATCAGAATTGGATATTTTTGTCTCTTACGCTTATCTTTCAGTGCCTGTTTAATTCGTAACAAAATTCTTTAAAATAACTCATGATTACATGAGAAGTAACAAATATAATCACTCAAAAAAGAAAGAGAATTTACACCTAATTAGATAGTCTACCTTTTCTCTCTCTTTTATATTTTTACCCATTTTATTTTAAAACGTAAAATATATTTTATCTCCCAAACTATCACCTTAATCTTCCACACTTCAACGAAATAAAATTCACTTGCAGCCTACTTATAAATTATCAAAATATTTTGAGTTATCTTTCTTTTTTTCTTTTTCTTTTTAATTGAAAACACCCTCAATTTTAAAAATTCAAATATGAAAACAAATGGGAAAAGCATACATAACCCCCTCAAACTACCACTTCATTGTCAATGTACCCCCAAACTATCAATTGTGTCAATGCCCCCCTAAATTACCAAAAAATATCAATGTCCATCGAATGACAAAAATACTCTTCATAAAATTATTAAAATAAAATAAAAACTTAAAAAAATATAAAATAACAAAAATTTATACCAAAAAAATAAAAATAAAAACTTAAAAACTGTTTTTTCTTTTTTCGTTTGTTTATTTTTTATTTTTAAATAATTTTCAGTTTTTTTTCGTTTTTTTTTTAAAAAAAACAATTGTTCTTTTTCCTTTTTTTTTTAATTTTAAAAAAAAAAAAAACTGGTTTTTCTTTTTGGTTCGTTTTTTTTTAAAAAAATATATATATATATTTTTATAATTTTCAATTATTTTTTCGTTTCCTTTTTTTAAAAAAAAAAAATCGTTCTTTTTCGTTTTTTATTTAATTATTTAATTTTGTTTTGAAAAAAAAATAATTTTTTTAGTTTTTTTTTTATTTTCCTTTTCATTTTTTAGTTTTTAGTTTTAGTTTTTTTTTTTCAATTTATAAGGACATTTTTGTCTTATTTAAAAAAAATTAGGGTCATTTTTGTCTTTTTGTAGGTATTTAGGGGGACATTGACATTTTTTTTGGTAATTTGAGGGGTACATTGACACAATTGGTAGTTTTGAGGTACATTGACAATTGAGTGGTAGTTTAAAGGGGATATGTGTACTTTTTCCAAAACAAATTGACAAAAGGAAAAAGTTAGCCAGTCAAAAAGGTTAAGGGGAGAGATTCCCTTGTAACTCCTCCCACACAACTTTCACACAACTCATACACATTGAGTGGGGGACTCATGCATGTAAGTCTCACATATGGGTCTCATCCAATGTGCTTAAGGATTGTATAGAAGTTGTGTGAGAATTGTAAAAAAATCATTATTCAAAAGTTATTATCCAATGCCCTTTGAACAAAGATGGACCAAGCGGAGGTGTGGGCTTGGCGGCCAGTGCGGGGATAGTGGAGGAAGCTCCAACCTTTCTCCTAGTAGGGTGGGGGTTTTTTGGTACAAATTAAATGAATTTTATTTTTTTGGATAATGTTTGAAAACGACCACATCACTGCCCATGACCAACCTTAATTAAATCATAAATGACGTGTCTCTGTTTATAACCATTAACGTGTACTCACCGTACATCTCTTGGTTGTTGAGCATCAATCATGACGGCAACTGTCAAGTGGCAAGGTACGGCACCGTTTGATAAACAATTTCATTTTTCTTTCCTTTTTTTACTTATTTTTTTTTAAATATGTGAGAAACACGTGTTTTTAATAACATGTACTTCTCACATATTTTTTTAATAGTTTTAATAATAATAAAAAATATGTATTTCTCACATATTTGAAGGACATGTGTTATTTTTATTTGTGAGTTGTAAAAATCTTTTTACAAATCGATTTATAGAAAATTTCTATCCATTTCAAGATAGGTTATTATTTCTTAAATTAAAACATCAACTAATTATAACTATTCCCTTCTCTAGCTCTAAGATTCACATAAAAGTTCATACACCATTTATTGATTGGATGACTAAGTCAATTTGGAGGCAATATGTAGACAACACATGCATCTTGCTTTTGAAAAGCAAGAAAGGGAGAAAGATTCCATGCGTTCTCAATTCATTGACACAAGAATGAAACAAAGGTGAATTCATTATTGGAAAACTTTAATGCATTCAAAAGGTACACACTTACCAAAAAGATTAGCACAGTGCAGTCAAGCGCCGCCACTGAATCTTCTCCGGTAGGTCCATTGTCAGTCTTCACCATTGTTCTCCGTTCCTTCGCCACCATTTCTGGCCGGTTTCCTCCGTTGTTGCCAAAAAAAAAAATGTTATCATGATGTTTCAAGATTTTTTAAATTGAGTTTGATTGGAAAATGTTATAATATATGATAAATATAATATATAATATATTTTTTTAATATATTTCATATAAGGTCAATATCAAAATATTCTCTATTTAAGTGCTCATCGTAATCAAATCCTCATAGAAATTAATTTGATTAGCTTATATACTTGTATTTATTTACTACTCCATAAAATATAGATCTTTGTATTATAAAAAATTAAGTAAATGAGAGTAGAATGTAGCTTTAAAAACCATTTAGAATGGCAATATACTCATTGATTTTGTATTGGTCGAAGTGGACACAAACACAATAATACACTCATTAATATTTGTTGGAGTCTATTGGAGTACTCTTTTGTCTCGATCAGACAATACATATCTACATCATACGTTTAAAACTTCTCCATTTTCTTAACAGTGAAGATGGCCATTATATCAAATCTAAGAAAATTGATCATAGACCCCAACTTACCTAACCATTTAAATAATAATAAATAAATAAAACAATTGACCAACGACCCTTATGTCGTGAATGACGTATCCGGGGTGATCTCATTGCGATGACGTCATCTATGATAATTGACAACAATTAAACCTGGTACTTCAGGCTTGATGGAAATTGCTAGCTGGCAAATTTTTAAAATGTTAATTAAATGTACCTGTTCATTTGAATCAAAGACTTTGATTAAAGAAAGAAATGGATAAGATTTGTTCAGAGATTTGAATGTCAGTCTAAATTATTAACAGATATGATATATTGTGACTTAAAAGACACAATTTATCCTAGCTTTTGTTTGTGACGTTGTAATTTTATTTTATTTTAAAAAAGAAAAAAAAAACCTTAAAGCTAGATAATTAGGAGATCACCTTGTTACATAAATAATGTGATTAAGTGTTGTGTCTTATAGTGACAAAATATCATATCTCAATTATAAATGGCTGCTTCAAAAATTACTAACCAACTGGCGGCATCTCCAAACCACTCTGTCATAATAAATTTACTTTTAATTTTTATAAGATTTATGGTACCGTTTGCCCAATATTTCCAACTTTCAAAAAGAAAAAAAAAATCAATATCTTCTAAAAATTATTATCAAACAATTTTTTTTTTTTTTTCATTATCCTTTAAAAAAAATAATCAAATCTCATTTCATATCTATATTACATCATTCACATCTTATTTTTATTCAAATAAAAATCTCACAATAAAACTGTTTTACCAAACACACATTGTATTTCATGAAATTCTAGCATTCGTTTTTCAAAAGATTTAAGCCATTCATTCAAAATAAATGCATCAATCTAATTATCTTGCCATATAATTCTTTAAACAAAAAAGTAAAAAAAAAAAAAAGGGGTAAAAAAAGAGAGAAGTAAATCAATTAAATTGGTAGTAGGATCACACATGAGTTGAAAGTGATCAGCCATGCTAAGAGCACTCTCAGCTGGTTTTCTATGATCTTTTTTATAATTTTTTTCTAAATTTTGCAAAATTGTTCCCCATCCAATTATGACATAATTAAATTTTCTACAAATCAATTTGTAGGAAATTTCATATAACTCACATATAAAATTAACATATGTCCATTAGCATATATATATGTTGCATCCTTTAGCAAATTGATCTATTTGATTAAGGTTATGCTATCACATTAGTTTGCCAAGTTCAGGTCAATACATTATAACTCAGTACACACCAATTTATCAAAATTGATAAGAGCAAATAAGGTACATCTTAAAAAAAGCGACATTATAACGCAATTTAAGAACATTAAATACAACCCATCTTGGTATGTGTTCTATCTCGAGGTCTAATAAATAAATAACTACTGGCTGCCAGATCTTTAAGTACAATTTATATCTCAGCGATCGATCAGTGCAGCATAATCACTACAAGAAATTTGCCCATTAGGGGCGACACTATCAGCGTCGACTAAAAAGTCGACGCTGATAGTCGACTAAAAAGTCGACGCTGATAGTCGACTATTAGCGTCAACTTTAACTGTCGACGCTAATAGTCAACTATCAGCGTCCACTAATAACACTATTAGCGTCCACCACTTAGTCGACGCTAATTATCCAAAAAAAACACTTTTAGCGTCGACTTTGGTGTCGACGCTAATGTGTCGTTGCTAATAACCTGGCGGGAAATTTTGCCTCGCGCGGGTTGAGAAATAGCAACGACATTTCAGTATTAGCGTCCACTTTCGTCGACGCTAATAAAAAACTATCAGCGTCAACGACGGAGTGGACGCTGATGTGGTATCTAAAGAACCACATTAGCGTCCACGTAAATGTCGACGCTGATAACATATTATCAGCGTCGACTAATTTGTGTCGACGCTGATAATAGGTTATTAGCGTCAACTCAGGAGTCGACGCTAATGATCCTGTGTAAAAAATTATTTTTAAAAAAAAAACATTGAAAAGCATCAGCGTCAACGAAAAAGTCGACGCTGATAATAGTTTATCAGCATCCACTTTAGGTAGACGCTAATGACCATGTATACATTTTTTTAAAAATATATATATATATATATTGAAAAGCATCAGCGTCGACCTGAAGTGGACGCTGATAATAGGTTATCAACGTCCACTTCAGGTCGACGCTAGGGACCATATATAAAAAAAAAAATAAAATAAAATAAAATTGAAAAGTATCAGCGTTGACGCTAATGACCATGTATAAAAAAATTATTGTTTTTTTTTTTTGAAAAATTGAAAGTATGAGCGTCCACTTTAGGTCGACGCTAATGATCCTGTATAACAAAAAAAAAAAAATCATATAAACTTATTTAAACTTCTTTTTTAAAAGAATAAAAAATAAAATAAAATTGAAACCCGTAGAAAAAAAAATACTTCTTTTTATATTATTAGTAAAATTTTTCTATTTTTTAAATTTTTTATATGATCGATCGGACTAATTAATGCACTATGGTTGATCGGATGGTCTATCAATCATATTGTTCTATCATGATCGATCAATCTACTACACTAGGATCGATCGCACGTTCGATCGAACCTTCACTGTGTCAAATCTAGTCGATCAAACTCTATCACGATCGATAGATCATCTGATCAATCATGATAGATTAATGTGATCGATAGATCAACCGATTGATCATGATAGATCAATAGGATCGACAGATCATCCGATCGATCATGATAGATTAATAGGATCGATAGATCATCCAATCAATCATGATAGATCATCCGATCGATCATAATATATCAATAGGATCGATAGATCATCCGATCAATCATGATAGATCAATAGGATCGATAAATCAGCCGATCGATGATGATAGATCCATAGGATCAATAGATCATCTGGTCGATCATTTGATCGATCACGATATATCAATAGAATCGATAGATCATCCGATCAATTATGATAGATCAATAGAATCGATAGATCATCCGATCAATCATGGTAGATCATCCGATCGATCATGATATATCAAATGGATCGATAGATCATCCGATCGATCATGATATATCAATATGATCGATAGATCATTCGATCGATCGTGATAGATCATCCGATCGATCGTGATAGATCATCCGATCGATCGTGACAGATTAATAGGATCGATAGATCATCCGATCGATCGTGATAGATCACTAGGATCGATAGATCATCCGATCGATCGTGATAGATCATCCGATCGATCGTGATAGATCACTAGGATCGATAGATCATCCGATCGATCATGATATATCAATAGGATCGATAGATTATCCAATCGATCATGATGGATCATCCGATCAATCATGCTATATCAATAGGATCGATAGATCATCCGATTGATAATGATATATCAATAGGATCGATAGATCATCCGATCGATCATGATAGATAAATTGAATGGATAGATCATCTGATCGATCGTGATATATCAATAGGATCGATAGATCATCTGATTGATCATGATCGATCAATATGATCGATAGATCATCAAATCAATCACGATGGATCATCCGATCGATCATGCTATATCAATAGGATCGATAGATCATCTGATCGATCATGCTATATCAATAGGATCGATAAATCGTGATATATCAATAGGATCGATAGATCATCTGGATGGATAGATCATCCGATTGATCATGATAGATTAATTGGATGGATAGATCAATAGGATGGATAGATCATCTGATCGATCATGATAGATCAATAGTATCGATAGATCATCCGATCGATCATGATATATCAATAGGATAGATAGATCATCCGATCTATTAGATTAATTAGTGCAATAGGATCAATCGCACGTGAGCTAGATCGAACATTCACTGTCTCAAGTATTATTGATCGAACTCATTCACGATCAATTGGACTAATGCACTAGGATCAATAAGATGGTATATCGATCATATTATTCTATCATGATTTGACACGTCACTAATAATTTAAAATTCAATTTTTTTTAAAAAAATTATATCAACTTATTATTTAGTGAGGTGTTAAATTTGACACGTCATTAATAATTTAAAATTTTAAAATATTATTTTTTTTAAAAAAAATCATACCAACTTAGTAACGTGCAAGAATTTTGCATGTTACTAATTAGATTTTATTAATAAATATATATTAATTGTTTTTTAAAAAATTAATTGGTTCAATCAATTTTTAAATTACATAAATTAATAAATTTTATTTACTATTAGCGTCGACTTATAGTAGTTGACGCTGATAGTCTGATTATCAGCGTCAACTATTTAGGTCGACGCTGATAGTGTAATTATCAGCGTCGACTTCGTCGACGCTGATATGAAAACGATGCCGTTTTACCTGAAAAAAAATGCAAGAAGTAATGGCGGGATTTCTGAAATTTTCGCAAAATATTTTTACCCGCCCCCTCTTCCTTTAGCTTCTGCACCAATTTTATTTTATTTTTATTATCCCGCCCCCTCTTCCTCCCATTCTCTCTTTCTCAATCCATCCTTTGCCCTGATTCTCTCTCTCTCAACTAGTGTTCTCCCCTGGCTTCCTTCTTTTCGCTCTTTTCTTTTTTTCCACTGAGAGACCGAGAGAGGGAGATCGGAGAGGGAGGCCGAGAGAGCTGAAGAGAGAGCTGGAGAGAACCTGAGATAGACGCGAGGTGGGCTAGCCACCGTTGGGGGTGGACAACGGCGCCGGAGGCCGGTGGGTCACGGCCCGACGCCGGTAAAGCCAGGGGACGTCTTTTTCTGGCATTTTCTCGGCACCCAAACATGGAGAAATTCATTTTTCGGTAAGTAGGGCTTTGATTTCCATTTTTTTTTAGTTTGTTTTGGAAAAAATTTCAGTAGAGAAACCATATGGGTATCGTGATTTTGGTTTTATTTTGTGTGGATTTCGGTAACACCGAATGGGTACTGTTGGATCCTTTTGGGTTTGTAGATGCAAAACCATGTCTTCTACAAAATCCCAGCTGGGTTTTACAAAACAGTAACAGACCCTCTGATATTTGCAATAACATGAGGTTTCTTGGTGCTCCAGCTCAGGTATTTTTTGTGGGCATGCTTTATTGGTTCTTTGCGTTTTGATTTTTCTTTTTGTTCAACCTTTTTGAAGTTCATGAATTTGTATTTGTTTGCTTTTGTTCCGAACTTGGAGAACTGGGGGCTTTGTATCAAGGGTTTTTTTTTTTTTTTTTTTTTTTGTTTAAATGTTGTTTAGGTAATAGTGTTATATCCTTAAGAGTGTTACTTCTTTTGCAGTTAAGATAAAATTTAGGATTTGGATAAGTATCTATACTTGTTGAGCTTCTGGTGACGATTTTGTCTTCCCTGTTTTTTTAGAAACGTTTCAAAGATGGATCCGTGACCTTCCCAGTACTGGTACGCTTTTCTAATCTTAGGATGTGAGGGTGCAAATGAATTGTCAAGCGTTTCTTTTTTTTAGAGTCCAATTGCTATTCAAATATATGGACTATGGAAGCTATTGAAACATGCAATAATCTTAACATTCTGCTTCTGTTTTCAATAGTTAGGTGGAATTTATTTCAGAGGAATGCTATCCATTATTATCTCCAGTTGGTCAACACAATTGTTAGTATAGAAAGTCATGCATGCTGTGTATGGTTTTAAAATGTAGATAGTCTATTTACATGTGGTAGTTCCATGCCTATGTCGTACCTAGGGCTCCTACTGGATTCTTCTTTTAAGGCTACTCAAACTCCAATAGTCACGCAATGCATTTCACCTGATGTATGTAATCTTGTACTTCTGACTCTTCTCTACACCTTCAAGTCTATTTTAGCATAATACTGAGGTCAAAACTAAAGTTCCTATAAATTCTTTGCTATTAACTTAATCTTCTTCTTTTTTCTCCCGTTAGTAAAATTTTTACTAAAATGCAAATGGGCATCACTAAAGTACCCGGGAAGTATACTAGAGGAGCACCTAAAACTTAAAATCTACAATTACACAACTGTAGTTTCCTATGAATTTAACCTTCTGTGTATTTGAGGCCAGACTATTCTCTTGGTGAGCCTTACCCTCCTCGCTTGTTGATTTGTTTTAGAGGCTGGGAAGAAGGTTTCTAGTGTTCTAAAGCTGTCAATTCTGGATACATTCTGTTTAAACCTCTCATGAGAAATTCGAGTGTCATCTATTTATTAACTATAAAACTTATATATCATACATGATACCTTAGGTTGCATGGAGTTTGCAAGGAGAATCCCTTGGCACGATTGATTGGGAGACTAGGACTACCCTTATACCGTACTAGTGAGGATAACTCTGTGCCGTGTGATCATGATTTGGAAAGGTGAGTAGGTGGTACTTTGTTGCTTTTGATGTGCTAAAACTTCTCTTATTTCTGCCAACTTGCATGAGTTCCTTTCATTTCTAATTTCAAATTTCATCTTTTCTGCGAGTTTGTTATATGTAAAATGTAAAAAGTTTGAATTTGTTAAAAGGGATCCTTTCTGGTATGTGGATTTGTTTAGTTGTTTCTCTTTTTTTGATAAGTATGTGAAGTTGTGAACGTCAAAGCTAAAATGATTTGATTCCTTTAATTTTGATCAAGGAGAGGTTCTTGTGCATTTTAGAATTTTAAACCAACATTCAGCCAGATTTGCATCCTATTCATATAAAACAGTTTTATTTCTCCCTGTATTGCAGTATTGTTTTAAATTGCAAGTCCATATCTCATATTTCTGCCAGCCATAAACTAAAATATAATGAAAGACAAATAACTCATTCAAATGTACCGTTCGAGTGATTGTGGTAAAATTGTTGATACATTTTTTTTTTTATCTTTTCCTTCATGTTTGTGGCTTCCATATCTTGTAGGTTCCCTCTCTCCAACTCTTGCTGAACTTAATGATTGTGCTTCTCGCAGGGTTTTCTTTTAAATTGCTTAAACTCTGGTAGTTGTATCATAATGGTGGTTGAAAAGCCATAATATTGAAGTAAAGCTTTGTAAAATTTAGTTGATTATGTTGTCACTGGTTAAAAG
Source organism: Alnus rubra (assembly GCA_028654335.1). NCBI lineage: Eukaryota > Viridiplantae > Streptophyta > Magnoliopsida > Fagales > Betulaceae > Alnus > Alnus rubra. The sequence goes on along the minus strand of JAJPGS010001499.1, from coordinate 540,864 downwards.
TTCCTAAGTATTATTTTATGTTATTGTGTTGTGTCTTCCTATAAAAATAGCAGTAATTTCACTTCATAAGATTTTCTCCTTGTATGGATTGCATTGTAACATTGAGAGTTTAAGCTTCGTTTCTATTTTGTGACATTTCTTCCAGTAACTGGAATTTCTACACTCTGAAGTAATTTTTCTTTCAATCTCTAAATTTGGAGCTCTGAATGGATAATTGTTTTGATTTCATATTTTCTTTCTTCTTTGCAGCTATGCTCTCTTTGATATGGAAGGGAATCACGTGCCTCCAGAGTTAGTCACTAAAATTGGTGAAGTATTTGAGAGCATTTTGGAGGCAAGTGATCTTTTATTGTTAATTATTCGATTTTAGTTTCTTAGTTTTGTTCCTAGATAACATTGTCAAAGTCAAATGCAATTGCTGTAAATGCACTCAAATTGGATCTTGTGCTTCTAGTAATTGAGCTTCAAGTGGTATTTTGTCTAATGACGGACATTCATTTACTTGTTTTTTTTTTTTTTTTTCATGAATGCAGACAGATGAAATAAGACAGGAATTTGATGAAGATATGTCCATCCTGCGTGCTTTCTCAATTGTTTTTGAAAGGAGGCCAGAATTGAGGTTCAATCACATTAATTTCCATAATTGTTTCGTTTCTGCATTTCTTGACAGTGAAAAGATGATTTACTTAAATTGACCCTTGCATACAGGATAGAGGGCCTTACCCATAATGTGCTTCAGTGGTATTTATGTAGAATGGAAGGCTGGTTTTTTCTGCGGATGCTGATACCATCTCACTAAAATGTTTTGGATCAGGCAAGTTTTATCCATCAGAAGTTTTGATATTGCATGGCTTCTTGAAACCTACATGGTGCATTAAAGGGGAATTTCATATTTTCAAGATGAATGGCAAAAGAAGTGTACAATGGCAGACAGTAGAATCTTAGGTTTGCATTGTGGTTTCTTATGTGGGAACTTGAAATGAGCAAGTACTGGTTGACAAGATTAAAGCTTTTAGAATGCGTGTTTTCTTTTCTTTGTGCCCAATTTTTCATTTTAGCCGGTGACAATGTAGCATAGAAATATTTGGTGGGAAACTGTTCTTGCATTTAATATGCAGAGTAACATCTATATGCTATTGAATTAATTAGATTATAAACCCAATGGAAATCATAGATATATTTTTCTTTAATTGTTCTACTACTTGTAGCCTATACAAAGTGGGGTAACTTTGATTCAGCAGTCAAGTAGTCCTGTCTCCCATGAATGCCATAATCTGTCTTAACTTCCAAAGGAAATACTATGTTATAAATATTCAGATCACAGATCTTAAAATAAACAATGACAGTTGCATTATGCATAAATTTTTGTATGAAGTTGATGTTGCTGTTAATAGATTTCAATGAGGCAGTCCTGGAAGCCTCTTGCCTAGCAAAGAATGTATAAATAGACAATACCTTTATTATTAAAAAAAAAAATTGAATGCTTTGCTTTTGAGTATTACGATGAAGTTCATTTTTTTCCTGTCCAGGTCTCTTCATGCAAAAATTTACGGGCCTTTTATGTAATAACTTTGATGTAACACCTCTATGCATTTGTTTTATATCGAAATGTAAGCAGTATAATCAACTTAGACATTTTTCTGTTCATTTCAAATTCCAAATTTCATCTTTTCAGCCTGTTTGTAATATGTAAAAAGTTAGAATTGTATTAAGTTTCCCATTTATTTGTATGTTTCATCCTTTTCTTTCTTGTGTATAAATTACGAAATATGTGTATAAATTACTAATGGCGTATTAAAAAATATATATATAATTTTTTTTTTCTAATTTTTTAGGGTATTAGCGTCGACTTAGTCGATGCTAATGGCCCATTAAATTTTTTATTTTTTATTTTTATTTTTAGGTCATTAGCGTCAACACAGTGGACACTAATGATCTATTAATTTTTATTTTTTTTAGAGCATTAGCGTCGACTCAATTGACGCTAAAGACATTTTTTTTTTAATTTTTTTTTAGTGTATCAGCGTCCACAAAAAGTCGACGCTAATAATAGACTATTAGCGTCGACGTAGATGTCGACGCTAATAGTCTTTCATTAGCGTCAACTCATGTCATATGTGGTATAAGTTTTAGGGTCGACCCCATACATCATTAGCGTCGACATATGTCGATGCTAAAAGTCTATTATTAGCGTCGACCCTTTAGTCGACGCTAATGATAGGCTGAGTATTATCAGAGTCGGGCTTTTAGCGTCAACTTATTAGCGTCCAAAAGTCGACGCTAATACTCATTAGCGTCGACTTTTGGACTTTTAGCGTCCACTTGGTGTTGACGCAAATAAGCAAATTTCTTGTAGTGAATCTCATCCGTTGGATCTGTTGGTTTGGTGTTTATATAAGCTCTAAGTCCTAATTCGAATGTGCTGTTTCCCAACTACTTGGAGGTCCACTTAGTTATGTAGATTTATGATCTACACAATTTTCATTGTCCAGTTCTGCATTACGATTTTTTTTTTTTTTAAAAAAAAAAAAAACAGAAAAAGAAAAGTAAAAATTAGTTTGTGATGACATCATCAATGATAGCTAACTAATAATTAAACCTGGTACTACAGGCTTGATGGAAATTCCTAGGAGTAATGATCTATACACATCTGGTTTACAACTTCTCCACAACATGCCAACGTGGCAGTAATAAAATATTTTTTTTTTTCTCTTTTCGTCCTGCTGCTAGTAAAAACCGAAGACCAAAAAACGTGGGAATTTCAAATTTCAGATTTCAGAAAGAAGACCTCTCTCTCTCTCCGAAATCTCTCTCCGTACAGATCTGGAGAACCCGTCGTCCGTCGTGCGTCGTCCGCCGTCCGTCGCTGCCCAGTCCTCTGGAGAACCCGTCGTCCGGCGCACCCGTCGTCCGCCGTCCGTCGTCCGGCGATTCCAACGCTGCCCAGTCCTCTGGAGAACCCGTCGTCCGGCGCACCCGTCGTCCACCGTCCAACGCTGCCCAGTCCTCTGGAGAACCCGTCGTCCGGCGCACCCGTCGTCCGTCGTCCGGCGATTCCAACGCTGCCCAGTCCTCTGGAGAACCCGTCGTCCAGCGCACCCGTCGTCCGCCGTCCAACGCTGCCCAGTCCTCTGGAGAACCCGTCGTCCGCCGTCCGTCGTCCGGTGATTCCAACGCTGCCCAGTCCTCTGGAGAACCCGTCGTCCGGCGCACCCGTCGTCCGCCGTCCGTCGTTCGGTGCTTCCAACGCTGCCCAGTCCTCCGAGTTCTGAAATTTGCCTCCGGCCGGCCACTCTAAAAAAAGGTTTCTCATCATCTCTCTCTCTCTCTCTCTCTCTCTCTGGCCGGGTCTCTCTATCTGCTATCATATTTTGTAGTTGTATACAATATTATACCTGGACTCTAAGCTTTAACTATTAAATTCACTACTGGATCTAGTGTTTGTTGGGCCCATTCACGAAATAGTGTGGTAGGAGTAATATGGAATTTTCCTGCCATCTGGGTAATTGATATGTCGCATAAACTTTTTGATTTTCTGCAAGGATCTGGCTTCTGGGCCCTGATGTTCACAATGATAGTCTGTTGAAATCTGCTGTATTTGCAGTGTTTGTGTTTTTGCGATCATCTTTTTGCTCTGCTTCCTTGCTTTCTGTTTTTCTCTGTTACATTCATTACAGAAATCTGACAAACATTCTGAATTGTCCCGAGCATGCCAATTAGTGGCATCTTATTAACCGTCTGGAGTCTGTCAAAAAAGAAATATGGGAAGGTTGGGCTCATAGTTTTTGCATAAATTTTATGTTAAAAGGATAAATAGCTTCCAATTTGAAAAAGGGGACTGACAAATTCATCCTTTTAGTCTTAAAGTTTGCCATGCAGGTTTTGAGACTTGGTCTGTACCCACAACAAATACTTTCCTTAGTGTCTTAATGATCAACTTCATAAACACTCACAGCTTGTTATATCTCTGAACTAATATGTGTTCCTTTTTACCTTGCTAAAGGTTTTTTCTTCTCATTTGTAGCGGCAAAATGATTTATCATTCATGTTATTTTTGCTGTAGAATTGTTTGAAAGAAGAACCTATTTAGCATAAGATTGTAAAGATGTCCTCAATTTACATTCTTCAACATGAAACTTCTCTCTTCCCTCTTATGTTGAAGAATAGTAGGTATTTAAATGGTCTCAAATTTGAAACACTTGTTTATCCTTATATCCAACACTAGTTTTTAAAGTTGGATGTATGTCCATGTTTTTTGCCTCCCATGGCAACTACTCGGTCAAGTTGGAAGATTTAATTTTTTGTATTCTTCTTTGGGCTTCTGTAGTTTGCATGACCTTTCACTGCTACCACTATTTTCATAAAATAAGCATAGCTCCTACTTTCTGGTGTTCCTTCTGATAATTTCAGTGCAGTACTCCCTTTACCTTTCTGCTATCCATGCCTTCTTATCTGTTATATGATACTTTTCTGTCAATTGTTAGCTTTGTAATTAGTTTGAACTCATCATATTCTCTCACTTTTCAAAATCGTCGTTGGATCTGTGGGTTCGTGTGGACTTCATACATGGACACCATATATCTAATGGTAATTTAAGCCCATTGCGTGCATGTCTGGCAAAAATGGGAAAATGCAATCAATTTTCCCGGATTGCATTAATGTCATGCCCTCCTCCCTCATCTCTAATAAATTTGATATTGTAAAAAATACAATATGTGGGAAATTTTTTTTATCAATTAACCATAGGAGGATGTTAATTATGCAAGTAGATTTCTATAATAAATTTGACTATAATTTTCTTCCACCTTGAATCCCTCATCTCTAATAAATTTGACTATAATTTTCTTCCACCTTGAATCCCTCATTTCTATAATTTTCTTTCACTATTCTTGTGTTATATATTCATGTGTAGTCTTACTTTTTCTACAATTCTCTAATGTGTAATAGAATTTTATTATTATTAACAAATTCTTACATTTTGGGTGCAAATTAACTTGTAGTGCTTTTTAATATAGCATTTTCCAAAATGGACTCTTCAAGTTCACGATTGGATACCGAGGGTCAATTTGACGGTGCTTTAACCCATCAAGACGACCATCAAAATGGTTAGATTTTTGACTTTTTTTGTTTTTATTTCTTTATTATTATTCTAGGCTTTTTTTATAAATACACATTGTATTCTTTTTTGGATAGATGTGGGTGAAAAAGATGAAGAACCGAAGGATTTAACGACGTTTATTTCAGATGAAGAGTTGAGTGATAAGGATGATGAGAAAGTTGAAGAACCAAATGATTTAATGACTCTTAGTCCAGATGAAGAGTTGAGTGATAAGGAAGAAAATGTGGTCTTACCTGTGGTGTTAAAGGATGATGAGAAAATTGAAGAGCCGAAGTCATCAATGACTTTTAGTTCAATAGAAGAAGTTTGCTCTTATTATAGGAGGTATGCTAAGCAAGCTGGGTTTGGTGTAGCTCATAGAACCTCGAGAAAAACGAAAGGTATAAAAAGTTACATAATGCTTATATGTACTCGTGGAGGTGACGAGCGAGCTACAAATGATGTTGCGAAGCCAATTCCAACAACTAATAGAACAGGGTGTGGTGCTAGGATTTGTGCGAAATTATGTGGTGATGGAATGTGGTTTTTGAGTAAAGTTGAGCTGACGCATAATCATTCGTTAAGCCCGGGTAAAGCGAGATTTTTTAGAAGCAATAGAAAAATTAATGATGCTGCAAAAAGAAGACTTGAGCTAAATGATAGAGCAGGAATACGTTTGAGTAAAAATTTCAATTCGTTAGTGGTTGAAAGTGGGGGGTTTGAGAGTATTTCTTTTGGAGAGAGAGATTGTCGGAATTATATTAATAAGGCAAAAGAACTCCGTCTTGGTAAAGGGGGTGCCCAAGCACTTTGTGATTACTTCAGAAGAATGCAAAAGCAAAATAGTGGCTTCTACTTTATGATAGATATGGATGATGATTGTAGGTTACGAAATGTTTTTTGGGCGGATGCACGGAGTAGGGCAGCATATGATTTCTTTGGAGATGTTATTACGTTTGACACAACGTATTTGACCAATAGCTATGACATGCCCTTTGCTCCTTTTGTAGGAGTGAATCATCATGGTCAATCTATACTTTTGGGGGCAGGACTAATTTCAAGTGAGGATACAGACACATTTGTGTGGTTGTTTAAATGTTGGTTGGAGTGCATGAATGGCCAAGCCCCTAAAGCAATTATAACAGACCAGGATAGAGCTATGAAAAATGCAATTGCTATTGTTTTCCCTGGAAGTCGACATAGATATTGTCTGTGGCATATTATGAAAAAGTTTCCTGAAAAATTTGGATCACATGCTAATTTTGATGGCATTAAGAGTGCCATAAATAAATGTTTGTATGACTCTCAAACGTGTGAAGAATATGAGGAAAACTGGAAAGATCTACTGGAGAAGTATAACCTTCATGATAATGCATGGTTGAATGGGTTATATAGGGAGAAGACATTTTGGGTGCCGGCATACATGAAAGATACGTTTTGGGCGGGAATGAACACTACACAGCGAAGTGAAAGTATGAACGCATTTTTTGATGGGTACGTGCACTCACGAACCACATTGAAAGAATTTGTTGATGAATATGATAATGCTTTAAGGAGAATGGTCGAGAGTGAGACACGTGCTGATTTTGATTCTTTCAATCGCACAATCTCATGTATAAGCGCCTTGCAGATAGAGAAACAGTTTCAAGTTGTCTACACAAATGCGAAGTTCAAAGAAGTACATGATCAGTTTGTAAAAATGATGTCCTGTAATAACTCTCATCTCAAAAGTGAAGGTGCAATTTCCACGTTTGAAGTTATTGAATATGTTGCCGTTGGAGACCACTTAATAGAAAAAACATTTCTTGTTTACTTCAATGAAGATGAATTGGAAGTGAAGTGCACATGTGCATTGTTTGAAGTAAGGGGCATCTTATGTAGGCATTCACTTTCTGTGTTACGGACAAAGAAAGTGACAACTTTGCCACAAAGATATGTTCTTGATAGATGGAGGAAGGATATTAAGCGAGAGTACTCGAAGGTTAAGAGTAGTTATGATGCCATTGGTGATAATCCACATGCCCAAATATATGACAAGGTGAGAAACAATTTTGAGGAATTACTATCGCTCGCATCAGAAAACACTAAGGAACGTTGCATGGAACTAATGAAAAGAATTGATCAAATGAAGGAGTTGTGGCGTTGCGAAAATCAATCTTCTGGCATTCCAGCTACTGTTGCATCTTCTAGTTGTCAAAAGGTGCTTAGTCCTCATAAGGTTACTTGTAAAGGGAGGCCAAGAACAAAGAGAAAGGTGTCTGTTATAGAAACAGTGGTAAAGAAATCTAATGTATCAAGCAAGCCACCAAGAGACAACAATGCTAGAACGAAGAGACGGAAAATTCAAGTTAGTGATTTCTTTATTTTTTTTATTATTTATGTCCATATTTTACTTGCTTAAAAACATGTGTGCTTTCCCACATTGCATAAACCATTATTTAATTGTAGGCCTCGAAATCAACGGAAAATGAAGGCAACACTAGTCAATCTCCGTTGCATTCTGTACCTTCGGCAACTCACGATCATAATACTCAGGTAATTAGCCAATATCTCTTTATTTATTAGTTGATTTTTGATAATTATTTGATATTTCACGAGGATATTTAATGTTTGTTTTTGCAGGATTCCGTCGCTTCGTCATCGACAATTGCTCACCCCTTCAGTGGTCACCATCATTCTATTCTTTCTCAGGTATAATTTGTTTTTTTTTTTAAAGTAATTGTTTCTCGATTGGAATTTATATGCGTACAATAAGATAAACGAATCATGCGTGCATTCATTAGGTGAATTTGTCGATTGACCCCATAAATCTGTTGTCCACAATGATAAGCCAACACAAATACTAAGAGGCTTTAACTACAGCCTTACAAATGCGTGATGTGTCAATTGTGAATTGGATTTGCTCCCAGGTAAATCACTTGATAGTATTGTGTTATTAAAATGCATCCATTTTAGATTTTAGATGTCTGAATATTAAAGTTGATTTTCAGGTTTTGACTATGGATCCTCTCCCTTTGAGTCAAGAAGTATTGGTTCAATTGTTGTGGTTTTTACCATATTGTATCAATACCAACCCAGCCGTAATAATTGCTTGGATGACACACGTTTTTAATTCCATAATCCCAACTGATCCAACAATTGAAATGCATGTGCGGCCCATCTTCAATCAAGTTTATGCTGCACTCAACCATATAAGTGTCCTGCCCACAATTACCGATGATGTGCGGTCAACTATACGTCTTCTGATGAATGGTTTACTTCCACCTTGAGACAAAAATGATAGTTATGGTATTCGATTTATTATTTTAGTTATCGTTTGTTCTCTTCAGAACAATATAATGGTCTTGTTTTATAATATGTATGTGTTTTCTTGCAGAGCTAAAATGAATATTTTGTGTGGGAGTTGTAATGGATGGAGCTAGCTTTCAGATGGACTCCTGGATGTAATGGAGTTGTAATGAAGATCGACTCCATTATTTTATTTTATTTAACTTTTTTTGTTGTTCTTATAAGATGTTCATATATGTTGTGTACTAGCTAAAGAGGTTGGATGGTGTATGTTATTCTATACATATATGTATATGTAGTTTTAGTTGGAATTTGGACACGCTTGGAGATTTTGTAGTTATGAGGAGCAATGGACAACCTGTTTATAATTTTTGCGTCACAGTTGATGATGCTACCATGGCTATATCACATGTTATAAGGTAATAAATCCAACCTCCTTACAATTAGAGGAATACGCCATGTGCCGTGCCCGTAAACATCGAAAATTGACAACTTTTTTCCCCGATTGTGGTGCATGACTGCATGTTGTGTTTATTCATCTTATTCTTTCAACACTTGCATTTTCAGGGCAGAGGAACATTTACCGAACACTTTAAGGCAAGCACTGATATATAAGGTAATGTTGAAAACCTGAATCCTCTTTGTTTCTTTATCTTTTTTTTTCTTTTCCTGGTTTTGCTTGCTTAAGGACTTTGTTAAGGAGAACTATTTCCGACTTTACTACCATCTATCAGTTCAAGGAGATGGGGTATCTACCCCAGGCAATGGTGAACTATTTGGCACTTCTAGGTTGGGGGGATGGCACTGAAAATGAATTTTTCACCCTTGAGCAACTTGGTTAGTGATTTGCCTTGAATACTCTCTTTCTCTCTCTTCCTATGCAGTCATGCTGATTGGCTGGCTTCTGTGGATTATTGTCTAAACTCTAGATATATTTTCTTTTCATTTGAGCATTTCTTACTTGAATATTTTCATGGAATTCACAGTTGAAAAATTCTCGATTGGTCGTGTTAACAAAGGCGGTGCTATTTTTGATTCTACTAAGTTAAGGTAACAGCTTTCAGCTACTATATGTTGAGAAAACCCATAACCCATTCGTTTGTTACTTTTGACAAGCATTCCCTAAAAACTTTGGGATGTAGATTGAAAAAATGTTCTGCAATGGCATGATTGTTTACATGTTCTGGTGGTGGTTGCATATATTGTGTAATGCTCCAAAGTTTGATTTTTGATTTCTGTGGTTTGCTTTTAATAGTTTCATGAGAATTTAGGCTGCTTGTCATTAAAAGAAAGATGGTTTGTTATATTCTTTAATGCTGAGACTATTGCTTTATTGTGGAGGTACTGGAAGTTAGCTGTTTAATAGTATGCAAGGTATTATTATAATATTATGTATAGTAGCTTTCTAATCATTTTTGGCATGATAGGCTTTTTTGTTATCGCCATTGCCGGATACACGTTCTGTCATCTGTGGTCTATTCATTTTTGCCAGATTTTATGTCAGTTAATTTTTTCTGTAAGCATTGATTAAGAGAGTTGGTCTATTCAGAGCATAAATATATATAAGAGCTGCCCTGTCTTTTTCGAATCTTGTTTTCTTTTGCTTTGGCCAATTCTTTTGCCTGAGAAAGTGAGCCGGACCTTTTTACTTTTTTTTTTTTTTTTTTTTTTTTTTTTCAAATTCCAGTTTAGTGTGTTTGCATTATATATATATATATATATATATACAAAAATAAAAAATAAAAAAATGGAACACCTGAACGTTCCGTAGTGTTCCATGGGTGCATTGATTTTTTCTTAGAAGGAACTGAGTGTGAGTTGTTTATTTCAAAAATAGGTTGGGGAAGGTGTACGTTCGTTTGCTCATGATAAATATGATATGAAGAAAAAAGCCTATTTTGTAGTAATGGTCAAGGTCTTGTCTGTTTGAACCTTTCCTTGGTTGTTATGATATTGTTTGAGTGACATGGAAGCTCAAACAAATTTGTTGGTAGAGTTCAATTTAAATTTTATTTAATTATTTAACTATTTTAGAACCCAAAAGCCCAGTCTGCTCAGCAAAAAGCATTGATTGTAATATAGGTTTAGTCCCCCAGATATGAATTATATATAACTATAGCTTCTTTTGCTCTCTGCAGTACTGAAGCTAAACCTGTCTTAGAAGATAAGCTTTCTGAATTTTCAGCCCATCTCTTAGCTGCGTATGACAGTGGTGAACTCCTCGGTGCTACTGGATTCTAGTATTCATCGCAGTGACTCTTCACTTTCTCAGCATTCAGCTTGTTTAACTAGAGCTTGTCATTCTATGAAATTTCTAACTAAAGGGGCTGCTGTTTCTGCCTATCTAAGACTTCTTTAAGTTGTTGACGTACTATTCTGGTGTCACTGTTGTAACAATGGTTGTTTCGCATAAACCTTCCCTCCACTTCTTCCTTCTCCATTTATGTTCCAACGTATGTTGTTCAATGGATCTCTTTTACTATGTTAATATGGTATATGCTGTTTTTCTTCAATGCTTTGTCCTTGTGATGCTTTATCTATAATTTTTATTAGAGTAAGGTTATTCACCATTGACTTTGCTAGAGGGGATACAATTGAGGGACTTGTAATAGACGACTACTATTCATGTGAAAAAGTTCCTGTTTTTTTTTTTTTTTTCTTTTTTTTTTTTCTCTTGTTATAAGCAAATACATGGAACCAGGAAGTCATAAGCTTAACTTCTGGTTTAAAGTCAGAACACATTGAAATTATGTGTTGAAAGTCAACAAAATCATGCTGTTCTTCAAGGTTTACCAATCGGACGTTTATTAGGATTTACAAATGTGCACCAATCATGGACCACATATCTGCATTCGGATTCATTAATATGAAAGCAATAGAAAGCTCTGTACCATCAGATGCTTAAGAGATAAAGAGCAGCACATTCATTAGGCACAGGATCAAGGAAGCTCTTGAAAAATGGTAAAAAAAAAAAAAAAAAAAAGGAAAAGAAATGTGCATCAGTGAACTCAACCTATCAGAATGGACAGTCATTGATGTTTGCAGAGATCAATAAATTCAAGACAAGGACTCAAGTTACATAAAACAAGACTTTTTTTTATGGAGGAAGAATAGGAAGGAGAAATTACAGGAATTACATAAAACAAACTTAGATCAATGAAAAACCAGCTTTAATTTGTCATGACAATGAAGCATGCAATCACTGCTTTTTTCGTTAAAGTATCAATACCCATCTACAAACACTGATTTTACAGATCAACTTCCATCATAACTAAAATTCAGAATTTCTATTGTTCAACTGGATAGAACATAAAATATTTGACAATGATCATTTTCAACCATCTTGTTTCCATCTTTTCATTCTAACATCAAGTAGCTAACTTTAGAACCACTATAACCACTGAGATAAATTATAAGGCCCAAAATGACTACGACTACTGCTACCCAAAACATCTTTCTATTACTTTGACGCAGACCCAACTCCAACCGAAGTCTAGCATATTGTTCATTGTGTTTTGTTTCAATCAGCTTCTCAAGTCTGTCAATATTGGCCATTGTCATCTTCTCAACTTTCTCAATATCGGCCCGTCTCCCTTCCTCCATGTCTCTCAGATGTTCCTCCAATCTCTTCTCATAAGAAGTCATGTCGTTATCAGCCCACTTAAAAAAATCACAATCCCCAGCTTCCTGTGTGAAAACGAATAAATGTCATAAACCACTAACAAAAGAATAAGTCACAATTAATTAATTTTAAAATTACCTTATACTTTATACAGCCATACCACTTTCGTCCGGGGTTGTCACTAGTCCATGAGTACCTTAGACGTGCACGCACTCCACAGTAACATAACGGAGGGGGTCTTGACGCATCACTATTTACCGACATTTTTTCGAGCCTACAAAAAATATATATATATATATATATACACACATATGAATATTATTTAAAACCTAAAACTAAATCAGAACCAAGCAAATATACAAACATCATCCAACAATCGAAACCAGCAAAATCACTAACACTATGCAACAACAGAGTTGATGATCCTTGGAAATTAAATGGTACTGTTTGGCACGAGAGAAAATGTATAACAAGAGAAGATAAAAATGGTCAGTGGAGCATTTTATCAAGCACCTTGTGTGCACTGGAAAAACAACCCAAAAATCAATCTAATCAAGTGCAAAAGAAATCATTCAAATTTCAATATAAAATACATTGTCATAATGGATTCATAGAATCAATCTAATCTTTTTCATTGGCTTTTCACTAATGTCCATATCAAAGCACAGACTGTAAAAAAACAAATTAAAATGAAAGAGACAGTGAGAGTTCCGAAAAATTGCATTGCAGAATTTATATCAATTAATGGTATGTTGACTCGGCAATATCCCAGATATGTAAGTTTTCTGGTTAAAAGCTCAAAAAAGAGTAAATTCTTAGCACCAAGAAGAGTATGCGTGAATCCAGTCCTACAACCTTTACATTTAAAGGCCAACAAGGATCTCCATTTGGTTTCTAAAGAAAAAAGAACAGCGAAAGCAGCAAGGCAAAAACAGAACTAGCCGAACCGAAATCACTTTCATTTCAACAAGATTCTTCAAAACCATGAGATTCACTCACTAAAACAATTCAATTTGCAAAACCATGACCTAAACAAAAGCCTCTAAGGTACCAAATCATTGTAAACTTACAACAGGAACACGGCGAGAGAGAGGGAGGGGGTTGCTCCGATGGGTGACGGTCGGTGGGTCTTGGTGGCAACAGATCCGGCCAAAAAGAGAGAGATCCTTTTTTATGGGCGTCGCCGGAGACAGATCCGGCCGCTAAATCTACCGGATCTAATTCCACCGATTATATTGTGGAGAACTTTGTCTCCAACAAACTGCAAAGACAAGCATGGATTGCAAAAAATGCAATTAGCAAGTGGTAGATCAATCTATAACACCAAAAGCACCACCATAGGAGCAAAAATTGTTCAATCAAACTATCATATGGTAGACATATGAGAAGATATCATCTAAGGCAACGGAAAATTGCTTACCTCACTTCACTCGCTCAAAAGAGATCTTCTTTCAAAATGACCAAGGATGACCCAAGGATGACCCAAGGAATGCTCAAATTGACAAGCATCTCAGCACTGTGGAAAGAGACATCAGCTTCACATAAATTACATAAAACCAATCATATTGCACAAAACTCAATACGAAGTAAATAAAAAGTTCAACTACATAATCAATAAAAAAAAAAAAAAAATGTTTCCCAACTATGATTTGAGAATGGAAAAGTTTTAACATATAAAGCACCAAAGTGGGAAACGTGGTAGATTAAATTAGGAAAAATACGGAATGTTCATAAAAGTAGTAAAAAATTCCCACGGTGTAGGGTACAAGAAACTAATCAAAAGATTTGCAATTTCACAAAAATTATGTTATTTTATTTTATTTTTTTGTCATGTTCTTTTGGGATAAGTGCATAAAACATAAACCTCTTACCTAATATTGAAGAATTGATAATGAAACTTTGAACCTAAAGCTCAATAGGAAGTATTCATTCAGATAGCCCATTCAATAACGCAAACATCACGAATCATTAATGACTGCATTCTTATCATTTGCCGTCTATGAAACTTACAATTAGCAAAACCAAAACCCATTTTGGCAAATCATTCTACTTTATAAGGAAATACGATGTAAAACAGAGATGTAAAACAGAGATAAGGAAATACGATGTAAAACGTACCTAATCTCTCCAGTAAAAGCACCACCTTTGCGAACCCAACAGTTCTGGGCGGCAACATGGAAATCCGATCGCAATAAGCTTTTCACCAGAGGAAGAAACACAAACGGAGGGCTTACAACAACCTCTGCACAACAAAGAAGGAACCACACCGATCTGAACCACCTCCTAAAGTAGAAACTAATACTGAGAGCCAGAGAAAGCTCAAACAAAACTCACCCACAACATCCTCAGAAGGGACTTCTACCCGGTGGGGACGCCGGACGACGGAGGACGCCTACCGCCAAGAGATCTGACCGGAGAGCAGATCTGTACGGAGAGAGATTTCAGAGAGAGAGAGGGAAGCGCTGGACGACGGACGGCGGACGACGGGTGCGCCGGACGACGGACGACGGGTTCTCCAGAGGACTGGGCAGCGTTGGACGGCGGACGACGGGTTCTCCAGAGGGCGTTGGAATCACCGGACGACGGGGACGGGTGCGCCGGACGACGGACGACGGGTTCTCCAGAGGACTGGGCAGCGTTGGACGGCGGACGACGGGTGCGCCGGACGACGGGTTCTCCAGAGGACTGGGCAGCGTTGGAATCGCCGGACGACGGACGGCGGACGACGGGTGCGCCGGACGACGGGTTCTCCAGAGGACTGGGCAGCGACGGACGGCGGACGACGCACGACGGACGACGGGTTCTCCAGATCTGTACGGAGAGAGATTTCGGAGAGAGAGAGAGGTCTTCGTTCTGAAATCTGAAATTTGAAATTCCCACGTTTTTTGGTCTTCGGTTTTTACTAACAGCAGGACGAAAAGAGAAAAAAAAATAATATTTTATTACTGCCACGTTGGCATGTTGTGGAGAAGTTGTAAACCAGATGTGTATAGATCATTACTCAATTCGTAGCTGGATGATTGAATTTCGTGATGAAAATTGCTAGCTGGCAAATTTTTTAAATGTTAATTAAATGTGTTCTTTTGAATGAAAGACCTTGATTAAAGAAATGGATAAGATTTGTTGAGAGATTTGAATGTCTGTCTAAATTATTGACAGGTATGATATGTTGTCACTTCAAGATATAATTTATAATAATTTTTGTTCGTCACGTTGTAATTTTTATTTTTATTCTTTTTTTTAAAAAATAAAATAAAATTCTATAGTTAGGAAATAGACAATGTTGTCAATAATTGTGTTTTTGAAATGGTAAAAAATTATATCTCAATCATTAATGGCTACTTCAGAAATTGCTAGCCAACTGGCAGCATCTCCAAACCACTCTGTCATCTCAAAGGGCTAGTTTGTAAATGTCATAATAAATTTACTTTTATTTTTTTGTAAGATTTATGGTACCGTCGCTCCATATTTTCACCTCTCAAAAAAAAAATGTCAATTTCTTTTAAAAATTATTATCAAATATTTTTTTTTTTCACTTTCCTTTAAAAAAAAAAATCAAATCTCATTTCATATCTATATTATATCAATCATTTCTTATTTTTATTCAAATAAAAAACTCACAACAAAACTCTTTTACCAAACAAACATTGTATTTCTTGAAATTCCAGCATCCCCTTTTCTAAAGATTTAAGCGGTTCATTCAAAATGAATGCATCAATCTAATATCTTGCCATATAATTCTTTAAACAAAAAAGTACAAAAAAAAAAGTGAATTAATTAAATTAGTAGTAGGATCACACATGAGTTCAAGTGTTCAGCCATGCTAAAAGCACTCTCAGCTGGTTTTCTATGATCTTTTTTATAATTTTTTTCTAAATTTTATAGAATTGATCCCTATCCAATTATGACCGAAATTTTCTACGAATCGGTTTGTAGGAAATTTCATATAACTCACATATAAGATTTACATGTGTCCCTTGACATGTGAAAAACACATGTTGTTTTAATGCATGTGAGAAGTACATGCTTTTTTAATAGCATTAATAAAATAAACATGTGATTCTCATATGTTTAATGGACACATGTCAATCTTATATGTGGGTTGTATGAAATTTCCTACAAATTGATTTGTAAGAAATTTATGTCCATCCAAATATACTTTACAATAACTTCCTGTTAGAAATAAAATTGTCATGCACAACGGAATAGAACAATACCTTATCTGCAGTGCGATCAAATATTGTTCCATGTGACTCTCTAATAAACCTCTTCTTCTTGGCGGTGGAATATACTACCAAAAAGTAATGGAAAAATCCACAGTCTAGAAGCACAGGAAAAATTGAGAGTTGTCTTTTTCTCAATTTCTTATCTCAACCCATTTAATAGGATACTCTCACCCTATTGATGGCTAGAGAGCAGTTTGGAGCAGTTACTCCCTAGAAAAAATAACTGAAAAGAATAACACATGTTAGATATAACTGACAAACATCTAGCTTGAATACTGATTAGGGGCGTGCCCATGTGGATGCCCATTTATATATATTCAACATCTCCCACTCACACACAATGGGCACGACCCAGTTATGTATCTCTCAAAGTATTTTTCATTATTCATACTTGCAAATAAACCGTGCAACCACCGAGAATACTTGCATAAAAGGGTTGGAACACTATACCAAATCTTTACGAAAAAATACCATCATAGCAACATCCCGAAACGAGAAAAAAATATCTAATTATGCCCTAGACTCATCCGAATACATTCGATCAAACACCTCTAATCCTCTAAAGTTCAAAAAACTCAAAGCAATGTTTGACCTACCCATAATTACTGTAATGCACTCACAATTATGTTGCAATCACTACATTGCACCTTAATCTGTCGACAGTGAATACACTTAGTGATGTATTACCCAATAGTCTTTCTTTTGCCCTCATGTCACTCAACTTTGATCCAATCGCTTTCCCAACTATGTCCCTTTAGACTGCATCAATCATAGTCATAGACAACATACTAGAGTAGCAGACATCAAGACCTCCGTCTAATGACATAGTCAAAAGGTCAACAAGGGTATAATATAGAGTCATAAAATGACTCATGGACTCACACAGTGAGGAAGTAAGGATCGATTTGCTCACCTCCACAGTTGGTCGGATAAGCACATGTAGTATAAGATACATGCTACAATGAAGTTCTCTTTCCAAAAAAAAAAAGAGAGAACGTATGTCTAAACTCAATACATTGTGCAGATCTTAGTCTAGTCACTACCTAAGCGCCTAACTTGAGTCCTCAATTTACTCACCATCTCAGGCGCCAAATTAAGGTCTTGCATCAAGCTAATCAAAGGCTACATGGATTGTGGACTATCCATGAACAGTCTAAACAATACCATAGACCTCATCTTAGCTTCTACTAAGGCAACATATATCAAGGGACACAACATCCCATCTTTGCTCGCTACTTAAGCGCCAAAGTCGATCCCTTGT
Source organism: Alnus rubra (assembly GCA_028654335.1). Taxonomy (NCBI): domain Eukaryota; kingdom Viridiplantae; phylum Streptophyta; class Magnoliopsida; order Fagales; family Betulaceae; genus Alnus; species Alnus rubra. The sequence continues at coordinate 523,369 of JAJPGS010001499.1, read as the reverse complement.
GTGAGTGAGCCGATCTTGGCCTGTCGACATACTTTTCATACCATAGAACCAATCATATGGTAAGTGTGTGTATTAATCAATATGCCATATGATAAACCCAAACAAGAAATAAAGAATAACATCATATGCAATAATAAATAAATATCTTAAAAGAGTACATTAATAGTCAACTGAATAACAAACAATTACATTCTACGCAGTCCTAAACTCCTAACATGAGCCTGAAAAACATCTCTAGCTATAGGCTATGTCAGGGGATTTGCAATCTTGTGACTCATAGAAATGTGTTTCAGGACCACCTCCTTTTGCACAACCATGTCTCTAATGTAGTGATACCGTATGTAAATGTGTTTGGTTCTCCATGATAGTTGGGGTCCTTAGCATAGGCAAGAGCTGCCGTACTATCACAATGAATCGTCACAAGATCCAGAGCATCCACGATAATCTCAAGATGCTGAAGGAATCTCTTTAACCAAATAGCTTCCTGAACAGCTGCTGAACAAGCTACATACTTTTCCTTCATGGTTTATAAAGCTACATAGGATTGTATCTTCTTATTCCATGTAATGGTGCCATTATTAAGCAAAAACGCATATCCAAATGTCAATTTGCGCTCATCTATGTTACCGCCCCAATCAACATCACTATACCCAACAAGTCACAAATCTAAACCTTGATAGCACAGTATATAGTCCACCGTTCCTTTGAGGTATCTCAACATCCTCTTGATTGTTTTCCAATGGGCCAATCCAGGGTTAGATTGGAATCTGCTAACTAACAATAAGTTGAGAAATTAAATATAGAAATTACAAGGAAATACTTGCAGAAGTTACAGTAGCCAACAAATATGGTAGACGACTTAGCTAGTTGTCTGTAGCTGCGCCGCTAAAGAAAAAACAAAAAGACAAGGTTAAAGTAAAATCCCATAAAACCAACCCACACAATTTTCAAAATACTTACAGAAATTTGCAAATCTTTCTCAGCAACCAAATCTATACAAATCTGAATTGACCTCTAGGAGAGTAGTGCTCAACATCAAAGTAGAGATACTGAGAGGGACCTTTCACAGTCGGCGTAGTGCTCAACGTCGACGACCCAGTCATCCTCGTGGAAGCCGGAGATGAAAGTCAAGTCTGAAGAAGAAGGGTACCCAAGTTATCCGGTTGCGGTTATTTTTGGTTATACAGTTAGCAGTTGTTGACGGTTATTAGCAGTTAATAACTGCCCCGCTTATACATCCCTAGTTGTAGCCATTGTGTGTGGATAGATTAACTAGAGGTAACACTTTCCAGTTGTAAGGTTTAGGTCCCCAAAATAAAAAAGGGATAAATGTAAAATCAGTTCAAATGGTTAAATCGATTTGCAATTCAATTAGATCCATAGGGTATAAAAGTTGGCTGACTGCTCCTTGTAGTAAGAAAAAAAGAAAAAGAAAAAAAAGCATAATAGGCCCTTCCACAAAACTTCCATCCAAAATTTTGATGAAATTTTTTAAATGCTACGTCAACACCAATCATTTTATAACAAATGCATGGCCATTGGGATTTTTCGGCCACCCCTTTTGGTTGACTTGGGGTGGACGAACCATCCCAGTCTCAATGGCCTTAGGAGTAGTTCGACCACCCCAGAATGATGAAATGGGCCCCGGGGCTGCCTAAACAATCCCTAATGGCCATTGAATGGCCGCCATGGGGTTTTCGGGCCACTCCCCACTTGGCCGAAGGGAGTGGCTCGACCACCCGCTCAAGTTTTATATATATATATATATGTATGTATTTTTAATAATTTTTTTATTTATATTTTGTAGGTATATATGTTATAATTTTTTTTTTTATATTTTTTATTGTGTATGACACGTTTCATAATATGATTGATGCTAACATGACGTTTCATAATATTTTTTTTTTTTGGTGATTACCAAATATTTTAGTAACCTTATAGCTTGCTTACACTAATAACCCTGCGGCGTAATGAAACATCTTTTTCTTTTGAAGGTAAAGTCTCAGGAATAGGCCGGTCGACACATTTTTCAGGAAATATATATAATGAATTAAGAAGTATTATCCTTTGTCAAAGTATCCAAAGAAAGCTAGCAAATTAAAAAAATATAAAAGCATAAAAACATGCAATGCATTAGCAACATGAGCCAACTGAAAATTCTTCAGTCATCCGTCCAAAAAAAAAAAGAAAAGAAAAAAATCTCCAAAAGTGATTGGTATATCACAATATATGTAGGGGTTAGAACCAACGCTTCTTTTTCCTATCGAAGACACCTGGTCCGTAAGTTGAAATGGACATGTCCACAAGAAGTGGGAACTGCATCCATACGAACAGGGTGACAGGAACACTAGCCAAACAAATGGCAGGAATGACAAGCCATGTATCCCCACGCAACATAATTAAAAGAGCAGCAGAAAAGGCTATCATCATGGTTGCAATGGAGAAGAAGAGAGTGGAAAGGCCTATTATCATCTTTGTTGGCAGGGATTTAAGGAAATCGTCTTCCGCGTAACGTGACGTGAGGACTCCCAAAAACATCAACACTGAAGTTGACGAAGAAAAGAGTGATAGGGAATCGGATATTATGAAGAGCATAAACACCTTTTTCTTTAAGAACATTGGGAGGCCTGTTTGGTCGTTACCGCCTGGAACGGTAATGGCTGCAGCAAACATAATGGTAAGAATGAGAGCGCCTACCACTGTACAAGAAGTTGCGGTGTCCTTCATCCATTGCTCTCCCTCTTTCATCAGGTCCTTGTGGTTCTTCGTAAACAATTCTGGTGGGCATATACCATCATCGTTAAAAGCTTCTTTAGTATTGGGATGGACAATGCTCTCCACCTCCTGCATTTGTTAAAATATATTTATAGAGAAATGCTACCATTAATATATAAATAAAATTACATGATCACATTCAACAACAATATCATAAACAGTGAATATTTATCCTTGTATGGAGAAAAATTGAATATTAATGTTAGTCTATCCAAATTCGTGAAGAAATTCCACAATAAATTAAAGTGTAGGCCAAATATTTGGTGTAGGTAGTTTATTTATAGTGTTTTAATAAGATAAAGGTTTTATTCCTCTATGGGGGAATAAATAAGCGACTATTTTAATTGACGGTCTTTGGCCTAACCTATAAATAAACACTTTTTGTATTCCATCAATATGTGTATTCATCCCACATATTTCAATTGAATATTCTATGTGTTGGGTCTCACCTATTAAAAGAGAAGGTGAAAGTTTGAGTCCACACGTAAAGAGAATTGTTAAAGTATTGATTAAATTATTAAATTTATTGACCGGACAAGCGGTCAAACAACATGTATCTTGGCCTCTTTCCAAACCAAATTGTTCTCTAGCTCCTAACTTTTTCTCGCGATCTTCAGCCTAGAATCTCTAGAGTTTGCAAAATATAGATAGTAGTGAAAATGTATGAAAGAAATATAAAGTGAGGGAGGTACCTTATACCATTGTAGTTCACTTTGCATTTGCAAAGCTGCACCGGCGACGCGATTAGCCAGAGTCGAAGGTGCCGGCATCCCGGCCATATGCAATATGTTATTTTTTTGGTTATCATGCTTATACGTTAGAACATTCTTCACATCAAGCCCATATATAAGGCTAAATATTTTAGGTTGACGATGTAAGACAGCAGCCGAAAATATAGTCGAAACACGTTCGCCGTCATAGCTCCAAACAAGTTCTGGACTTTCTTTGACTATTTCGAAAACAAATTCAAAAATCCCCTTCTTTATAGCATAGAAGATGGCATCATAAACGTTAACGGAACCTTTCTTCCTTTGTTCAGTATTTGAAATTGCTACCTCCTTGCACATGATACGTAGAAGTTCATCGGCTTGGACATGGATCGACTTCATTTCATATAAATCCTTGATTCCTTTGTCAATAATCAAAGCAATATTGCCAATTTAACTAGATGAAACTATAAATATATAAAATAAAATAAAATAAAAAAATTCAGAAAATTAATAGATATATTACCAAATAGGTTAAGGAGACTTAGAATTAGTTGGCGCAGAAGAGATAGCACTGCAAAATAAAAATGAAATTTGCTCAGTCATGCACATTAGAAAATCACTATTTACACAAAATGGACAATATATTTATTATTCAAAATAAAACCGACCTATGTGTAAGTGTTCAAAATTATATTTAAATATGAGTTTATGGATTGGATGTGGTAGATAATATCTAATTAATTAACCACAATTTTTTCATGCAAATGAAGCATAGGAAGATTTTAAATCTATCACATAGTTGACAAAATGGTGGTTAATGAAAATTATTCAGAAGTGTAATATAAACAAAGCATTATGTATATACTACATTTAACTTTATGCAAATCCAATGTATATATGTGGAAAATACATTTACCCCCTTCGAACTGAGACTTCATTAACACTTACCTCCAAACTACCATTTACAATACTCGACCCTACCTATTACCATTTTCTTGTAATTGGCACCAGCCGCTAGCGTATGATTAAAATGCTAGCGTATGATTAAAATAGTGCTACACATGACTGACATGTGTAAATTCTTATTTTGAAATACCCAAAACATGTGTATCTCATATACTTAAGGGATATATGACACTTTTAGAAATTGAGTTGGAGGAAATTCTTCCAACCCAGTTTCGAAGAAATTTTTATCCAAAATTTAATTGAACAATGATTTCTTTAATGTAATTAATTGCCAACAATATTTGTTTTTATGAATTTTTGTTTTAGTATTTTAACAAATGATAAGTATACGGATAATATCATTACATGAATTGAGATTCCTTACAATTCTAGAGAATTATCGTGCAATTATTTAAATTCAGGTCGTTCATTATTTTGAACAACCTTAATAAATTATAGAATCAAGATATAATTTAAAATGATACAAATTCCAGGTAGAACAATCACACTTAAATACCGGCTTGCAAGGAAATTGTGCTTAGCTAAGAGCTTATATATACATGATTAAGATTGCCCTCAAGCCATGCAGGACACTTAGGATGATAAGATACTACTACGCTTCCGTTTCCAATTTGTGCGGCCCCACTCTATGCCATATGTCACCCCTCCATGACTTAAACTCGTGATGTGGTGTCTGGCTTTGGTACCAAATGATACAAACCTCAAGTGTAACTCACCCTTGGAAATAGACTTGCAAAGGGAGAGTGCCCAATAGCTTTTATACACATGGTTAACATTACATTTAAGGTATATGGGACACTTATGATCATAATATAAATGATACAAACCTCATTTATAACTCACCCTTAAAAACTGATTGGCAAGGGTGTTGGGAATAATCCTACTCCAAGTCAAATTGGGGTAGTAGTCCCAATTCGAATCCAATACAGACTCTTTAAAGAATCTGGTCAACAGTCCGACTTCCAGTTGAATGGGGATAGGACTTCCAAACCAAATCAAACTCCAAGCACTCCTAGGTTAAGTGAAGTAGAAAATCGAATTCAGGTTTGAATCCCACCTTTTTGCCTATAAATAGACCCATACCCTAGGCATAAAATATAGATTGAATATTTTATACATAGAGCATACTTTTCCACCAGAGATTGATTTAGGCATTAGAGTGAGATCCCCGGAAGGGTCTCTTGATTTTGGTTGCTTAGTAGTGTTCTTGGGAACGTGAAAAACATTGAAGAACGTGCCGTTCACACCATACCAGAAATTGTTATAACAGTTTGGCACCGTCTGTGGGAATTTATTATTCTTTTCTCATAATTTTTTTTTAAAATAAAAAATAAAAAAAACATATATCTGTTATGGTAGTGAGCACACGTTCAGGCGGCTGAGTTAACTGGCCGAGAAGAAAGCAGTCGAAGCCAGTCATTCAGCTTGATCCGCCCCCAGATCGAAGATCAGAACAATCCATTGCCTCCACTATTCCTTCCCCCGGGAGGTGGAGATCAGGATCGTGTAGTAATGTTGGAAGCCCTAACATGGCAGAATGCAAGGTTGCTGCTCAGAATTCTGGGACAATGCCATCTTGAGGTAAACCGGCATGAGCATGAAGAAGAAGAGCGCAACAACCATGCCAACGGCCACTATTGCCAAGAAGACAAATTTCAGGGAGGATAATCATCAGGAACAAAGGAATGGAAGGGCCAATCATCATGAGAAATGATGAGAAGATGCAGGAGATCTGAGTAGAATTATTGCTGAGTTGGAGAGAAGATGCACGCATATGGAGATGGAAAGGAAGGAGCAACTCCGTAGTAGTGGACAATCTCTTGTTGGGTACGGGCTCATCCTTAACTAGATGGGTAGCAAACTACCGGCTACCCAAGAAGTTCAAGGTCCCTCAGATCCTGGGTTATGCTGGAGACAGAGTTCCTCTTGATCACTTGGAGAATTTCCGAGCTCATTTAGATATTCATGGGACACCTGATGAAGTAGCGTGCCGAGCCTTCCCTCTTACTCTCTTTGGGAATGCCCGAAACTGGTTCAAGAAGCTGCCTCGAATTCTGTTGATAAGTTCAAGGAGTTGTGCAAGATATTCTTTACGAAGTTTCTAGCTTTGCGGACATAGAAGAAGCCCTTGGGATACTTGTTAACATTGCATCACCGCAGTAATGAAACTCTTAAGGTGTTTATGGTCTGGTTCAACCGAGAAAAGTTGGGGAAGAGCAGAGGTCGACAAAGAAGTTCAAGGTCTATGACTTTACGCCTGTCAACACCGGGATATCAGAAGTCCTCATGGTGATCAAAAGAGATCTGGAGTTTCACCGACTACCGAAGATACCAGGTAATTCTCCTTACAAGAATGAAGGCAAATATTGTGATTTCTTTGAACAAGCAGGTCATTACACCAAGGGGTGCATAGCCCTAAGGTTGCTAATCTAGAAGCTCATCAAGAATCGCAAGCTGGTTTGGTTTTTAGGAGAGCAAATGAATCAGCTAGGAAACGATAGGGATAACAGGCCCCAGAATTGTCGAGACCATCAGCCTCAAGATTACTATAATGTCCAAGATATGAATTTAGGGTTTAAAACGTAAATTAAATAATTAAGTGAATAATTAGGTAAAATGAGGAAAAAGAACACTTCGAAAACGTTTAAAGTTGGTTTTCTGGGTTTGGTGTCCGACCGAACCATTTTTGTGTCCGGACAGGTAAGTCAGTAGAGTCTTGTTTGCTGTTGTGTCCTGACGGGTTAGACAGAAGGTTCAGATTTCAGCTCGTGTCCGGACGGCCTTGGCAGATAGTTACTTTTTTTAGCGCGTGTCCGGATAGGCCTATGTAGAAATTGGCTAAGCGAGTTTTTCAGCTCATTTTCTCATCTCTTCTCACAATTTTTAGAAAAAACCTTTATTCTCTCTCCTAAGGTTTGACTATAAACCCTAGATTTCGGTAGATTGAAGCTTCCAAACTCAAATCCGACAACGGAAATGTGATCCTTGTTGCAAGATCTACATTTTCAACGATAGTTTTGAGGTAAATCCGAAAATCCTAACTTTTCTTAAATTTGTGTAGATTTTTGAGAGTTTGAGCTTGATCTCTCAATTTCCTTTAGGTATTGTATATTTTGAAATGTTCTAAGCCATCTTCAAGCATTGGGTTTCATTTTGGTGAGAAATCAAGGTAAGACCCCAAACCATAGTTTTTGTCTAAGTGTTTTGAATTGGTAAATTGTGTGTCTAACCCTAAGATAATGTTATTGGTTAGTGTTATTAGTTAATGGGTTGTCAATTGGAGCCTTTGAAATTTTATAGGTTTTCCATGAGTTATGTTCTTGAGCAAATCAAGAATCTAAGTAGGATTTAGAGTTAGAAAATATTGTGGATTAGTTTTAATGTGTCATGCAATGTGTAATGCAACGGTGCATTGCAAGGCTTTCATTGAGAATCTTCTTTAAGCCAATTACCAAGCAGCCAAGTGAGTATTCAACTCACTGAAAAAAAAATATTACGTTTCATGAAGTTTTATGATCTATAAAATGTAATGTTAATCCAAAACCCGAGCCAATGGTAATTTATGATGATATATGTATGTGGATGTTTTCAATACCTTCAATTATATTGAGACGATGCTTTGACGATTTATGAGCTTTATGTTATGATTATGGAAATGTGATTTGAGTTACGTTTTTAAGAGATTTCAATGAGATAATATTTCATGTTACATTGAGGGTGATGTGAAAAGTATGAAATGTTTAGAATTGCATGTGTGAAAGCATAAACACATATGATGTAAGTCACTAAAGCACAAGCATGTACATGGAACAAAACACTGAACTAAAGACCCTTGGGATGCATACCCCTAGGCACCATGAAATGAAATAACGTTGGTCTGCATACCCTCGACACCAGAATGAGATGAAAACAGATGATGAGCATGCATAACACGATGATGATGTGTGACATATTTTACAATGACTTTCATGACTAGATGTATCAATATGCCTATGAATTTGAATGGAACGGAACATATGTATACAATTACAAATAGATTGCATAGAATGTTTTATATGAAATTTTATGCTAGACGTATCAATATGCCTATGAGTTTGAATAGAACAGAACATATATAAGTTACGGCTATAGTGCATATGATGTTTTATAAGGAACTATGCTTAATTGTGCTTAGATATGGGTATTTCCTAAAGCTTTGGAAATGCTCATATCTCTGCATAGCTGGGTTATAATACCACTCACTTTCTACTTAAATGTACCTGTATGCTTGTATTTTTCGAAGGCTTGGAAAACTTGTATACAAGTATGGCTTAGCCACTTGATATATGTATAATGTGTGTGTAATAAAGTTTCTCTTGGTACAAAGCGCATGTGTTTTCCATATTAGCTACGAAATATTTTAAAAGAAAGATTCTCACAAATAGTAGCTATTATAGTAGACGTAAGGTTGAAAAGAAAAGAGTTGGTTTATTGTGAAAACTTAGTGAGTTTTATACTGCTGAGTTTGTGGACTCATAATTCTACCTATGCGGACATGGCTACCACCATGACTCGTGTCGATGTTGACGCTTTGGCTGCAGGTGTAATGCTAGCATAAAAGAATTGCGAATATAAATAATTAATGACAATGTAATAATTAAATTTAAGTATTATTTATTATGGTAATATTTGGATTAATTATTTTAATCAAGAAAAGTGTTAGTTAATTAGTTTAAGGTTAGTGGCTAGTAGTTAGAGCTAGTAATAGATAATATTTTGAAGTGATTTAGAAAATAATTCTAGAAGTTTAAATTAAAAAAAAACATAAGAAAATAAACATTTGATTTGGTCAACAAAAGAGTCTATGAGAAAAAGAAAAGAAAATGGTGTAGAAAACATTTTGGAGACAAGGCTAAGGCTTAGCTTTGTAGACATAAGAGTTTGAAAGAAAAGAAGAAGAAGAGAGGTTCCCATGGGTTTCTATTGAAAATGGAGGTCTTGACTTTGTAGCTCTTTCCATTGAAGAAAAGTGACATATTTTGATAAATAAATAAAAAATAAAAATCATTTATAGGTAGGAGACTTTCGTAGCATTCATAACTACATCCAATAGGCTCTATTATATGTCTACTTTCAAAGCTATCTTTTAGCTTTAATGTGTAGCTTTCAAAGCTACATAAACTTTTACTTTATGTATAAAAAAAATTAAAAATGTTAGGAGGAAAGCTTTAACAAAGAAGACGGGCGTGCCTTGCATTTATTACAGAGAAACTTTCTGTCAGTAGAAAAAATGAAAGATAAAGCACGCGCCTCTCTTCATTTAATTTATCTTCACGTTTTGTCTATAAAATGTACCTCCTTCGTCAATGTTCAGATAAAATCAAAATACGCATGCCACCTTCAAACAAGATGGGAAATAAAAGGTAGGCTACATTAAATGCTTGGCAACCAAATGAACCAAAGAAGACCAGTCGTGAAAGAAGCAAATCCCAACCAAAATCCTTTAGACAATGTGAGAAATAAAAGGTAGGCTACATTAAATGCTTGGAAAATGAACCAAAGAAGACCAATCATGAGTGAAGCAAATCCCAACAAAATCATTCAATAGTTTCTAAGCCTTTGGCTATAAGAGTACACCGATGCATCTTCCTGTATTGGCTATTATTTGTTTAGTTTCTGAGTGTTCTTTTTGAAGACATAAAACAAAAGTATTTTTTTTTTTTCGTCCAAATAAAGGAAAGTAAGAGAAATGAATGGGAAGGTGTAGTTATTCTTTCAGCAAAGGAGAGTACGTAGTAAATATACAAGGGATCATTTCAGGAGATTAAGCCAAAGTGGTGAAGATAAAACTTACTGACCCTACACTTGATGCATAAATTGTACAATATTTTTAGTGTGATTATGAGCCTGTATGTAACGACCCAGGGAAAAGTGATAGTCACATCTGCGCTATCACCTGAAAAAGACTAGTTAATTTGGAGCTTTCTTATAATCCCTTATAAAGCTCAGTTTCACCTTGTAACTAGGCAATGTGAGATTTAACACTCATGAGTATCTTTATAAACCACTCACTCTATGTGAGATATTTATCTATTCTCAATATGGGACCGGGACATTACACTGTATATTTTAGAATATGATTATGATAAATTATGTTGATATGATATATTTCATGTGTTTAAAGAAAATGAATTTTTAAAGGAAAATGAGTTTCAAAGGAAAATGAGATATGATTATATGTGATATGTGAAAAGTTTGTAAAAGATAGGAACTCAGCGGTTAAGTGAGGTTATACACTTAGCACCTCGAAGCTATAAAGGGATAAATTGGTAGCAACCCAGCGGTTAAGTAGAGGTATACACTTAGCAAAACCAAGCGGTTAAGTGGTGTTATACACTTAGCACATCGAAGCTATAAGAGAGATAAATTGGTAGCAACCCAGCGGTTAAGTGTTGGGGGGGGGGTATTAGCAAACTCCAGAGGCCAAGTGAGAGTGTACACTTAACATATGGAAAGATGAAATGAAAAATGAATATTTAAATGTGTGACATGTGATAAATGAACTTGTTAATGCATTTATTATGTGAATCAAGCATGTGGTATGATATATATTGTTTTACGTTTTTATTTATCGTTTCTCATTAACTTGATATAAATTGTTTTAATATTCCATGGTATGAGATAAGGGTTTGATAGGTATTAAATGCAAAGAAAAATATTTTAGGTGTTTATTAAGTATGTATTAACAAAACTTTAGGCTTGATTTACAAAACAGTTATGAAATTTTAGGAAGTAAACACTTTTGTGAAATTCTTACAAAGATTACCATTTAGTAAATTAAATATAGAGATTTTCAAAGGAAAAAGAGGGGTTCACATCACACATGTATGGTCAGAATATTTTATACTTACTTAGTGGTGGACTCACACATTTCCCCTGTAAAATTTTGGTAATTTTACATATACGACTGAGGAGAATATAAATGATGACCCTTATACTTGTCTAGAATTTTGTTCATGAGGCTTGCGAGAGGCCTCTCACTTTTTGAGGGACTTTCTCATGTTGAGTCAATACTTAAAATTATGTGTGTAAATGTTGTTGTGGCATCTTTGATTTTATCTCAAGACAATAGTAGTTTCATGTTGTTGTAATAATATTATGTTCTATTTATAAAATGTTCTTTCAAATAGAAGCTCTGGTATCATATGATGAAGAGTGAGATGTGATCCCTTTTAAAAAGAAAAAAAAAATTATACATGTTTTCTTCCGCTGCTAGTGTATGTAATGGTAGTAGCGCCATGTGGAATTATGATAATCTGCTTTGTGACTTATATAAAAGTCGGGGCGTTACAGCAAGTACCGCTGATGTCGATGAGGACCCAGTGACTTTTTATTTGGGGTATTACGATTGAAGCATTTCGCGACGGTTGTATTTGTCAGACTTTGGATAGTCCACCTTTAGTATAGACTTGTTATATATGGCTTGTGTCGCATGTAACACCTCTTTTGCATAGCCGTTCTTTGATGTAAATAATATTTTGATTAAGCCTTAAATAGATAGACAGATGTATGGCTCTGATGTTGTAATTAAACTTTTTAGATGATGAATTTAGTTTTTATTGCATTGTGTTTATCTCTGATATATTATGCATATATTATGAGATGTATTAGGTTGATGTTGGCTTAATGACTAATTGTCACGTCACTGTGCTGATTCCGTTTTGTATATATATATATATAAAAAAAAAAGGGATCATCACAATTACAATCCGCGAGATCATCCTCAACAAAATGATAGTGATCGGGAGAATGATCCCCAGGAGGAAATAAAGAGAAGAGAGGACCGAAGAAGCAGGAGTCCGCGACGTAGAGAACCAAGTTACCAGGAGGTTATAGCCGAGATACGTTAATAACGGCCATCGAAAGTCACGAGCGAGGCACTTATTTCTTTTTCGCATCTATGTTTTCTATGAACTATGTTATTATTTTTTAGTAATTCAGACTTATTATAATAAATATAAAAAATTCCTCATATTTTGGGAGTATGAATATTTTGAATAAAAGAATAAAGCTGACTTAAACATCGGAGTGTTCTCGGTCTAGAGACAGGAAACCCGTTGATGTCGCTTCTTTTAGAGGAAAGAGGCAGGTAGAAAATCCAAGAAAAAATAAGGTAAATCCATGGAGACAATACTACAGAGAAAACAAGGATGAGAGAAAACTCTAAGGCAAATTCAGGGAGACAACCCTACAGTGAAAACAAAGTAGAAAGACAACCCTAAGGCAAATCCAAGGAGATAACCCTGTAGAGAAAACAAGGCATGGAGACAATCCTATCAAAAACAAGGAAGTGAGACAACCTTATTAAAAACAATGAGATATGGAGACAACCATGCAAAGAAAACAAGGCAGGGAGACAAGCCTGTTAAAGACAAGGAAAAGAGACAACCCTATCAAAATCAAGGAAGGGAGACAACCCTCAGTTTTCAGGTTACAGATTTACAGGTACAAGAGAGCTACCTCGGAGCCAAAGAGACAGAGATAAAACCCTCGATTTTCAAGTTTAACCTAGGCTATGGGAGGTACATATATTATGTTGTGCATTAACAAGTTTGATTGCAGAAATCACAAAGGCATCACACAATTCCAGAAGATCTTATAGGAAAAAGCTCTTTAATTCATTACCGGGAGAAGATTACAGATTTCACTAAGGAGTACCACCCTCGGCAACTTCAGACTGAGACCTTCGAAAGTAGGAAGCTAAAGATTGTTCAAGCCTCGGAACAAGCCAAGGCTCAAATTTTTCGAAACATAAAATTCACATTATCCAAGCATGTCTCGGATAAAGGAATTGGGGGGTAACTGTTAGGAATAATCCTAATCCAAGTCGAATTGGGGTAGTAGTTTCAATCCGGGTCCAATAAGGACTCCTTAAAGAATCTGATCAACAGTCCAACTCCCAGTTAAATAGAGATAGGACTCACAAACCAAATCAAATTCCAAGTACTCCTAGGTTAAATGGGAACAGAAAACCTAATTCAGGTTTGAATCCACATATTTGCCTATAAATAGGCTCATACCCCTGATATGAAATATTGACTGAATATTTTATGCATAGAGCATGCTTTTCTCTTAGAGACTGACTTAGATATTAGAGTGAGATCCCCATAAAGGTCTCTTAATTTTGGTTGTTTTGCAGTGTTCTTGGAAACGTGAATAACATCGAAGAACGTGCCATTCACACCGTACCGAAAACTGTTCTAACAAAGGGGGGGGTGTGCTTAAGAGTTTATATATACGGTTAAAATTGCACTTAACATATGTAGGACACTTATATAGGATCGTAATATACCACCACGCTTCTAAATTCGTCGTTCACGACGGTCGACTCTATCTCATAGGTTGCCCCCTTCTTCGAACCCGTGACGTAAAACCTGACTATATTACCAAATGATACAAACCTTTGGTAATTAAAACTCATCCTTGAAAAACGGCTTGCAAAGAGAGAGTGTTCAAAATCTTTTATATATATATATATGATTAAGATTGCATGTAACTGATATGAGACACTTAAGATCGTAACATTGTCTCATATTCTTTTTAAAGTACAAAGATATTTTTTTAGCTCTTTCTATGATCACGACGTGTGTTCTAATTGTTTATTATCTGCCTTCAAAAAGTTTCCACATTATTACACAGTATAAATATTTTTAAAAGTCCTTTACTAGAGAAATTTTTGGATCAAAATGGGAATATTACACGAACTTTAAATGTGAGATTTGTAACTGTCCTACAATTGTAGGAAACTTCCAGATTTTGAAGTACCTATTTCCCTAATTTTGATTTTCCTTCTTGTTAATTTTTATTCTTATTTTTGAAGTACCTTCTTGCATGTTAAATTGCATGTGTCATGTTTGATTGTTTAGGTTAAGGAAATATTGTGCAGATAGAGGATCAAAGTACTTTCTGCATTTATATCGTCAACACAGAAAGAAAAATAGTTATTAGATTACTGTTTACTCTGATGAAAGCTGGAATTATCATGGTTTTAATTATCATTTACAGTAACTATGACAGGAGAAAAAAACGTGAAGTTGTGCAAAATATATATGATTCTTATAATTGGTACAAGCCAAACCGTAATGAATTAAAGAAAGTTTAAGCAACAACATACCTGATCCGATCATTCTCACTATACCTCTTTGGCGTTTAGTTTCCACGTTCTGATTAATGTTCAAACGAATTTCCTTGATGGCACGTGCGTGTTGAATGTGCATACCTTATTTCAACCAAAAAGGCCAATGAATCTCAATTGTAAGAAGTCGGGTATTACAGTTCATATGTGTTCTCACATAAGCAATATTTTAACTTCTTTATAGCAACACAAAAGATCAAATAAATAAATTTGGCTTTGTCCTGAAGTATATAATCATTTCAGCAGTCTACAGGTATCACAATTAGTACCAGATATTCAATTCAATTCAATTCAATTCAATTCCCCTTATACAATTTTAATTTTTATCGGGAACAAAATGAAAAATCAGTCATTAGGATCTTTGATGTTTTGGCAAGTAGATCCATGGGTTTCAAAAAGTAACTTTGCACTCCTTATGGTAATCATATTTAAGTGGAAAATATTTCCCTACACTGAAATTCCATTAGAAATTGAATTGGAAACTATCAATGTGCTGCATCATCATCATTTGTGGTTCGGTCAACTCCTTTGACCAAATTTAAGGGTGGCCAAACCATCGTAGCTGACCGACCTCGAGCTGGGTGAACCATTCCATTTGGTAGACCTAAGTAGTCAAACTATTCCAAGGCTATTGCAGTGGTTCAGTCGCTCCCTTTAGCCAATGTGCTATTCCTAGTTTTCATTTTTGTTTAATCTTTTTTCCTTTTCTTTTTATATATATATATTTTATCATAAGAGACACGTGCCTTTTTTCTACTGGTTATGATGCGGCTCATTGACAGTTTGGTCAAATTTCAAACAGAAATACCATAAAGGAAGTTATTTATTACTTATAATTACCATAGGGTGTGCAAATTACAAAGTCATTTCTAAAAACTTATGCAGCTATTTGTCAAAAAGTACTTTCATTAAAGAAAAGCGAAGAGAAAAGAGATTGGCACTAACCGGAGTAGATCCATCGTTTCCAAAACACGAGCCGATTTCCACTCGGGAATGCAAAAGGCACAGAAGCCAATGCGTACAAAGGGCTGCGATCGTCTTTGTCCATAGCAAGAGCCAAACGTGGACAACGCTCGATTAAATCCAAAGCAATATCTGTTGTGTTGTACCAGAAGTCCCACCAAAAACAATGATCAACATGCAGGGGAACACAGACATAAAAAAAATCATTTCTTGACGGATAAGTAGACGAAGAGTTCTTACCTAAAGTTCCGGTATATATAGCCTGGCAAGAAAGTGTAGCGCCGTCTATGCCTTTTTCTGGCCTGAGATCTTCCACCGGAGTAAGAGAATAGAGATGGCGAGCCAACTTTATATGGCCATAATAAATAGCCATAACAACTGGAAGATCATCTGCCGAATTTTTAATGCTGGCCAAGTTCACGTTCTTTCTAAGCATGCACACTGCCATTCGGTAGTTTCCCTTATAAATTGTATCAGCAAGAGCTGTGTCGCCATAACCATTTTTTACTGTCAATTCTTCTTCCGACATTTGAACGACTAACTTCTCCACAATATTTTCATGCCCAACACTAACAGCAACGTGAAGAGCCGTTTGGCCCAAATTTGTGATTTTCACACCCGCTGCACCCGGATGGCGCTCGAGAAATACCTTGTTAGAATATAAAATAAAATATTAAATTTATCTCTTTCTATTAACTTAATTTTTTGAAAAAAAATGATATGAGAGCCAAAGGTTTAGTTTGAGTTCGAATCTTATTTCAGTTATTTACTTCAATCCAATTAAATATTTCACGTGTTGAATCTCATCAATTAAAATTTAGTTTAAACTCAAACATGAGAATAAGTGTTAAAGTATTAATTATATGACTAAATTTAAATCTTCCTATAAATTTAAAATTTTAAGACAAATGATGATATAAGGTACCTCTACAGCGTTCCAATTGCCGCTTCGCACAGCCTTGTTTAGGACCTCATGGTCAACATTTTGGTTAACGTTGCTGCCTGCAAAGTAGAATGAAATGATGATCAAATGATGCCATTCTGACAATAACATAGGGCCGACTCAATTATAAGCGAGTTAGGCAGTCGCTTAATGTCCTCAAAGACAGGTTTGTTCTGAAAAAATAAAATAAAAAAAAGTCTAATCATAATCTGAAATAGTTTTTTTCAAGTGGAATAAGGCTCAGAAGATAAGTTTGTTTGAAAAAAGAAAAAAGAAAAAAAGCCTAATAATAAGTTGAAATGGTTTTTTCCCAATGGAATAAGGCCTCAAAGATAAGTTTGTTTAAAAAAAAAAAAAAAAAAAAAAAAAAAAAAGGCCCAATCATAACTGGAATGATTTTGAAAAAAATAAAAGAAGCATGATCTCTTTTTTGAAGACTCTTTTTTTTTAAAAGAAAAAAAAATTTTCTTTGAAGACTCTTTAACTTCAATAGAAAAATAAATAATTAGAGACCCAAGAACACAACAATTGATACCAACAAAAAAAAAAGTATATTTTCTCTCTTATTAAGAGACTTAACTAAAAAGATATGGACTACAAAGAAGCTAATGAAAAGAGTAGGGCCCACGAAAAAAGACTTGTTGAAATATAAGTCGTACCTCTACAAAAACAATTATCATTAAAAGTGAAGCCCACAAAAAAAGACCTCATTTAAAAATTTTACCTTTAAGCCCCAAAATATATGGAACCGGGTCTACAATAACATGCCAACGATATATATATATGGACGTTCTTTTCTGTCAACTTTAAATTTCAGAATTAGTGCAACAAGAAGCATGACACGACAAGGCAAGTGAGATATAAAATATTATGATGATAATTGATAACGATGAAGGTATACTTTAGTCAGAGAATTACTACCATATTTTTATTTACAACTTTAAACTTTAAAAAGTAGTATCATGGTTCTTTAAACAATTACTGCATGTCAAATTAAATATTTTTATATTTTTCTTCTAAAATGCCTTTCAAATTATTAAAAAATAAATAAAAAATAATGGTTTAAAAATAAATAAATAAATTAAGGGAGTTAATATTAAAAGGGCTAACCCTTTTTGGTGTTGTCAGCTTTTCCCTATTTTGTTTTTTCAAATAGTAATTTTTTAATAACTTTAAGGGTATTTTGAAAAAAAATAATTTAAAAGTGTATAATTTGACATGCAATAGTAATATAAGGGGTTCTTATGTAACTTTTTAAAATTTGGAGGTGCAGATAAAAAAAATAGCAATAATTGATGGGCTAAAATATATTTTCCACAAATATAATACTGGACAAAAAGTTTTGGAAAAACTCTTTTACTAATTAATTGAAAGCCAATAACATATATCTATATATATATATATATATATGCATGCACACACCATCAGTCCATTATCACTAAAGTGCCCCAGATTTCGTATATATTTATTAAATCTTATTAATTGACTTGAACTGAAAAAATCATGAGCCAACTAATTTTTTGTTAAATAATTATTTATTACCCGACCATAAGAAACAATTGAACTAATGATTTTTCTAAAAAAATTATTAAGGCCTCGTTTGGTTGCGGAATAGACCTCTGAATGAAATGACAATTTTATAGGAATAGTCATTCATTTGTTTAGTAATGGTCTATTTCATAACTATTCTCTTACGAAAATGAATACATATTCCTCTCAAAAAAAAATTTTCACTACAAAAAAATCGGCATTACCGCCGCTAAAGCTCAAAAAATGCCAGCATAGATTTCTTGGCCTTTTTTTTCGCTAGAGATCGGGGCATCACAAAAAGTCAATGGCAATGTTACGATTAAATACCACTAATTAGAATTAGCAACATTTGCTACAAAAATGTTGCTAATTATGCAAAGAATGTAAGCCAATGATAGAATTCAAGATGTAACAACACAGTACCAGGATAGAAACTTTAGTTGTCTACCACGTAGACTAGCGAAAATGAATGATGATTAATTGTTCCTGTAACGTCATTTTAAATGACACAATATTGTTTGTTTTTTACTCTCCCAAACCAGACTTTTCAGGAGGTCACACATCCTAGTACTACTATTGCAGAAGCACGTTTAACTGTAGAGTTCTGATAGGTTCATGGCCATCACGGCTTTAAAACGTATTGTGTAAAGAAGGGTGCGTTTATACATATAAGCACATTCTCATTCACATACCCAGGAGATGTACGTGGAACGTCACAGTTCCAATAGCAATATATTAATGGTAAAAATTGATAAACTAAACCAGATTATGAGCTTAACAACAAATTCATTCATGCTATCCAATGTATTAATGTATATATAATGTCACACACCACTAATTGAATGATTTTCAACAAACCAGATAATGAGCTGAATTACAATTAGTAAATTAATGCTAAAAAGATTTAGCTAGTGATTTTAGCACGTGTAATTATAAGTAATCTTCATGGTGAACCCCATAGCTAGTGTTAATTATGATTAAAGCAATTATCATTAAATTACATGACCATAAACATGATAAATATTTTTTTACACATGCTCGATCACTATATATTTTTCACTTGTAGTTTTAAATAATATTTTGGATTGGGAGCCAGCTACTACATTTTGCCTAAACTTTTGAATTTCTTTTTTTAATATGTATTCTTCTGATGATAGCATACTTTAATCTTACATTAAAAATGTTTGAGCATGTGCATTGGAAAGAGAGAGAGAGAGAGTCTTACATTAAAAATGTTTGAGCATGTGCATTGGAAAGAGAGAAAGAGACCTGAGTTAGAAGTTTGAGGCACGTTATAGTACTTTCCTGCCAAAGTATCCCAAGCATTTTTTGCGGTACTAATCCATTTAATACTAGAAAATGTGTGTGTTCCGCATGAAATCTGGATGACATGTAAGGCCATGAAGTTCTTCTTGCTCCAAGCCCTAAAAGCAGCTTCATCATCTTCTCGCCTGGGAGCTTCAGTCGTTGCTTCAATTATGTTCCAAAGATCATGAGCCTTCAAATAGTTTTTCACTTGAACACTCCAATCCACGTAATTATCTTTCTCAAGAACTTGAAGAACAGCTGTACGTATTCAAAGCCTTCTTTGTTTGAGCATATATGCATGTGTATTTTGGAGAGAAAGATACATATAGAGAGAGAGAGAAAGAGAAAGAGAGAGAGAGAGAGAGAGACCTGAGCTAGTCTTTTTAGGGACGTTGTACTTTACTGCCAAAGTATTCCATGCAACATTAGCTGAACTAATCTCCCTGATCTCAAATAATGTGTCCGGCCGGCATGATTTCTGGATCACATTTAAAGCCATGGAATTCTTCTCGCTCCAAGCCATGAAAGTAGCTTCATCATCTTCTTGCTTAGTAGGTTCAGTGGTTGCTTCAACTGTGTTCCAAAGATCTTGAGCCATCAAATAGGTTTGTACTCGAATACTCCATTCCACATAATTATCTTTCTCAAGAACTTCAAGAACAGCTTCACTCAACGCATCCTTTACTTCCATGTTTAATCTGTCAATATATATATCCAAATGGTGGTAGGATTAACATAAAAACAAAAAGAAAATAAAAGGAAGATTGGTAGAAGAATTTGAAGAAAGGATTGGAGAGCGTAACCACAGTACTCATTCCTAAGAGCTACATTTCCTTTATAAAGTGCAACTTTCCCATTAGTGTTAATAGATTAACAGCAACTTGCTTGTTACTACTTTATCAAAATATACATTAATTAAGCGCAACTTGGTTATTACTATTTGCAATATATTAATACAACTCTTGCGAATTAGTGTTTAGTAGATTAAGAGCAACTTGCTGAATTAATTGTAGTATTTCAGAGATTTTTTTTTCGCATTATTTTAAAACTATCAAAATTTTGATATTGACTAGTAAAGTAGTAGTAGTAGAAGTACCGGATGAATTTGAAGAGTATTTATTTTTCTTTTTTCTTTTTTGACGTCAGTATGCTCGTGCTAGATTTAATTTTTATTTATTTGTTTAATTGTTTACTGAAGTTTTCAAGATTGTAAATCTAGTATTGACCCTTAAAAGAAGGGTCTTCTTCACAACATGTCATGGATTTGCCCAATGTCTCTTTAATCGAGTGGCTATAATAAGTGATTAGAGCGCTTTCAATGAACTCGAAGTTCATATTTGGTGTTTTTCTATATTTTTAACAAAAACTATAAAAATGGCCATATAGGAGCCAAAAAAACTGAATGTTATAATTTTTTAATATTATCTTTTGCATTGAATGCTTCAAAAGGTTTGGCTTACCTTGAATTTAATGCATTGAATGCTTTAGATAATTAACTTTATCAATAAAATATAGTATTTATTTAAAGTAGAGAAACAGTTAGAGCACTAGTAGCAGTTACCCTATAATGGTTCCCTTTCTTATATATAGGAAAAATTTCAAAAAAAACCACAAAATAGCTCCTACAGCAGATGCCCTAAATATACATTAGGGCCTTGGGAAGCTACAGTGATTCCCTATGTATTGGGTAGCACTGTAGCTACCCAATGATTTATTATAATCCTAAAAATTCGTTCTCTCTCCTCTCACGTCTCTCAATACACGCAGATCGCAATCCCTATCTCTTCCTCCTCTTCTTCTTCGTTCAAGCATCTCCCCTCCTCACTGGTCCAAGCACCGTCGCCTCACCTCCTCACACTAATTCTCTTTTTTCACACAGAAATCTCATTCTCTCTTTGTCTCCATCGATCTCTCTCTAGGTTACCTCATTCTCGCCTCGGTCTCTCTCCACATCATCTCCCGCGAACCCAGAGGAGCCGATCGTCGGTGGGTCGCCACCGGTGAACCCAGGTGAGGCGATTTTCGGCAAAGTACAGGGTGATTTCCGGTGGGTCTTTGGTTGATCGACCGGTGGATGGTACTGGATTTAATAATTGTGAGGACTGGGCTGATTTTTGTATTGCTTCTGCTCTATTTGTGGGTTTTGGGAATTTGTTGGCATTCTTCTGCAAGTGGAACCAGATTTGTTGGTTTTCATTTGGTTTTCATCTAGGATTAGCTGGAGAAGACGAGAGCAAGAGAGTCTAGAGAGAGAAGACGAGTGGGAGAAGAAAAGAAATTGATAAAAAAAAAATAAAAGTAGGAAAGAGAAAAAATAATAAAATAAGAGTAAAAAATAATATTTAATTGGTATAGGAAAAATTAAGAGAATCTATTGTACGGTGTTTTTTTTTAGGGAAACAAAAAGTGGTTTTGTTCCCTAAATATAGAAAAAATGGTTGGGAAGCTGCTGTTAGTGCTCTTAGAGAGCTTGTTATTTAATAGCTTTAAAAAATAACTAACTAAATCAATAAAAAAATATTTTTAGAGTTAAATTTAAAAAAATTAAAAAAAGCTCTTTGTAAATGCCATGTGAAAGCTTGCAAGAGATCTAGCACTCGGCTTGAAAATAAATATTGGTTTTCATTGCAATAACTAAGTGAAAAAGGTTTTTAAACATGAAAGGTCAAGTCTTCGTTGAAAAATAATGATTTTTCTTTTGGGGTTGAATTAATAATATTATAATTTTTAATTTTTTTTTATTAAATTACTATATATATATATATAACCAACATAATATACTTGGTAAGAAAAAAGGAAACAAAAAAAGGTAAATATCATGAATAGGACTGTACATATTTAATTATGTCCTCTACCGTAGTAGCTCTTCCAGAACATCTAGAAAATTCTTATTCTCAATCTCGTTTACCGGAACTCTGATAGATTTTGTAATTTTGTATCAAATATGATGCTAATAACATTTTTAGAATAGTTTTCTAAATGGACAGAAATTTTCTACAAATTATTTTGTATGAAATTCTTACAAAACTAGCATTTAAAAGTAACATGTATCCTTTAAGCATGTCTTTTAGAAAAAGTATCTTTATAACCATAGTATAAAGATACTTCCCATATTGTAAATCGCAGTTATCAAATACCATCCAAGACTATCAAACATCAAAGCATAATCAGATTTCAAGGATACTCCCTGCAACGTAAACCACAGTTAGCAAACATAAATTGTATTATCTTTTCCTTAGCATTTTCTTATTATCATCTCACCTAGCTATACACATATATATATATAAGCATTTCGCATTCGGTTCTGCGAAACACCTACATCTCATGTACATCTGAGTAAGAAAACAGATCATAACCATTTGATGTAACGTATGAATCTTATGCAACGCAATGCATTCATTTATTCATTTCTTCCTCATGCATGTCTCACATAAGGGCCCGTGCTCCTCTACATTTACTTTCTCACTTTAATTTCAACACTAGGGCCCGTACTCCACCGGCCAGTATGGAGTCCATAGTCTCAATATTATTAAGTTAACTACATTATGGCCTGTAGTACATAATGATGGGGCCGTAGTCCCAATATTATTAATCTTTTATTCATTTGAATAATAATATGCATTATGATCATGACAATATGCATCATCATGACTATTTCATAATACCAACAACCCTTTTGTTCTCATAATCATCCCTATTAAAAACAATATAATAACACATATGAAATCATAGAAAAAGAAACATGATAACATATCAAGGATACTACCTGCGAGGTAAACAACAGTTTATTTATATTAGGACAATAATATCTCATTAAGAGAAACAATAGTAGTTCATTCACACTTGAATGTTAGTAATTCCTTTGCACTTGAACAATAATAATATATTTACATGAAACACTAGTCATTCGTCCACATTTTAACGAAAATACGCAATATTGTGGCATTCTCATCATATATATTATCATGCTTTTGTAAAAGAGTGTAGTAAGGTCAATATATAAGTTTGCACTTACATCTTTGGTGCAATTGTCCTATCAACGTATCCCACGTAAGTCCTAATTTGTAGTCTGCAGTTTAATTTATCCATTCCATTAGCTTAGGACTTTCATTGAACCCCATTATACCCATTGTTATTACTTGTTTGTTAATTAGTTTTACTTATTCATTTTCTTATTCGGTATTATCATATTATGATTAAGACTTATTTAATTAATTCTATTAATTCCACACTTTGCCCCCCAAGACTAAGATCTATTTAGTTAATTCTATAACACTTTAAAACCTTTTGACCATAATTAAAATCTAAGGAACTCCCTTAATTTCAGCTAACTTAAACGTAAGATTATCATGGCAAATTAACATAAACATTAATTAATATTATCCTCCAACTTCCACAAAATTAAGTCACCTAAACTAAGCCATAATCAATCACAACACAGAGCTCAACCAAAACCCCAAACAACAAATCACAACTAACCTCGTAATTTTTCTCAAATCAAGTCCATTAGCCTTTGATACGAAAGCCACATAACACAAGGATCGGATCACAATTACAAATTACAATCTTCCCTAATAAACCCAATAAACATTTGGCCATTATAATAATTCCAACCTCTTAACACAAATATCACTTCTCTATACAAAAATCAATGAACCTAAACTCAAAACCTTCACAAAACTAAATTCAAGGAACTCATAATTAAATCGCAAGCTTAAGATAGCAAAAACATAAACATCCCTAATCATTTGTTCACTCAAAAACTCAAATTATTACAAAACACGTCCAAAACAAAAACCCCAATTTAGAGTGACACAAGAGAGACTTTTAGAATTACTATCATTGAACATGTGAAAAGCGAGTAATTCTAGAAGTTACTTTTTTTATCGCTTTTGTGTCGACCATTCAAGAATGATGTAGCTTTTAAAATCACTACTTGATCAGAATTTAATAGTGATCAATTACAAGCTCAATAGTAATTTTAAAAGCCACATCATTTTTTGAAGAACATATGAATGACAAAAGAGTGATTCCTAACATGAGTTGAAGGAACTTCCACTAATCCAACTTGAAAGAAAATTCCATATCCAAATATACTCGACAATATCTTATCTTATATTTCCTTATAATATTAAAATGTTATTTTTTTTACAAAATCCAAGTTCCCTGCTCACCCTTACCTTTTTTAGAAAACTCTAACACATATCCAATGAAAAACAAATAGAGGAAAGATGAGAGAGGAGAAAAAAATATTTGTGTTAAAATAATAGACATGGAAGCTAAAGTGCTACCAAATGCATTGGGTAACAATATTGTAGCTTACCCATATTTAGGGAGGGTATAAAATATCTGCTGCATGTGCCTTTTTGGAAATTTTTGAATTTTTTTTCTATATTTGAAAATGAGACATACGGATTATGGTCCTCTTAAATTATTGACAAAATTTGAGAGAATATGAACATGTGCTTATGAGAAACTACTTGTTAAACCCACTTGACCAAATGAAAATTGCATTGGCCGACCACTTATCTATCTGGTTGAGTGGATGAAACTATAAATAAAATAAAAAAATTCTGAAAATTGATAGAGATATTAATTGAGTGGATGCAGTGTACCAAATACAATTAGTTTTTTTTTTTTTTTTTGAAAATAGATTTATAATTAGTTGGCACAGAAGAGATAGCACTGCAAAATAAAAATGAAATTTGCTCAGTCATAGACATTAGAAAATTACTATTTACACAAAATGAACAATATATTTATTATTCAAAATAAACCCAACCTATATATGTGTAAGAGTGTTCAAAATTATATTTATTTTTTGTAACAAATTAAAAATATGAGTTTATGGATTGGATGTGGTAGATAATATCTAATTAACCACAAATTTTGCATGCAAATTAAGCATAGGAAGATTTTAGATCTATCAGCATATTTGACAAAATGGTGGTTAATGAAAATTATTAAGAAGTGTAATATAAACTACATTTAACTTTATGCAAATCCAGTGTGTAATAAATTTTTAAGATTTAACATTTTATTGCTAGTAATAAATTTGTCTAAATATATTTTTTAGATTTAATTGTATTTTTTTAATTTTTCTATGTTTAAAGCTTTTCATAAGTCATAACTAATCATATTTCTAGCATACATTTATAATTAAAAAATATTATAAATAAAAAGGTGACATGAAAGAATAATAGAATAAAACTTGATTTATCAAAGACGTTTCACTTTATAATAAAATCATGTAACAATTTTAACGTGCATAAGACTTTTTTTTTAATAATTAATAACTAATTTATATAGACAAAATAATAAACCGGCATCCTTTCATAATTTCATATGCCTAATATAAGTTTATTAATATAAGTTTTTGTTGAAAAAAATAATAATACTATTTTATAAGTAAAGTAATTTCTTTCCCTTATTATTTAAAGAAAAAAAAAAAAAAAGTTACTTTTTCTCATGGGAAAATGACCGAAAAAGAAAAAGTAAAAACAAAGAAAAGATGTGGCTGTTTCACAGCCACACCTTTTCACCTTCATCTCTAGTCAAAGATGTGGACCGTACCGTGTCACAGCCACACCTTTTCATCTTATCTCTGACGTTTGATATACCCATTTAATGTATCAAAAAAAGAGAGCCATCTTTGTACAGGAAAACGAAGGAAGGCTTTAATCTTTAGAGCCAGAGTGGAGTGGAGAAGAGATTGCCGGCTGTGTGCGAGAGATTGACGAATG
The DNA here is from genome assembly GCA_028654335.1 of Alnus rubra. Lineage (NCBI taxonomy): Eukaryota > Viridiplantae > Streptophyta > Magnoliopsida > Fagales > Betulaceae > Alnus > Alnus rubra. Next base: position 497,257 of record JAJPGS010001499.1, on the reverse strand, counting down.
GAGCGTAGGAGAGAGGCCGGAGGTTAGAGTTGGCTGGTGGTCAAGCGGGCGAGCTTGTAGCAGTGTCCTGCGCCTCCTAGGCTCCTACTTCTTGGCTGCCGGAGGAAATTGCAGCACATTTTAGAGAGTGATTTTGGTAATTTGCTGTGAGAGATTGATTTGTAAAATTTTTTTTTTTCAAAACAAAGAAAAAGTATTATTTGCTTCTTCTGTTGATTTTCTGTGCGGGAGTTATAGTCTCAAATGGAGAGATTGCTCTTTTTTTTTTTTTTACAAACTTTTTTGTGTTCCTAGGCATCTGACGGTTGGTTTTTCTACGTGAGGGTTCTTTAATCTGTCAAAGGAAAAGATAAATCACTGTATTTATTTTTCTTTGGCAAAATCTTGTGTTCCTAGGCCTTATGGTTGACTTATCCATGGGATTTAGGGTTGATGCATTTTTTCTTTTTCCTCTTTCTTTATCAAAATCGTTGTGCACTATAATTGGGCTTCTTTTTTTTTTTTTCTTTTTTTATCTTTTTTTTTAAACAAATCTGTCTTAATTTTTTCTTATGTATAGAGCAATACTATTTTTGGGGGCTTTTTGCGACCGCCTAAAGTCGTCTATCGGAAGAGTCGCCCTGCCATTATACATTTGGCTTTGTCCTTAAGTATATAATATATCATTTCAGCATTCTAGAAATGATATATGGGTGAAAGGAAAATGTTATATTTACAACACCAATACAATAACTGTATAACAATCCTTCACATGAGGGTGGGTTTCACATACTGGGATCCACCCTCATGTGAGGGGTTGTTGTGCAGTTGTTGTATTGGTATTGTACAAGTATCAAATCCCATGGGTGAAAATGTTGGCCCCGAATAGATTAGTCCGGCCAGAGAGAGCTGTGTCGTGCCATGGAGGAAACAGGAGAGAGAAAAGAGGAACGAGCTAGGGGAGAAAGAGAAGCATTATTTTTTTAATTTTTTTTTTTAAAAAAACCGATTTTTCACTTCTTATGGTTTAAAAAGTTAATGAGAGATTTTTGTGGTTAGCAATAATTACAAATTGATCCATGAAGTCAAATTTCGTTAAAATCTTTAACAGATTCTATCAAATGTCACGACAGCGCCACGTGTTGCCAATAAAATGGCGACATGTGTCAATCTTAATAAAAAATATAAATTTATTAAAAAAAATAAATATACTTATTTAACAAAAAAAAAAAAAAAAGGAAAGAAAATGGGTGGTTGCGCTGCACTTCCAGTGGTCGGGGGTGGCCTCGCGTCACCTCAGAGGTGGCAGTGGCCACCCCCATGCCATTGGAGGTGGTTGCGCGCCACCCCCATTGGCTGGGGGCGGCCATAGGGCCACCCATTTGCTTCCCCTTTTTTTTTTAAAAAAAAAATAAGTATATTTATTTATTTTTTAATAAATTTATATTTTTTTATTAAGATGGATACGTGTCACCAATAAGTTAGCAACACGTGACGCTGACGTTTCATTTGACGGAATCTGTTAAAAATTTTAACGGAATTTGACTTCAGTGATCGATTTGTAATTATTGTTAACCACAAGGAACTCTCATGAATTTTTTAAACTATAGGAAGAAAAAATAATTATGACATACCACATGGACCAATGATGTAATTACAAAAAAAAAAAAAAAAAAATATCATACTGCAGGTAAAAAAACGTAAATGCATTTAACATATTAATTTATTTTTATCTGAAAGAACCTTCTGCAACTCAAACGGACACTGTAATTTTTTTTTTGAAAAAAAAAAAACAAAAACACAAAAAGGGTGCAACCTCATCTCAAAAGGAAGCAAGAAAGATGCCCCCACCATTCCTCATTGGCCACCCTCCAGCGAGACAGGCCTTCAATAATTCAGGTACAGGCCGGTGTGCGATCCTAATTGCTCCAACTAAAGTTGCTCCTCTATTTTAGGTTGAACGGAAGGCACCAATTTAAGCCTCTCTTTTATTCAGCTATGATAATGTCGTTTATTTTTAAAAGAAGAAAAAAAAAACAGTTATTTTAAAAAGATATGTTATTTATATGTATATTTTACGCACTCTTATACATAGGCCTTATATCAAATATAAATATGTGTACAAATATCATTTGCCTACCATAAAGGCACCTTATTCAAGTTGACCCTTATGACAAAGTTCTCCAATAATTAGTTGCTATCACTTTCTGGATTAAGTAAGATATATATATGCATGCGCCAAGGAAAACGACAAAGTTAATTAAGAAAGATGAAAATCTTACGCTATTATTAATTTCTAAACACCTTATTAGCACCATATATACATGATGTCAAATTACAGACGATAAACCCTTCTTATTGTGAACAGTGATACAAACTACTTTACTAGCTAGCTGCAAATACGGACTCTCCGTAGATGCCTGAGGAAGACAACTCAAAGCAAAAGCTAAAAGCTTCAATTAGGACCATGAGTGAGGCATTTTCACGAAATGCCTGAGGAAGATATTCCAGAAAGTTAAAAGCAAGAAGATAATCCCAACAACCGTTGCAGTGCCTCTCCAAATGTCACGGAAATATGTTGTTGTCAAGGTTGCCATGTTTCGATTCCAGAAGACACCGTAGTGCTCATTAAGTTTTTCACTGAGTTCATAGTAGCAGGAATCTTCTGCTAGAATTTGGTGACCAAGCTTGTTAACCAGTCTCGCCACTGCTTCATGGCTGCCAAGTTGGTTAACAATAACCTTTTTCTCAACCAACAGATCCACATCTTTTTCAGTGTTGATAAGAGAATCCAACAACAGAATGTAATTGCAGATGTAAGCCTCCGTTGGATAATGACACTGCTCCAAGGCCATGATGTTTCGGAAAACACAGTCGGTTTCGTGCCCTACTTCAAAGGCAGGGAGTTCCAAGAAAAATTGCATGCGCTCCAAGCAGATAAAGCATGGTAGGCAATTCAAGAGCCATGAACAATTCAAGTAAGGACAGTAGTCCAAGAACGGACCTGTCGAATATAGCATGATATCCGAGACTAAGTTCGAACATTCTTTCTATCTAAAGGAAACTCTACTTATCATATTTATTCTTTCGTCACTTTTACAATCATAAACTTAAACTTTAAAAAATATCAATTTATTGTATCAATGTTACTCTGGCTTCCATTAAATCCAGTAAAAATTTTCAAAATACTCGTTCTTTTTTAAAAAAGTATATATAAAATTATTTTCAAAGATTCAAGAATAGATATTTTTTAAATTCTGTTAAATCCTAACCAACGCATAAATTCACGTAAATTTTTTTTTCTTTTTGTTTTTCTTAAAAAAATGTGGGTTATTTTAGAAATTTTTACACATCTCCATTAAAATTTAACGGAAAATTCTAACACTGGGGTGAAATAGAAAAGAATTGAAAGATGAATACACTAAATTGACACTTAGCTTCTTAAAATTTATGGGTATAATTGCAAAAGTAATGAAAGATTAGGAGTAGTAAGGGAAGATTTTCTAATATTTCACCTCTCACTAATTAAGAAGGAATTTGAACCCACAAGCTAAGAGCGAATTAAAATATATAATTAAATGATTAAATTAACTATTTTCTACAAACTTGAGCCTTTCAAATAAGTAGGGATGGATTTAACATTACCCTTTTCGAATTTGATGTCAAGTAGGTGTCTTTCTTCAACTTTTTTGAATTTCACTCCGGCCTCGTCAAGCTTTGTGGCACTATATGGGTGATCAATCGCCTTCTTTCTTTTATCCTTCAGGTCTGGCGGATAGAAAAAACATCTCAGCAAATCTGTCAAATGTTCAATTTTTTTCCCCTTAAAAATGTCGGAATTTGGGTGCTGATCATATTTAGAAAAGTAATTGCAGCAAAGCTCAAGAAAGGGAATATCCTTGAGCTCTTTTTTCGGGGGGTCTTCTTTCTGTTTCTCGATCATTTTCTGGCCTTCAGCCCCGGACTTATATAAATCCTCAAGAACAAAAAACGGAAGCTGATTCTCAAGTAGAAGCAAGTCATGCTCTATACCATCCCTCAGCCACGGTTTGCTTAATATATAATCTTCATATTCCTTTTTCTCCATTTCATTCTCTTTGTGTTCTTTCTTTTCCATTTCTTTCTCTTCAGGTTCTTTCTTTTCCATTTCTTCCTTTTCTTTCTTTTCAAAAGTCCTCCAGAAGAGCTCAATTATAAAGATGCCATCCAATAGAATCATGTTTACAAACTCTTTACTGCTGAGTTCTGAGGTCTCCGCATAACAATGGCGGATTTCTACTTCTTTGTCTTCAATGATGCTTGCAAGTTTCTCCTGGCTCTTCCCAGTCCTAAAACAGAACTCCCTCAAATATCTCAGTTTCTGCATTTCCATGTCCCTGAATTCTTCCATGCCGTAATTATGAAGAGGGCCGATTGAGATTAACTTAGGAGTATAGGCTTCGTTGTTTACTTTTCGAAGTTTCTTTGGAACCCTGTAGATGCAGCACTCGGGCCACGCGGGAGGCTCAAGAACAAATGGGATGTCAATGACCAACTCTTTGCATTTAAGACCCTTTTTCTGAACCATCTTCTTTCTCTGTCTGCAGGTTCGTTTCCTAGTGACAGAGAAACCATCAAGTGTTAGGCCTACATCTTATATATCAAAGCTGCATATAAAAATTAGGAGTGATAAACAAGCCAATCTATTCTAAATAAGATAGAAATAAACCTTAATATAAAAAATATTCTAACGCAGACAATCAACCAACACTAGCGATAGAATAGAATCAAAATCTGCGATGCATAGTTTATTTTAAAAAAAAAAAAAAATCAGAGCACAAAGCAATTTCAATATATAGCATGCACAATTCGTCTTAGATATATTGCTTATTAAAGGTAATCTTTTTCACAGTATAGAAGGGGCTCTCTAACACAGAATATTTTCCAACGAGTAGATAGCAAATAAAGTAGAAGATTATAACAATCCAAGTATATGATTTCAAAATATGTATAGGATTGAAGAGAGAAGCTATGAAATGAGAGAATAAAGAACCTGCAAATGCTGCTGGCCTGTAAGAAGAGCTTGACTGTTTAGTGCTTGAGATTAGTGCCAGAGCTCCTCCTTTTAAATCCCAGAGTCTTCTGCTGTATTTCTGTCTTTTTCTCACTGATAAAAATATCTGCTGTCCAGGCCACCTCCCTCACTCATTTATTCAGCAGCTGGGTAAGGTCTCTGTCTCTGTCTTTGTCTCTCTCTCCCGCTATATTATAAAAAAATTAAACAACATCAATGTAACATCATGCTTTTCCAAAAGGAAAGAAGTCCGCCTACCTTAAATATCCCTTCAAAAGTAAAGTAATGATTTTTATTTTTTATTTTTAAATACATTTTTGCCCTCAGAGTTTTAACCATATTTTTTCACCCGTCTGTTTCACTTTCAATTATAAGTGGCACCTTGTTTATCCGCATATATTCAAATAATACTTTCGCTCATATGCGGTCAAGAAAATTAACAAAATTTCACATCAAATCAATCAAAACTTGACATGTGTCATATACCTTATTAAAAATAATAATAATAATAATGAGCCGAAACCACTCACAGGCCAAACGGGGTGGCACCAAGTGTCTAAAGTTTTTGGAGATGGTTTTGGCTCCCCCCATTTTGCTATTTGGGGGTGGCCGGCCACCTCCTTTGGGTTTGTTCTTTTTTTCTTTTCTTTTTTAATTTTTTAATTTTTAAAGTTTTTAGTTATTTTTAAATTATTTTTTCCTTTTTTTTTTCTTCATTATTACATTTAAGTTTTTTAAATTTTATTATTTACTATTATTTTTAATAAAGTATATAACACGTGTCAAGTTTTGATTGATTTGACGTGAAATTCCGTTAGTTTCGTTGACGGCATATGGACATATGTACTATTTGGATATATACCAATAAACAAGGTACTACCTGTGATCGAAAGTAAAACCGATTGATGATCGAAAAAATAAAATTTTTAAAACTCATATTGCAAAAAAGTATTTAACCCCCATTTTTTCTTTTACCAAAACTAAACGTAAGGGAGGAGATCAATTGTAAAAATTATAGGCGTTCTTTCAAATTTGACCAAGCCATAAATTATACCCAAAATGGCTAATACTAATAAGATTGATGATTCTTATTTTGAGAGTCAAACTCTCACTCTAATACATGTCCAAATACTTAAAAGATTTTCTTGAATACACTTGATCACAATGCCACCACTATTGAACATTGTTTCCGATAAATTGATAATTGTACGATGAAATTTGCAGGCGTTCTCTCATATATAATTCAACTAAGCCATAAATTAGTGAAACTCAAAATGGGTATTAAAAAAAAAAAAAAAAAAAGGGTATTACTATTAAGATTGAATTCACCACCGGTGTCAAACACTATTTCCTATCAATTGACATGAGAAGCAGACGTTTTTGCCCTTTCTGTAAAAGATTGCTGAAGAATAAATACAATTGTGGAAAAATTAACAAGAGATAAGATCGATCACCACACTAAGAACGAAAGTCAACATTCTCTGTTTTACATACGCCAAATTCCTTCAACTTTTATGGATGTTTTAATCAGAATTGGATATTTTTGTCTCATATATATGCTTTTCTTTCAGAGCCTGTTTAATTCTTCACAAAATTCCTAAAAATAATTTATTTTTGTCTCATAGTCTACCCTCTCTCTCTCTCTCTCTCTTTTATGTTTTTTAATTTTTTTTTTTTTTTTTTTAACGTAAAATCTATTTTATCCCCCAAACTTTCACCATAATCTTCCACACTTTTACAAAATAAAATTTACTTGCAACTCAAACTTATAAATTATCAAAATATTTTGAGTTATTTTTTTCTTTTAATTAAAAGCACCCTCAATTTTAAAAAATCGAAGAATGAAAACAAATTGAAAAAAAAAAAAAAAAAAAAAAAAAAAAAACCTACTCTTGCGGGAGGGTCGGAGCCAACTAGGTGATGGAAGTCGAATAAAAAATAAATAAATAAATAAAAAGTTAGCCAATCCAAAAAGTCAATGTGCCTCGTCCTTTTGACAGAGATGGGCCAAGAGGAGGTGTGCGCTTGGGGCCGGTGCCGGGATAATGGAGGTAGCTCCAACCTCTCTCCTAGTTGGGTGGGGACTTTTTGGGTATAAATTAAAATGAATTTTTAATTAAAAATAATATAATATAATTATTTTTGATAATTTATAAATTTGAATTGCACTGGTTTATGATTTAAAATTACAAGTTAATTAGAACGATAATTTATTTATTTATTTTTTATAATGTTTCAAGCTAAATCAAATATTATATATTTCACCTGCCCCTTGCCCACCTCAGTTAAAGCATAAATGACGTGTCTCTGTTTATGACCATGAACGTGTAAGTCTCACCATCTCTTGGTTGTTGAGCATCAATCATGACGGCAAGACTGTCAAGTGGCAAAGTACGTTAACGGCACCGTTTGAAATAAAATATTTATTTTAATAGCAATAAGAAGGGATTAATACGATATAAAATATTTATTTTAATAGTAATAAGAAGGGAATATTTTATGAAAAAGTGAAAAAATTTTATTTTGTAGTGAATGTTTTTATTTGAATAGTAATAAAAATTTATTGATGTGATGTAAAAAGTGTAAAAAAAGTTAGAATGTTTTTTATTTGATTTTTTTGGGAAAAGTGAAATGGGAATTAGAAATTTAAGAATGGGTTGCCAAACAGCTTCGAAATTCCTTTCCCCTTCCTTTCCTTTTTTTTTTTTTTTTTTTTTTTAATTTTTATATCACATCAACTATTTTTTATTATGATTCAAATAAAAAAAATCACTACCAAATAAAACTTTTTCATTTTTTCATTCAAAAAGTTAAAAAATTTATTTTTAGTTTAAATAACATCAATCATATTTTATTACTATTCTAAAAAATAAAAAAAAAAGTTGCTCCTAAAAATTGTTTACCAATCCATTATTGTTTCGGATTTGGATTTTCTACGATTATTTACTTGAATTTGACAGAATTTGGGTAGGTGATTGTAAGAAATCACTTTTGAGACTTACCTGATCGAATAAATGATTAGACAATCTAATTTTTATTTGGTCAAATAAATCTTCTAAATGGCCTCTCAAAGTCTCTATCGGAATTCTCTCTGATACATGCGAATAATTATAAAAAATCCTCGCCTGTACGTTTCATTGAAGAAAAATAAATGGAGCCGCCCTTCATTTAAAGTGATTGAATGAGAAAACACGTGGTGTATTGAATGTAATACAACGTTGGCAGATGGCATGGTTTAAATGAAACTAGTTTACACAAGTCATGAATATAGTTTGGAATAAAGAGACACAAATATTTTTTGTAAAACATTTGTTCCTTTTTTTTTTTTTTTTCTTTTTTTTTTTTTTGGGTAATTGGTAATTTGGTACGTCCGAAAATTATGATCAATTGAAAAATATTTTCGGTTGACTATGATTTTTTTTTTAAATTTTGTAAAACAGTTTCTCTTTTTTTAAAACCGTAAACAATTTTTTGTAGAAAACAGTTGAACAATCGTCGAAGTTTGCCAGAACACTATCAAAACCTGTCGGACCTCCATCAAACCATCGCCTTAGTTTGCCGAACCATTGCCGAAAGTTTTTGGGAGTTGCCGGCTGTTTTTTGCTGTCGCTCATTTTTCGTACCAGCCAAAGTCAAAAAATATTTTCCAAAAATAATAATTTCATTAATAAAATTTTTTGGATGAAAATTTGTTTATGTCAAAACAAACGTAGCCTTAATTGTATCATTGACATTGTATTGTTAAGAGCAATAAGCACTAGTTTCATGATTGTAAATGAAGTTTAAAATTTTCTCAAGAAAACAAATGATTGAATAGGGGCGGAGCCACGCCCTCCCAAGGCTCAAGGTGGTCCCAAAAAAAAAAAAAATTAAATTTTACTTGTAATTTTTTTTTATATTTTTTTTTAGTTTTGGCCCCAAATCTCAAATTTTAACTCCGCCCCTGGATTGAATGAAGGACAACGGGAGAAGAGGAGAGGGGTAGGTTGTGATTGTCGGGGTGGAGAGTAAAGGTGAGTAAAAATTAGATTTTTTTTTTTTTTGAAATTACTAAATGATGAGATAATCGTGTAATACCCTAAATGTTAGACGAGATTTCAAGGTATGTTATTATTGCTTAAATTAAAACATCAACTAATTATAACTATTCCCTTCTCTACCTCTAACATTCACATAAACGTTCATACCATTTTTTGATTGGATGATGAAGTCAATTTGAAGGCAATATGTAGATCGACAACACATGCATCTTGCTTTTCAAAGGAAGAAAGATTCCATGTGTTGTCACATATATTGACACATGAATAAAACAAAGGAGAATTCATTATTGGAAAACTTTAATACATTCAAAAGACATGCACTTACCAAAACGATTAGCACAGTGCAGTCAAACGCCACCACTCAGTATTCTCCCCCAGTGTTTATTGTCGGTCTTCACTGCTGTTCTCCGTCTATTCGCCAACATTTCTGGCCAGTTTCCCCCACTGCTGCTGCTGCAAAAAAAAAAAATATTTTATTTCCATTTTCAAGCTTAGATTTTCAGAATCTTTCGCACGGAGTTTGATCGAAAATGTTATAATATATAATATATTGTTCATATATTCCATATAAGGTCAATATCAAAATATTCTCTAGTTAAGTGATGATTGTACTCAAATCCTCATAGAAATTTGATTAGCATATATACTTGTATTTATTCATTATCCTATAAATATAGACATTTGTATTATAAAGAATTAAGTAAACGATAGTACAATATAGCCTTAAGGGTCATTTAGAGTGGTAGTGTAGGTGCCTAACACCGAACAACTAAGTTGATTTTAGAACAGAAATTCCTACGACCCACGTATAAAACTGACATATGTCTCTTGGCATGTGAGAATCACATATTATTTTAATAGAATGTGTTTTTTACATGCCTTTTTAATAGCATTAATAAAAAAAATGTGCTTTTCACATACTTAAAATAACACAAATCACTTTTATATGTCGGTTGTAAAAAATATTCTACAAATCAATTTGTAGAAAAATTTTGTCTCGAAGTTGCCACACACAATAATACACTCATTAATATTTGTTGGAGTCTATTGGAGTATTTTGTCTCGATCAGACAATACATGGGTTTGTTTGTTAAGCCCAGGGACATTACAGAATAGTGCTGGTCACTATTCATATTTTTTTTTAAATTTATTTTTACATTTTTCAATAACAATCAACATTAAAACATTCTTACTTTTTTCACTTTTTATATCACATCAATATTTTTTTATTACTATTCAAATAAAAAAATTCACTATAATACAAAACTTTTTCACTTTTTTATATAAATTTTTTTTATTTTATATCACATCATCACTTTTTACTAATTTTAAAACTAACAACTCAATACTATGTTCTTTGCCAAACAAGCCCTCTGTCTACGCTATACATCATATGTTTAAAACTTCTCCATCTTATTCACCTTTTGTAGCGTCATTTTTTGACTTTTCCAAATCGTAGGAAAAAAAAAAAACAAAAAGTTAATTAACCCTAGAGGCACCTTATCTAATTAGCTGTTGACCCATATGACAAAGTTCCCAATCAGTTGCTTTCACTTTTTGGATTAAGTAAGATATATATGCGTGAAGAAATGCTTGGTTGTACACTTTCATCCCACTCCTATCCAACCATTGTCTAGGTGGATCAATAATGTTGTTAAAAAAATCAGGGTCCACTACACTCTTTCTTCTATTTCTCACATTATTGGTCCACCTAGACAAGGGTGTGATAGGAGTGGGATGATAGTGTACAACCAAACATTTCTCATATGCGTGCACAAGGAAAACGACAAACTTAAGGTTGTTTTGGCTTATGAAAGATGAAAATCTTACGTTATTATTAATTTTTAAACACTTTATTAGCACCATATATACATGATATCAGATTACAGACGATAAACCTTTCTTATTTGTGAACAGTGATACAAACTACTTTACTAGCTAGATTTAAATATAGCTAGACTCTCCATAGATTCCCGAGGAAGACAACTCAAAGCAAAGCAAAAAACTTCAATTAGGACCAGAGTGAGGCATTTTCACGAAATGCCTAAGGAAGATATTCCAGAAAGTTAAAAGCAGGAAGATAATCCCAACAACCGTTGCAGTGCCTCTCCAAATGTCGCGGAAATATGTTGTTGTCAAGGTTGCCATATTTCGATTCCAGAAGTCTCCCTAGTGCCCATTAAGATTTTGGCTGAGTTCATAGTAGCAAGAATCTTCTGCTAAAATTTGGTGGCCAAGCTTGTTAACCAGTCTCGCCACTGCTTCATGGCTGCCAAGTTGGTTAACAATAACCTTTTTCTCAACCAACAGATCCACATCTTTTTCGGTGTTGATAAGAGAATCCAACAGCATAATGTAATTGCAGATGTAAGCTTCCGTTGGATAATGACACTGCTCCAAGGCCATGACGTTTCGGAAAACACAGTCGGTTTCGTGCCCTACTTCAAAGGCAGGGAGTTCCAAGAAAACTTGCATGCGCTCCAAGCAGATAAAGCATGGTAGGCAATTCAAGAGCCATGAACAATTCAGGTAAGGGCAGTAGTCCAAGAACGGACCTGTCGTTAGATATAAATTAAATAATTAAATTAATTATTTTTTATTAGTTTAATTATTTTAAGTGATGATTTAACATAATATTGGAGACTGAGTTCGAACATTATTTCTATCAATATTTCATAAAAAACTTCACTTACAATCTCTACTCTTTCATTACTTTTGCAATCATACTCTTAAACTTTAAAAAGTATTAATTTTATGTATTAATGTTACTTTGGCCTCTATTAGGATTTTCCGTTAAATCCAGTCAAAGTTCTCAAAATACCCGTTTCTATATATATATATATATATATATTTCAAAAATTCAAGAATGAGTGTTTTTGCAAATTTCGTTAAATCCTGACCAACGCATAAATCCATGTAATTTTTTTTCATAAATGACGGGTATTTTAGGAATTTTTACACATCTCCATTTGCATTTAACGGAAAATTCTAACACTAGAGTGAAATAGAAAAGAATTAAAAAATGGATACATTAAATTAATTGACACTTCTTAAAGTTTATAGGTATGATTATAAAAGTGACGAAAAATTAGGAGTAGTAAGTGTAGATTTTTCAATATATCACCACTTACTAATTAAGGAGAAATTTGAACCCACAAGCTAAGAGAGTATTAAAATATATAATTAAATGATTAAATTAACTAATTTCTATTATCTTAAGCCTTTCAAAAAAGTAGGGATGGATTTAACATTACCCTTTTCGAATTTGATGTCAAGTAGGTGTCTTTCTTCAACTTTTTTGAATTTCACTCCGGCCTCGTCAAGCTTTGTGGCACTATATGGGTGATCAATCGCCTTCTTTCTTTTATCCTTCAGGTCTGACGGATAGAAAAAACATCTCAGCAAATCTGTCAAATGTTTAATTTGTTTCCCCTTAAAAATGTCGGAATTTGGGTGCTGATCATATTTAGAAAAGAAGTTGCGGCAAAGCTCAAGAAAGGGAACATCCTTGAGCTCTTTTTTCGGGGGGTCTTCTTTCTGTTTCTCGATCATTTTCTGGCCTTCAGCCCCGGACTCGTATAAATCCTCAAGAACGAAAAAAGGAAGCTGATTCTCAAGTAGAAGCAAGTCATGCTCTATACCATCCCCCAGCCACGGTTTGCTTAATATATAATCTTCATATTCCTTTTTCTCCATTTCATTCTCTTTGTGTTCTTTCTTTTCCATTTCTTTCTCTTCAGGTTCTTTCTTTTCCTTTTCTTTCTTTTCATGTTCTTTCTTTTCCATTTCTTCCTTTTCTTTCTTTTCAAAAGTCCTCCAGAAGAGCTCAATTATAAAGATGCCATCCAATAGAATCATGTTTACAAACTCTTTACTGCTGAGTTCTGAGGTCTCCGCATAACAATGGCGAATTTTTTCTTCTGCCTCTTCAATGATTGTTGCAAGATCCTCCAGGGTCTTCCCAGTCCTAAAACAGAACTCCCTCAAATATCTCAGTTTCTGCGTTTCCATGTCCCTGAATTCTTCCATGCCGTAATTATGAAGAGGGCCGATTGAGATTAACTTAGGAGTATAGGCTTTGTTGTTTACTTTTCGAAGTTTCTTTGGAACCCTGTAGATGCAGCACTCGGGCCACGCGGGAGGCTCAAGAACAAATGGGATGTCAATGACCAACTCTTTGCATTTGAGACCCTTTTTCTGAACCATCTTCTTTCTCTGTCTGCAGGTTCGTTTCCAAAAGACACAGAAACCATCAAGTGTTAGGCCTACATCTTATATATCAAAGCTGCATATAAAAATTCGGAGTGATAAACACGTCAACCTATACTAAATAAGATAAGAAATAAACCTTAATATAAAAAATATTCTAACGCAGACAATCAACCAACACTAACGACAGAATCGAATCAAAATCTGCGATGCATAGTTTATTTTTATTTTTTAAATTTCAGAGCACAAAGCAATTTCAATATATAGCACGCACAATTCGTCTTAGATTGCTTATTAAAGGTAATCTTTTCACAGTATAGAATGGGCTCTCTAACACAGTATATTTTCCAACGAATAGATAGCAAATAAAGTAGAAGATTATAACAATCCAAGTATATGATTTCAAAATATGTATGGGATTGAAGAGAGCTAGAAGATATGAAATGAGTGAATAAAAAACCTGCAAATGCTGCTGGCCTGTAAGAAGAAAGTTCTCGACTGTTGACTGCTTGAGAACACCAGAGCTCCTCCTTTTAAATCCCCACACTCGTCTGCTGTCTTTTTCTCTCTTTTTCTTACTCATAACAATATCTGCTGTCCAAGTGCATCACTCATTTATTTAGCAGGTAAAGGTCTCTCTCACTCTCTCTCCCGCTATATTATAAAAAAAAAATTAAAATACATCAATCTAACATTATGCTTATCCAAAAGTAAAGCAGGCCCTGCACCTTGAATATCCCTTCAAAAGTAATGATTTTTATTTTTTATTTTTAAACACATTTTTGCCCTGAGTTTTAACCATATTTTTTCACCCATCTATTTCACTTCAATTATAAGTGACACCTCGTTTATTGGTATGTACTCAAATAATACTTCCGTCCATCTACAATCAAGAAAACTAGCAGAATTTCACGTCAAACCAATTAAAACTTGACATGTGTCATATATCTTTTATATATATATATAATAATGGGCCGAAACCACTCAGAGGCCAAACGGGGGTGTGTGCGCCACCCCCAAGGTCCTTGGGGATGGTTATGACTCCTCTCATTTTGCCATTTGGGGTGGCCGGCCATCCCCTTTGGGTTTGTTCTTCTTTTTTCTTTTTTTTTTAATTTTTAAAGTTTTTAGTTATTTTTAAATTATTTTTTATTTTTTTCTTCATTTTTACATTTAAGTTTTTTAAATTTTATTATTTACTATTTTTTTAATAAAGTATATGACACGTGTCAAGTTTTGATTGATTTGACGTAAAATTCTGTTAATTTTCTTGACGGTAGATGGACATATGTACTATTTGGATATATACCAATAAACGAGGTACCACCTGTGATCGAAAGTGAAACCGATTGATGATCGAAAAAATAAAACTTTTAAAACTCAGATGGCAAAAAAGTAATTAATCTCCCCCCACCCTTTTTTTTTAACCAAAACTAAACGTAGGGGACGAGATCGATTGTAAAAATTACAAGTGTTCTTTCAAATTTGACCAAGCCATAAATTATACCCAAATAGCTAATACTAATAAGATTGATGATTCTAATTTTGGGAGTCAAACTCACTCTAATACATTTCCAAATACTTAAAAGATTTTATTGAATTCATTGAATCACCACCACTATTGAACATTAATTCTGATAAATTGACAATTGTACGGTGAAATTAGCAATGGTCTCTCAAATTCGACTAATCCATAAATTAGTGAAACTCAGAACGGGTAATACTATTAAGATTTAAAATTCTCATTTTGAAAATTGAACTTTTATGCTAATACATATTTAAATACTTTGAAATTTATTTATTTATTTTTGAAGTCAATGAATCGCCACCGCTGTCAATCACTGTTTCCTATCAATTGACATGAGAAGCAGACGTTTTTTCCCTTTCTGTAAAAGATTGCTGAAGAATTTAACAACTGGAAAAATTAACACACTAAGCAGGGAAAAAATATTCTCTGTTTTACATACGCCAAATTCCTTCAACTTTTATGGATGCTTTAATCAGAATTGGATATTTTTGTCTCATATATATGCTTTTCTTTCAGAGCCTGTTTAATTCTTCACAAAATTCCTAAAAATAATTTATTTTTGTCTCTTAGTCTACCCTCTCTCTCTCTTTTATGTTTTTTACCCCCTTTTTTTTTTTTTTAAACGTAAAATACATTAAATCCCCCAAACTTTCACCTTAATCTTCCACACTTTTACAAAATAAAATTAACTTGCAACTCGTACTTATAAATTATCAAAATATTGAGTTATTTTTTCTTTTTAATTAAAAACATCCTCAATTTTAAAAATTAAAAAATGAAAATAAATTACTCTTGCGGGAGGGTTGGAGCCAACAGAGTAATAGAAGTCAAAGAACATAAATAAAAAAAAAAAAAAAAAAAAAAGCTAGCCAGTCCAAAAAGTCAATGTCCCGAGTCCTTTGGATGGAGATGGCCAAGCGGCAAGCGGAGGTGTGCGCTTGGCAGCCAGTGCCGGGATAGTGGAGGTAGCTCCAACCTCTCTCCTAGTAGGGTGTGGTTTTTTTTGGCATAAATTAAATGAATTTTTAATTAAAAATAATATAATTTAAATTTTGTTGATAATTTATAAATTTGAATTGCACAGGTTTATGATTTAAAATTGCAAGTTAATTAGAACGATTGAATTTTTTTTATTTTTTTTGTGGTAATGTTTGAAGCTAAATCTAATTTATATTTCACCTGCCCCTTAACCAACCTTAATTAAAGCATAAATGACGTGTCTCTGTTTATAACCATTAACTTGTAAGTCTCCCCGTCTCTTAATTGGTTGTTGAGCATCAATCATGACGGCAACTGTCAAGTGGCAAGGTACGGCACCGTTTGATAAACAACTTCATTTTCTTTTTTTCTTTCTTTTTTTTTTCATTTTTTTTTATTCTCTTTAAAAAAAAATAATAATAATAACTTCAAAAAATTCTAACCTTTATTTTACTTTTTATATAACATTAACTATTTTTTTATTACTATTCAAATAAATAAACCAATAATCAAAACTTTTTAACTTTTTCATACAAAAAGTTACTTATGTGTTTGGATGTTGAATTTTTGAAATTAGAATTAAATTTTTATTCTCTTTACGAATTTCAAGGCAAAGACAATTTAATTTTTTTTTTAAATTGTATTTGAGTGTTGAATTTTTGAGATTAAATAAATGTTTTTTAATAGTAAGAAATAATTGAATTGTATAAAAGTTGTGTATAATGATTGGTGTTATAGAAATTAATATTAATAATGACTGAAATTATATTTATTTATTACAAAAATATTAAAAACTATAATTTAATATAAATAATTATTATTTAATTATTTAAAGGGTGGGACCCACATGTTTCTGGGTGGCCAAGCTCCTCCGTTCAGACGTTGAGTTAAAAACGAAAACTGCCAAGCGCTCCTCTGTCACTTCTCTTTCAGAGTACTCCAAACTATGGCAACCAAAAAATGGACAAACACATATAGAAGGAGAAAATCATAGGGTTGACAATTTTTGACACGACCCGCGAACCCGACACGAACACGACACGGGAAAATAGTGTTTGGGTCATAATCGGGTCAACCCCGATTATGACACGATTCTAACCCGGTTATATTTAAAAAAAAAAAAAAAAAAAAACAGAACAAACCCGAAACGAAAATGCCCAATTGTGAATCTGTGATTTGTGAATCTGTGATTTTGCGAACTCACATATTCAGGTTGGAACCCTAGCCCAGTAGCCCGCCACTAGCCGCACACCCGATCGCCCGCACAGTCGCACTTCTCGTCTTCTTTTTCAGAGTTTCAGTTCAGTGTTTCAAACTTTCAAGATTCTGTTTTACGGTTTCACTTTCCCCTCCCCCCTCTCCCACCAACCACCAAATACTCAGCCACCACGAAGCAGTGTCGCCGCCAACCATTCGGCCTTTTCCCCCTCTCTCTGCGCCAAACTTTTCCCTCCCCCCTCTCCTACCCACCACTAAATACCTGGCCACCACCATCAGTGTCGCCGCCCACCATCTGACCGATCTCGCTGAGCCTCATGCGGTTTGGTCACCTCCGCGGCTCCGCCCCCTGAACAACGCCACAACCGGTCTGTTTTCCTTTCTCTGAGCCTCATGCGGTTTGCTACTTGTTAATTAGATTTTTTTTTACCATGTTCTGTTATTTTTGTTAGATTAAACTAATTTTAGCCCTTGAAAAAAAATCCTATATTCAAAGTATGACCAAGATTTGTGTAGAGAAGAGGTGGTTTAGAGAATTATGTAGGGGAGGATCTGAGTGGCGGCAATGTCCCGTGTGTTGTTTCTTCTTCAAGTATTGAGCAGGAATTGTGGATAATTTGTTTACTTATGAGTTACTGGATGTGTGGATATTAGTTGATATAGTGAATTGTTAAAAGGTTTTTATTAACTATTGCCTGATGAATTCCAAGTTCTGAGAAGAATTAGGAGGGACCGGAGGGCTATTCCCAGTTTCTTCTATGCTATTTCGTTTTACTATAAATTTGATGTCCGAGTTATTTCCCTTGAAAAATAATACTTGAACATGTTCTGTCTCCCAAAATAAGGAGGAAAAAATGATCTTAAAAAATGTTTCTCCAAAAAAATTTACCATATCATGGAAAATGTTTCTAGAAACAACACTTAAAACAGAAACCTATATATCCTGAATGTTTTAGTCATTGATTCATGTCTAGCTTTATAACCTATTTGATTTGATTACCCAATATGCCTTGGTTTAATTAGAGCCAAAGTGAAATTCTCGAAAGATGGTTTTCATCATCATGTGCTAAAATTTTCAAAGCAAGTGTTTACTTGGAGTATTTCAAACGAGGATTTACTAGGTTACTGATACTTCTATATTTTGTAAAAAGAAGAATTATCAATTCTTTTCAAGAGATTAATTTATGAGATTGGGTGAGCATTAATTAAATTGTGATAGAATTTGTTATACTATCTCATAGAATTTGTTGTTGCTATAATAGAGCTAATTGCTAATACTCTTTTGCAATCTGTGTAGCTTTTATAGCAAACGAAGTAGCATACACAGCTCATCTATTGTGCGACTTGTGTCCAATCAAGAATCAGGATCAAGAGTAGCTTGAGCAGGTAAGATTATTAGCCTTTTAAGTTTCAAGTTGTCTTTGTGAGCTAGATTTTATATACTATCTAATTAGGATTGAAGAACTAATTTACTAATAATGATATGTGTAGATGAGTAATGAAGTACTTGGTGATGATATTGTTAAAGACTTAGAGGATGATGTGGTTGAATTGACTACAATAGAAGAAGAAGATGATTCTGTTTGTGTGGAGAAAGAGAAAAAAGGCCACAAGCGTAACATTTTGATGCCATTCGTTGTAAGGAGGGTGAGAAGTTAAAGGCAAAATGCAAGTTGTGTGGTACTGTATACTTGGCTCCAAGTACTTATGGAACTGGAAATTTGAAGTGTCACATAGACAGTTGTCCGAGGAGAAACACTCGTGATGTTGGGCAGATGCTCTTATTTAGAAGTCAAGGATCTCTGTCTATAAGTAACTCTAAATTTTGTCCCAAAAAATTTAGAGAACTGTTGGTTGCTTTGGTCATTAAGCATGATTTGCTTTTTTGATTTGTTAAGTATGAGGGCATGAGAGAGATGATAAAATACTTGCATCCTGATGCACCTCTTATCTCTAGGAATACCCTTAAGACTGATTTGAAAAATTTGCATATGAGGGAGAAGCAAAAGGTTAAATTTATGTTGAATGGTTGTCCTGGTAGGATTTGTTTAACAATATATATATATATATCTGTGTGTGTGTGTGTGTGTGTGTGTGTGTGTGTGTGTGTCTCACAACACATTTTATTGACAAGGATTGGGTCTTAACTAAAATGGTGTTAAACTTTTCATTCATGCCCCCACCACATAACGGTATATCTTTGTGTGAAAAGACGTATAATATGCTAGAAGAGTGGGAGATTAAGACCAAGGTTAGTATAACATTGGATAATGCTTCTTCCAATGATATTTGTGTTGGTTTATTAAGAAATAAATTGAACATAAAGAAAGCCC
The DNA here is from genome assembly GCA_028654335.1 of Alnus rubra. NCBI lineage: Eukaryota > Viridiplantae > Streptophyta > Magnoliopsida > Fagales > Betulaceae > Alnus > Alnus rubra. The sequence goes on along the minus strand of JAJPGS010001499.1, from coordinate 477,919 downwards.
TTATTTGTGAAGGCGAATTTTTTTCACATTTGTTGTTGTGCACACATTCTTAATTTGATAGTTCAAGATGGTTTGAAAGAGATTGATAGTGATATCCAAAAGATCCGTGACAGTGTGAAGTATGTTAGAGGATCACAAATGAGAAAACAAAATTTCCTTCAGGCTGTGAATAAAATGTCATTGGATAGTAGAAACGGGTTAAAACAAGATGTGCCAACCAGATGGAATTCTACATATCTTATGCTTGAGACTGTTATTGATTATCGGAGTGCTTTTAGTTATTTAGAGATGATTGATTCAAACTATAAGCATTGTCCTACTGCACCTGAGTGGGAAAAAGCGACTCATATATGTTATTTTTTGGCTCCCTTTTTCCATGCTACATGTGAGTTTTCTGGTACCAAGTATCCCACAGCCAACCTCTACTTTTCTGTGATTTTTGACATTTATGAAACCTTTAAGGAAGAAGTTGAGAGCGAAGATGAATACAAGAGATTAATGGCAACACAAATGCTCTCTAAATTTGAGAAATATTGGTCAGAATTTAGTGTAGTGTTGGCTCTTGCAGCTGTGTTGGATCCTCGTTACAAGCTTGAACTTGTAAATTTATGTTATTCAAGGCTTTATGGAGTTAATAATTCTAGAGAGTATTGTCATGTTCGTGATAAATTGGTCTATCTTTTTATGGAGTATGGTGGTTCCTCATCTACATCTTCAAGCGTCATATCTCTTGATACAAGACATGTTAATTCCCAAGTACCCTAACCAGAAATCAAGGCTGTCAAGCGAACTTCCGCAATGATGAAGGTAAAATTATATGTTTATTTTTGTGATTTATGTGTTATTGTTAGAAACTTAGAATATAATATATATATATATATATATATATATATATATATATATATATATATATATATATATATATATATATATATATATATATATTTCTAATTACTTAGTAAATTATCTTCACGTTATCTTTTTTTAATTGTAGGCATTTTTTAGTTCTGGCGGGGATAATGTTCAAGCAAGTAAGAATTATTTAGAACTTTATTTGGATCAACCTAGGCTGATAAATGATGAGGAGGGAGATTTTGACATTCTTTCATATTAGAAAAGAAAAGAATTTCGTTATCCTATAGTAACTGCTATGGCTCGTGATGTTTTGAGCATTGCTATTTCTACTGTTGCTTTCAGAATCCACTTTTAGTGTTGGTGGACGTGTAATTGATTAATATAGGAGTTTGCTCAAACATGATATTGTTGAGGCACTAGTATGCACTCGGGATTGGTTATTTGAAGAGAAATGTAATATTTGTTATTTGTATATTTATTTTTTTCATTAACTTATATTATTTTTTTATTACATTAATTCCTCTTATCTTTTGATGTAGAATTAACACAAATGAAGTTTGATGAGCCTGAAGAATATATTTTGACTTTGAATTTCAATTCCAATGATATTCCAAGTTCATCAGAAGCACATTCTATTAATATTCATTGACATTGGCTTATATGTGGATGAGTTCTTTTTATGGGATTTGTTTTAATTATGAGTTTTGTTTTGTCCTTACTAACTGAAATTGAATTCTGTTTTGCCCTTACTAGTTGTAAAATTTTTAGTTATATATGTTTAGTTAACTTAAGTTTAATTTGAGAGGAATAGCTTAGCATTTTTCTTTTTGTATTCCTCTTAAATTTTAACAGAATATAGATAATTAAATATTGTCTGTAAAGTAATGTTGAGTTGATGGTTGCATATTGGAACTTGGAAGATCTCTAACAATCCTACCTTGATTGTCTAAGTTTTAGAGTTAAGATTATTGCATCAGTGATGACTGAGGAGTCTTTATTGGTTTTATGATAATTAAGTGTGATGGGAATCATGGGATTGGAAGAGGGTCTTCCCCCTTACTTTGGTTGCTTTTATTCAATCGTGAGATTGGAAGGTGAAGAATATTGTATTTCTTTATAGAGATTTGACTATAAAATTAGCGAAGCCTAACTATAATAGATTTTTAATCTTATTCAAATTTTAATGATTGCACTTGATTACATGCCATGTGAAGTGGAGTGTATATGGATTTGTGATAATTTTTATAAACGAGAATTATAATTTATACTTTTTTTTTTCCTTCTAATTTTGAGACAGATCAAGAAGCAAACAATAAATAAAATATTTATTTATTTATAATCTATTCATAGAACTTACTATAACTTACCGAAGTTTTATTAATGGATAGACCCAATTAGGAGATCCTACTTTCAAGCCTGTTGATAATGCAAATGAAGACTAACAAAACATAATGAAGCGTGTGGAAGCATGTGATCATAATGATTTATGATCACAAAATATGCCCGCCCTCCTCTCCAAAAGAAAATAAAATAAATAAATGGCCAATTTTGTTAGGAATAAAAAAGTCAAAGTATAAGTTTATACATGAAAAACGGTGCAAATATTAAATTTGTTTCATGAAAATTCCACGTCTAATTCATGCATTAACATTTAAAAACATGCATTTGTATATTGTAGGAGGGTTGAAACATATGAAACTTGAATGTAAAAAGTAAAACTGAAAAGTGAAAAGGACGAAAGGCCCTCATACAGCAACCATATTATGAAATTGATGTCGGGTCGGGTTACACGATTATTTGTCGTGTGTTATCGGGTCGTGTTCGGGTTACCCGATTATTAATCGAGTCGTGTTCGGGTCACGTGTCACAACCCGATTAATAATCAGGTCGGGTTCGTGCCAAACCCGTTTACATAGTCGGGTCGGTCGGGTTGACACGAACCCGACCCGTGAACTCGAATTGCCAAGCCTAGAAAATCACACCCAATACGTAAGAAAATAACAAAAACCAAAAGAAGAACAAGTGCAAGAAAAGCACACTATCTCAAACGCACCACCCGTTCTTCACCTAGAGACCACAAGCCCTCATCGCCACCATTAGATTCCTCATCACCCTCTTCGCTTTCCTTCAATCAATCCTTTCACCGCAATGAACTCAAACACCCCACTGCTGGCCGCGGCGAACCGGGCGTTCCCGGCAGACCCAGTGGTGGTGGCCAAGGTGAACCCAGGAGCCCAAGAGGACTTTACCGGTGTCAAAGAAGTTGAAGCAAACACTAACAACCCTGCGTGAGGGTGGCCTTTTTTTTTTTGGTTTTCAATTTTAATTATTTTTGTTTGATTTAATTTTTTATTATTTTATTAATTAAATGTGGGACCCATGCAGTTTTGTTTGACTTTGGAGACAGATTGTCTCATGCGTGGGTCCCGATCATCAAAGCAACAAAATTCAGTCCTGAATTTTGCCTAAATTCAAGCTTGAATTCGAAGCATTTTCAGGTGGGCAGATTTTGGAAATAAACCGAGAAGAATTATTCTTCTCTCTATATATATCCAAACACACCGGTACAAATTTCTTTCTATTTAAAATCCCATCAATAACATTTTATTACTTAAAAAAAAAAATACACTCCTAAAAAATGTTTACCAGCCCGTTAATTATGGTTTGATTGCAGAAAAATAAATGGAGCCCCTCTTCATTTAAAGTGATTGAATGAGGAAACACGTTGTGAATTGAATGTAATACGTACAACGTTGGTGAATTGAATGTAATACAAGGCGGGCAGATGGCATGCTTTAAATGTAGTTTAGACAAGTCATGAATATAGTTTGGATTAAAGATACTCAAATATTTTTTGTAAAATGATTTTTCTTATTTTTTGGGTAATTGGTACGTCCAAAAATGATGGTATATTTTCATTTGACAAAAAAATCTTCTTTAATTTTCGTAAAATAGTTTTTATTTTTTATTTTTTTTATATTACTGTAAACCATTTTTCATCAGAGTTTGCCAAAAGCTTCTGAACAATCGTCGAAGTTTGCCAGACCACTATCGGAATCAGTCGGACCTCAACCAGACCACCGCCATATATAGTTTGCCAAACCTTTGTCAAAAGTTTTCGGGAGTTGTCAACCGTTTTCTGCTGTCGCTCATTTTTCGTACCAACCAAACGTCAAAAAATATTTTCTAGTAAAAATAATTTCGTTAAAAAATATTTTTCAACGAAAAACATTTTATGTCAAAACAAACCTAGCCTTAATTGTATCCTTTGTCATTGTATTGTTAAGAGCAATATGCACTAGTTTCATGAAGTTTAAAATTTTCCAAAAAAAACAAATATTTGAATGACGAAGGACAGCCGGGAAGAGGAGAGGGAGAGGAAATTACTAATGCTCCGTTTGTTTCGGTGTAAAATGATTTCTAGTAAATGATTTCGGCATTTTACGGTGTTTGATAGGGGCGAAAATAATGGTCAACGAAAATCATTTTCGGTTTGACCATAAAAGCTTATTTAATTTTTGGAAAACGATTTACGGTTTTTAAAACCGTAAATCGTTTTTCGAAATTAAACTTTTGGTCCTTGCACGCATGTTTGATATCTGATTGCTGCAATCCAGCAATGGTCAGCTGTCAGAATCCATGCGGTACCGGAATCCGGCAACATCTGGCCACTGGAATACTGACGGCGCTGGAATCTAGCGACATCCAGCCACCGTCACCAGATGTCGGCGAACCAAATTCTAGCCGAAACTGGCCGGAATCCGGCCATGGTCAGAAGCCGGCTGGATCTGGCCAAAATGTCTGGAATCCGGCCTGGTTTGACAGGATCTGGAGGAGTCTGGCCGGAATCCGGCCAAGCTTGCTCATCGAAATCCAGCAACTGCGACCGAACGTTGCCGGATTCTGGCAACAGTTGCATTTTCTCATTTTATAATTTTTTCGTGCACACCAAACGCCGAAAAATATTTTCGAAAAAATTATTTTTTTTGAAAATGATTTCGTTGAAAATATTTTACAACAAAAACCATTTTACGTCGAAACAAACGAAGCATAAATGATAAGATAATTGTGCAATACCCTAATTATTAGATGAGATTTCAAAGATAGGTTATTATTTCTTAAATTAAAACATCAACTAATTATAATTATTCCCTTCTCTAGCTCTAACACTCGCATAAAAGTTCATACCATTTATTGATTGGATGATGAAGTCAAGTTGGAGGCAATACGTAGACAACACATGAATCTTGCTTTTCAAAGGAAGAAAGATTCCATGTGTTGTCACATATATTGACACATGAATGAAACAAATGTGAATTCATTATTGGAAAACTTTAATACATTCAAAAGACACGCACTTACCAAAAAGATTAGCACAGTGCAGTCAAATTCCGCCACTTAGTCTTCACCTACAGTGTCCATTGTCGGTCTTCATGGCTGTTCTCAATCTATCCGCCATCATTTCTGGATAGAAATTTTCTATAAACTAGTTTGTAAGAAATTTTTTTACAACCGACATATAAAAGTGACATGTGTCTTTTGACATGTGAGAAGCACATATTGTTTTAATAATATGTGTTTTTCATATGCCTTTTTAATAGCATTAATAAAAAAATATATGCTTCTCACATGCTTAAAAAAACACATATCACTTTTATACGTGAGTTGTAAAAAAAATTTTATAAATCAATTTGTAAAATAACTTTATCTGTCGATCGAAGTTGCTACAAACACAATAATACACTCATTAATATTTATTGGAGTCTATTGGAGTTTTTTGTCTCGATCAGACAATATATATCTACATCGATCATATGTTTACAACTTCTCCATTTTGTTAACAGTGAAGATGGCCATTATATCTTATCTTTGTTGGAATGATGTTTTACTAAAATCTAAGAAAATTGATCATAGACCCTAACTTAACTAACCATTTTTATATTTTTTTTTTGGTAAAAAAAAAAAACCCTTAAGCAAAGTTTGGTGGAAATTGACGAATTGACCAACGACACTTATATCGTGAATGACGTATCCGGGGTGATCTCATTGCGATGACGTCATCTATGATGACTAACTAATAATTAACCCTGGTACTACAGGCTTGATGGAAATTGCTAGCTGGACAATTGAATTTTGTGATGGAAATTGCTAGCTGGCAAATTTTTAAAATGTTAATTAAGGTACCGTTTAAAATTCATTTTCCCTTTTCCTTTAATTTGGAATTTTTTTTATTGATTGAAAAATAGGATTGATGTGATATAAAGTTGAAATAATTTATATGAAAAAGTGAGAAAATTTTGTATTGTAGTGAGTTTTTTATTTAAAAAGTAATAAAAAAAGTGTTGATGTGATATAAAAAATAAAAAAAGTAAGAATGTTTTGAAATTGATATTTTTTTAGAGAAGTGAAGGGAAGGGGAGGGGAGGGGAAGGGGGATTTCAAACGGGGCCTAAATGTGTTCATTTGAAACCTTGGTTAAAGAAATGGATAAGATTTGTTGAGAGATTTGAACATCTGTCTAAATCATTAAAGAAATGGATAAGATTTGTTGAGATATTTGAATGTCGGTCTAAATCATTAACATATATTATATATTACGGATCAGGCTCCTATGCTATACTTTTAAATTACAGTACAGATGCTGTAATTTCTTTTCTCTTTCTTTTGTTCTTAGCAGGAAGGCTCAAATGTAGGTGTTCTAGCTTGGGAGTGTGACGGGTTTCGTGTCTTTAACGGAGGTTTTGGTCAGTTTTGTTCAAAATTTCTTCTTCAACTTTGGAGCCAGATCTACACACTTCCGGTGCTTATTCCAAGACACGTGCCCCCCAGCCGCGTTCACCGTCGTCATTCGCTCCAGCAGCCGGAAGCTCGGGCCACGTCGATAATCGGATCCCAGCGCGTGGCCGGCACGCGCCAGAGAGCTTGTTGCTCTTCGGCGCGTTTGTTGGCCACGTTCCGACTTTTCTGGCCGTGCACGGTGTTGGATGGGGTCTACAGTGGTCGATCCTCTGCTGGGTGGTACCGGTGACGGCACGTGTCCTCCACACGCCGCCGTCTCCGGCGGAATCCGCCACTGGCTCACTGCCGGCAGCTGCTTTGGGTTTTCTCTGTTTTCTTTGTACATTCCTATGTGTCTACTATGGATCACAGTTTGTCTATTTGTAATGCACAAATGTTCATGGGCTTATTTGGAGTCTGGGGTAGACTAGGTCAGTCCTCTTATGTTGATTGTATGGGTTTTAACTGTAAAGAGGTGATTTATTTGGTGTCCTTGTAATATTTGTGGATTGTATTTAGGCAAATGCTTCAAGTCAGACTTATTTCTGACTTAAGGTTTAGGGGAGTCTTGTACCTCTATTCTTGTACTCGCCCTTGGGGTGTTCAGTAATATATGGTAGCACATGCTATCTTGTTCGAAAAAACAAAAAAAGATTCATCCAGCCCTTCATTAAAACTAATGTTGTCGTTTTGAAGCAAAGAAAAAATGACGCCATTTTACTCATATGTTTTTAACAATTCCTGCTCTCAGTCTCATCCGGCGACCAAACTCCAAACCCTTGACCACCGGCAAGTTTCCAACTGAGAAGGCGACACAGAAAGAGAGATCCGGCGACAGAGAGCCAGATCCGGCCACAGAACCCCCGATCCGGCGGCAGAGAGCCGGATTTGGCCACAGAGCTCTTGATCTGGCGGCAGAGAGCCGGATCCGACCACAAAGCTCTCGATCCGGCGACAGAGAGCCGGATCCGACCACAAATCTCCCGATTTGGCGACAGAGAGCTGGATCCGGCCACAGAACTCCCGATCCGGCGGCAGAGAGTCGAATCGCGCCATAGAGCTTCCGATCCGGTGACAGAGAGCCGGATCTCTCTCTATCCGGAAACCGCGCATGGGTTTCCGGCCGGACCCGTTCTTGGTTTTTTCGGCCGAATCTCTCTTTCTCATGGCCGGTCCTCCCTTTCTCGTGGCCGGATCTCTCTGTCTTTGTTGCCGGATCACTCTTTATCGCCGTCTCTGTCAAAAGCTCATCAATGGTCGGGATGTGTCTGGCCGCCGGCTATAGACTTGACAAAGAGCCGGATCTCTCTCTGTCCGAAAACCGCGCGTGGGTTTCCGGCCGAACTCGTTCGTGGGTTTTCTGGCCGGATCTCTCTTTCTCATGGCCGGTCCTCCCTTTCTCGTGGCCGGATCTCTCTGTCTTTGTTGCCGAATCACTCTTTGTCACCGTCTTTGTCGAGAGCTCACTGGTGGTCGGGATGTGTCTGGTCGCCGGATATAGAATTAGGAGGAGGAAGTGTTACCAATGAGTATAACGGCGTCAAACGAGATTTTGCAGCATCATTTTTTCTTTGCTTCAAAACGACAACGTTTGTTTTAATGAAGGGCTGGATGAATTCTAGCCCTTCATCAAATTACAGCATCTGTGCTGTACTTTAAAAGTACATCACAGAAGCCAGATCCATATATTACTATCTTCAACCACAATTTATGACAATTTTTGTCTGTCATGTTACAATTTTTATTTTTATTTATCTTTTTTATGAAAAAAAAAAATTGAAAACCACTTTGCCATATGAACAAATGGTAAAGAGTTGTATTTTGAAATGACAAAATATTATATCTCAAACATTAATGACTGCTTCATAAATTGCTAGCCAACTGGCGGCATCTCCGGACCACTCTGTCATCTCAAAGGGCTAGTTTGTAAATGTCATAATAAATTTACTTTTATTTTTTATAAGATTAATGGTATCGTTGCTCCATATATCCATCTCTCAAAAAAATAAAAAAATATCAATATCTTATAAAAGTTCTTATTAAACAATTTTTTTTTTTTTTTTTTTCACTTTCCTTTAAAAAAACAATCAAATCTCATTTCATATCTATATCATGTTAATCACTTCTTATTTTTATTTAGATAAAAAACTCACAACAAAACTCTTTTACCAAACACATATTGTATTTATTTAAATTCCAAAATCCCTTTTTCTAAAGATTTAAGCCGTTCAATCAAAATGAATGCATCAATCTAATTATCTTGCCATTAAATTCTTTAAACAAAAAAGTTTTTTTTTTTTTTTTTTTTTTTAAAAAAAAGTAAATTAATTAAATTGGTAGTAGGATGACACATGAGTTGAGAGTGATCAGCCATGAGAAGAGCACTCTCAACTGTTTTTCTATGATCTTTTATATATATATATATATATATATATATATATATATATATATATATATATATATATATATATATATTTTCTAAATTTAACAGAATTGTTCCCTATCCAATTAGGACAGAAATTTTCTACAAATCGGTTTGTAAAAAATTTCATATAACCTACATATAAGATTGACATGTGTCCCTTAGCATATAACCGACGTACCCAGACCCACGTCCGTGGGTCAGTACCGATGGCCGACCGGAAGCCTGATTCCCGGTGGGTCGACGGCGGGCTGATGGCGAGTCGTCATCCAACAGTTGAGGGGCGATTTTCCGGTGAGAGCAGAGGCGATTTTCTGCCGTTTAAGTGAGGTTTTCCGGTGAGAGCAGAGGCGAATTTCTAGTAGTTTTCTGAGTAAATCAAGGTAATTTCTTGAGATTCTATTGTGAATTATTGATTTAAATTGATCAATGGGTACTTTGTAGGTTCAACCGATTGGGTTTCTTGTTGAGTTTATTGATGAATTTGAGTTGTACTGGTCACAGCCGTGCGTATGTGTGCTATGTTGTGGGATTGTGGTGTCGGCCGTGTCCCTGCTCGTTGGGTATGTGTATTCCGGCTAGTGGTTGTTTTGTGTGTGGTGTCTACCCAAACTTCCCCTGTCCCAATTGTAGATTGCTTGTAGTATATAACGGTTGAGCTGAGTTTTTGGGCGTTGATTTTCCGGATATGGTCTCACGGCTAGGTGAGGGTGGTTTGTAATAATTGGGTTGATTATTGACTGTATTTGGAGTAGTAGTCGGTTGAGAGTGGAAAGGTTGAGTTTTTGAATGTTTGGCCATGTTCCTGTTTTGGGTTGCAAATTATAGAGGTAATTCACGGCTAAGTTGGGTATTTTCTTGTTGTTGGTGAGGGATCCGGTTATGAGATGTTAAATAGCTTTGATGTGAAATATATTGGAGAAATATATATGGAAGAGAGAAAGAGGCTAGGGGAAGAGAATAATGGACTATATTGTATCGATAACAATATTACATGTCTCTATTTATAGAGAGACAATAAGTAGTAAGCAAGAAATTTAAAACTATGTAAGAAAGAGAATAAAACCTTAATAGGAAAGACAATAAACATAAAATAATATAGTATAATATATTCTAAAATGGGATATTTGGTGTATGGATTTGGTTGTTGATTTGGGCCTTTGGAATTGAGTTGTGCTTCGGTTATTGGTGGTGGATTCATTGTGTTTGGCCGTGTCTGGGTTTTGGGTTTTGTGATGTTGGAGTTATGTAAAAATTTAAAGAGTTTTAAAATGTTGTGTTTAATCAAATCTAAAGGATTTCTGAGGTTGGTGTGATTCCCAGTTTGGCCATGTATTTCCTGTGTTGATTGGCCTACGTCCTAGAATTGAGTATGGGTTTTGAAAGAAATACTAAAAAGGGGTTTTTAAAATGAGATTATATTAATTACGCAGTATTAATGTCTAAATTAAGAACATGTTAAATATGTTAAGTTTACTTTGACACTATGAATAAGGATAATAATAGTATTTTATGTATGTATATCTAATTGTTGCAGATGATGAACTGAGAGACAGCAAAAAAGACTTGTGTGAGTATTTCTTACTCACTAGGGATGATACGTGGTGGTGGTCTTTAATAGTATTATGATTTCTGTTTCATTTAATGGTATACGAGTTGTTTGTAACATGCTTTGTTTGGAGCTTTGAATATGTCACTATTGTGAGTATTACGTACTCATTAGGGATGATACGTGTTGGTGGTCTTTGATGACGTTATGACATCTGTTTTATTTAATTGTATGCGAGTTGTGTGTAACATGTTTTGTTTGGAACCATGCCTATTTTATTGAGTATATTATTGACATGATTAATGATTATACTGATGAACTATCATTGCATATTTTACTGTGAGAACATATGACTTGTTAATAAGAAAAGACCGAAGGTTAACAACCCGAGGCAAAGACCAATGGGTATAGTCCTGAGGCAAAAACTGTGGGTGAAAGTCCTAATGCATCAATCAATCATATAGAGCAAGGGTGAATGTCCCGAGACAAAGACCAAGGGGTATAGTCCTGAGGCAAAGACCAAAGATAATAGTCCTGAGGCAGTACTGATTCAAACCAAATGTTTTAATAAGACCTAAGGGCCAGTTTGGCAAATCACTCCCGCCCCAAATTTTTGCCTTTTTTCCTGTCATGAACAGTGACAGGAAATTTAAACCACTGACTTCATGTTCTCTTTCTCAGCTCAGTTTAACGTCTTGCGAATTGTTTAAGTTTTTCTTCTCCCGTTTTTCGAGTCCGTCTTCTCCACCTGCTCAGCTTCAGCTTTTACTTTTGACTCCTTATTTTCTTCCTTCTTCCGTTCTTCGTCAACAACATCAGGAGCTGCCCATTAGAACTGTTTTTTTCTCCTGCTTCGCTTTTTCGTCGACCCAGAGGAGCCACGCCTTCACGTGGGTTCGGCCATGGTTCATAATTCTCTCCTCCCATCTTCTTCAGTAGCTGGCCAATGGTATTCCTACCCTACAATATAGCTCCCACGCCATGCGCAGACGTACGGTCAAGGGTCAGAAATTTTTCCCCCATTTCCCACCGATTTTACCCATCTTCTTCCTCACATTTGTGACTTATTACCCCAACCACCAAATAAATCCCAACCTGCTACTAATCAGACGGAAATCCAAGAAGGATCTCCCCATCACTTCTCTCAGTGTAGCTTTTGAATTTCCACTCCCTAGCCATCACCCGTCCCTTCGTTCAACAGATATACCCCGTACAAACAAGTCCATCTACAAAAGGGCATAACTCCTTGCCAGCACTAATAGCATGGAGAAGAAGAGAATAAGGAAATCTACCCTTATTTTGAAGACCACCTACGCACTCAGAAGCTTGGGTCATCCTAGAATATCAACCCCCACCAAGAAGCAGCTACCTCGCCGTGCATTCGCAAGCTTCACCGGGCCACTAACTCGATCACGGAGTAAGGTTAGATCCCTAATTACGTGTATGTGGTTTGTGTTTTGTTTATGCACTATGTGTATGCCGAGTAAATATAGGGGACAATGTTCAATCTCTTTATGATTTTGTCTTGGCTGAACTCTCATGCTGTGTTGAGAACTCTGCAAAACCAAAAAGAAAAAAAACACAATAGGAACTTGTTTTGGTTGCTTGTATTTTGGATTTATATAAATATTCCTTATTGAGTCACACCTTGGATTTGGAAAAGCTCCCCGAAACCATATTCGTTGACCAAAATCTATGGCTCATCCGTCTAAGTCAAGAGTTCATTTCAAATATGTTTCATTGCTCTATAATGTTTTTAGATGAACACCCGAGGGACACCACGGAAATCCCCGCGAAATCATAACAATAGGTCTTCGAACCAGTTCAAGCCTCCTCACGCTATTTGGCCACGAGAAAGTGAAGAACGGTTGGTGTATATTTTGGTTGGGCTGGTTGAGAAAGGTGTCCGTTCCTTCGGCACTCACTTGCATGTCATCACCGACGACCTCAACGAGCAGTGCAACCTGGGGCAATACACAATGGAGCAAGTTAAGCAAAAAATTGATCGCATGAAAATGAATTATAAAGATTTTACGATGCTATTAACGGGGAAGGTTGGAACTGGCTTCGGATGGGATCAATCAACTAACACGGTCACCAACAGTGACCAAGCTTGGGAGCAACTCAAACATGTAAGCGTCTATTCTAATGTGTTTTTCAATTTCATATACCATATTGATTAAACTATTCATGTGCAAACACTAGTAAATGATACATCATCACAAATTTTGGTTTTTTTTTTAAAATGTGTAATTAGTCTCTGGCTGTCCTGTTTTTCTTCAATAGCTTGGTATTAGTGATATTCTCTGTGTTATTTTCTTTTACTTTTGGAAACTTGGGTTTGTTGTATATATTTGAAGGACAAGTTGCAAGTTGATGGTTGACTCCTTGGGCTATGTCTATTTTGATGATTATTTAGAATTTATGTGAGTAACCAACCCTTCCATCTGAAGGTGATTGAAGAGACTTGTGGAAGTCTAAAAAAAAAACACTAAAAGAAATTTCTTGTTGTTTGCATCTGCTCGTGTAAACTAAAGCTTAAAGCCATCTAAATTCTAATATGCACCTAACTTACGTTTATTTTATCATTTCTTTCTTAACTTTCCCTACAAAGAAAAACAATAAAGCATAAAAGAAGTAGAAAATTCAAGTGGGAATTCTTAAAGTACCCTGGATAATAAGGTGTAGGTACAAGGAATGCCTCCCCCGGGTCAGCCAAACAAAAGGCATGAGCTCCGGTTGCTCCTCCACTCATAACGATGCGGTCAGGGTCGAATCTGACTCTGTTTCCTCTTACTTTCTCCATAAATTTGGCAACAACCTGTTGGTTCCAATTATATATCTTGTTAATATACATAATAATCTTGATTATTCAATCTAATAATATTGTAGATAGATTTTTTTTATGAGAGAGAGATGGAAGTTCCATACATTTCTGAACTCTGGCAAGCCATGATAATCCTGAAAGATAGCTATTTCTCTGAAGTCATTTACTCCTTCTGGGGTGCAGATGGAAGCTTGTGGGTTATTCAAAATCCACTCTTGAATCAAATCAAAACAAAGCTGCACATTCAAGACAAAACAACCATGACTACATGTTACTTTCTGCTTCTGCTTCAAATAATTCACATACATACATATATATAATTAATGAATGATAATTAAAAAAATCTTATTAGCATTTTTACCTGATTTTCTGCAAGACCCATTTGAAATTTATTTCCACTGGAAGAAATTTCTAAAAAAAAAACACTAAAAGAAATTTCTTGATGTTTGCATCTGCCCATGTAAACATGCTTGGTTGATCACTTAATAATGTAGCATAGATCTTGATTTTCTGTTTTTCTTTATGTTTCATTTTCTGTATTTATCATTATTTACTTCACAATTAAAATTTTTAACGAATTTAATACTCATTTTCGTTTTTGGGGTTTTTTTTTTACTTTTTGCTCTTTGTTTTCTGATTTCTGTTGTTGGGTGTTGCAGAACTTCGGTGCTGATAAGTATTATAGATTTAAAGCCAACCCACCGCGCTTCTACCCATTGTTGTCATACGTATTCACGGGCAGCTTCGCAACCGGAGATCTTGGACATGCTAGCACACAATCGCCGCCCGACACAGATGAGGACTGTCAATTTGATAGCCAGTTCATCGACCTCAACAATCCATGTGCTGTTATTGACTTGGAGGAGCCTCAGCATCAACAACCAACCCGTTTGAAGCCCAACCCGAAAGGGAAAAAGCGTGCCACACCCCAACAATCTCAACGCAGCAGCAAGCGTACGGCAACAAGATCCACAGACCCGGAAGTCGAGAAATGGTCCGATGAATGGTCCGAGATGCGTAGACATTTCAACAAGGGCCTTGCCAGCTTGGGGAAAGGAAATGGGGAAGGATCAAGTCGAGAATCAGATCTAACGCTTCAGGCGATGGCGCTCCTTAATGAAGCACTCGCTGAGACTCCCGTGGCAGAGGAAAACTACTGGAAGGCAGCGTACTCCTTCATTGATAAACATAAAGCGAAGATTTTCATAAGTATGGCACCAGAGATGAGAGTGGCATGGCTGCAAAGAGGGATTAACAAGGACGTTTGAATTGCTTATGTTTATTTGCATTGTCACTTACTGTTAGACCTTGTTTGTTGCTTATGTTTATTTGTATTGCCACTGACTGTTAGGCTTTGTTTGTTGTTTTATGTTTATTTCCATTGCCACTAGTTGTTATGCTTTGCTTCCTAATTATGTACTGCTTCTATTGTTGATAATATTAATAGGTACTGCTTTTATTGTTGATGCTTCATTATTGCTTATAAGTATAATACATTTACATTATACATTATTTACGAGGCAATTTCGAATACTTGTATTTATATGAAATTTTTATCATTTGCCAGAAGTCCTAATTGCATATTCCTTCCAAATATAAGGCTTCAAATAGTTGTCTCAATGATTCAAATAGGTTGTCATAAATGGACGACAGTGGACCGTCAAGTTCAGAAGCTGGGCATTGGGAAGATGAACTAGATGCGTGTTCTAGTTCTGATAAGTCGTGGGGTGACGAGACTGATGATGACAGAGAGTCAACTGCATCGTCCCTTGATAGTGACGACCCTGTGTTTAGTCGTCCAGATGTTTTGGAGCTTGAATTAGAACTAATGCTTATGTACGTTCGGTTATCTGAGTGGAAACAACAACGTGGAGGAATACGAAGGATTCCTATTCCACAGAGAACTTCTATACTAACGGGCCCGATGTGGATTCATTGGGTTTTAACAAATCCCAACGAAAATACATGTCTTGAACGCTTTCGAATGAATCCCGACGCATTCCTTGCTCTTTGTAATACGTTAAAACAGAATAACTTGTTACAAAGTAGTCGATATGTGAAGATAACGGAGCAGGTTGCTGTATTCTGCCTCCTAATGGCACACAATTGGACACAATGGGACGTGGCTGATAGGCTCCAACGTTCAACACATACTGTCAGCGTATATTGCAGAAGGGCATGTAAAGCCATGTGTAGGTTGGGAAAGACCATCATACAACCGACTGAGACGCGCATGCCACACCAAGTCGTCGCTCAAAATGGAAAGTACTACCCATGGTTTACGGTGAGCAATGCTTGAATACTCCATCTTTACAATTCAACTTGTCTTAGAGTGTTTTTTTACGCCGATTATTCTCTACTTAGTTGTCAAAACTCTGATTGCAGGGCTGTATTGGTGCTATTGATGGCACACACATCGATGCGAAGGTGATCAATGGGGATGCAGACACATACCGAGGCAGAAAACATACAACCACTCAAAATGTAATGTGTGTGGCGGATCTAGATCTGAACTTCACTTATGTATATGCTGGTTGGGAGGGAAGTGCGCACGACTCCCGCATCTTTACTATGTGTGTAAATGATCCAACGCTACGATTCCCAACACCAAAAGAGGGTATTGTGCCATGAACTGATACCTATGAGTATTGTATGTTATACCATGTCCGTTATTGTGCGGTACATACCTTTTACAAACGAATTTTCATGTTGTGCAGGATACTTTTACCTAGTGGATTCGGGATATGGATGCTATCGCGGGTTCCTACCTCCATTTCGTCGTGAACGGTACCATTTGCCAGAATTTCAACATGGGCAAGACATACCCAAGAGTATGCGGGAGCTATTTAACTATAGACACTCAGCGTTACGGTCAGCGATTGAGCGTTCCTTTTCGATATTGAAGAATCGATTTCCTATTTTAAAAAAAATGCCCCCATATCCACTACGATACCAGCGCCTATTTGTGATCGCATGTTGCACTTTACATAACTACATAAGGAAGTTTAGCGGGGTGAATGATCCATATTTTGCTGATGCACTACGTAGAATAAACCCTTGGATAGATGTTGCTTATCAGGCGGAAGGAGAAATTATGTCTTTGGTTTCCCCTGGAGAACGACCAGATCAATCAGATGCGAGTGCAATGCATATGGGGAAATTAAGGGATGCAATGGCCAAAAGTATGTGGTCCCACTTGTCTCCGTAGGATGGGGATGTAAAGTCGACCCACTTTTTTTTTTCATGTACTATGATTTCGCTATGTGGTTTATGTAAAAGCATATGTAGTGGACTATTTTAAATTTCTGTCAATTTTAGTTACGAAATTCACTTTTTTTTTTTAGGTGGACTGTCACTTTTAAAAAGTCTAATGCATTAAACTTATTAATAAATCCATTGACTGGAGGGAACAGAGAAGATGAAAGGGAAAAAAAACGACTACACTAGGAACACTAATGTTCGTCCAACTAATGCATTAAACTAGTGGCTTTGACCCCACTGGTTTTATATATACAAATAAAAGTATGGAAAATCGAGCAGAGAACCCTCTCTCTCTCTCTCTCTCTGATTCCCAAAACGAAAGACCTCATTATGAGAAGGTCCTTGTTCTGGTTGTGCTTGGTGGGGTGACATGTAAAATGCTTTCATTTTCATCAAATGTCAACAGAGTGCATGAAAAGCAAAGAGAACTCCTTTTCGTAAAGCAATTCACATCTCTCTCTCTCTCTCTCTTTTTCTTTTTCTCTTCCATGGAGGAATATTTTCAATCTGTCCTTTCTCTCGTGTGATAAAATATGCCTATCTAGAATGTGTACTTAACTTATGTCTCATTGCTAGCTTTGAAGATTATCTTAGAATTGTGGCTGTTTCTCCCCTTCCAGATGGTTGTTACAAGTCCACATGCATCCACGTATGTTCGACCATAAACCTATTTCAACTCTCTATACATACATACATACATAAATATTACAAATAATTAAAGCTTCTCATTTGTGCTCAAATTAAATGCTCATATAAAATTATGGATTTCGTAACTTGCGAGCGGGGTCACTGAGTTTTGCTCTTCTATAAGCTTTTTAATTATGATCGATCAAACCAACCTCATAATATTTAATAATTAGGATATCTCTGGCCTTGAGGAAGAAGACAAATCGCACAAACTGCCAAGTACTACTATTCTTTTGTAGTGTTGTGAGGAACACTAATGTTCATTTCTTTTTTCTCTTTTTTCTTTTTTGGGGTGTTTTCCATATCTGCTAAAAGCCAAAGACATTCAAAGAATATAATCATTTTTTCAATTTTTTTATTAATAATTATATTATTTGAGACGGCTTTCTCATTTTTTTTTTTTTTTTTTCCCAGAGGGACTCAGGGAGAGTACTACTACTGAGTGCATTGGCTTAGTATAGGTTATGCATGGTATTAAGATTGCATTTTTACATCATCTTCACCAGTTCAACGAGAGTGTTCATACTAATGCAATGGAAGCTTCTTATACTGCTGATCGACAACTACCCAATTTATATGATGTAAGAGGTAAGTTCAACTCACATATCAATCTATATGACACAAAAGATAAATCAATTTTGTCATGATGTAGGAGGCAAGTTCAACACTCATCAATCTATATGACATAATAGACACGGTTATAATAAGGAATACCTAGAAACACAACTATCATGTGGAAGAAAATAGTGTACACGACCACCCAAATAACATTACAACATTACAACATTACAAGAGGTCCACGATTTACCTAATGTCACATTAATGTAACAAGATCCAAAGGTACATTGTTACAAAAATGAATGACACCTCAATATAAACAAAATTCATACTTATAAAAAAAAAATATAAACAAAATTCATAAGTGCCCTAATATTGAAGCCTAAAAGGGCAGCATCCCTTGATTAACACCTCTACGTGCTATAAGTATACAAATTAGAATTACCACAAGTGCTACGCATAGGGCCCGTAGGGATTTGAGTTCGAAATATAACCTGCGATCGTTTGCAGCTTTAGAACGTAGTTCACTTTCCAACCGCATATTCTTTGCCCGCAATTCCAATATCAGTTGTCGGCTGCGGGGATCAACTTCTTCTTGGTCAACCCATACAAAGAACTTACAGTGGGTTCCAACCCTAAACTTTGGGCAACCATAATACCGTCTGCCTGGATTTGTCTCTGTCCACGATGTTTTCATATAAGACGTTAAGCCACAATAGCAAGTGCGGGTGGAACCTTGGACGCGAGCGGATGAGGATGTTGAAATCTCTGACATCTAGTGAAAATACTAGTGAGAACAAAACAATACAAATAAAGAAATAATAGATTTTAGACAAAGGATGAGGATAATATTAAAAGATAGTATGAATTTTTTGGTTCCTTATTAAGAACATTCCCGAATAATATGCCATTTTTTTCCCTCTTATGTATAAATGTATACGAACCCTAATTGTGGATACATCTATCCAAGAGATTGCCATTAGTTATTGTATCCATGGCAATGACTACTGCTCCCTATATTATAATTTATAAGGGGAAAGCTAGGTCAAGAAACAAGTGGAAAGGATTTTCCTTTTTCCTTTCAAATTTGTGTCCTGTTTTTTTTTTTTTTTGGCCGTCCTGTTTTTTTTTTTTTTTTTTTTTTTTTTTTTTTTTTTTCTGTATAAACGTATACAGTCCTTTGAATTTTAATCTTTGCTTACGTTATTTGGGTTCATGTGAGCTTCCGGTGACAATTTGGCTCCCGTCAATTGACGAATTTACATGTTGGGGCTACCTTTGTTTGGCAGTTGAAATGATACAATATGTACGAAACATTCATAAAACTGGGTACAAATGATGATAGGCTTGCATTCATTTCACAAGGAAGAAGACACTCAAAGCAACTAATTCCAACCAGCAACAACTACCAGTGATATCACCACTCAGCAACAACAAAAACCACAAAGGTTGATATAAACTAAAAATACAAGCAATCAAAACAAGTTACTTTCTCTTCAAGTTCTCTACAACAGTTTTGGTTTTTCCTTTTTCTTTTTTCGTCTTGCAGAGATCTCAACACAGAATGAGGGTTCAACCAAGACGAAATCGAGAAGAGAATGGACGTTGTTCCATATATTTCATCGGCATCCACACAGTGCACAAACAAAACAAAAAACCCCATACAATAATTAGGGATCTAACCTTACTCTGTGATAGTCACTGACCTTCGATCTAGCCCTTGGCCGTACTTCTGCGCGAAGAAGATGGGAGGAGAGAATTATGAACCATGGCCGAACCCACGTGAAGGCGTGGCTCCTCTGGGTCGACGAAAAAGCGAAGCAGGAGAAAAAAACAGTTCTAATGGGCAGCTCCTGATGTTGTTGACGAAGAACGGAAGAAGGAAGAAAATAAGGAGTCAAAAGTAAAAGCTGAAGCTGAGCAGGTGGAGAAGACGGACTCGAAAAACGGGAGAAGAAAAACTTAAACAATTCGCAAGACGTTAAACTGAGCTGAGAAAGAGAACATGAAGTCAGTGGTTTAAATTTCCTGTCACTGTTCATGACAGGAAAAAAGGCAAAAATTTGGGGCGGGAGTGATTTGCCAAACTGGCCCTAAGATGGTGATAGTCCACAGGCACTGATGAGAAATTCATTAATAATAATAAGACCAAGGCCTAGACCCTATGACATTAATCAGTTATAAGTCCAACGGTTTAAATTCTGAGGCATAAATGAATATTGAAATTGTGCATACATATAATTGTCATCATATGAGTGTATAGTGTACTTTTAAATGATTCAGTATTTTATTATGTGGTTAAGGATCGTTGGCTCACTTGACTACATTATGGGATTGTGGTGATAACAACAATCATATGCAAATTTTTTTAGGATGGATTGAAAGACAGAACTACCGAGGATATTATGATAATATTATTACAATATAGCATAAGACTTTTATGATGATATGTAATATTTGTTATGTTGGAGAAAACAATAGTTAAGTATTTATTAAACGCTATTTGGGGCACATATGTTATTGCTTTGTGTATTTAATATATCGGATCACATGGTTTATATTTTATATAATAAAGTAATTCAGTCAGTTCTGATGTGTTATATATTGTTAAAGAAAAAATATATTTCGCTGTTAATTTATAACTTTGACGATGTTGTAAGGTTACGTGGAAATCAAAATTTTTACTTGCGCCTTTTTGTAAAAGGCGGGGCATTACAAAACTCACACTTTTGAATTAAAACAAGTGACCCAATTATATGCATCTCTCCCAGAACCTCTGGAGAGTTTTTCTTCTTGAACTCCTTAACTAGAACTCCAGTTGGCTTCAATTGTTTAAAGTTGATGGTTAAACAATAACCAAAATTCTAAGAGAGATTTAACATTAACAGTCTAGGTATAAAACTCTCTCTTAGCACACTAAATTTTAGAGTAGAATTCTTAATAAATTTGTACTTAAAAGTCCTTTTAAATAAACATCTGAAGAAAACTCAGTTCGAGTTTTGGAATAGGATTTTAGAAAAATTTGCTCAGATTTTCGGTCCTATATTGTAGGGCAATTTTGATATCGTAAACGTCCGAATTAGAAAAATAATATTTTAGAGATATTTGTTCCTTTTTCTATTAGCTTTTTAACACTGTTGATTGCAATGCAATCCGATAGTACTTGAGCCGAAAGTTATGATTAAAATACCGGGATGTTTTTCAATTTGAAATTGACAAATTCGATTTTAACTTGACTTAATAAAATTTTAATTTACTCTTTTCCTTAATTGATTTGGTTTAACCACATCTTCTAGGTCTTCCGATTTGAGTTGGATTCAGTCTTGGATAAAATTATTCACCAACTTAACCAGGCACAAAATTCTCTTATATTTTCATTGGTAATGCCTATACTACGTATAACTTACATGTGAAGGCCTTTCTTTTACTGGGTTTAAAGATAGGCTCTTAATTTCCTCCTGTAATAATTTTGTTCATAAGCAATTAAGTTTAGGGTTTTTATAGTGAAGTATCGAGTCTCTTTTTAGAGAGAGAAACTCCCGATAGTTTCTAGAGAGAGAGCATTGATAGAGTTTGTGGCATGGGAGGAGGGAGGTTTCACACCTCTCTCCTCCCCACGGTGTTTTTCGTGACCTTTTAGAAGGTCTTTTGTTTTCCCCATGGGTGTTTTGCCTCATAACCTTTAGGGTTATGAAGTGGTTATCCTCTCTGGTTTGTAGAATCAGTAGAGTGTGTTTTGTTTTTGTGTTTTGGTTGTGTATTTTGTGTTTCTGGCAGGAATGGCAAGCAAGAAAGATCGTTTTGGGGTGAGAATTTCTGGCCTAGCTTCGCTGTTTTCTTCGCTTTTGTCGCTAGATCTACGTCCATCCGCCGGGCTTTTCTTGACATGTGCCTCTTAGTGGAGTTCGCCGTCACTCTTCGGTCCTATTGCCTTCAACCAGGGCCATGTGGGTCTACGATGGTCGGCGCGTGGCCTGCATGCACCAAGGCTTTCATTCTTTGTTTCTGCGCGTGAGTCACGGGTCTCGGTCGGTGGTGGGGAGGGTTTCCGGCAGTCGGCTATCACTGGGGTTGTGTTCGTCTACGGCGTGTGTTGTTCACGCGCTGGCACCAGTGAGATTTTTCGACGACCGCTTGTTTGATGTTTTTGTTTGTGTATTTGTTTGTTTGTTGTGCTCCTTGTATTGTTTTTAATTTTCTTCAAGTCTGTCTATAAGTTTTCAAATATTATAGGTCTGTTTTAGGGCTTGTTTTGCCCGAATCAGCCTTCTCATATTTAGAAATGGTGCTTACATGTAAAGAATGTCTTAAATGTCTGATCTTGTAATATTTGTTTATTTGTAGGCAGCACTCAAGCCAAATCTTCTAATTTAGTGAGCAGCATGCATTTGTATTTTTACTCATTGTAATGTGTTTTTGGGTCTGTTATTGTTATATTTTAATGCTAGGAGCTTTGAGCTTATTGTTTAAATAATGTAAAATAAAATATAATAAAAAATTAGAAAGAAAAAAAAAGGCAATTAAGTTGCACCGATGTTAATCCCTCTCCAACATGACGACAAAATATAGTTGTCAAATCCTCCCTAAAAGAAGATACAAGTGAGCGGTTGGTCTTAATTAATCTAAGCAATAAGTCGGCTGCTGGGGGGTTGGATTCTCATGATGAAATTTAAATGCTGTGTTTTTATTTATTTATTTATTTAATCTATTTTTTGCCCATCAGCATATAAGAAATTAACAAATTATTAT
Organism: Alnus rubra; assembly: GCA_028654335.1. Classification (NCBI taxonomy): domain Eukaryota; kingdom Viridiplantae; phylum Streptophyta; class Magnoliopsida; order Fagales; family Betulaceae; genus Alnus; species Alnus rubra. The sequence goes on along the minus strand of JAJPGS010001499.1, from coordinate 455,233 downwards.
TAAATATTCGATGATAAATTTATAAAAGAAATTGACAAGACATAGATGAGTAACATCTCTTTTTCAATTTTAAATGCCGTAGTTGACAGGACCGGTCGTCAGGAAATAAAAAAATGTGTAAGGGGTAATGAATTTGAAAATGAAATAAGGAATAAATTTATATTATTTTACAATTGCAAATGCCTTTAATAGGCGTGACCTGCTGTCAGAGAATAGGTAAGAGACGAATGTCGGTCGAGTAAAGGACAAATTTGTATATTTTCTCAAAAAAAAAAAAAAAAAAATATTGCTGAAGGGGAAAAGGGGCCAGCTTAGAAATAACAATGGAGTCGACCTCAAAAGAGGTTGACGTGGAGGCCAAAGGGATCGACAACGCAGAAAAACAATGGAGCAACGGCTTATGAAAAATTAAAGCCAACAGAATTGAAAAGGGGGTGAGAATAGGTGAGCCTATTCAAGAGGAAACGGATCCGCTTCGGTTTAAATGAATTAAAGAGCATTTGATCTGTGTAAAAGTAAAAATATAGTTATTTTTTCACATTTTGTTATACAATTATACTTTTATTTTTATAAGCTAGAGTTTGATATTCGATTTTCAGTTTATTTGAACTGAAAATGATTCAAATAGCATTTGGAGATGGTGGAAGCGACGGGCACAGAAAGCGATTGCCAGTTGTGTGATCCAGGTTTTCAGGGGTCAAAATTCACATGGATTAATAAAACAAGAGATGTGAATTTTTACAAAAGAAAAATCAGATCTGTTGTGAAGTGTGTCCTAAAGTCCAATTACTTTATTTTATTTTATTTTATTTCTAAGCTTGCATGGTATACTTTAGTTATATAATAGAATAAAGTTATTCAACTTTAGTTATACTCGATGTCAACTTTATTTATTGTTTTATTAATAAGCATTTGGCATATATAATTGATTACATATTATTTTATCATGTATATGCACTACAAATAATAAGGTCATTAGAAATGTCAATGCTTCGCGGTTGATAATAGTTGGAGTCAGTGCTACTCCAACACAACCCGAAACAAAAAAAAAATGTCGCCTCTAATAGTCCATCATTATTGTTGACTCTAAATCAATGTTAATGCATAATTATCAACATCGACTTCGGCCTGTCGACCCTGATAATTGGGCATTAGCGGCGACTCAAAGTAATCTCTAGTGCCCAAAAAAAAAAAAAAAAAAATTATTTTTAAAAGAAATTTGGGTTTTTTATTAATTATTAGCGTCAACTTGGGCCGGTCAACGCTGATAACTGAGTATAAGTGTTGACTTAAAGTTGCCACTAATGCCCTCAAAAATTAAAAAAAAATAATAATAATAATAAATTTTATAAATTTTGGTTTTTATTTATAGTTAAGTATTAGCGGCATTAACGGCCACATTTGCCGCCGCTATTGGTAAATAGCGGCCAATAAAAATATTTATTAGCGGTGGCATTATACTATTAAAAATGAAAAAAATATATATTTTTGAAAAAAATTCAGATCCACCCATCTTTACTACATTAATTAAATCTCTACATGTATATTGCAATGCAGAAATTTAGAATGAGAGCAAATAGTTTAAAAGAAGTACATCTCAAAAACAAATTGTATTGCATAAGTTAATAAGTTTATGGCCTGTTGGTGGGACGTATTCAACTTGCCAAGGTAAAAATTACTTGTTGAGAACACTAGGTCAATCAGTTAAACTCTGAACATGGGAGCATTAATTTATTCAATGGATAGGAGAGAAATGACAAAACTCTTTGATTGTATAAAAAATGATCGTTTAAAATTAATTGTTCAACAACCAAATAATTTAGATGTAAAAATTGAATCTTTACTAAAAATTGAATAGAATGGTCCACATATAATAATAATAATAATAATAATAATAATAATAATAATACTTTACAAAAAATACACTAAAAGAATTTTTTTCTTTTTTTTTGTTCTAAGTTGTATTAAAAAAAAAAAAAAAACAGATGAGGGCATTTTAGTATTTATTTAAAATGTCACACCAATTTGTAAACTTGTATTTGTAAAAGTGGAACTAAATTTTAAAAAAACTATTAGCGGCGACTTATAAAATTGGCCGCTAGTAAAATATTATTAGTGGCCACTTATATAAGTGGCCGCTAATAACATATATTATTAGCGGCAATATCAAAATATTGCCGCTAATAATGGTCACTTTTTAATCAAAATATCGACATCAAAATATTATTAGCGGCGATAATATCTCGCCACTAATAGTTTTGTTATTAGCGGCAAATAATGTTGCCTCTAATAGCTTCTCGGAATTTCATGCGAATTTTCACCAAGTTATTAGCGACCACTTATTAGCGGCGACTCAAATTTTGACGCTAATATTAATATTTTTGTGTATTAGCGTCCATTTTACAGTGGCCGCTAATAGTTTACAAATAGCAGCAATTATTAGTTGCGAGTTATGTCTTGCCGCTAAGAGTGTATTATTAGCGGTCACTTTTAAATGTAGCCACTAATAATTTGATCATTAGCGTCTACTATCCGTTGGCCGCTAAGAATTTGACCGCTAATGATCAAATTTCTTGTAGTGACAATACATATTGATTTGTGAGACTTCTTTCTTGATAACCGAATGGCAAGAAGAATAAGAATAACACCATGAAAGATGGCAAAGAAGTGCCATTGAATAGAATTGCTCGCTCATGAGTAATGCATGAAAGTTCGGGATTATCCCCTTTTCTAGCTTTACCTCCTAAAATCTTCTTTGGTTTAAAGAATCCCCCGTGACACTTGACACTGTATAGGTGTGGGAGGGTTGTAGTTGTGTTGATCTCCAGAACATCTTTTAGATAGAATTGTAATTATTGGGTGGTATTATTAAAAAAAATCCTTTCATTCAATATATATCCCCTTGATCCTTCCCATGTTTGTTTTGTGTGTTTTACTTTTGCATAAAATAAAAAAAAAAAAAAAAAAATTAGTACAAAGCATTGATCGACAGGCCTTCAATGATTCAGGTACGTACAGCGGTACAGGTGTGCGATCCTAATTGCTCCAACTAAAGTTGCTTCTCTTTTTTAGGTTGAATGGAAGGCATGCACCAATTGTATTGCTCAATAATGCATGTTACTCTCAAATGATTCAAATCAAGTTACCCCATAAAGTGGGGTCGTGTTTTTGAGTCCCGGGAAATGATACTTGGGACGTTTTACCGTCTTCCAACTGATTTTTTTAATAAAAAAAATAATTTTTTTAATAAAAACAACATCAAAAATTACTTTTGGTTAAAAAATTTTCATTTAAATGAAAAGGCCGGGCAAGGCCGGCTGGCTTGCCCTGCCTATCATTACTTTGAGTCCCTTCTACTATTTCAATGCCGTTTTCTCCCTTTTTCGTTCGTGTCGTGTAGTAAAATAAAGACGATTAGTACCACATCGGCCAACAAGTAGAGCAGAGTGTAGGTGCTTTTAAAGGCACAATGGATCATCTGCCAGTCAACAATTATTTGGATACTGGATAGACTACTTTTGTGGATCATCGTATTCAGCTTTTGTAGCGTCATTTTTCTGACTTTTCCAAATTGTAGGAAAAAAAGAAAAAAGTGACCCTAGAGGCACCTTATCTAATTAGCTGTTGAACCATATGACAAAGTTCCCCAATAATTAGTTGCTTTCACTTTTTGGATTGAGTAATATATATGCATGCGCAAGGAAAACGACAAACTTAAGGTTGTTTTGGCTTAAGAAAGATGAAAATCTCACGTTATTATTAATTTTTAAACACCTTATTAGCACCATACATGATATCAGATTACAGACAATAAACCCTTCTTATTTGTGAACAGTGATACAAACTACTTTACTAGCTAGCTGCAAATTAAATACAGCTAGACTCTCCATAGATGCCTGAGGAAGACAACTCAAAGCAAAGCAAAAAACTTCAATTAGGACCAGAGTGAGGCATTTTCACGAAATGCCTGAGGAAGATATTCCAGAAAGTTAAAAGCAGGAAGATAATCCCAACAACCGTTGCAGAGCCTCTCCAAATGTCGCGGAAATATGTTGTTGTCAAGGTTGCCATATTTCGATTCCAGAAGCCTTCGTAGTGCTCATTAAGATTTTGGCTGAGATCACAGTAGAATGAATCTTCTGCTACAATTTGATGGCCAAGCTTGTTAACCAATCTCGCCACTGCCTCATCGCTGCCAAGCTGGTTCACAATAACCTTTTTCTCAACGAGTAAATCCACATCTTTTTCAGTGTTGATAAGACAATCCAATAGCTGAATGTAATTACAGACGTAAGCCTCCTTTGGATAATGACACTGCTCCAAGGCCATGATGTTTCGAAAAACACACTCAGTTTCATGCCCTACTTCAAAGGCAGGGAGTTCCAAGAAAGGTTGCATGCGCTCCAGGCAGATAAAGCATGGTAGACAATTCAAGAGCCATGAGGAATTCAGGCATGGACAGTGATCCAAGCACCAATCTACTACATATAAATTAAATAATTAAATAAATTATTTTTTATTAGTTTAAAGGTTTAGAATAATTTATGATTTGATATGGTATTAGAGACTGATTTCAAACATTGTCTCCACCAATATTTCACATTTCATTTCAAAAAAAAATCTGCATGTTAAACCTCACTAATTAAGGATGAATTTAAACCCACACACACTAAGAGCACTAGTAGAAGTTACCTTATATTAGTTCACTTCCCTATATTTAAAAAAAAATTCATAAAAAAATATAGAAAAAAAACCTCCCACAGCATATATCCTATATTTAGATGAGGGGGTTGTGAATAATTAGTAATTTCTTATGTATACATGTCTACTATTCCTTCCCTATGTATTATTTTAATATAAAAAAATTATATTTAATTGATATAGGAAAAATAGAAAAAATAAAAAAATAAAAAAAATATGTAATTGATATAAAGAAAGGTAAATGAATCTATTGTGATGTGTTTTTTTATAAAGAAGAAAAAAATAGTTTTGTTCCCTAAATATAAAAAAAAAAAATAGTTAAGAATATGCTGTTAGTGCTTTAAGAGAATAAAAATTAGACTATATAATTAAATTATTAAATTAATTATTTTTTATTAACTTAAACATTTTGAAGCAATCGATGATTTAAAATTACCCTTTTGAAACTTGATGTCAAGTAGGGGTTTTCCTTTAACTTTTTTGAATTTCACTCCTGTCTCGTCAAGCTTTGTGGCACTGCATAGTCGATCAATGGTCTTCTTTTCTTTTTCTCCACTGCTTTGGCACAGCATAGTCGATCAATGGCCTTCTTTTTTCCTTTCTTCACTTCTTCCTCCTTCGGTGGTGGTGGTCCTGGTGGATAGAAAAAACATCTCAGCAAATCTGTCAGATGTATAATTTTTTTCCCCTCAAAAATGTCGAAATCTGGGTGCCGATCATATTTAGAAAAGTACTCGCGGCAAAGCTTAAGAAATTCATCTTTGCGCTCTTTTTTCCGGTCGTCCTCTTCCTGGCCTTCAGCCCCGGACACATATAGATCCTCAAGAACAAAATACGGAAGCTGATTCTCAAGTAGAAGCAAGTCATGCTGTATACCATCACTCAGCCACGGTTTGCTTAATATATAATCCTTTTCACGTTCTTCCTTTTTAGAATTCCTCCAGAAGAGCTCAATTATAAAGATGCCATCCAATAGAATCAGTTTTAGAAACTCTATAGTTCTGTTGAATTTTGAGGTCTCCGCATAGCAATCGCGGATTTGTTCTACTTTCGCTTTAACGATGCTGGCAAGATCCTCCTGGCTCTTCTTAGTCCTTTTACAGAAGTCCCTCAAATATTTCTTTTTCTGCACTTCCATGTCCTGGTATTCTTGCCGGTGATGAAAGGGGCCTATTGAGATTAACTTAGGAGTATAGGCATCTTTGTTTACCTTGCGAAGTTTCTTTGGAACTCTGTAGATGCAGCACTCCTTTGGCCACTCGGCCGGCCCAAGATCTGCTGGGATGTCAATCACCGATTCTTTGCAATTAAGACCATTTTGCTGAGCATGACTTGCAGCTTGGCAGGGCATCTTCTTTCTCCGTCAAGAGAGTCAAGCTGAGAGAAAAATGATAAAACGTTAGGGCTTCATCTTGTATACTGAAATACATAAACAAAGTATGAGTGATTTACAAATTAAATTAAATTAAATAAAGAAGACAATAAACCCTAATATAAAAAATATTTTCTAAATATATATTCTAAAACAGACTAGAATCAAAATCTTTTTTTTTTTTTTTTTCTTTTCTTTTTCATGCACAAAGCAATTTCCATAGGATGCACAACTCTCCATAAATCTCTTTGTGGAGAGCTCACTGCTGATGCTCTGATAGTAACATACTTGAGTAATCTACTATTATTAAAAAAAAAAAAAAAAAAAAAAAAAAAAAAAAAAACATAGAAATTATGTAATTAGTCTTCTAGTGCTTATTAAAGGTAATCTTGTTCACCTTTATTTGGGTATAAACCCACTACCATAACACAAGATTTCCAAATAAATAGAAGATTATATATACACAGTTTATATAGCAATCCGAGTATATGATTTCAAAATATGTGTAGGATTGAGGAGAGAAGATACGAAATGAGAGAATAAAGAACCTGCAAATGCTGCTGGCCTGTAAGAAGAAAGTTCTAGCCTGATTGTTTAGTGCTTGAGAACAGTACCAGAGCTGCTCCTCCTTTTAAATCCCACACTCTTCTGCTGTCTTTCTCTCTTTTTATCACTGGTAATAATATCTGCTGCCCACCTCCCTCACTCATTTATTGAGCAAGTAAGGTCTCTGTCTCTCTCTCCCGCTATATTATAAAAAAAATTAAAGAAAATCAATGTAACATCATGCTTTTCCAAAAGTAAAGAAGGCCAGCCCCTCGAATATCCCTTCAAAAGTAATGATTTTTTTTTTTCTTTTAGCAAAACAAGGTAGGGGAGGAGATCGATGGTAGGGTAAAAATTAAAGGCGTTATCATAAGTTAGACCCAAAATGACTAATATATTGATAAGGTTAATGATTTTTATATCGAGAGTCGATCTCTCACTCCAATATATGTTTAAAGATTTTCTTGAATACACTCAACCACCATCGCTATTGAACACTTTTTCCGATAAATTGGACAATAGTACCGTGAAAATTATATATGGTCTCTCAAATTCGACTAAGCCGTAAAAATAAGACGAACTGTTAGTTTAATACATGACCAAATACTTTGAATTTCTGTTGAACAAAGTGTTTCTGATAAAATGACATGAGAAGCAGACGTTTTTGCCTTTTGTGTATAAGATTGCTGAAGAATTTAACAATTGCGGAAAAATTAACAAGATCGATAATCACCACACTAAGCACGAAAGTCAAATTTCTCTGCTTTAGGGCATCTCCAGCAGGAATGCTATTTTAACCAAAAGGTTAAATTTGGCTATTTTTTTCCCTTTTTCTTCCTCCAGCAGAATAGCTATTCTAACTTTTTTCCTAACTTTATGAACAGTGAATAGTCACTATTGGCTATTCACTGTTCATCTGTTTACACATTTTTTATTAATATTTTCTCTCTCTCTCTCTCTCTCTCTCTCTCTCTCTCCCCCTCTTCGTCTCTCTCTGCTCCGTCCCTCCCTGTTGACGGACATAACTAGAGAGATAGATCCGGGAGATCTGCGAGGCCCAACACCACAACCACGAAGACCCCTCCGTTGAAGGACATAACCGCCGGCATCAACAGGTACGCGATGGCTGAGTTCACCTCGAAGAGCACAGCCCTGCCGATCCTCGCCACCGACCACATCCCCCCTCCTCCGAGGGTCTTCCCCTGTAGCAAAGGGGCCTCGATCTGCGCCAGCAGCTTCCCGGATGAGACGAGCTTGAAGCGCAAGCGCCGATCCTCCAAGTACTGGTAGAAGGCGGAGACGATGAGGAAGGCGAAGAGGATGAGGCAGGCGAGGAGGGAGATGAGGCAGTACTAGTCCACGATGACGTGCGCTAGAAGTCGAACAGTAATCGCTCGGCTCTGTTGGGATTGGGGAGATGGGTTGGGGGTTGGGGGAGACCGGAGAGTGAGAGGGAGATCGGAGAGTGAGAGGGAAATGAAAAAAAAATAAAACAAAATGATTAAAAAATAATATTTAAAAAAAAGTAGAGAGTGAACTGTTGGAGAGAATATAGGATAAACAGTGGTTAAAGTAAAGATTGGTACTTTTTGAGTAGCTATTTTAACTTCAACTGCTGGAGATGGCCTTACATACGCCAAATTCCTTCAACTTTTATGGATGTTTTAATCCGAATTGGATATTTTTGTCTCTTACGCTTATCTTTCGGCGCCTGTTTAACAAAATTCTTTAAGATAATTCATGATTACATGAGAAGTAACAAATATAATCACCCAAAAAAAAAAAGAGAACTTACACCCAATTAGATAGTCTACCTTCTCTCTCTCTCTCTTTTATATTTTGTACTTTTTTAGAAAAAAATGTAAAATATATTTTATCCCCTGAACCATCACCTTAATCTTCCACACTTCTACGAAATAAAATTCATCACTTGCAACTCGATCTTATAAATTATCAAAATATTTTGAGTTATCTTTTTTTTTTTTTTTTTTTTTTTTTAATTGAACACACCCTCAATTTTAAAAATTCAAATATGAAAACAAATTGAAAAAAAAAATGAAAAAAAGTTAGCCAGTCCAAAAGATTGAGGGGAATGATTCCCTTACAACTCCTCCCACAGAACCCACACACATTGAGTAGGACCCATACATTGAGTTTCACATATGAGTCTCACCCAATGTGTCTAAGGTTGTGTGGAGTTGTGTGATAGTTGTAAAGGATTAATTATTCAAAGGTTAATGTCCGTCGTTGCCCTTTGGACGGAGATGGGCCAAGCAAAGGTGTGTGCTTGGCGGCTAGTGCCGGGATAGTGGAGGAAGCTCCAACCTCTCTCCTAGTAGGGTGGGGTTTTTTGGTATAAATTAAATGAACTTTAATTTATTTATTTTTTTGGGTAATTTTTTTTTTTGAACAAATCGAATCATTCTTCGTAAATCATCAAAATAGTGATTCAAGAATTAGGATCTAGGGATAACTTATTCCCTAAGTACAACATCATAAACACAACTAGGAATCTCTTACGGCCACACGATCTAGACAAAGACAAGAAGCCTACTTTGCTAGGGTGTGTGAGGTTGAATTGAGATCCTTGGACGCATGAACAAAAATGATAGACTGAAAAAAGTAAAACTCCCTCTTAATTCTACAAAATGCCCAAGTCCGAAAAGATAAGAGGAAGCATAATTTATTTCTTTGACAACCCTGAGCACATCCCCTTCCATAATCACATCCCAGAAGCTAGCTTCTTTGTAAAACACCACTGCACCCAGTGTGCTGCAGACATCTCTGCAACATCCGGCTCAAGGGATTGCATCTTATATGAACATTTAGCCCCAAAACATTTTTTTTTTTTTTGGGTAATGTTTGAAGCTAAATCAAATATATATTTCACCTGCCCATGACCAACCTTAATTAAAGCATAAATGACGTGGCTCTGTTTATAACCATTAACGTGTAAGTCTCGCCGTCTCTTGGTTGTTGAGCATCAATCATGACGGCAACTGTCAAGTCGCAAGGTACGGCACCGTTTGATAAATAAATTCATTTTTTTTTCTTTCTTTTTTAAAAAAAACTTCAAAAAATTTTAACTTTTATTTTACTTTTTATATCACTTCAATAATTTTTTATTATTATTCAAATAATAAAAAAAAAAACCATTAAACAAAACTTTTTAATTTTTTCATACAAAAAGTTAAAATTTTCTTTCTATTTTAAATCACATTAATAACATTTTATTACTATTAAAAAAAAAAGAAAAATAAAAAACACATTCCAAAAAAATGTTTACCAACCCGTTATTGTTTGATTGCAGAAAAATAAATGGAGCCACCCTTCATTTAAAGTGATTGAATGAGGAAACACGTGGTCCATTGAATGTAATACGTACAATTTTGGCGCATTGAATGTAATTATGTAATACAACGTTGGCATATGACTCTTGGGTTTAAATGAAAGTAGTTTAAACAAGTCATGAATATAGTTTGGATTAGAGAGACTCAAATATTTTTTTTAAAAATGCTTCTTCTTATTTTTTAAGTAATTGGTACGTCCGAAAATTATGGTCAAATGAAAAATATTTTCTGTTGACAAAAAAATCTTCTTTAATTTTTATAAAATAGTTTCTCTTTTATATATAACTATAATTAAACCATTTTTCATCGAAATTTACCGGAAGCTGCTAGACAATCATCGAAATTTGTTAGACCACTATCGAAACCCGTCAGGCCTCCACCAAACCATTGCCATAGTTTGCCAAACCTCTGTCAAAAGTTTTCAGGAATTTTTAGCCGTTTTCTGTTGTCGCTCATTTTTCGTACTAGTCAAACGCCAAAAAATATTTTTCAGTAAAAATAATTTCGTTAAAAAATATTTTTCAACGAAAAAACATTTTATGTCAAAACAAAAATAGCCTTAATTGTATTCTTGACATTGTATTGTTAAGAGCGATAAGCACTAGTTTCATGAAGTTTAAAATTTTCCAAAAAAATAAATAAATAAATGATTGAATGGCGAAGGACAACCGGAAAGATCGAGGAGAGGGAGAGGAAATTACTAAATGATGACATAATCGTCCAATACCCTAAATGTTAGACGAGATTTCAAGGTTTGTTATTATTGCTTAAATTAAAACATCAACTAATTATAATTATTCCCTTTTCTCTACCTCTAACATTCACATAAAAGTTCATACCATTTATTGATTGGATGATGAAGTCAATTTGGAGGCAATATGTAGACAACACAGTCATCTTGATTTTCGAAGGGAGAAAGATTCCATGCGTTCTCATATATATAATATATTGACACATGAATGAAACAAAGGTGCATTCATTACTGGAAAACTTTAATAAAGATTAGCACAGTGCAGTCAAGTGCCGCCACTGAGTCTTCTCCTATAGGCATGCTAGGCATCTAAACACTTGTTTTCAGAATTTAGTTCCAAACTGATTTGTCACAATCTCATGAAATCTATCATTTTAGAAAGTTTGCCACAATCTCATAGGATTGTAACACATCAGTTTGGAACCAAATTCTGAAAAAAAAAGTGTTGAGATGTCTAACATTTCTCCTTCTCCTATGGGTACATTGTCAATCTTCACCATTGTTCTCCGTTCCTTCGCCACCATTTCTGGCCAGTTTCCTCCGCTGCCGCCAAAAAAAAATATATATATGTTATTTCAGCTTTCAAGCTAAAGCTTTCAGATTTTTCAAATTAAGCTTGATTGGAGATGTTGTAATATATGATAAATAAATATTCTCTATTTAAGTGTCCAACGCAATTAAATCGTCATAGAAATTAATTTGATTAGCATATATATATATATATATTTGTATTTATTTACTATCCTATAAATATGAAATTTTGTATTATAAAAAATTAAATAAATAAAAGTACAATGTAAGCTTAAAAACCATTTAGAGTGGCAATATACTCATTGGTTTTATATTGATCGAAGTGGACACAAACACAATTAATAATACACTCATTAATATTTGTTGGAGTCTATTGGAGTATTTTGTCTCGATCAGACAATACATATCTACATCATATGTTTAAAACTTCCCCATTTTCTTAACAGTGAAGATGGCCATAATTATATCTTAACCTTGTTGGAATGATGTTTTAAGTCTCACCGTCTCTTAATTGGTTGTTGAGCATCAATCATGACGGCAACTGTCAAGTGGCAGGTACGGCACCGTTTGATAAACAACTTTATTTTTCTTTTTTTATTCTCTTTAAAAATAATAATAACTTCAAAAAATTCTAACCTTTATTTTACTTTTTATATAACATTAATTATTTTTTTATTACTATTAAAATAAAATAAAAATCAATAAACAAAACTTTTTAACTTTTTCATACAAAAAGTTAATGGTGTGTTTGGGTGTTAAATTTTTAAAATTAGAATTGAATTTTTATTCTTTTTACGAATTTTGAAGCAAAGAGAATTTAAATATTTTTTGAAATTGTGTTCCTGTGTTAAATTTTTAAAATTGAAAAAAGTATTTTTTAATGGTAGAAAATGATTGGATTGTATGAAAAGTTGTATGTAATGATTGCTGTTATAAAAATTAATGTTAATTATGATTGAAATAATATTTATTTATTATAAAAACTATTAAAAACTATTTTTTAATATAAATAACTATTATTTAATTATTTAAAGGGTGGAACCCACACGTTTCTGGGTGGCCAAGCTCCTCCGTTCAGACGTTGAGTTAAAAACGAAAACTGCCGAGCGCTCCGCCGTCACTTCTCTTTCCAAATACTCTGAACTATGCATCTAAACTTAGACCAAGAAATGGACAAACACATATAGAAGGATCACACTCAATATGTAAGAAAATAACAAAAACCAGAAGAAGAATAAGCGCAAGAAAAGCACACTATCTCAGACGCACTGCCCTCACCCACCACCCGTTCTTCACCTAGAGACCACAAGCCCTCATCGCCACCATTAGATTCCTCATCACCCTCTTCACTTTCCTCCGATCGATCCTTTCACTTCAATGAACTCAAACACCCCACCCCACTATATTCATGACTGGTCTAAATAAATGGGGCCACCCTTCATTTAAAGTGATTGAATGAGGAAACAGGTGGTGAATTGAATGTAATACGTACAACGTTGGTGAATTGAGTGTAATACAACGCTGGCAGATGGCATGCTTTAAATGGAAGTAGTTTAGACAAGTCATGAATATAGTTTGGAGTAAAGAGACTCAAATAGTATTTGTAAAACATTTTTTCTTATTTTTTGGGTAATTGGTATGTCCGAAAATTATGGTCAAATGAAAAATGTTTTCAGTTTACCAAAAAAAATTTCTTTAATTTTTGTAAAATAGAGTTTATATATATATATATATATAAAAACCATTTTTCATCGGAGTTCGCCAGAAGCTGCTGGACAATCGTCAAAGTTTGCCAGACTACTATAAGAACCCGTCGGACCTCCACCAGACGACCACTATAGTTTGCCAAACCTTTTTCAAAAGTTTTCGGGAGTTGTCAACCGTTTTCTGCTGTCGCTCATTTTTCATACCAGCCAAATGTCAAAAAATATTTTTCAACTAAAAACAATTTATGTCAATACAAACATAGCCTTAATTGTATCCTTGTCATTGTATTGTTAAGAGCAATAAGCACTAGTTTCATGAAGTTTCAAATTTTCCAAAAAAAAACAAATGATTGAATGACGAAGGACAACCGAGAAGAGGAGAGGGAGAGGAAATTAGTACATGATGAGATAATCATGTAATACCCTAAATATAAGACGAGATTTCAAAGTAGGTTATTATTTCTTAAATTAAAACATCAACTAATTATATCAATTTGGAGGCAATATGTAGACAACACATCCATCTTGCTTTTCAAAGGAAGAAAGATTCCATGTGTTCTCACAAATATATATTGACACATGATCAATGAAACAAAGGAGAATTCATTATTGGAAAACTTTAATACATTCAAAACACACGCACTTACCAAAATGATTAGCACAGTGTCCATTGTCGGTCTTCACCAGAGTTCGTCACCATTTCTGACCAGCTTCCTCCGCTGCCGCCATAAAAAAATAAAAAATAAAAAATCTTATTTATGTTTTCAAACTTAAGCTTTCAAGATCTTTTACATTGAGTTTGATCGGAGATGTTATAATATATGAGAAACATAATATATAATATATTTTTCATCTATTCGATATAAGGTCAATATCAAAATATTCTCTAGTTAAGTGTTGCTTGTAATCAAATCCTTATAGAAATTTGATTAGAATATATATTTGTGTTTAATCACTACCTTATAATTTATGGACCTTTGTATTGTAAACAATTAAGCCAACGAGAGTACAATATAAACTTAAAGAGTGATTGACACAAACACAATAATACACTCATTAATATTTGTTGGAGTCTATTGGAGTCTTTTGTCTCGATCAGACAATACATCTACCTCATATGTTTAAAACTTCTCCATTTTATTAACAGTGAAGATGGCCATAATTATATCTTTTACCTTGTTGGAATGATGTTTTACTAAATCTAACAAAATTGATCATAGACCCCAACTTACCTAACCATTTAAACAAAAAAAAAAAAAAAAAAACCAATTGACCAATTGACCAACGACCCTTATGTTGTGAATGACGTATCCAGGGTGATCTCATTGCGATGACGTCATCTAGATAACTATCAATAATTAAACCTGGTACTACAGGCTTGATGGAAATTGCTAGCTGGCAAATTTTTAAAATGTTAATTTAGTTAAAGAAATGGATAAGATTTGTTGAGAGATTTGAACGTCTGTCTAAATCATTAAAGAAATGGATAAGATTTGTTGAGATATTTGAATGTCTGTCTAAATCATTAACAGATATTATATATTACTACCTCAGACCACAATTTATGGCAATTTTTGTTTATCTGGTTACAATTTTTTTTTTTTTTTTTTTTTTTTTTTTTGAAAAAAAATCAATCATAAGGCTAGCTAGAAGACCACTTTACCATTTGAATAAAATGGTAAAAAGTTATATATTGAAATGACAAAAGATCATATCTCAAACATTAATGACGGCATCTCCAGACCACTCTGTCATCTCAAGGGCTAGTTTGTAAATGTCATAATAAATTTACTTTTATTTATTATAAGATTTATGGTATCGTTGCTCCATATATCCACCTCTCAAAAAAAATCAAATTCTCTTTCTTTTCTTTTTTTTCACTTTCCTTTAAAAAAATAATCAAATCTCATTTCATATCTATATCATGTCAATCGCTTCTTATTTTTATTCAAATAAAAAACTCATAACAAAACTTTTTTACCAAACACACATTGTATTTATTTCAATTCCAAAATCCCTTTTTCTAAAGATTTAAGTGGTTTAGTCAAAATGAATGCATCAATCTAATTATCTTGCCATATAATTCTTTAAACAAAAAAAGTTTTTTTTTTAATAAAAAAAAAAGAAGTTAAAAAAAAAGTAAATTAATTAAATTGGTAGTAGGATGACACATGAGTTGAAAGTGATCAGCCATGCTAAGAGCACTCTCAGCTGGTTTTCTATGATCTTTTTTATAATTTTTTTTTTCTTCTAAATTTTATAGAATTGTTCCCTATCCAATTATGACAGAAATTTTCTACAAATCGGTTTGTAGAAAATTTTATATAACTTACATATAAAATTGACATGTGTTCCTTAGCATGTGAGAAGTACAAGTTGTTTTAATGCATTTGAGAAGTACATGCTTTTTTAATAGCGTTAATAAAAAAACATGTGCTTCTCACATGTTTAAAAGATACACGTTAATCTTATATATAGGTTGTATGAAATTTTCTACAAACTAGTTTATAGGAAATTTTGGTCCATCCAAATATATTTCATAATAACTTCCTGTTAAAAATAAAATTGTAATGCACAACGGAATAGAGCAATACCTTATCTGCACTGCCATTAAATATTGTTCCACGTGATTCTCTAATAAACCTCTTCTTCTCAACGGTGGAATACACTGCCAAAAAGTATTGAAAAATTCCACAGTCTAGAAGCACAAGAAAAACTGAGAATTTTGTCTTTTTCTCAATTTCTTATCTCAATCCATTTAATAGGAGACTATTTATAGTATCACCCTACTCATGAGTAAAGTGCAATTTGGAGTAGTTACTCCATAGAAAAAAATAACTGAAAAGAATAACACCTGTTAAATATAACTGACAGGTCTGCCTTGAATACTGATCAGGGGCGTGCCCATGTGGATGTCCTTTTATATTCAACACCTCTCACTCGCACACAATGGGCATTGTTAGTAGTTTGGCCTTATTCTGTGTTCGGACAACATCACTTATGTGTAAAGATACGGAAACAGGGATTCCACCTTCAGAGTGATGTCAGTCGATTCTGCCTGCAAGTCAGAAGAATTTCAAGATCCCTGTCAGCCGTTCGGACGATTGTGCCATCCCGTCCGGACGCCCATCTGTCCACTGTTCCATCCGTCCGGACGACGTGTCATTCCGTCCGGATGCCAGACAGTCCAGCATCATCCGTCCGGACAACGTGCTCCTTCCTTCCGGACCCCTGCACTGTATCGAGAAGCTTCTGTTCCAGCTTGGTCCGTCCGGACGTTTCAGCAGCACGTCTGGACGCCTATCAGTTCTCGAACGGTTCTCTGATTCTTTCCAAGTTCCAAGAAAGGGAAGATCAATCAACCTTCCGGATGATGTGGTATCCCGCTTGGATGCGTGTCTCCATAAGGCAAGAATCGCAGTTCAAAATTGACAGTCCGAACGTCTGACAGCTATGGTCCGGACGCTGGTGCATCATATATGGTAACTGGCGATTCGACTTCAACCGTCTGGACGCCTGCTCCTCATGGTCCAGACGCACGCACATCAGATATGGAAATTGGGTGTTGAAGTTCAGCCGTCCGGACGCCTATCCCTCATGGTCCGGACGCCTATCCCTCATGGTCCGGACGCTCTAAAGCCTGATATGGAAATTGCTTGCAGCAAACGTGCGACTGTTCGGACGATGTGCCATCCCGTCCGGACGAGGTTCTTATACAGGAAAGATTTCTCCGCGAATGTTTCGAAAAATCTTGTCGCACAGTTGTCCGTCCGGACGTCCCTTGTCCACCGTCCAAACGACTCCTAGGTATACTTTGCCCGACGCCCATTCTGCACCCCAGCCTATAAATAGAGGCCCCTGGGCACCTAGAGCTGCAAGAATTCGGTATTGAATTCCACAACTACTCAAAGACGTGATATTTCCTCTGAAGCCCTATCAAGTGTGCTGTTGCCATGCTACATCCGAAGTCTATCTTAGAGGTCGGCTCTAAGATGAAGGATTCCATTGAAGACCCCTTCTGGTAGGTGAAGCTGGTTGGGAAGCGTTCGTGTTGGGTTACACGTCAGAGATCAAGATACGACCACTGCATCGGGTATATGTGAGTGTTACTGTCTTGTATCTAGCTTTGTCTTTTGAATAGTGGAATTCTTGGGTTTGGCTGCCCCGGAGTGGTTTTTCTCTTAATTGAGTTTCCACTTCGTCAACAAAAATCCGTGTGTCATTTACTTTCCGCCGTGCTTTAATTTTTGTTGACACTTGTGCACGCACACTTTATTTTTGAAGTCAATTTCTATTTTTAATTGGTATCAGAGCTTGGTACACTCTGAGAAGATTAAATTCTTGAGTGTCATTTATTTTGACTTCTATTTTTTCCTATGTCTCAAACTCTTAATTCTGTTCCTACCTTTGATGGTTCGAACTATGGCTATTGGAAAGCTCGGATGCGAGTCTTTTTAAAATCTATTGACTGCTGAAATATTGTAGAATCTGGTTGGACTAAACCAGAGGATGCAACTCTCGAGATAGTCCTTCTGAAAAACGCCTGACTTTCTAATGACAAAGCCCTCCATGCTCTATGCCAAGCACTTTCTCCATCTGAATTCGCAAAAATTTCTAATTGCGAATCAGCTCAAGAAGCATGGCAAATCTTGGAAACAATATATGAAGGTACGAAACTAGTTAAATCTGCCAAACTTCAAATGTTGATTTCTAGATTTGAAGAAATTAAGATGTTGGAAAAAGAGACCTTTGGAGAGTTTTACCCTAAGATAAGTGACCTTAGAAACTCCATGGTGAGTTTTAGGAAATCTATCTCGGATGTAAAACTCATCCGAAAAATTCTAAGATCTTTGCCTGAGCGTTTCAGAATCAAAGTAACCATCATTGAAGAAAGCAAAGATCTTGAAGAGATGAAGATTGAAGAGCTGGTAGGATCTCTTCAAACATATGAGCTGTCCCTGCCCCCGGTCAAGAAGCTGAAGACCATTGCTCTAAAGGCTTCCAAGAAGAAGGTAGAAGCATCATCTAAAGATGACTCTGAGGATGAAGATAAGGCTGTGGCTATGTTAGCCAAAAATTTCAGAAGGCTTATGAAAGATGATCGGTTCAAGAAGAAGTTTTCTGAAAGAATGAAGAAAACTCCCAGAGAAGCTGAACCTGAGGAAGAAGAGAAGAAAGATCCCAGAGGTCCCCGATGTTTTGAATGCTCAGGCTTTGGGCACATCCGGGCTGATTGTGGGAATCTCAAAAAGGGCAAGGGGAAAGCATACAATGTGACTCTTAGTGATGAGTCAGAAGAAGAAGCACCAAAGTCTGAAAAGTTCCTGGCTTTTGTAGCCCCTCTTGTTGAAGAAGAAGACTCATATTACTCAGAGCATAGTGACAATGGGGAAGAGCTCAAGGAGGCCTACAAGACGCTCTACATTGAGTATGAGAAGCTGAGAGAAGGCCGAAAGCAGCACCTGAATGATCTGAACAGTTTGCAGACTGAGAAGAGTGCATTGCTTCTCAAAGTACAAGAGCTCGAGGATAAGTTACTAGAGACCCAGCTCCAACTAGAAAGAGTTACCGATGAGAAGCTGACTCGTATGCTATCCATCCAGAAGAGCCCAACTAACAAAACTGGTTTCGGGTATGTAGCTGATGCTCCCTCCTCCTCAAAGACTGTGTTTGTGAAGCCTACAGTCTCAGAGCCTCCTCCCACTGTTGAAGAGAAAGGGAAGGACAAGGTCAGTGGTGATGTTCCAGGCATTCATGAGCCTCATTCCATCAGAAGACCACCTATATGCCATCACTGTGGTCTAAGTGGGCATGTTCGACCCCAGTGCTCTCTCTTGAATGCGCAGAAGGCCAAGGCTAAGAAAGAAGTGCTTAGACAGGCAAATCATGGCACCATACCTACAGCTCAGCATCAAGCACCAAGGTATCAGTATCAAGTCCCTTGGTCATATGCTCCTCAGCATCAGCGGCCTCAGCAGCGGTTTGTACCAACCAATCACAGAGGCACTTACAAGAGCAAACCCAAGCAGTTTAGGAGGCCTCAGAAGATGAAAGAAGAGCAGTAATCCAGTGAGCCTCCTATCTGGATGCAAAACATGATGGATTGGATGATGCAATCTTGCCAGCAATCACCCTCAGGAAGGCAGGCTTGGGTCAAGAAGAATAGTTTCCCCATGAGGGGGAACAGGCGCACCTAGCAGACTCGGGTGTTCATGCCTAGGATTCTGTTCCTAATCCTATGGCATCAGGTTTGATTGCTCATTGTATTTGTTATATTATATGCAATCTAGGAACAAGTTGTGTTTGCCCCTTTGTGTTTTCTTGAGAAAAACTTTGCAGGTATTTTTGGGGAAGACAGAAAAAGCAGGTCGAGTAACTGTTTTTCTGTAATGGCATCATTGAGCGTACACAGGTTTGATCATGCCTTAGCATATGATGTTTTTTTTTTTTTTGTCCCATATTGCTTGTTGTTTGTGTCTTAAATAAAAAAAAAATTAAAAAAAAAAAATTGGGGAGAATTTGCAGGATTTTATTTCTCTTGGCTTATTAGATATTGCATGCATTCTTGCTTGATATCTCAAATCGGTTTGCATTGATTAAATACGCTTAGATATAATTGAGAGTTTTGACTATACTTGCCAAGTGTTTTTCCTATTTATGCAAAAAGTATGATAGCTTCTTTCCTCATGCGAGGAAAAAGTACACTATCCCGGGCTCCCCTAAAGGTACATCATTCCTTCTCTGACTCTTTGCTTTTGGAAATTTTGGATAAGAGAATAAGTCCTTGATAAGATGACCAAATTGACCACAGGCTAGTTGAACCTAGCACCTATAAATTCTGGCACTCCCTACAGTTTGCAGTACCATAAGATTCGAGTAGTAATACTTAAAAAGTTTTATGCTTTAAAATTGTTCAATCACTGCTTATGTGCTTAAATTTTTCTTGCCCTCTATGAGCAAGTAAATTTTTTTACCTTGTCTTACATGGTACAATTAAAACAGAATATGTGATGTATCTTAGGGGGAGTGTATCAGATGAGGGTGTCTAGGCCCTAGCAAGTTATAAGGTTTGACTTTTAGCTAATCTGTCTTTGATTTTCTCTCGTATCTAGAAAATCTAGTTGCTCTTTGTCATGTCTTGGAAAGTCATACCTTATGGGAAAGGAGTCTCCACACACACACGCATTGCTTGAGTTGAGTTGCCTATTTGAATTTTATATGATCAGGAAAAATTATTTGTGCAAATTGAAATCTCAACTTCCTTTTATATCTCTGTTTATTTTTGAGATGCTCTCTGATTGTGTTATTAGTTGATTATTTATGCGTATTCTGACATTGACTTGAGAAAATTTGATCTCTGTAAATTTTTCTCAGTTTTTCTGGTGTTTCAGTGTGAATCGTCCGGACGGTCTCTCTTGGCGTCTGGACGTGTAGGGTTCAATCGTTCGGACGGTTCATGTTTGGAGTCCGGACCGAGCTGGAGTCATATCGTCCGGACGATCTGTGTCTTACGTCCGGACATGCGCTGGCTTCATCGTTCAGACATATTCTTTATATCGTCCGGACGCATGCGACCTGTCCGCTCCTTTCCGAGGCAGTGAACGTCCGGACGTCATCACTCCACCGTCCGGATGAGGAGCCCACAGCGGCTATATATTGCCCAGATTGCCGCATTCTCTCCACCTTAACACAATCCCTCTCTTTGGCAGTTTTAGAGTAAAGTCTGTGAGCTTTTTGATCTTTTTGTTGCTCCTTCTTGTCTTTTTGCTCATTATTTCACATTCCAGGTATTTTTTTTAAACTTTTTCTCTGCAATTTTTTTAATTGTTAGAATGTTAGTTTTCTTGTGATAATTTGTAAGGGGCTTAGATTTGTCATATAGGGATTATTTGATGATACTTTTTGGACTATTTTATAATATTATCTGCTCTTATTTTTGCTATAGTCCATTAAATAGCTGTTATTCTGCTCAATTTTTTTTTAACCTAACAAGATTATTTTTGGATTTTTTTTTGGGAATATTCTTGTTGGTTTCCTTCGTGCAGAATCATGTCTAACATCAGTTCACAGCGCCGGGTCCGTCAAAGGACAGAAGCTGAGGTGAACGAGAGACAAGCCAGGATCATGGACTGGACTGTCATTACTGAGCGGAAGGTAGTCCGTGCAGACATTATGGTGCCTTCGTTGAATAACATCTATGAGACTATCCAGCAATATCAGTGGACTTATCTCCACACCTGCGCCTGTGTTGTTCTCACCAGGCTTGTTCGCCTTCTCTATGCCAACTCGGAGGTGGCACAGGATGAAGAGCGTGGGACGGTTCTCCAGTCCACTGTTGATGGCCACATCATTACTGTTGATCCCCAGATCATCAGTCAATTTATTGGGGTTCCTGTTCTCGATCTGCCTGCCAGTCCATACAACGAGGTGGTGCTTCCTCCATCTATGGACGAGCTTCGAGAGTTCTTTCATATAGCTCCACAGGGTGAGGAACATCATACTTCCATCAAGATTGGGGCACTGGCTCCCACACATCGCATGCTAGCCAAAATAGTTCAGCACAATCTGTGGCCCGTTACCAGGCGTAGTGATTTGATACTGAAGAAGGCCCAGTTTGTTTATCATATCCACCTCCGCTTGCCATTCTGTCTTTGCAAGCATATTTTGGGGGTCATGCTGGAGTCCCGTGATGAGAATAATGTTGGACTTCCCTTTGGCTGCCTCCTCACTCAGATCATCCTTCAGTCCGGCATCGATGTAAATGGAGAGCCTAGGATGAAGCTTCAGCAGCCTCTCAGCAAACAGACTTTGATGAAGTCCAATGCACAGCTGCGGAGAGAGGATTCTGAAGAGGACATGCCGGCTGCTATGCCAGTTGCTTTTCCAGACGTGGCTTCATCCTCTCACACAGTCCCGCCGACTGAGCCAGAGGCCAATGTTTCTCAGATCATGGAGGCTTTTGCTGCTCTTCAGGGGGGAATGAGCAATATGCAGGTGTCGATGTCCACTATGCAGCAGTTCGTGTCCACCATGCATCAGTCCATCACCTCCATGCAGCTGGAGATGCGGTCCATTAGCAAGAGGGTGGAGCAGACCCATCTGGACCTCCAGGAGTGCTTGAAGTACCATCATCCTAGCAGCAGTGATGATTCGGATGCTGGAGATGGGACTTTACCGTTGCCTGAGGATGTTTGATTCCCTCATGGTGTTTCTTTTTGTTTTTATCTGTTTGTTGTTATAAAACATTTTGCTATTTTATATGTATAACTCTTGGATTTATATTACTCTGTTTCCCAGGTCCTTCTGAGACCGTTAGGGGGAGTAATTTTTATTTTAGCTGGATGTTTTATTACTCTATTTCATCCTTTGTCCCTTTGTGACAAAAATGGGGAGTAATTTTTATTTTTGGACCGAGAATGTATTTCCAAACCGGTCAAGTGATTTTTGTCCCAGAATGGCCAAAGGGGGAGTTTGTTTGTATTTTGGCCTTATTCTGTGTTTGGACAAAATCACTTATGTGTAAAGATGCGGAAATAGGGATTCCACCTTCAGAGTGATGTTAGTCGATTCTACCTGCAAGTCAGAAGAATTTCAAGATCCCTGTCAGTCGTCCGGACGATCGAGCCATCCCGTCCGGATGCCCATCTGTCCACTGTTCCATCCATCCGGACGACGTGTCATTCCGTTCGGACGCCAGACAGTCCAGCATCATCCGTCCGGACGACGTGCTCCTTCCGTCCGGACCCCTGCACTGTATCGAGAATCTTCTGTTCCAGCTTGGTTCGTACGGACGTTTCAGCAGCATGTCCGAACGCCTATCAGTTCTCGAACGGTTCTATGATTCTTTCCAAGTTCCAAGAAATGGAAGATCAATCAACCGTCCGGACAATGTGGTATCCCGTCCGAATGTGTGTCTCCATAAGGCAAGAATCGCAGTTCAAAATTAATCGTCCGGACGTCTGACAGCTGTGGTCCGGACGCTAGTGCATCGTATATGATAACTGCCGATTCAACTTCAACCGTCCGGACGCCTGCCCCTCATGGTCTGGACGCACGCACATCAGACATGAAAATTGCGTGTTGAAGTTCAGCCGTCCGGACGCCTATCCCTCATGGTCCGGATGCTCTAAAGCCTGATATGGAAATTGCTTGCAGCGGACGTGCGACCATTCGGACGATGTGCCATCCCATCCGGACGAGGTTCTTATACAGGAAAGATTTCTCCGCAAATTTTTTGAAAAATCTTGTCGCACAATTGTCCGTCCGGACGTCCCTTGTCCATCGTCCAGACGGCTCCTAGGTATACTTTGCCTGACGCCCATTCTGCACCCCAGCCTATAAATAGAGGCCCGTGGGCACCTAAAGCTGCAAGAATTCGGTATTGAATTCCACAACTGCTCAGAGACGTGATATTTCCTCTGAAGCCCTATCAAGTGTGCTATTGCTGTGCTACAACCAAAGTCTATCTTAGAGGTCGGCTCTAAAATAAAGGATTCCATTGAAGACCCCTTCAGGTAGGTGAACCTGGTTGGGAATCGTTCGTGTTGGGTTACACGTCAGAGATCTAGATACGACCACTGCATCGGGTATATGTGAGTGTTACTGTCTTGTATCTAGCTTTGTCTTCTGAATAGTGGAATTCCTGGGTTTGGCTGCCCCGGAGTGGTTTTTCTCTTAATTGAGTTTCCACTTCGTCAACAAAAATCTGTGTGTCATTTACTTTTCGCTCTGCTTTAATTTTTGTTGACACTTGTGCACACACACTTTATTTTTGAAGTCAATTTCTATTTTCAGGCATGACCCAGTCATGTATCTCTCAAAGTATTTTTCATTATTCATACTTGCAAATAAATCGTGCGACCATCGAGAACACATGCATAAAAGGGTTGGAACACTATACCAAATATTTAACGAAAAAAGACCAGCATAACAACATCCCGAATGAAAAAAATGTCTCGTTATGCCCTAGACTCATCCGAACACATTCGATCAAACGCCTCTAATCCTCTCAAGTTCAAAAAACTTAGAACAATGTTTGACCTACCCATAATTACCATGATGCACTCACAATTATGCCGCTATCACTACGTAGCGCTTTAACCTGTTGACAATGAATACACTCAGTGATGTGTTACCAAATGGTCTTCCTTTCGCCCTCATGTCACTGAACTTTGGTCCAATCGCTTTCCGAACTATGTCCCTTTAGACTGCATCAATCATAGTCATAGATAATGTACTAGAGTAGCAAACATTAAGACCTCCGTCTAATGAGCCATAAATGACTCAAAGACTCACATAATGAAGAAGTAAGGATCGATTTACTCACCTCCACAGTTGGTCAGATAAGCACATGTAGTATAAAATACATACTACAATGAAGTTCTCTTCCCAAAAAAAAAAGAAAGAGCATATGTCTAAACTCAATACGTCGTACAGATCTTAGTCTAGTTGCTACTCAAGTGCCTAACCCGAGTCCTCAATTTGCTCACCATCTCAGGCGTTCAAATTAAGGTCTCACATTAGGCTGATCAAAAGCTACATAGATTGTGGGCTATCCATGCGCAGTCTAAACAATACCATAGACCTCATCTTAGCTTCTACTAAGGCAACATATGTTTGTGTCAACTACCTTTACTTGCTAAACAAGTATCAAGGGACACAACATCCCATCTCTGCTCGCTACTTAAGCGCCAAAGTGGATCGCTCGTGTGAGTGAGCCGATCTTGGCCTGTCGACATACCTTTCATACCATGGAACCAATCATATTAATCAATATGCCATATGATAAACCCAAACAAAAAAATAATGAATAACATCATATGCAATAATAAATAAATATCCCAAAAGAGTACATTAATAATCAACTGAATAACAAACAATTGCATTATACGCAGCCCTAAACTCCTAACATGAGCCTGAAAAACATCTTTAGCTATAGGTTTTGTCAGGCGATTTGCAATCTTGTGATTCATAGAAATGTGTTTCAGGACCACCTCCTTTTGCGCAACCATGTCTCTAATGTAGTGATACCGTATGTAAATGTGTTTGGTTCTCCCATGATATTTGGGGTCCTTAGCATAGGCAAGAGCTGCTGTACTATCACGATGAATCGTCATAGGTTCCAGAGCATCCACGATAATCTCAAGATGCTGAAGGAACCTCCTTAACCAAACAGCTTCCTGAACAGCTGTTGAACAAGCTACATACTTTACCTCCATGGTTGATAAAGCTATACAGATTTGTATCTTGCAAATCCATGTAATTGTGCCAATAAGCAAGAACGCATATCCAGATGTCAATTTCCGCTCATCTATGTTACTGCCCCAATCGACATCACTATACCCAACAAGTCGCAAATCTAAACCCTGATAGCACAGTATATAGTCCACCGTTCCTTTGAGGTATCTCAACACCCTCTTGACTGTTTTCGAATGGGCCAATCTAGGGCTAGACTGGAATCTGCTGACCAACAATAAGTTGAGAAATTAGATATAGAAATTACAAGGAAGTACTTGCAGGAGTTGCAGCAGCCAGCAAATATGATAGACAACCTAGCTAGTTGTCAGTAGCTGCGCCACTAAAGAAAAACACAAAGAGACAAGGTTAAAGCTAGTAAAATCCCATAAAAACCACCCACAAAACTTTCAAAATACTTATAGTAATTTGCAAATCTTTCCCAGCAACCAAATCTACAAAAATCTGAAATGACCTCTAGGAGAGTAGAGATACTGAGAGAGCCCTTTCACGGTTAGAGTAGTGCTCAACATATACAACCCAGTCGTCCTTGTGGAAGCCGGAGATGAAAGTCCAGTCTGAAGAAGCAAGATTGAGAGGGAGAGTGACAAGAGAAAGTGGGAGGCTGCTCATTGCTCAGGCTGTGACTGGATCTGAGAGTGGGAGCATTGGGGTGAGTGGGCGATGATGTGAAAGAAGAAAAGAAGAGAAAGTATGTAGGTAGGGACTCGGGAGCAGTGAGCACACATGAAAAAGGAGAAAATAATGACGTTAGAATTATTAACTGTATTTCTAAAACCCTATAATCGGTAACTACAACCAGGGTACCTAGGTTATCCGGTTGCATTTATTTTTCGGTTATAAAGTTAGCGGTTGTTGACAGTTATTAGAAGTTAATAACCACCTCGTTTATATACCCCTTGTTGTAGCCATCGTGTGTGGATAGATTGACTAGAGGTAACACTTTCCATTTGTAAGGCCTTCAACTACAAAAAATTTGGTTTTTAGCCACATGGCTAGCCACTTGTATTTTTGTCATGTCGCCAATTAGCCACGTGGTAAATAAGACACGTGGCTAAAATATTCATTTTTTTTTCCAAATTTTTTTTGAATTTTTTTAGGATTGAAATTTTAGCCACGTGGTTTATTGGCCACATCGGCAATTGGCCATGTGGCACGTAAACCACGTGGGTAAGTAATTCCCTCCAATCCATTTCTAATTTCCCCCCCCCTTTAACTTTTCATTTCCCACTTTAAATTTTCATTTCCTCCTCTCTCTCTCTCATTTTTTTTTTTTTTTTTTTTCCATTTCCCCACACTACCTTTGACTTTTCTTTTCATTTTCCTCTTCTATTTTCTTCCTTCTTCCCCTTTTTCCCTTGCACAGACGCCTTTCCTTCTTCTACTCTTTTTTCTTTTTTTTTTTTTTTTTTTTTTTTTTTTTTTTTCACACAAACAGGGAGATGGAGAGGGAGACTGAGAGAGCTAGAGAGAGAGAACTGGAGCGATTATGAGAGAGAGCCGTGGTCAACGACGGCGCCGGAGGGTCACGGCCGACGCCGGTGAAGCCAAGGGGGTGTTTTTTTGGGTTTTTTTTTTTTTTTTTTTTTTTTTTTTTTCCTTCTGTTTCTTTGAGTTCTATGATCTGAAAGTTTGGGTTTTTTTTTTGGTAGTTTCATTTCGCTAAGTCTCCGGTAAACATGCATCTTCACCAATAAAACAGGAACGACGACGTGGTGATTTTTGGTTTTTGTTGTTGATTTTTGGTGATTGTTAGTGTTTTGTTGGTGATTTTTTGGTAATGCGGGTTGACAGAGGATTTTTGGTGATTTTTGGGGGATTTCCTGGATTGGATTTCATGGGGGAAGGAAGGTGATTTTTGGTGATTGTTGGTGATTTTTTGGTGTTTTGTTAGTATTTTTTGGTAATGTGGTCGACGGAGGATTTTTGGTGATTTTTGGGGGATTTTCTGGATTGGATTTCATGGGGGAAGGAAGGTGATTGTTGGTGATTTTTTGGTGTTTTGTTGGTGATTTTTTTTTTTGTGTTTTGTTGGTATTTTTTGGTAATGTGGTCGACAGAGGATTTTTTGGATTGGATTTCATGGGGAAGGAAGGTGAAGATTTCGCCGGCCTTGCAAAAATTTTCGGCGAGGGAAAAAAAAATTGCAAAAAAAGTTTCTGGCGAGGGCACTGCCGAAAAAAAAAAAAAAAAAAAAAAGAAAGAAAGAAAGAAAGAAGAAGAACATAAATTAATTTATGTTCTTCTTTCTTTCTTTCTTTTTTTTAAAAAAAATGTGGTGGTTAGCAACGTGTGTTAGTTCCACGTGGCTAAAAGTGTCTAATTTTTTTTTATTTTTTTTTTTCAAAAATAAAATGCATTTAGCCACATGTGAGTGACACGTGGCTAAGTAACTACATGTATAAAAATACACGTTGCTAAGTGACATTTAGCAACAACCGGATTAACTACGCGGGACCCACGTAGCTAACTGCATGTGGCTAACAGTTAGCAACGTAGATGAGCATCAGACACGTGGCTAATCGCATGTGACCCTAAATACCAAGCTTGGTTTAAGTCCCCACAATAAAAAATGGATAAATGTAAAATCACTTCAAATGGTTATGCCGATTTGCAATTAGCTCCACAGGGTATAAAAGTTGGCTGACAACTGCTTGTAGTAAGAAAAAAAAAAAAAAAAAATCATAATAGGCCCTTCCACACAACTTCCGTCCAAAATTTTGACGAAAATTTTTTAAATGCTACGTCAACTCTAATCATTTTATAATATATGCATGTCAGTCACAATAAAAAAAAATATAAAATAAAAACTTAAGCGGGTGGTCAAGCCACCCCTTTTGGCCGACTTGGGGTGGCCGAACCATCCCAATAGCCTTGGGAGCTAGTAGTTCGGACACCCCTGAATGATGAAATAGGGCTGCCTAAACAACCCCTAATGGCCCCTGAATGGCCGCCATGGGGTTTTTTGGCCACTTCCCACTTGGGCCAACGGTGTGGCTCGACCACCGGCTCATTTTTTTTTTTTTTTTTTTTTTTTTTTTTTTTTTTTTAAGAATTAATTTTAAGATTTTGTATGTGTATATGTTATATTTTTTTTTATTGTGTGTAACACATATCATAATATGATTGATACTAACACGATGATTCACAATTTCTATTAAAAATTTAGATGGAAATTGGATCGAGAGACCTATTTGTTTTTTTGTGAATACCAAATATTTTAGTAACCTCATAGCTTGCCTGGGACGCTAATAACCTTGCGGCGTAATGAAACTAATTTTTCTTTTGAAGGTAAAGTCTCAGGAATAGGGTCGACACATTTTTCGGGAAATATATATATATATATATATAGAATTAAGAAGTATTATATCCTTTGTCAAAGTAGCTAAAAAAGTTAAGCAAATTAAAAAATATAAATGCGTAAAAACATCTAATGCATTAGCAACATGAGCCAGCTGAAAATTCTTCAGTCATATTGTTGTTGAAGAATAGAAATGTTCCTCTTAGGTCATATACTTGCCAGGCGTGTGACTTCTTGAGTCAACACTTATCTTCTTCTAATGCATTGTTTTAGTAAACTCATTTCATTTACTTTAAATAAAACCTCTGCAACTCTGTAAAACTCCTTCCGTTGTTCTTTTTAGACATGTCCTTAGAGCTATCGTTCCAAATTAGATCAAACTGGTGATACAGGAGGATCCGAGTCAGATGACGCTGAGCTGTCAAATTGCACATTAATGGCGCTGAGATACCTGGAGCAGGCAGATCAGCGCAAAATTGGCAAGAAATCGTAATCTGGCCTAATTGGAGCAATTTCCGAGTGCGCTGCAGTAATTTGGCCATAACTTTGGCTACGAGTATCCGATTCGCGCATATGACCCCAATTCAGAAAGCTATCTTCGGCGCACACGCCGTGGCCACCGAGCTATGCTCGGTGCGCCTCGTTTCGAGCCCCAAAATCCGCTGTTTTCCTTTTCAAAACCCTAATTTTAGATATATTTTTTTACCATTTATGGTAATTTTTCGTTTATTGTTTCGGAGGCAGATTTTCAGCAAACTGCTTATTTTTTTTTCCGTATTTCGTTTTATTAGGATTTTCGAGATTTTACTATTTTTGGCAAAATTCTTCTAAAGACCTAATTTTCAGCTATATAAGCCCAGCTTGTGAGCATTTTCCAACAGTTTTGTTGTTAATGATAATTTATCGAATTTAGAGTTTTCTCTCTGTTTTTGGAGTGAAATTCTTGTTTTCTTCCTTACAATCTACTTGTTGATTAGCCTGCAAAATAATCGCTATTCTGTTCTAGCATCAATCGACCAGTTGAAGAGATGATAAAAGGAAAAAAAAAAAATTTCTTACTAGGGCCAATAGCTAAAAATCATATATATATATATTTTGTTCTTAAAAGTTGAGGGAGCCGTGGCCTGTACCGGTCCCCCACTCCCTCTGTCCCTGAGTTCAATATTTCCAATCAAATCAATGCTTTTTTTTTTTTTTTTTATCAATATATACTATCTACATGTCTTTGCCTGAATTTCTGCCGAATACGTAAATGGAATAACAAGGCAAAAACAGATTTTAAAAGCGACAGTATCTTTAAAAAAATAAAAAATTCCTAACATAATTTCATTCGATATAGTATATACCCATTGCTGGTAGGTTTAGGTCGACTTCCATGGATTGGCGTTGGTCGGGAGTCACGACAGAAATGGGCCAATCCGCCAAAAACAGAGTCTTCGTAGAAAATGAACTGACAGAACAGTCCACACAACCAGATTAATAGACTAGTTCCAAGAAAAAAGAAAAGAAAAAAATCTTCAGCTCTGGTTAGAACCAACGCTTCTTTTTCCTATAGAAGACACCTGGTCCGTAAGTTGAAATGGACATCTCAACAAGAAGTGGGAACTGCATCCATACGAACAGGGTGACAGGAACACTAGCCAAACAAATGGCAGGAATGACAAGCCATGTATCCCCACGCAGCATAATTAAAAGAGCAGCAGAAAAGGCTATCATTATGGTTGCAATGGAGAAGCAGGACCGGCTCTTCAACTAGGCGACTTAGGCGGTCGCCTAAACCTTAAGTGGAAAAAGGCCCCCCAAAAATAGTATTGCTCTATGGATATGAAAAAATTAAGACAGATTTGTTAAAAAGAAAAGGCCCAATTATATATAGTGCACAACGATTTTGCTAAAGAAATGGAACAAAAAAGAAAAAAAAATGCATTAACTCTAAATCCCATGGATAAATCAACTGTAAGGCCCAGGAACACAAGATTTTGCTAAAGAAAAATAAATACAGTGATTTATCAATATATGCTAGAAATATGATTAGTTATGACTTATGGAAAGCTTTAAACATAGAAGAATAAACAAAATATAATCGAATCTAAAAAAAATCTGCGGACAAATTTATTACTGGCAATAAAATGTTAAATCTTAAAAGTAAGAAAAATAATTATTAAATAAAAATATAATAATATATATATATATAAAATTAAATATAAAAATGGCTTCATCTAAAATTGTCGCCTTAGGCCCATAATATATCGAGCCGGCCCTGTGGAGAAGAAGAGAGTGGAAAGGCCTATTATCATCTTCGTTGGCAAGGATTTTAGGAAATCGTCTTCTGCGTAACTCGTGACGTGAGGACTCCCAAAAACATCAACACTGAAGTTGACGAAGAAAAGAGTGATTAGGAATCGGATATTATGAAGAGCATAAACACCTTTTTCTTTAAGAACATTGGGAGGCCTGTATTTTCACTACAAAAAAACATGCAATTAGCCACGTGGCTACAGTAGCCGTTACTGTAGCCACGTGGCCAATTAGCCACGTGTATTAATTACACGTGGCCAATTAGCCACGTATAATAAATACACGTGGCTAGATGACAGTTAGCCACGTGTATTAATTACACGTGGCTAATTGGCCACGTGTAATTAATACGCGTGGCTAAAATATTTATATTTTTTTTAATTTTTTATATTTATATTTGTAATTGGCCACGTGTATTAATATGCGTGGCCAAGTAGCCACGTGTAATTAATACACGTGGCTAATTGGCCACGTGTAATAAATACGCGTGGCTAAAATATTTATATTTTTTTTTAATTTTTTATATTTATATTTGCAATTGGCCACGTGTATTAAATACACGTGGCCAACTGTTTTTGAAAATATATTTAAAATATAAATATAAAATAAAATTATATATATATATATATATATATATATATATATATATATATATATATATAAAATAAAAATATATTTAAAATGTAAATAAAAAAAAAAAATTTGGCCACGTGGCCAAAATTGGTGCAGGTAGGTGTGCGGGAGTTGTCCCGCGCGCCTACCTGCACCAGTTTGAAATATATCATATATATATATATATATATATATATATATATATATATATATATATTCTCTCAAGCTCTCAATTCTCTCTCTTTCCGTTCTCTCTGTTGTCTCTCTCTCTCAGTGTTCTCTCTCTCTCCCTCTCGCTCTCTCTCTTGCTCTCGCTCACTGTTCTCTCTCTCTCTCTCTCTCTCTCTCAGTGTTCTCTCGCTCTCCCTCTCGCTCGCTCTCTCTCTGTTCTCTCTCTCTCTCTCTCTCTCAGTGTTCTCTCTCTCTCCCTCCCTCTCGCTCGCTCTCTCTCTCTCTCTCTCTTAGTGTTCTCAGTGTTCTCTCTCTCTCTCTCTCTCTCTCAGTGTTCTCTCTCTCTCTCAGTGTTCTCTCTCTCTCTCTCAGTGTTCTCTCTCTCTCCCTCTCTCTCGCTCTCTCCGTCAGACGCGCACCACCGGCCAGCTCCCCGACGTCGACGTCTCTCTCTCTCTCCGTCAGTACCCTCTCACTCTCTTTCTCTAATACCTCACTCTCTGTCTGTCTCTCTCACTCTCTGTATCTCCGTCCAACTCTCGTCTCTCACTCTCAGTGACGAGATAAAACATTTTATCTATACGCGCGTTAACGTATACGTACACTATTGATATTAGGAAGGAAAAAAAAAAAAAAAAAAAGAAGAAGAAGAAGAAAAGATAATATAATCAACGGCAACGTGCATTAATTAAGTATACGTTTCCAAAAAAAATTATATTTCTTTTTTTTTAAAAAAAAAAAAACATTTAGCCACGTGTATTTTAATAGACGTGGCCAAGTGGCCGTGTGTATTAAAATACACGCGGCCAATTGTTAGCCACGTGTATTTTTTAATACACGTGGCCAAATGGCCGCGTGTATTAAAATACATGCGGCTAATTGTTAGACACGTGTATTTTAATACACGCGGCCACTTGGCCACGTGTATTAAAATACACGCGGCCAACTGTGTAATTAGTGTCATCTGGATTCGCCACGTGTATTTACGTGGCCACTTGCACGTGGCCAACAGTTCGCCACGTGTACAGTGACCGTACACGTGGCGAATTGCAAGTGGCAAAAAACAAGTTTTTTTGTAGTGTTTGGTCGTTACCGCCTGGAACGGTAATGGCTGCAGCAAACATAATGGTATATAAGAATGAGAGCCCCTATCACTGTACAAGAAGTTGCGGTGTCCTTCATCCATTGCTTTCCCTCTTTCATCAAGTCCTTGTGGTTCTTCGTAAACAATTCTGGTGGGGTTATACGATCATCGTTAAAAGCTTCCTTAGCATTGGGATGGACAATGCTTGCCACCTCCTGCATTTGTTAACAGTGAATATTTATCCTTATATGGAGAAAAATTGAATATTAACTTATTAGTCTATCCAAATTCGTGAAGAAATTCCACAATAAATTAAAGTGTAGGCTAAATATTTGGCGAAGTAGTTTTTTCAAATAGCTAGCTATCCGAATTTTCAAAAGTGTAGATTATGTATGTTGTTAGGAATATATGGTGATAAAGAAGAAGAATCAGAAACAGACACTAAAATTGTTAGGAAAATATTACATGAAAAATAACAAACAATTGAAAAAAGAAAAAAAAAACTTTGATGCACGATACATCGTTATGTTTAAGACGATATTTGCTTAATAAAACCCTAAGGCAAATTTAGTAACGGTTGTTGATTATAACCGGGTATATATAATTGTTAAAACCAGAGCGGTTACCAATTATTTCCAACCGGGTACGAAACCGGTTTTTCGGTTACCGGCAAGTTATAACTCGCCAGATTTGCACACCGAATTATATGGAACTATATACGGATGAGTTTTTGAAGGGTTAGAAATGGAGTTACGGTGGATTTTTGTGAAAAATAGGAACACTACTGCTGACACTAGGAAGAACTAAGCTTGTTCTGAGAGGGTATAATAGCAACAAAAACTGAGAATTGAAGATTGAAAGGGCATTCAGGAAGACAGAATATAACCAATCCTAATTGATACTTCAAAACTCTGAAAGACTGAACTGAATTAGTCCATTGATTTTATATTCCTTATATAGGAAAAAACCAAACAAATTCTAACTAGAAAAGGAAAAATCTAATCCTTAATGGAAAAGGAAAGCGTAATCCTTATTTAAAAGAAAAACAAAAACACGAATGAATAATTGAAAAATGAAAACCTAATCTTAATGGAAAACAAAAATTAAAATACACATGCATAAAAAAAATAACACTAATGTCGGTCTTTTCCTGCATCAACTGCACGATTCTGGTCTAGGCTAGTTACTATTAAAGTATTGATTAAATTATTAAATTTATATCCTCCTATTAGCTTAATTAAGCTTTTGTGATAAGTAGTTATTCAACATGGTATCTGAACTAAAGGTCTTAAGTTTGAACATTAGCTTGTTTCAGTCATTCACCACATATTTCAATTAAATATTTCACGTGTTGAATCTCACATATTAAAAGAGAGTTTGAGTCTACACATAAATGAGGAGCAGTCAAACAACATGTATCCTAGCCTCTTTCCAAATCAAATTGTTCTCTCCCAACTTTTTCTCTCGATCTCCGGCCTAGAATCTCAAGAATTTGTAAAATATAGCCGGTAGTGAAAATGTATGAAAGAAATATAAAGTGAGGAGGGAGGTACCTTATACCATTGTAGTTCGCTTTGCATTTGCAAAGCTGCACCGGCAACGCGATTAGCCAGAGTCGAAGGTACCGGCATCCCGGCCATATGTAATATGTTATTTTTTTGGTTGTCATGCTTATACGTTAGAACATTCTTCACATCAAGCCCATATATAAGGCTAAATATTTTAGGTTGACGATGTAAGACAGCAGCAGAAAATATAGTTGAAACACCTTTGCCGTCATAGCTCCACACAAGATCTGGACTTTCTTTGACTATTTCGAAAACAAATTAAAAAATCCCCCTCTTTATAGCATAGAAGATGGCATCATAAACGTTAACTGAACCTTTCTTCCTTTGTTGCATGAGTCTCTGAAACTGATACCTAGCTCCTTGCACATGATACGTAGAAGTTCATCGGCTTGGACATGGATCGACTTCAGTTCATATAAATCCTTGATTCCTTTGTCAATAATCAAAGCAATATTGCCAATTTAACTAGATGAAAATATAAATATATAAAATAAAATAAAATAAAAATTCAGAAAATTAATAGATATATTAATTGAGTGGATGCAGTGTACCAAATAGGTTAATTAATTAAGGAGATCGATTTAGAATTAGTTGGCGCAGAAGAGATGGCACTGCAAAATAATTAATAATGAAATTTTCTCAGTCATGCACAATAGAAAGTCAGTACTATTTACACAAAATGAACAATATATTTATTATTCAAAATATGAGTTTATGGATTGGATGTGGTAGATAATATCTAATTAATTAACCACAAATTTTTCATGGAAATGAAGCGTAGGAAGATTTTAAATCTATCACATTATATATATTTGACAAAATGGTGGTTAATGAAAATTATTGATAAGTGTAATATAAGCAAAGCATTATATATATACTACATTTAACTTTTTGCAAATTAAATCCAATAGTGTTATGCGGAAAATACATTTACACACTTCGAACTGAGACTTCATTAATTAGCACTTAATTACCCCCAAACTTCCATTTATAATACTTGACCCTACCGATTACCATTTTCTTGTAATTGGCACCAGCCGCAAGCGTATGATTAAAATAGTGCTACACATGACTGACATGTGTAAATTCTTATTTTGAAATGCCCAAAATATGTGTATGTCATATACTTAAGGGATACATGATACTTTTAGAGATTGAGTTTGAGAAAATTCCTCCAACCTAGTTTTGAAGAAATTTTTATCCATAATTTAATTGAACAATGATTTCTTTAATGTAATTAATTGCCAACAATGTTTGTTTCTATTTCATAGGAGAGGGATGCTAGACATTCTAACATTTTTTTTTTCCAAAATTTGGTTCCAACATGATGTGTTACAATTGTCAGTGAATCTCCTCCAACCATCAACTCCACGTCATCTTCAGTTTCTAAAGACTCCAACTCAACATGCAACTCTTCATCATGTATGACACACTTCATCAGAACCTAAGTATTGATGTAGTATATATAGAGATGTTACAAGAGTTCATGTTGAACTATGATTCTGTACATAAGTAAAACCACCTAACAGAATTACACACAAGGATAATTGAGTTTAAAATACACATGAAGATAACTAAGCTTCTATCCTTTCTCTAATATTGAATTCAAATAAGTTCCATTATCTGAGGACACTATCTTTCCAGGTAATTTGTTGATGACCGTGTCTTGTGGTATATTGTGGATGTTGATGAGCTGATCGGCCTGCAGTGTCATACATGATCGGCCTGCAGCGTAATACATGATGAAGAGTTGCATGTTGAGTTGGAGTCTTTAGAAACTGAAGATGACGTGGAGTTGATGGTTGGAGGAGATTCACTAACAGTCTCCCGCAAGCTGATGGTGATATCTTGATTAAATACATCTCCACTCTTGATCAAATATACCACAAGACACGGTCATCAACAAATTACGTAGAAAGATAGTGTCCTCAGATAATGGAACTTATTTGAATTCAATATTAGAGAAAGGATGGAAGCTTAGTTATCTTCATGTGTATTTTAAACTCAATTATCCTTGTGTGTAATTCTGTTAGGTGGTTTTACTTATGTACATAATCATAGTTCAATATGAACTCTTGTAACATCTCTATATATACTACATCAATACTTAGGTTCTGATGAAGTTAATCAAACCTATTCCCTATCAAATCTTTCAACAATCTCATGAAATTTGGTTATAATATGATGTGTTACAATTCCTTGAGATCTATCATTTTGAAAAATGTGTTACAATCTCATAGGATTGTGACACATCATGTTGGAACCAAATTTTAGAAAAAAGTGTTGGAATGTCTAGCATTTCCATTTATAGGAACATTCATTCAATAAATATTCTCTTACGAAGAGGAATACATATTCCTCTAAAAAATAACAATTACCACTACAAAAATATCAGCATTACCACCGCTAAGTATTATTTTTTGACTTTTATGCTTCATTTCGTATCACATATGGTACTTCGTTTATGGTTAAAGGTGAAGATGGTACATTTGTCCCAGTTTCGTCCAAAAATTAACAAAAGTCGAGGTCAGCACTCTTAAAAAATTGACATATGTACTATGTCCCATTAAAAATAAAATTTAATGTTAATACAATTAAAAAACAAAAAATATTAAACGAATTAAAATATTAAAAACAAAAAAGAAAAAGAAAAAAGGGGGGTAGTTGGTCTAGGGGTGGACGAACCACTTCCATGGTCCTTGGACGTGGTTCAGCCACCTAAAAAGAGCAAAATGGGGGTGGTTTCAAGAGTCTTGGGGGTGGCTCAGTCACCCCCGGCCGGTTTGGGGTAGCCAAATTACTCCATGACCATTGGGGTGACCGAACCTACCCCTAGGCCAAATGGGGGTGGCTTGAGTCTTTTGAAGGTGGTTTCAGCCACTCCCTAAGGCCGCCCTTAAAGGCCATGGGGGCAGTATGCCACCCCTAAACTAGCTATGGGGGTGGCTTAGCTCAATGAGGGGTGTCCAACCACCTCCATTTTGCTCCAAGGTGTAGTTGGAGTCACCTCTATATTTTTTTTAAGAAAAAAAAAAATATTTTTTAAATATTTTATGTTTTTTAATATTTAATTGGGCATAGGATCGGAACACGTGCCAATATACCTTAAACAAATAACTCTCCAATATCCCTTATAAATTTGGCTTTGTCCTTTATATAATCATTTCAGCATTCTAGAGGTAGCACAATTAGTTCCAGATATATGGGTGAAAATGTTGGCCCTGAATAGATTAGTCCGGCCAGAGAGAGAGCTGTGCCGTGCCATGGAGGAAACATCAGAGAGAGAAAAGAGGAACGAACTAGGGGAGAAAGAGAAGCATTTTTTTATTTTTTTTCAAAAAAAAAAAAAAAATCGCGGTAGCACCCAGCAGGTAAAAAACGTAAATGCATTTAATAAATTTATTTATTTTTATCTGAAAGAACCTGCTGGAACTCAAACGGAAACTGTAATTTTTTATTTTTTATTTTTTTGAAAAAAAGAAAAGAAAAGGGAACCTCGTCTCAAAAGGATGCAAGGATGCTAGTAAATGCCCCACCATAATACCAGTCCTCATTGGCCACCCCCAGCGAGAAAGGCCTTCAATAATTCAGATACAGGCGTGCGATCCTAATTGCTCCAACTAAAGTTGCGGCCTGTATTTTAGGTTGAATAGAAGGCACCAATTGTACGTGTTCCTCAATAATGGAAGGCACCCATTTAAGCCTCTCTTTTATTAAGCTATGATAATGTCGCTTTTTCTTTAACAAGAAAAAAGAGATTATTTTAAAGAGGTATGTCATTTATATGCATATTGTACGCACTCTTATATATAATTTTCACACCAAATATAAGTGTATGTATAAATATCATTCGCCTACTCTAAAGGCACTTTATTCAAGTCGACCCATATGACAAAGTTCTCCAATAATTAGTTGCTATCACTTTTTGGATTAAGTAATATATATGCATGCGCAAGGAAAACAACAAAGTTTAGGTTGTTTTGGCTTATGAAAGATGAAAATCTCACGCTATTATTAATTTCTAAACACATTATTAGCACCATATGTGCATGATGTCAAATTACAGACGACAAACCCTTCTTATTTGTGAACAGTGATACAAACTACTTTACTAGCTAGCTGCAAATACAGACTCTCCATAGATGCCTGAGGAAGACAATTCAAAGCAAAAGCAAAAAACTTCAATAATTAGGACCATGAGCGAGGCATTTTCACGAAATGCCTGAGGAAGATATTCCAGAAAGTTAAAAGCAGGAAGATAATCCCAACAACCGTTGCAGTGCCTCTCCAAATGTCGCGGAAATATGTTGTTGTCAAGGTTGCCATATTTCGATTCCAGAAGCTTTCGTAGTGCTCATTAAGATTTCGGCTGAGATCACAGTAGCATGAATCTTCTGCTACAATTTGATGGCCAAGCTTGTTAACCAGTTTCGCTACTGCCTCATCGCTGCCAAGCTGGTTCACAATAACCTTTTTCTCAACCAGTAAATCCACATCTTTTTCAGTGTTGATAAGACAATCCAACAGCTGAATGTAATTGCAGACGTAAGCCTCCTTTGGATAATGACACTGCTCCAAGGCCATGATGTTTCGAAAAACACACTCAGTTTCGTGCCCTATTTCAAAGGCAGGGAGTTCCAAGAAAGGTTGCATATGCTCCAGGCAGATAAAGCATGGTAGGCAATTCAAGAGCCATGAGGAATTCAAGCAAGGACAGTAATCCAAGCACCAATCTACCATATATAAATTAAATAATTAAATTAATTATTTTTTATTAGTTTAAACTTTTAGAATAATAAATGATTTAACATGATATTAAAGATTGATTTCAAATTGTCTCTATCAATATTTCACATTTCATTTTAAAAAAAATTCTACAAGTTAAACCTCACTAATTAATTAAGGATGAATTTGAACTCCAACCCGTGCTAAGAAAGTATTAGAATATATAATTAAATTATAAAATTAACTATTTTCTATTAACTTAAGTTTTCAAAATATGTAAAGATTTAAAATTACCTTTTTGGAACTTGATGTCAAGTAGGGGTTTTCCTTTAACTTTTTTGAATTTCACTCCTGCCTCGTTAAGCTTTGTGGCACTGCATAGTCGATCAATGGTCTTCTTTTCTTTTTTCTCCACTTCTTTGGCGCTGCATAGTCGATCAATGGCCTCCTTTTTTCCTTTCTTCACTTCTTCCTCCATCTGTGGTGGATAGAAAAAACTTCTCAGCAAATCTGTCAAATGTTTAATTTTTTTCCCCTCAAAAATGTCGGAATCTGGGTGCCGATCATATTTAGAAAAGTACTTGCGGCAAAGCTCAAGAAATGGAATATCTTTGAGCTCTTTTTTCGGGCGGTCCTCTTTCTGGCCTTCAGCCTCGGACTTATATAAATCCTCAAGAACAAAATACGGAAGCTGATTCTCAAGTAGAAGCAAGTCATGCTGTATACCATCACTCAGCCACGGTTTGCTTAACATATAATCTTCATAATCTTTCTTTTCGTCTTCTTTCTTTTCCATTTCATTCCTTTCATGTTCTTTCTTTTCAAAAGTCCTCCAGAAGAGCTCAATTATAAAGATGCCATCCAATAGAATCATGTTTACAAACTCTTTACTGCTGAGTTTTGAGGTCTCCGCATAACAATGGCGGATTTCTACTTCTTTCTTTTCAATGATGCTGGCAAGACCCTTCTGGCTCTTCCCAGTCCTAAAACAGAATTCCCTCAAATATCTAACTTTCTGCATTTCCATGTCCCTGAATTCTTCCCGGCGGAACTTATGAAGAGGGCCGATTGAGATTAACTTAGGAGTATAGGCTTCTTTGTTTACTTTTCGAAGTTTCTTTGGGACCCTGTAGATGCAGCACTCGGGCCACACGGGAGGCTCAAGAACAAATGGCATGTCAATGACAAACTCTTTCTCTTTCCATTTAAGACCCTTTTTCTGAACATGACTCGCAGCTTGGCAGGCCATCTTCTTTCTCCGTCAAGAGAGCGAAGCTGAGAGAGAAACGATAAAATGTTAATTAGGACTACATCTTATATATTGAAGTATATTAAACTATGTTATACTGGTCTTGATTTATAGACAAAGTATGAGCGATGAACAACAAGTAAACATAAATTTGAATAAAGTAAGAAATAATTAAGCCCAAATACAGAAAATATTTTCTAAATATATATTCTAACACAAACGAGTAATTCTTTACCGATTGAGGATTATAGTCCTCCCAAATGTCATGTGAAGTCCTCTTTAATTTATAGAATTGCTCAACAAAGACAATTAACTATCACTAGCGATAGAATAGAATCATAATCTACAAAGCATTTTGTTTTTTCAAAAGCACAATTCTCCAAAAATCTCTTTCCGGAGAGCTCACCGTAAATGCCCTTTTAGTAGCACATTTGATCAGTACTCCATTACTAAAAAATAAAAATAAAAAAAAATAAAAATTATGTAATTAGTCTTCTAGTGCTTATTAAAGGTAATCTTTTTCACCCTTATTTGGGTATAAACCCACTACTATAACACAAACTATCCAACAACTAGCTAGCTAGCAAATAAAGGCGAAGATTATATATACATATATATACACACACAGTTCATATAACAATCCAAGTGTATATGATTTCAAAATGTAGA
The DNA here is from genome assembly GCA_028654335.1 of Alnus rubra. Taxonomy (NCBI): domain Eukaryota; kingdom Viridiplantae; phylum Streptophyta; class Magnoliopsida; order Fagales; family Betulaceae; genus Alnus; species Alnus rubra. The sequence continues at coordinate 414,344 of JAJPGS010001499.1, read as the reverse complement.
GGATTTAAGAGAGATGGAAGACGTGTTCTAAAACCAGCAGTAGAAGATATGAAATGAGAGAATAAAGAACCTGCAAATGCTGCTGGCCGGCCTGTAAGAAGAAAGTTCTTGACTGTTGAGTGCTTGAGAGAACACAAGAGCTCCTCCCTTTAAATGCCACACTCATCTGCTATCTTTCTCTCTTTTTTCTCACTCATAATCCCTCATTTATTCAGTAGGTAAAGGTCTCTCTAGATCTCTCTCCCGCTCTAATATAAAAAGTGCATCTTGTTTTTTAAAAAGTGAAGGACACCTTGGCTGAGATTTATTTCCACCCGCTTCAACGCCACCTAACTTTCCTGAGCCACGTACGTACCAACCAGCTTGGAGCACAAAAGATGGGCACAGTGCTGCATGGAAAGTGCATTTCGCCTAAAAACAAATCAGATGAATTTTGACCTAAATTGAATCTGAAAGGGCACATAATTAATTAATGGATAAAGATTTTTTTAAAAATAAAAAATAAATTGGCATGTGTTTAAAATATTCAATTGATATGTGTTAAAAATACATGAATTTTTTAATTGAGTTCATCAGTTACTTTTATTTGATCAATTTATAGTATCACAGCATCAAACAAAGCAAATTTGATTGCTATCTGATTCATCAATATTTTGTACATTGTATATCCTTCCTTTCTTTTCTTTTCTTTTTTTTTTCGGTTGTTTCGATAAACAGAGAGATGTGATTGTTAAAGCCATAAGTAAATTCTAGAACAATAAATATTGATACTCTCTTTGTCTCAAATATATGAAAATTTGTAATTAAATAACAAATAATACTAAAAGGAAGATTTGTGACTTCTTTTAGTCCTCAGAAAACTAATGTGGTTTTTAAAATTACAGTTAGATGTGTGATATATCACTACTGAATTTTGACTTAATAATGATTTTAAAAACTACATCAGTTTTAGGAGGACTCAAAGAAGATATGAATCTTCCTTTCAGCCTTACTTTTAAATAACATATACTCTTAACAAAAATTCATAAAATACCCAGCTAATAGCATCTGTGGGAGATGATTACGTGCATTTTATTTTATTAAAATATGTATCATTTCATAAGATTTTTATTTTCTAGTGGGACAAAAGTACTACAAAACAAATCATAATATATACTGTGATACAATATTATAGTTCAAATAAAAAATGACAACTGTTGCTTGGAGTTGGGCCTAGCCTAGCTTGCCTCATGCAAAGGGTAAAATTGGAAGGAAATACTCTTTAGGTGATATAGGTATTACAGAAAGATGGCATGAATTAGAATATGTACGGCACTATTATTGATGATGCTCATGATGCATTGAGATGCCTACAAAAATGGCGGGTCACACATATAAAGCTAGATCGTAATAGAGCATTCCATCAGCTTGAGAATGAAAATCTTTTGCTAAAAAATCATTTGAATATTTCATTTACTAATAATAGAATATGCATATAAATCCAATTACTAGGATTATATTTACATAAAACAAGTAGGTGTTTAAAAAAAAAATGATTTGAGAAATATGCCTTTCTTGAGAAAACTCTACCATGTATTATTGATATTCAGTTTTTTGACCATCGTACTTAAATTGAGTTATAATTGAATGCTTTAAAAAAGAAATGGGTAATTACATTTTCCCCCATCAACTACTAGTCATTGTCAACATGTCCCATCAATTGACACCTCGACCAAAAGAGAGCATCCAACTACCATCGTTACCCACTTTGCCCCCATCCGTCAGTCTAATTCACACAAAGACCAAAATGCCTCTACAGTAATTAATAAAAAATATTAAAATTAATATTTAAAAAAAAAAAAACTGAAAAAGGGCGCCACCCTTAGATTAATTTTTGTTTTTGTTTTTTTTTAAAACAAAAAATATATTAATTTTAATATTTTTTTATTAATTACTGTAGAGGCATTTTGTCTTTAAACAAAAATGGAATATTCCATCCAAGTTAACGGAATCTTTTGACGGATGGGGCAAGTGGGTAACAATGGTAGTTGGATGCTCTCTTTTGGTCGAGGTGTCAGTTCATGGGAGCATGTTGACAATGGCTGGTAGTTGATGGGGGGAAAGGTAATTACTCCAAAAAGAAAAGAAAATAAAATGACAACTTTTTCATTGGATTAATTTTATTTTATTTTTTTTAAAATATATATATATATATATATATATATTGAATAACACTAAAATGATGATGAATTTGACTTCAATCTTATTCTTGTTGGAATGATCTTTTACTAAAATCTAACTTACCTAACCATTTAAAAAAAATTAAAAAAAATCCCTTACCTATCGATCAAAAGTTTAGTGGAAATTGACCAATTGATCAAGGACCCTTATGTCGTGAATGACGTATCCGGGGTGATCTCATTGCGATGATGTCATCTATGATATAACTAATTAAAGCTGGTACGACGGTGTTGATGGAAATTGGTAGCTGGCAACATATTATTACTGATTCAATTTAAAGATCTGAGAGTTTTTTTAATGTAATTTCATTTGAATGAAAGAACTCGATTAAAGGAATGGCTTGTCCCATCAATCCCTCCTAAAACAATCGGATAAGATTTGTTGAGAGATTGCTAGCCAAGTTGCCAACTGGCGGCACCTGCATGCCACTCTGTCATCACAAAGGGTTTATTTGTAAATGTCATCCTTTGACACTGACTATTCCAAGTGAATAAGTGCTACACTTACTAAATTTTTTTTTTTTTTTTTTAAAAGCTAATTTTTAAATAATGTATCATTCATGAATGATATCTATTTTTTTTTAAAATGTATTATTTTAGAACTGTTTTTAGATATAAAAATTTGAGAAATAAAACATTTTTCTTTCGAGTGACCCTTCTCTAAATAAGGGAGCTTCCGATAAGCCTTATGTAAAAAAATTTAGACATGAATAAGAGTCTTCTAATTCTCCCACAACATCTGTAAAATTGCAAGTTTAATCAAACTGACTGTATAAGACGAGCCCCTCATCTCTTTTGAAAATACCCGGCCATAACTAGCGTTTATAGTAACATCTATTAGTTTAGAGTTTTCAAATCAGAGTTTGCCATCAAAATATAATAAATGTTAGAATAACCATTATCATAGAGACGTTTGTACATAAAAATCTTCTTGTTTTCATAGCATTTTCTGTATAATATACATATAACTCAATATCACATAATATCCGACAACAAAATATTTCAGAACATGATAATAGAAACAACGGTTAAAAACATAATTAACATGCATTTTATATCTAATGCTTTACATATATTAACATGTCTATCCTAGCTAGTCCGAACTTAATCCTTCTCGTTCTAACAAATTAAATACAGTTAGCAAACACTAACTTCTCTCTCTCTCTCTCCTTCCCTCCTGTCAAATCACCACGTGGGTTAAAAGATTACTTCTTCTTCCTTCTTTCTTTCTTTTTTTTTTTAATTTTTTTTTATTATTATTTTTTCGGACATTTAGAGATGGCGGGCGCCCTACCCGGCCTCCCCCTTTATCTCCGCCAGTGTCCTTTGAATTGTCAGCAGGCTATGCAAAAGGGATATCATCGACACCGTGATACTCAATGTATCCATTGTTAATCTCATTCTCTGGAATTTAGGATTGGGTTAATCATAACCCTTCCCTAAATACAATCACTACATGTACTGACGTGGATATATAAGTCCACTCTATTAATTTGGGCATGAAAAATAATTCTACAAAAGCATTTCGTTTGTTTCGTTTTCAAAGTTTTGAATTTCTTTGAAGCATCTTCATTTTTCAAAAACCAAAAAGTACTAGGAATTTTACCTAGCTATTTGGTAAAATTTTGGAAAAATTACTTTACCCCCTATAACTAAGTGCTTGTTGGGAGTGAACAATTAAGGCACATGCAGCGGAATTAATCTACCTTTTTTTTTTTTTTTTTTTTTTTGGGAAATTAAGTAGTCAACTAACACCAAAATAAACTCACTCACAATACAGTGAAAAATAATAAAGCAACCCACAAGTAAGATACCATGATTTTTACGTGGAAAACTCTCCAATGCAAAAGAAAAAATCATAGGACATAGTCCAGTTAAATCTTCCACTATCAATAATAATATGTTTTACAATGTCTCTTCTCTAGAGAAATATCTAGAACCTACCAACACATCAAGAATACATGCATTCATTAAGCATAAATCTGTTACTCTAAAAAGTGGATTTCAACAATAGAGACAAAAAGTATCTCACCAAGTAGGTATGAGCAACCAAGTATTTGAAGAGAAATCTAAAATGATCAATACCAATCAATACGTAGTTTTTATCGTTAGGAACAACATACTAAAATTTTATTAAGATTGTACTACAAACGATCCTCCAATCTTTAATGAAAGTGGTTATGTGAATGACCTTTTTCTTTTTTCTTTCTTTTTTTTTTTTTTTTTTTTTTTTTCGTCGCAGCTGCCCATTTTCTTTTTCTACCTTTTTTTTTCTCTCTTCTATTTGGTCTTTATAAAAGAGACAATGGGTGTCTTTTAAAAGACAAGTGGGTTGGTTCCTCACTTAGGAGGAACGTACCATCCAACACTAGTATCCTATTGGTAATGTTCTCCTAATATTTCAATTTTTGCATTCTCCCTCTTCTTGACAAAGAAAAGGAAGAAAGAAATATTAAAAAGAAAACAAAAAATTCTAAAAAAAAGAGAAGCAAAAATTCAGGAAATGATAGATTGGGGGTATTTTTGTTGTTGTAATTCATAGAAGGGAGACATTATAACCCTAATTGTAGAATAGAGGGATGTTGCAAAAATTAAGATATTAGGAAGATATTGCAAATAGAATGATAATGAAAGTGGGATAAATATAATTTCTCATTCATTCATCCAAAATACACACACACACACACACACACGTATGATCTCTTCTAATTTTTTCACCTATTGCTAAAAGGTGATTTCACTCCTCTATTAAGGATGAGGAAATGATTCACGCACTACTAGTGCACAACTAGTGCACAACCTCAAGACACATTGGGGTGAGACTTACATGTGTGGATTTCATCCCAATATATCTTGAAATTGTACACTAGTTGTATTTTTAGCATTTCCTTTAAAGATGACTTCATTTGGAGGTAAGAGTACCTACCACATCATGGCTTTGCATGGTGAGGAAAAAAAAAAGAAAAAAGAATTGTCATCTATCAAATAGTAATTTTAAAAGTCACGTTAATTTTAGAGGAGCACAAAATAAAAATGAGAATAACGTCTAGAATTAATCGTCATATATATATATATATATATATATATATATATATATATATATATAGGGAATAACTTCTGTTCGGTCGTGGCAGAAATGAAGGGTATTTTGCCAACCAATAAGAAATCGACAAGTCAGCTAAAACTCAAAAAATGAAATGCTGCTGCCCAAGAAAATGAAATGCTGCTGCCCCCAACCGGAAGAGCACCATCACCGCCCCAAATTCGCAGCCCCAGGCCGGAAAGCCGCCGCCACTGGGCCGCGCGGCCACTCCACAGAGGCCGGGAGTGGCCGCGCGGCCACCCCCGGGGTCTGGGGGTGGCTTCGAGCCACCCCTAGATGGATCTAGGGTATGCCCGAAGGCCACCCCAGGCTCTGCGCGGCCACCCCGGCCACTGGGGGGTGGCCGCGCGGCTACCCCTGGTCCATGGGGCGGTCGCGCGGCCATCCCCGGGATCTGGGGGTGGCCTTCGGGTCAACCCTAGATCCATCTAGGGCTGGCCCGATGGCCACCCCAGGCTCTGCGCGGCCACCCCCGGCCACTGGGGGGTGGCCGCGCGGCTACCCCCGGTCCATGGGGCGGCCGCGCGGTCACCCCCGGGGTCTGGGGTTGGCCCGAACCTGGGAGGCCACCCCTTCTGTCCGGGCGTCACTCACCGTCGGGTTTGGCCTGGCTTTGACGGCGTCTTTCGACCCGGACAGTGGCGGTTTCCGACCTGGACGGTGTGGTCTGGCACGGGCGTTGGTGGCGTTTTCCGACTTGGGCGTTGCCGGAAGCGTCCAGACCCACGTCGGAGGAGTTGGGGTTGGCCTGGCTGTGGCGGTGTGTTCCGACCTGGGCGGTGGCGGCGTGGTCTGGCCTGGGTGGTGGCGGCGTGGTCTGGCCTGGGTGGTGCCGGCAGCGTTCGGCCTAGGCGGTGCCGGCGGCGTCCGGCCTGGCTGTGGTGGTGCGGATTTGGGAAGGGGTGTTCTCAGCATGGTCCAGATCCGGTGTTTCAACAACACTTTAGTTTTTTGAGTTTTTTTGTTTTGAGATGATGTGTCAATATATTATTGGTGGGCAAAAAACCCTTGGTTTTTGCCATAACCTGATAGTAGGGGCTCTCATATATATATATAGGATCAAGATCTTCACGGATTGTAGTTAATCCGAGAAATGGGCTCCATTGGGCCTTCTATCATATAGGGGTCGGGCATGGATCAGTGGCCCAGTGGTCAAAACTCATGATAAGCCACAGCTAGGGCTGCGCAGAAATCCTTGGGAACAGCTTTATCGGGAAAAATCTTTAGTTTCACTATATTACTTGTAGCAGCACTGCAGCACCTTGTTCCAAAAAGCAAAAACCTATAATTACCAAATAGGAGCAAAATAATCTTAGGCCAGTTTGTTTTGGCGTACGTAAAATGTTTTTGGTTGGCAAAAAATTTGAGGGAAAGTATTTTTTAGTTTTAAGATCGAGCGTACAGAGAATCATAATTTTTTTTTTTTTTTTTTTTTTGTTAAAAATAGGAATAATTACATTTTTTTTTCCATCAACTACAAAAATTGCGCAATGCCCCCATGAACTATTAACTCGACAAAAAAAAAAAATAACTACCACAGTTACATGTTTTGTCCCTTTCTGTCAGCCTAACTCGTGAAAAGACTTAAATACATTGACTCAATTTTAAAAATGACCTAAATGCCTTCAACTTTAAAAAAATAAAATAAAAAAAAAACCCAAAGGAAAAGAGGGTGGATGCCAGAGGGGTGGCTCGCATGGCCACCTCACGAGCCACCCCCTTTCCTTTTTTTGTTTGTTTGTTTTGTTTTGTTTTGTTTTGTTTTTTAATTAAATATATTGGTTTTAATATCTTTTATTACTAAATTTAAACCATTTTTTTTTTATCAATTGAGGGCATTTTTGTCTTTTAATCAAAATTAACACCCAAAACTGGAATATTCCATCCAAGTTAACAGGTCTAACTAACGGAAGGCCGAAAAATGTGTAAAGTTGGTAGTTGAATGCTTTATTTTGGTCGAGTTAGTAATTCGTGGGAGCATAGCGCAATTTTTTGTAATTAATGGGGTAAAAGGTAATTATCCTTTAAAAATATTTTCATGCAATCATATTAACTTATAAAAATCAGTTTTTATTCACAACATAAATATATTAAAATATTTATTAAAAAAGAAAAATACTAACATAAAAATTTTAGTTCCGACAAAGGCTAAACAGATCCTGGCAGGTCGCGACAAAGGCCCGATGGTGTCCAAGTAGGGTCTTGGCAGAGTCCAAGCAAGGTATCAGCGGTGCCTCGGCAGAGGCTTGCAGGTGGTATCCCTACAGGGTCCCAGCGGAGGCCCGACGGTGTTTTGGCAATGGTCTGGCGATTTGAGAATAAAAAGCTCAAACTTGAAAAATAGTTTACGGTTTTAAAAATAAAAACCATTTTACGGAAATTAAATAAATTTTTTCGGTTACGCCGAAAATGTTTTCTGTAAACTATTATTTGTTGTCCAGTCAAAACACTAAAAATTACAAAAATTATTTTCCAGTAATCTTTTACATCGAAACATGATTCAACGTTGCTCCACTCATACCTCAAGCAATATTTTAAGATTCGTAACGATTCTTCAAGCATGCTTGGGCAATGTCATCGATGCAAGCAATATTGTACGAAACCCAAATTATATCTCTGTTCCCATGTTTTTTCACAAACTCTAATTACATCTGCAACGCACATATGCATCATTCCTTCAACTTCATCAAGTTCAAAGCAGAGAGGATACATGATGGGGAGTGGAGAGGTACGAAATGAGGTAGGGGCAAGATTTTTAGTTTGAACTTTACCAAGTTCAGATAAATGTGGAATCTGAATGGTGGTGAAGAGGGAGCTAGGAAAAGAGATATGGGCAAAGATTGTTTGCTTGCACTTTTAAGGGAATGAGGATAAGCAACTCCATCATCATTACCATAAGTTTTCTTATACATTTGCAAGTCATAGATTTTCTTTCACTTTAGAAACTTTTTATTTTTACATAAAATTGAAACGATGATTAAGGCTTATCCCAAAAATACTATATAGAATTTATTTGTTCTTAAAGTAATTTGATTCAAATAAGTGTTTTTTAAATAGTTTTGACTCTTGGAACAATGGTAGGTTTTTAGTTGAGTGACTCTTGGGTTTAGTAATAGTACGTTCTTTGCTAGGATTGCAAGATTTTGAAATAGTTTTTATGTTAACCTATGGTTTTTGGCAAAACATGAGTACAAGTAAGAACATAGTTACTTTGAAATGGAAGAGTAAATTGAAATAGATGATCCTCGAGTCATGCTATATTACATCAAGACACCCATACAAAAGGTGTAACGTCCTGGCTTATAAAACAAGCAAAAAGCAGAAAATATCTTGATTTTCGACGTGAAGCTACTACATAGAATAACTTCAGAACTCTAATAGCAGAAATATCATGTACAAAATTATTCTTTTCTTTCTCTTTTGACATCAGAAACTCATCTCAAATAAATATACCAAAGCTTCTAAATAATCTTCAAATTGTTTAAATAGTAACACTGTTATTTTATACTTTATATACATATTTAAAGATCGTCTATCAAAAGGTTCCACATACAGCGCATCAAAATCCTACAAAACTAGACTATTCCAAGTGTCCCTTCTCAAAGTACGGAGGCTTCTAGTAAGCCTCATGCAGAAAAATTAAGACATGCATACGGGTTTTCTTCCTCTTCTTCTCTTACAGCATCTGTAAAATTTTAGTGCCTCTGATTATTAATCCTAGTAGATCTTAATTGAGAATTTGGACTTTTGACTTTCTTGTGATTAACTGAACGTTCGCTAAGAAAAACGAATGATCTTTTTCCCACCACGAACGTTCAATCCTTGAGCCCCGAACATTCGTGGGTTAGGCAAAATACATGTATAGCCTAGAATTAGTTTTTAACTTGAGATTAGGGATAATATAAGTTTTTTCAGATTTTAAGGTTGAGAAGACTCCGAGAGACTTTGTGGAAACACTCTACGAAATAAGTGAGTAAAAACTCAAATGGATACTTATTATTATTATTTTTTGCATAAGCATGATTATTTTGTGTACCAAACATGCATATTTACAACTCACATGAAATACACTTTTGATTACAGTGAACTCTATTTTGTGAAAAATGAGTGATTAATGACAAAATAATGAAAATAATGAGTTTATAAAAGCATGCATATAAATATATGGTAAATATTAAATTAATTCATATAATATGGTATACCAGTACGTCCAGGATAACAACAATGGGCTTACTATTATACAGGTTAACCTTATGGTCAAAAGTTTATGATATGTTATGATGGACCTTGGATCCAATGGTTGTTTTGTGACTGGAGCACTATGCTTGAATGGGGTTCACGGAGTAATGTGGGTCACCTGATTTTGGACTCGGTTGGGCTACTAGTATATGACTGTACATGTACATATCCGAGACATCAGTGTTGTATTACAGGTCTCTCAAAACAACGCAACCCTGCTTGGAAGGGGTTAATATCCTGGGTACATTATATGATGTTAAACTATGACATGATCCACTTGTTTTAAGCATCTACTATATCTATATTGCATCTATGAGTATCCTACAAAATGTGAAGTTATGACTGCACATGATGCATGTGATTTATATATTAATACCCAACTTCGCCATATGATAACATGTATATTATATGTATTATTACTCACTAAGTCATGGACTTCACTACAAAAAAAAAAATAATAATAATAAATAAATAAAATTTGACCCTTTTTGTTAGAGCCTTTTTTAACTAAAACGGTTACAATTTGAGCCGTTTTAAAAACAGCTCCACTTGAAGCCGTTTTAGAAAAACGGCTCCAATTTGAACCGTTTTAACAAAACAGCTCTAATTAGAGCCGTTTTAACAAAACGACTTCAATTCGAGCCATTTTAAAAACGCCCCCAATTGCAATCGTTTTTGTTAAAATGCCTCCAATTGGAGTCGTTTTTGTTAAAATACCACTAACTTGAGCCCTTTTTGTTAAAACGGTCTAATTTGAGCTGTTTTGTTAAAACAACTCAATTTATAATAACTTAACCATATATACTATATATAGCACTAATTAATATATATAAACCAAGATATATAATTATATTTAGTATATATATATATATTTTATATAACTAATTAATTTATATATATATAATATTGTTAATTAACCATGTAATGTGATATTAATATATGTGTTTATATACTAACTATACAATATATGTTATATATATATATATATATATATATATATATATATAATATATATATATATATATATATATATATATTAAGTATTAATAACTAATTAATATGTTATATTAGTTTAACATACTAAATACTATTATCAACGTATTATAATTAATATGTAATACTATGTTTACTTAGCTAGTATACTATATGCTTATTTAATGTGTGTGTGTGTGTGTATATATATATATATATATATATATATATAAGGCAATTGATCCTAGTGCATTAGTCTGATCGATCGTGATAGAGTTTGATCAATTAAACTCGACATAGTGAATGTTCGATCTAACATGCGATTGATCTTAAGTATTAGTTCGATCGATCATGATAGGATCATAGGATCGATAGAAACATCCAATCGATCCAAGTGTATTACTTCAATCGATCCTGTTGCATTAGTCTAATTGATCGTGATATGATCAAATTATCGATCAAACTTGACACAATGAAGGTTCGATTGAACATCCGATCGATCATAATGTAGTAGTTTGATCGATCATGATAGAATAATATGATCGATAGACCATCCAATCGATCCTAGTACGTAAGTTCGATCGACCGTGATAGAGTTCAATCAATCAAACTCGACATAGTGAATGTTCGATCTAACATACGATTGATCCTAAGTACCCGTCTAATCGATCATGATAGGATCATAGGATCGATAGAAGCATTCAATCGATTCAAGTGTATTACTTTGATCGATCCTAGTGCATTATTCTAATCGATCGTGATTTGATCAAATGATCGATCAAACTTGACACAGTTGAAGGTTTGATCGAATATCTAATTCATCCTAGTGCATTACTCTAATCTATTGTGATACGAATGTTCGATCAATCAAACTTGACACAATGAAGGTTCCATCGAACGTCCGATCGATCATAGTGTAGTAGTCTGATCGATTATGATAGAATAATATGATCAATAGACCATCTGATTGATTCTAATGCATTAGTTCGATTGATCATGATAGAGTTCGATCAATTAAATTTGACACAGTGAATGTTTGATCTAACATGCGATTGATCCTAATGTATTAGTCCGATCGATCATGATAGGATCATAGGATCGATAGAATCATCCAATCTATTGCATTAGTTTAATTAATCATGATAGAGTTCGATTGATCAAACTTGACACAGTGAAGGTTTGATTGAACGTTTGATCGATCCTAGTGTAGTAGTCTGATTGATCATGATAGAATAATATTATCGATTGACAATTCGATCGATCCTAATGTATTAGTCCGACCGATCGTGATAGAGTTCGATCAATTAAACTTGACACAGTGAATGTTTGATCTAAGTGCTATTGACATAATACATTAGTCCGATTGATTATGACAGGATCACATGATCAATAGAATAATCCAATCAACCCTAACCTTATATACTATATAAACACTAATTAATATATATAAACGAAGATATATATATATATATATATATATATTAGTTTTTAAATTATAAGATTCGCTCGTTTATGAGTTGGACTTAATCAAATAATTGATCTCGAACTAGAGCCGATCTATGAAATGTATGTTTAAGCTCAACTTGTTTAGTTAGAATATGTTAATTAACTAGATAATACGTTAGTTTATGACTAACTAGTTAATATATATGTTAACTAATACAAACATATAAATATTAAGTAACATATTAAATATAAAAATGTAAATATTAAAAACAATTAGGACCGTTTTCGGAAAAACAAAAGGCTCCAATTTAAGCCATTTTGGGCAAAAACGACTCTAACTTCGTGTCCCGCGCGCTTTTCTTTTTCTGTTTTTTTGTCTCTTCTTTTCTCTTCCTTTCTCCCCTGCCCTTTCTCTCTTCTTTCTTGTTCTTTTCTTTTCGTCCCAACCGAGCGAAAGAGAGGCCGAGAGAGAGGGAGATCAGAGGAGAGGAGAGATGGAGAGGACCCGGGGGAGAAGACGTCGCCGGAGGCCGGTGGGTCACGGCCCGACGCCGGTGATGCAAGGGAGTTTGAAAATCTGGCGTTTTCTCGGTACCCAAACAAGGAGGAACTCATTTTTGGTTAAGTAAGGCTTTGATTTTCATTTTTAGTTTGTTTTGGAGGATTTTCCTTAGAAAAACCGAATGGGTATTGAGAAATGTTTGGGTTTGTGGAGGATTTCCGGTAGAAGAATCGAATGGGTGTAAATTTATTGAAAAATTTTGGGGGTTGTTTTGGGTTTCCTCTTCCTTTGTTAATGGCCGAATGAATATTGTGAGAATTTCTGAGTTTGTTTTAAGCTAAAAACCGAATGGGTGTTTTGGATTTTCTGTTGATAATTGATTGTGAAATTCTGGGAGTCGAAAGATGTTGCTATGCCCCTCTTGTGGTTGTTGCTGTCATATATCGTCTATTCACTATTTAAATCCCTGATATGAAGCTTAAATCCTTCTTGAATTACATTCTTACATATTTATTCCTGCTTGTTTATCAAATTTTAGGCTGAGGAAAACCCAGATGTATATAAAACTGGTATCCGCCGCTGGAGAAAACTCTTTCCTGTCTTTTGAAGTTGTAGCGCCGCTTAGAAGCAGCAGTTTTCACTGGTTTAGCACAGGTATTTTAATCTTCGGATTATAAGTTTTGCTATGCAAGTCATCTTTTGCTTGTTTATTTTGTTTAAAATTGGGATGTTTGGATTTTTTATCAGGAAGCAGTAGAAGTTTGCTCGATATCTATCCAAGTGAGTATGTGAAATTCCTCAAAAAAAAGAAAAAAAGAGAGTGAGTATGTGAAAGAAAAAATTATCTATTCAATAGAATGCATACTGGGAAGTCCTTTGTGCATTAGTTCCATGTAACATACAATATTTATGATGTTAACCATATCAGTTGAAAATCAGGTTGTTTTTACATTACTGTGTTATCTTTTTCATGTAAAGAAGGGATTATTGCTTTCATATGTTGACCTGTGATTCATATTCAAGCGTGTCAACAAAAAACCATGTTTTATGTGTAGCAGTTTGCTATGAATTTTTGTCATTTATGCTTCCTTCTATCTGCTACAGAAAGCAAGCAAACTCATTGTAAAGAGATCATCACCAACGGATGGCCAGCTCTTCCTTATAAAGTATCTCCTTGTTTTAAGGGAGCAGGTGATCTCTCTTTTCTCTCTGTTTTTTTTTTTTTTTCTCTGGTTGTTATTCTACTAGACATATTTTTTTAGTGATTACTGATAACTTGTGGTCTTCCAGATTGCACCTTTTGATATTGAATTTTCAGTTACACATAAGGAACTTGATTTCTCCCACTTGCTGGTAAGTATCTCTGAGGCTAAAGCTCTACTAGAGTTGAGAGCATTACCTAGTGTTTCTTGTATCTGCATCTGAATAAATCACATGCTTGAGCACTCCTGTTGTGAGTCCTTTTATTTTTTTCCTCTGTTTTTCCATTTTGGCATTCTGAATAAATGCATGCTCTTGTGCATTATAATTTAACTTTATGATCTTTAGCTTCCATGATTCTTGTCCATTATGTGTATTGGAGTTATTTCTTAGAGGGTGAGCAAACTCAAGCCATTGGTTCATTGAGATTGTACCTCAAATCCGGTCTGGCCTTTCTTCATTTTGTTTAGCTTCTACAAGTTTCGAGTACTTTTTACTTTGTAAAGGTCAAACAGAAATAAAAATGGCTGTAGGAGGGTGCTGCAATCTATTCTGTTGATTCTTTTTTATGGATTACAAAGGAAAAAATGGTTGAGTTGTTAGCTTAATAGTTTGGTCTCCACTCTTCATTTGGACATTTTTCCAGAGGTAATTTACCTGAAAATGTTCTCTTAAATACCCTAAAGGAACACTTACATAGAATACTTAAGCTTAAAACAGAAAGATGATATCATGTATACAACATGATAATATATACTTTCATTTACCTGTGATGCTTGTTAATCTGAGGTATTTATAACTTCATAGGCATCTATTGATTGCTTTTGCCGGACTTCATTTGCCTATATCAGGTATTACGAAAAAAACAACTTAAATGATTTTTTATTTTTATTTTTATTTTATTTTATTAAAATTTAGAGCCTTTTTAGCACTAAAACGGCTCTAATGAGACCGAGACTTTAATACCCTTTAGGTTGAGCTGTTATGAAAACGGCTAAAAAAAAAAGGCTCAAAATGTTTTTTTTTTTTTGGTAGTGCTTACACTTGTATCTTTTCCACATATAAACATGTTTTGTTTTATAGATAGTTTTCTTGATTATGACCCCAAGAGGCACATGGTCCTTTTGGAGGGAGGGCTTAGGATATTTTTTTAGGAGCTAGATCCTATTTAGTTAGTTGGGATGTGGAGTGGAGATGTTGATTTCCACCGAGATATGTTAAAGATTATCTTTATGTTTTATCTTTTGAAGTGTAGGACTTGACCTTTTGATGTTATGTTATGACTCTTAGATCTTTGGTGCTCGATATGTATTATATTCGATGACTAGTTTTTTGACCGTACTTTGAGAGATTCAGCTTTCTATATTATGATTTAGTTTCACTCTGGCTATTCTTATTGTGATTGTCAATTTAAACTTGTTATTTTTTCGTTAGAAGTAAAACTTTTCCACTACAGACTCTCTTTAGAGAGGATGAGATTATTGTGGTCTTATTCTTCTTAGGATAAGACTGAGAAATGAATCATGAAGTTAACTCCTAATTATTTAATTTCACTGGGGAGTTACAAAAATTACATCAATTTAACAAATGGATGTGTGAGTCAACAGCTCAACACATTTAATTAAACCGACCATTGAAAATACCCGTAACTAGTGTTTATAGTAACATCAATTAGTTTAGAGTTTTAAAACGAAGTTTGCCATCAAAATGTCATAGGTGTTAAATAAGCATTCATGCAAAAATGTTTGTACATATACATAAAAATCATCTTATTTTCCTTGGCATTTTTTTTATAATATACATATAACTCGACATCACATAATATGGAGCGACAAAATATTTCATAATATGATAATGGAAACAATAGTTAAAAACATAATATTTTATATTTCATGCTTTACATATATTAACATGTCTATCCTAGCTCGTCCAGACTTCAATCCTTCTCAGCCAAAAGTGCACATGTATGTTGCGCCCAACAACCAACTCTTTCCTGTCAGTCTTTTCCGGGCGACTATCATTTGCTCAGTATAAGGCATCGGAATGCAAATAACCGCCGGTATAGTCATTTTTGTGTTGGAAATTTAGCGCTCATATAGTCCTAATTTTTAGCGGTGATATGATCAAAATAGATCATCATAGTTGATTTGTTGTGGTCTTATCAATGGAATGCCCAGTTTCATTAATGACCACGAACAATGATTTATATGTAACAAGAGTTTATGAATAAAATCTTCTGTATGATAATCTCATTATTCACATCGAAGTTATATATAATGTAACTTAAAGGACCCTTACACCATTAAAATATAAATAATAACCAATAAGTAAGCATTAGTATGCATCCAAATAGTTATGTATGCATGTCCAATGTTTATTAAATATATCAATGAATAAACTTTATTATATTATGACTAAAATTTCATGTAAAACAATTGGAGTTTTAGGGCACAATCCCTAACTGTGTACAATACCAATGATCCCTCTTTATATAGAAAATGTATTAGATGAATACAACACAAATAAGGTAATCAAATTACATGAAATTTATTACAAACACAATTAATTATATATATGGAGAATAATCCAATAAGGAATATATAAAGCCAGTATAGGAAATTAAATATATTCTAACAAATTAAGCAGTCAAATAGAACTCTTACTTCTTTGAGGGGGGGCTAATGAAACCCCAGAGAGTGAATCCTAGGATTATAAGACCAACAATAGTTGCAGTGCCTTTCCAAATATCAGGGAAATACGCACTTGTCAAAGATGCCATATGGCGGTTCCAGGAATTGTCGTAGTGCGCATGAAGGTCTTTGGCAAGAACATGGAAATAGGAATGATCATTCTCTACTGTCTGCTCACAAAGTTTGTTAACTAGATCGGCAACTGCTTCATTGTGACCAAGTTTGTTAACAATAACCTTTTTCTCAACAAGCAAATCCACGTCTTTCTCAGTGTTGATAAGAGCATCCCAAAGCATGATATAATCGCAGATGTAAGCTTCAGATGGGTAATGACATTGCTCCAGTGCCACGAGGTTTCGGTAAAGGCATTCAGCTCCTGAGCTCCATCATCTACCACGAACTGTGGGACTTCTAAAGGCTTGTGAGATAATTTTATATTTTAATCAAATATCCCACATGTGCACGTGAGGGGGAGTGTTAGAATATTAAACAAACTATTAAATTCATCATTTCCTTTCGATTCAAGCTTTTAGAATAAGTGGTGATTGATCAATAATATTACCAAGCACTTCAAGCGTTTCAAGCATGGTAAGCAAGCCAAGAGCCATGAGAAGTTATAGCAAGGAAAATATTTCAACCAGGAAGCTTCTTGAATTGTATATCAAGTAAGGGTCTCTTTGATACTCCCTTGAATTCGACTCCCGCTTGGTCCAGCTTTGTTGCACTATATAGAAGAGAAGTAGTTCCGGCTTCTGTTTCGCCGTCCAGCTTTGTTGCACAACATAGAAGAGAAGGAGGTCCGGGTTTGTTTTAACCGTCCGGCTTTGAAGGACAGTAAAATGTTCTCAGCAAATCAGTGAAATGTTTTACTTCCTTCACAGTGCTGTCCCTGCTGGGTGTTTTTGGGACTTGGGGCAAGCATTTCCAAGCAAGCTCGAGAAAGGGAGTAGTACTTTTGCCTTGGATAGGCGGGGAAAAGCGTTCATGTAATTCCCTGAGAATAAAAAATGGAAGTTGATTCTCAAGTAATATCAAGTCCTCCATTATATGATTGGTTAGCAATGGTTTACTTAATATATAATCGCCTTTAGATTCCTCAGATTTTCTCAAGAAGAGCTCAATGATAAAGATACCATCCAGCAGAATCATGCGAACGAACTCTTTACTGCTGAGTCTAGAGGCGTCTGCATAACAATGGCGGATATTGATTTCGTTGTCTTCAATGATACTTGCAAGTTCCTTCTGGCACTTCCCAGTCCGGAAGCAGAAGTCCTTGAAGTATCTAAGTTTCAGCATTTCCATGTCCTTGAGATCTTTCTTGCCGTGATGAAGAGGACCTATGGAAATTAGCTTTGGAGTGTAGGCATCTCTATTTACCTTGCGAAGGAGCTTGGGGACCCTGTGGATGCAACACTCGGGCCACTCGAGAGGCTCCATGACTTGTGGAACGTCAATGATCAACTCTTCGCATGCAAGTCTTGAGTGAGTAAAAGCAGGCCTGGCCATCTTATTTTTTGAAGTTGTCAACTCCCTTTTTCCTATAATATATATATATATATATATATATATATATAGTGTCAAACAAACGGCTGTCATGCAGTAGATCGAAGGCCAAGGCCAAGGCAAACCTCATACCCTAATGTTATCCCCATTGCTATAAGTTCAACTATATTTTAATTATGACACCTACATCGATCCTCACATGCTCAAGGTTTACATAACATTTTTAGAAATTTGATTGGATGAATTCTTACAATCCAGTTTTTAAGAAATTTGATATAAACTGGGCGACTTTCAACTTTTTGTAGACAACTGGAAGAGAAAAGAAAAGTGTACTTTAAATATTTTTTTATATTTGAAAAATATAAAATATTTTTTAATTACCAAATGATATATGTGATATCTAATTGGATACTAAAGCCAATATTTGTTAAAGATTTTGAAAACTAGCCATGGTTATTATTGCGATAGAAAGTTGAGAATTGTTTCGTAGCTAGGGTCCATATATATTTAAAAATTAATGTTATATATGGGTTCACTTAAGAAAATTGTTTAATAAACTTTTGAAAAATGTTTCACGTTTTTAAATAAACATGCACTAAAACGTCAAATACTAGTTTATTTTTTCAGGGATGGAGGTTAATTAACTCTATTACTCAAAAAAACAAAAGAAAAGTAAAATATATATATATATAAAAACTTAAAAAAAGAAAAAGAAAAAAAGAGTGGTCGCGCCTGTCATTTTGGGTAAGTAATACTACATCTTCAACTCACATCTCATCGAGCTGATGTGGCAATGACCATCAGCTCTTGAATCAACATTTATTAAAAAATAATAATAATAATAAAAAATTAATGGTTGATAGGCATTGTCACATCAGTATAGAGAGATAAGAGTTGAGTATTTAGAATTACTCCGTATTAAGGTAGTTGCACACCCATTCCTATCTGGTTAAGGGGACAATGCATGTACTCAAGAGCTGTTGGGGTGACCTACATTAACCATCTTGTCTTTTTGGAGTGACAACAAATATTTAGAAATCCATTGGTGCAAGGAAGCTAGATTTCTAACCTTTGGGCAAAACTGAATTGGTTGCTAAAAGTCCTATTGTATAATGTTAAATGAATTAAGGAGAAAATTATTAAACTAATTTTCGACAACTATATCAAAAATAACAAAATGATGGGAAATGAAGCTAGGAGTAAAGAACCTGCAAATTTTGCTTGAAAGTATGCGTGTACGATTGGGAGCACCTCCTAATTAAATGCCTCCTGATAACAGATCTCTCACTTTCTCACTATATATATAATGTCTCCTCTCTTCTTGCACTTCTACTTATACTATGTTCTCTCTCTCTATCTCAAAGATAACAAGCACAAAACACGTTATACTTTTAATATCTTCGTTCTCACAAAATCACCCACTTCAAAGAAATTAATATTCCTTCTTTTGAGTTTACAATTGATTTCCAACAGTAAAAAACAGAAGTTATGAAAGGTTTACAAATACAACATAATGAATTAGCGATATCTTATGCTTATTCTCTAGCTCTATCTCTTTCTCATTAATATCATCTAGGGGGCCGGGTGATTCAATTGTGGCTATTCCCATTATGGGATTCAAACCCATAACCCTAATGTGTATATATCATCTAGGCCTCTCTTGTGCAGCTTTCAACAAAGTAGGTGTTACAATGGTCATGCTAAAGTAGAATAGCTACAAATGATCTCTCATACCTTCCCTTTTAGAATTATAAATAAAAAATTTAAACAAAAATTTCTGCATGGATCGGTGGCCCAGTGGTCATCAACACTAGTCATGATAATTAAGCCACAGCGCTGCGTAGAAATCCATGGGAATAGCTTTATTGGGGGAAAATCTAACTATATATTCTTTGGCTTCTTTAGTTTCACTATATTCCTTGTAGCAGTACCTTGTTCCAAAAAGCAAAAACCTATATAATTACCAAACAGGAGCAGAACAATCTCATTCCAAGATGATAGGTTTTTAATTTTTGAGATATAAGACGCTTCGGTGGCCCAGTGGCCCTAGCTGTTATATATATATTAATTAAAAAAAAAAAACAGAAGAGTTCTTATAAAGGAGTGGGTACGCTTCTACCAACCAAAAGCAAAATGCCAAAATGAGTAATGCATAAGACATTAATTAGAACCTATTATTGTAAGCGGTCACTTATTAATAGGAGAATCAGATAATACAAATAGACTTTAATTATAATTAGGTAAATAGTCTTCAATTATGATTAGGTGATAGACTTCAACTGTAACTACGACACAGTCTTCAATTTAGTTAGGTCATAGCTAGTCTTCAACTATAACTTGAATTCTTGATCTCCTAATATACTTTAACATCCCATCAAATCAAGGTGAAAATATATGAAATCTTCATGAGTTTGGTTTTTTATTTATTTTTTTTTTTGAAAACTTGCCAAAAGACTGCAATAGACGGTTGAATCTCGTCGTAAACCATCAAGAAGATAAGAGGCAACTTCCTGAACCAGTCTTGCGCATTCCTAGAGAGAGTAAGAGGGAAGGCTCTGCAGGCCACTTCATCGAGTGTCCCATGAAGATCTAGATGAGCTCAAAATTCTCCAAGTGACCAAAACGATCTCCATCTCGAGCATAACTGAGGATCTGAGGGAACTTGAACTTCTCGGGTTGCCAGTACGTAGTTTGCTACCCGTCTAGTATTCTTTGTTTTTTTTAGAGAAAGGTAGAGTTTATGAACTGTGAAAATGACGATATTTAAAGCATAATGTGTTCTGTGCTTGTTAATTTTTAGAGAGAGAGAGACAGTTTGTGAATTGTGAGCATGACCATATTAAATTCTAGCTTGGAAATATTTTTGATTTTGTCAGAATGACGATATTGAAAGCATAAAGTGTTTTGCGCTTGTTATTTTTTTTTAGAGAGAGAGAGAGAGAGATTGCGAATTGTGTGAATGAAGATATTAAATTCTAGCTTTAAAATGTTTTTAATTTTGTGAGACTGACGATATTGAAACCATAACGTGTTCTACGCTTGTTAATTTTTAGAAAGAGTTTATGAATTGTGAGAATGACAATATTAAATTCTTAGCTTTGAAATGTTTTTAATTTTGTGAGAATGGCAATATTGGAAGCATATCGTATTCCACGCTTGTTATTTTTTAGAGAGGTAGAGTTTGTGAACTGTGAAAATGACGATATTGAAAGCATAATGTATTCTGTGTTTGTTATTTTTTAGAGAGAGAGTTTGTAAATTGTGAGAATGACCATATTAAATTTTAGCTTAGAAATATTTTTAATTTTGTAAGAATGACGATATTGAAAGCATAACGTGTTCTATGCTTGTTATTTTTAGAAAGAGAAAGAGTTTGTGAATTGTGAGAATAAAGATATTAAATTCTAGCTGTGAAATGTTTTTGATTTTGTGAGAATGACGATATTGAAAGTATAAAGTGTTTTGTGTTTGTTATTTTTCAGAGAGAGAGAGAGATAGTGAATTGTGAGAATGAAGATATTAAATTCTAGCTTTGGAATGTTTTTGATTTTGTGAGAATGACGATATTGAAAGCATAACGTGTTATGTGCTTGTTATTTTTTAGAAAGAGTTTGTGAATTGTGATAATGTCGATATTAAATTTTTAGCTTTGAAATGTTTTTAATTTTGTGAGAATGACAATATTGGAAACATAACGTATTCTATGATTATTATTTTTGTGAGAGAGGTAGAGTTTGTGAACTGTGAGAATGACGACATTGAAAGTATAATGTGTTCTGTGATTGTAATTTTTTAGAGAGAGAGAGTTTGTGAATTGTGAGGATGACCATATTAAATTCCAGCTTGGAAATATTGTTGATTTTGTGAGAATGACGATATTGAAAGCATAACGTGTTCTGTGCTTATTTTCGAGAAAGAGAAAGAGTTTGCGAATTGTGAGAATGACGATATTAAATTCTAGCTATGAAATGTTTTTGATTTTGTGATAATGATGATATTGAAAGCATAAAGTGTTTTGTGCTTATTATTTTTGAGAGAGAGAGAGATTGTGAATTGTGAGAATGAATATATTAAATTATAGCTTTGAAATGTTTTTGATTTTGTGAGAATGACGATATTGAAAGCATAACGTGTTCTGCGCTTGTTGTTTTTTAGAAATAATTTGTGAATTGTGAGAATGGCGATATTAAATTCTTAGCTTTGAAATGTTTTAATTTTGTGAGAATGATGATATTAGAAACATAGCGAATTCTATACTTAATTGTTATTTTTGAGAGAGAGGTAGAGTTTGTGAATTGTGAGAATGATGATATTGAAAGCATAATGTGTTCTGTGCTTGTTATTTTTTAGAGAGAGAGAGAGAGAGAGTTTGTGAATTGTGAGAATGACCATATTAAATTGTAGCTTGGAGAATATTTTTGATTTTGTGAGAATGATGATATTGAAAGCATAATGTGTTCTATGCTTGTTATTTTTGAGAAAGAGAAAGAGTTTGTGAATTGTGAGAATGACGATATTAAATTCTAGCTATGAAATGTTTTTGATTTTGTGATAATGACGATATGGAAAGCAGAAAGTGTTTTGTGCTTGTTATTTTTGAGAGAGAGAGAGAGAGAGAGAGATTGTGAATTGTGAGAATGAAGATATTAAATTTTAGCTTTGAAATGTTTTTGATTTTGTGAGAATGACGATATTGAAAGCATAACGTGTTCTATGCTTGTTATTTTTTAGATAGAGTTTGAGAATTGTGAGAATGACGGTATTAAATTTTTAGTTTAGAAATGTTTTTAATTTTATGAGAATGGCGATATTGGAAACATAACGTATTCTATGCTTGTTATTTTTTTAGAGAGAGATAGAGTTTGTGAACTGTGAGAATGACGATATTGAAAGCATGATGTGTTCTGTGCTTGTTAATTTTTAGAGAAAGAGTTTGTGAATTGTGAGAATGAACATTTTAAATTCTAGCTTGGAAATACTTTTGATAAAGTTTGTGAATTGTAAGAATGATGATATTAAATTATAGCTGTGAAATGTTTTTTATTTTGTGATAATGACGATCTTGAAAGCATAAAGCGTTTTGTGCTTGTTATTTTTTAGAGAGAGATAGATTGTGAATTGTGAGAATGACGATATTAAATTCTAGCTTTAAAGTTTTTTTGGTTTTGTGAGAACAATAATATTGAAAGCGTAAAGTGTTCCGTGCTTGTTATTTTTGAGAGAGAGAAGTAGAGTTTGTGAATTGTGAAAATCACGATATTAAATTCTAGCTTTAAAATATATTTGATTTTGTGAGGATGAAGATATTGAAAGTGTAAAGTGTTGTGTGCTTGTTATTTTTAAGAGAGAATACTATAAATAGGAGCTAATAGGAAAAGTGAGGGGACATTGCAGAATTATAGTGAGAAAGTGAGAGATTTGATGTCAGCTTGGCATTTAAGAGGAGCTCCAAGACAGACTATAATGATCTGTTTGGATTCAGAATAAAATTTAAATTCTATTCTGAATCCAATTCTACCTTCAATGATCACTGGGACCCACGCACAGTGCGTGAGTCCCGCATTTACTTAATAAAATAATAATAAATTATTTTTTTTTAAAAAAATAATAATAATTTTTTTTTTAATTTTTTTTTAAATATAATAACTTTTTTTTTTTTTTAAAAAAAAAAAGGCAGGGTGGCTGCCGGTTGGTAGCCACCCCTCAAAGGGGGTGGCGCACTGCCACCACCATAGGTGGCCGGGGCGCCACCCCCGACCTCGGGGGTGGCCGTGCGGCCACCATTAAATCTAGGGGTTGGCCTCGCGCCACCCCCTGAGGTTGCCGGGGGTGGCAGCGTGCCACCCCCAACCACTTGGGGAAGGCCGCGCGGCCTCCCCCGACCACTGGGGTGGCCGCGCGGCCATCCCCGACCACTGGGGGTGGCCGCGCGGCCTCCCCCGACAACTGGGGGTGGCCGCGCGGCCTCCCCTGACAACTGGGGGTGGCTGCCAACCGGCAGCCACCCCTTGCTTCTATTTTTTTTTTTAATTTTAATTTTAATTTTGTTTTTTCTTTTAAAAAGAAAAAATATTTATTTTTTAATTAAATCATTATTATTTAAATCATTATTTCACATAACTTTTCACAAATACCAATCATTATACACAACTTTTCAAACTTCCAATCATTTCTTACTATTAAAAATAATATTTTTTAATCTAAAAATTCAACACCTAAACACAACTTTTTGCCTCGAACTTCGCAATTAGAATAAGAATTCAATTCTAATTCTAAAAATTCAATACCCAAACGCACCATAAGCATTCTTTAAGCAAAATTCGCAGGTTCTTTCCTCCATCGTTTCACTTTTTTGTTTTCGTTATTGTTATTATTATTATTATTATTATTATTATTATTATTATTATTATTATTATTATTAAAAACACTTTATTTTGTTATTGATCATAATGTTTACTGAATTATTTTTTGGTACAAATACAAGTATTTCCTTTAGGCTTTGATGTAGGTGTCAATTTAGTACGGCACTTTCATTTTGAACCATTTTTTTAAAAAAAAATAAAAATAAAAATTGAAAGTATAATTTGAACGATTTAGTCCATACATATTGCACTGATGACAAATCAAAGTGAGTTAAAATTTTTGTTAAATCTAATCAATGTTTTATTCAGTATCAGGCGGCCATCGATCATAATATATTTAAAATCTAATCAACCATGGATACGAAAGTGTTGCTTAAGACGAAATGGATGGAAAACTAGAAGCAAATATAAAACAAGCTGAGTGACAAAAAAAAAAAAAAATCTTGTGAAAAATTGAAACTATGACGGGGAAGACTTAGGGTCTGTTTGGGTTTGCGATTTTAAAACATATGGTTTTAAAATAGCAATTTTTAAAAATACATTTAAGCGTTTAGTAAAATTTCAGTTTGACTTTTAAAATCACAGTTTAGCTTTTAAAATTGTGCATTTTTGAAAATGCACTCCTTTGTCTGCAATTTGAAAACACAGAATTTTCTATGTTTCTAATTAAATTGCAAATTTTAAGAATGCACTCTCAAACAATACATTTTCTTCGATTTAGTTTTAAATCGCATTTTAGCCTGCAAAATCACATTGCCAACACTCTTTTATATCTACCACTTGAAGTTGCAACTTAATTTTGATAGCTAGTGGCATGATCAACCGAGTGAGCATTCCTAGTAGCCTCGCCAAAATAGTTTTTTAGTTATTTTGGTGAGCCAATTTGATGAAAATCCTAAAAAACCACTCCCAGCAGCCTCACCATTTTAACCAAAAAAATTTGATGACTGAAATTACTAATCAAATTAGATGAGGCATTTTCACTCAACAACCCACTCACCAAATTTTGTTTCACATTTCTCTCTCACATGATTAGCACACTTTTTTCCTTTTTTCTCTCATTTTCTTCTCCTATCTCCTATCTCTCACACGATAATGTCCTTATTTCATGGATATGAATGATTTTTTTGTAAAAAGATTATATAGAGAAAAAATAAATAAATATGAAAAAATTATTATTTAAATGGAATAGTAAATATTGACTAGTTAAAATGGTGAGGCTGCTGGGAGAATTTTAATAAAGTGGCTCACCAGAATAGAAAAAAGTAATTTTTAGTTAATTTGGTGAGTAAAATTTGGTGAGACTACTAAAAATGCTCTAAGTAAGTAGAGTATGGGTGTAAGTCGCTACTACCCTAATTATGATGGGCAGATAATATCCTTATCTGCACTTTGTGGGAGGTCGATTTTAGTAACCGCCTGTTCTTCCATGGTGGGTTTTGTTAAAATTTTAGAGAACAGCTAAAAGTAAAGAGTTCATTGTGAATTGAATACTCTTAAGATTTTAGAAATTTTTTAACAAAATGTTTGATTTGTCATCAATGTTAAGTAATAGGACTAAATTGTTCAAAATTTAAAGTGTAGGACGAAATTGACACCGGCCGCTATAAAATCCAAACATGATATTTGTATTTTTTTTTCCCCTTTTTTTTATTTTTTTATGAGCACTGTATTTTTCCCTTTTAATATTTATTTATTGTGCTCATATTCGGTACGTATATGTATTCAGCACTTTGAACTTTTGTATAAAATATGACTCAATCATACAAACAAGCCTGCCCATTAATATAATTGTTCTAAATATCTTTATCCCAATTAATTACAAGGTGGAAAATTGTGTTAAATTTTCCATTATCTTAAAAGTTTAAGTCGATTGAAAATATTAAATTTAATCATCAAATGAATATATTCTAACATTCATATTTACTTATGGAATGAAGCTCTCTCTTAATAAATAGTTTTAACCCATGAAATATTTAATTTAAATGAGAATTATAATATGGAGTGCGACTTCAAACTCAAAATTTCTGCTATCAAAACACATTAAAAAATAAAAATAAAAAAATAAATGAGGAAAGTAGTGAGGGAGAAAGAACTACATGTGAGGAATAAAACTAGGGTTCTCTATTAACCTATTATTTATATTGTAGTAGGAAAAATAGAGTTTTAAAGAAAGCTAGTAGTTAGAAAGAAAATCTCAGAATCATTTAAAAAAGGAAGAGCCGCCTAGCTTTTACCATCAATGATTGTGAGCTTTTTAAAAAAATATTTGAAATAAAAAACTAGACTTTCTGTTTTGTTATCTCATTAATTCTTCTACAGACAATAACTGTGTGAATATATATATATATATAACTTTACTTAACCCGACCTTCCTCCTTTTTTTCAGGAAAAAAAAAAAGATAAAAATTTCAATGATTTATGTGTTTGTCGAAATTTAACGCAATTTGTAAAAATACTTATGCATGATTATTTGAAAAAAATTTATAATTTTGTTTTTAAAAAAAAGACACAGGGGTATTTTAGAAATTTTGATAGGATTTAACGAAAAATTTTAATGGATGATTGAGATTGAAACAAATTAAAAGATGGATATCCTAAATTGATACTTTTTAAAGTTTGAGTACTTAATTGCAAAAGTGATAAAAGATAAAGAGTTATAGTGAAATTTTTCCATATATATATATATATATATATACCCTACGTACCTGGACAAGAGCCTAGCTTGTTGGGAAGAAAAAAATATGGAATATCCAACGTTACATATTCTGATCATAATATTAATCCTGTTGGATTGAATTTCCACATCTCCAATTGCATTGACAAAATTGCTCTATAATCAATTTTATTTTTTTCAAAAGAAAAAGATCATAAGAAAGTATAGGGGGTGGGGGCTGACAGGGTACATAGAGTAATATATGGATGCTACTATTGCTGCCTATTGAAATAGAGATGATACGTTTACAATTTCTGTACAGTTCGTGTACAAGTTTAACAACTTTTTTTAAAACTAACTATTGAATATGTATGACCTACATGTAGGAAAACAGATTTAATGGTTAATTTTTTTTTAAAAAAAAATTGTTGAGATTGTACAAAAATTGTGTCAATAATTGTACAACAATAATTTCTTATTAAAATAAGCGATCCGCATGCAGGTGATGATTACATTGTATTATATTGCCACTAATTAATTGTTGGTTATTTGTCACTACTAGGAAAACAAACTACTTGAGGGATGGAAAAGAAGGATAGCGATTCCATAACTTGCATTGATGAATGCGAGCAGTTATTTGCCATAATTAACATTTCATTAGAGCAACCCCTCCGGAGTGGCCAGAATGTTGTATCTACAGGGTTCCCAAAAAACTACGCAAGATAAAGGAAGAAGCATACACCCCGAAGTTAATCTCAATAGGCCCCTTTCATCATAGTGGAAACGAATTCAAGGACATGGAAAAGCACAAAGTGAGATATTTTAAGGATTTCTTGAAACGAACCGGGAAGAGCAAGGAGGATCTTCTGGAGATCATTAAAGTCGAGAAAGAAAAAATCAGTCATTGCTATTCAGAAGAACAAATAAGTCATTGTAATTCAGAAGACTGTATACTCGAAAGTGATGATCATTTTGTGAAAATGATTCTATTGGATGCCATCTTTATAATTGAGCTCTTCTTAAAGGAAAAAGACTCAAAAAAACAGAAAAAGGATGAAGAAGAAAAGGCTCATAGTGAAGGAAAAAAAACAGAAGAAGAAGAAGTCGGAGAAGAGGCTAAGAGGAAAAGAAAAAAAGGGGAAGAAGAAGAAGAAGAATATATTCTACGTAAACCATGGCTGAAGAGTGGTATAGAAAATGACTTGATGTTACTTGAGAATCAACTTCCTTTCTTTATTCTCGAAAAATTATATATGTTCGCCCTCAATGTCTCTCCCAGTTGCAACCATCTCGAAGTAGGCAAGCAAATTGTGAAACGGGATGCTCCCTTTGTTATGCTTTCCCGCAATTTCTTTGACACCTATGATAAGCATAAACAGTCCATCATCGACAAAGAAGTAAAACATTTCACAGATTTGCTAAGGTACTTTTTACGTTTAGTACCACGCCTGGAGATGAAACCTGACAAAGGTGGTCTGGATAATCGAATTTGTGCCACAAAGCTTGAGGACGCAGGATTGAAATTCAAAGTAGGTGAAAATAGACACTTACTTGATATAAGTTTCGTTATGAATCGGTGCTTGAGAAAATTTCCGTGCTTCAATTTGTCATGGCTCGTGGCTTGCTTACCATGCTTGGAAAATAGGTTTCTGGAGCATATGGAGGCTATCTTGGAAGTCCCACACATTGTGATTGACGACAATACTGAAGTTATTTTCCGAAACCTCATCGCTCTGGAGCAGTGTCATTATCCATCTCAACCTTACATCTGTAATTATGCTATGCTATTGGACAATCTAATCGACAGTGAAAAAGATGTGGATTTGCTCGTTGAGAAGCAAATCATTGATAACAATATTGGTAGCAACCAAGCAGTGGCGGAACTAATTAACAGACTTTGCCTTGAGATGGTGGTAACTACTCGTGAATCCTGTTACTCCGATATAGGTGAAGAAATTAATACGTACAGTCACAACCCTTGGAATCGCATCATGGCAGGCATGAAAAGTAAGTTTTTCTGTGATTTTTGGAGAGGCGCTGCAACAACATTTGCAATTTTTCTCACGCTTGACCAGTTATGGGGTCTGGTTCGGCCTTTTGTTATAGACAAATAAGGAATGAAGCATCGATCAATCTGTGTGCATGGTTAATTAGTGTTTGTTGGAGTGCCATTCGGTTTGTGAGTTGTGATATCCTCTGATGATCGATCACCATCTTAATTCAGAGGTTTTATCAATTGTTTTCATTTTAATTTGTGTGTTATATACATATATGTTTAATTTGTAATCTAGTCAAATACTGAATTGAATGTTTAAGCTTGATTGATTTAATTTTATTTTCATTCTTTGGGGAAAACTTGACTTACAACATCTGATCTTAATATCATCACTTTTGCATTTATGTAGTCTAACTTTAAAAAGTATAAATTTAGAGTATCAATCTTTTAATTTTTTTTAATTACAACTTTTCGTTAGAATTTTCCATTAAATCCTATCAAAATTCCTAAAATACACTACATTTTTAGGAAAGGAAAAAAGAAAAAAATTGCATGGATTTACGTATTGATCAGAATTTAACGGAATCTGCAAAAAAACTCATGCCTAAATCTTGAAAAAAAAATTTATTGAAAAAAAAAATGTAGGAGTATTTTTGAAATTTTGATAGGATTTAATGGAAAATTCTAACGGATGGTTGAAATTGAAAAAAATTGATAGATGGATACCCTAAATTGATACTTTTTAAAGTTTGAATACTTAATTATAAAAATGATGACAGATCAGGGGTTATAAGTGAAGTTTTTCCCATTCTTTGTAAACAATTATGCACAAGGGACGTTCCAATAAAAAATAACTAGAAATATAAACTGTTAATCACCAGTTATCCTAAAAGCTTAAGCTTATAGAAAGAGATAAATTTAATCACTTAATTAATACTTTATGTCAAAGGGAGTAAATAATTTTGGGGTACAAAAAAATGTTGATTAAACTAACAGAAGAACATCAATGAAGATGCGATTTGGCTGGACTCACTTTACACCATTCTTTGTAAATGAAAGACTAGAGAGCCCTTTAAGAAAATTTGTCCGCTCTAAAACTAGCATTTCAATAAGCTCTACAGAAATCAAAAAGATAAAGCTGTAGTTAGCACAAAATAAACTATTTTTCTTAGCTTATACTAAAGAGGGATGTGTTTAGTATCATTCTCTTGTACATCTTTTTGGTAAACCCATTATTAAATCTGTGAAACTTACATGTGGTTTCACCGACTCAATGAGGAATCTGCACATCTCTTATACCAAGATGGACAAAAAATGTACAATAGAATAAAGTTAAATGATTCATTTTCTCCTCCCATCCTCTCACTTTTGAACATTACCATTGGATCTGTAGGGTCCATGTAGGTCCCTCACATGGGTCTCACATATCTAATGGAGGATGTATAACACATATCTCTATAATGAAATCAAACATTTCTCTACATTCTACGACACTTTGTTTTTTTGTTTTTTGTGGGGTGTCTCTCCTAAGCCAAAATCCTTAGGAAAAGTTCTAACTGGCCTTTAGAGACTACTCCATTTGAAACTCTACCCATTACATCCTAGATCAAGGCCATTCTTAAGCATCACTCCCTCCTAGCCAAACCTTCAAGGAATGTCCAAAACTTTCGAATCCATGTTGCAGTCACTATAGACGAAATCGGGCCTACCAGAAACAACTCTATCTTTAATGAAAACGAAACCCGATATCCCCACTGTACTCTTGAAAAAAAGTCCAGAAAACCTATTGTGCCCATAAAGAAGCCTGGAAAACAGTCACCTCTCAACCCCCAAGGATTGGACTCGGCTCTGCCTAGCCATCTCAAAGTTAATTTTGATGTTGCTATTCAACCCTCCTTTGCAGTGGCAACAGCTAGCTATCCTGAGCAATGACGGTGACATGATTGCAGCCTATGCTAAAAAGCTCCCACAGTAGGATGTAAACATTGGAGAATCATACGTAGCCTGTAGGTAGTGAATCTAGCAGCTTTAAGCTTTTTGTGATTTTGATTGGACTGGTACTCCGATGATCAACGATCCATGACTGGGTATGGAGTCAATTTTGGTTCATGTCTAATTTTTTGTTGTGCGAAGAAGCAATCAGTTGTATCTCGATCTTTCACTGAAGCTGAGTACCGTGTTTTGGCCATGGCTACCGCTAAAATATATTGGCTCCGTATGCTCTTATAGGAACTCCATGTTCCTCTATCCATGGCTCCTACAATTTGGTGTGATAACCTTGGTGCTATAGCTCTTGTTTCCAATACTGTCTATCATCTTCAGATTAAGCATATTGAAGTTGATTATCATATCTACCCATGATCAAATTGCTGATATCTTTACCAAGGGGTTGTCTTCTTCCTGCTTTGCACTGTCTTCCTTCATGACAAGCGCGCTCATGGTGTTTTCCTCCCCCATTCGCTTGCAGGGGGTATAAGCGAGAAGATCCATGATAGTAATCACAATGGTCCCACACCAATATTAGATAAAGAGAATGTAGGCTGATATGAAGTGGCATTTACTATTTGTATTTACACTTGTATTTAATACTGTATCATAGAGATTCTAAACATTTGTATCGGGTGTTTGTAAAATATTCTGTAAATAATGCCAAATGTCCGTCATCCTGATATGGGCTGTTTTTATCAATGATAATTTTCCTTTCAATATCTACCACTTGAGAAAGTGATCAATCCAAAGTTGTTATTTCATCCAAACAGGCCGCTAATTGTACTAATACAAAGAATGGTTACGCACATCCAATTACTCCCTAAAGAATAGATTTCGCAACCCGTGGCTTAGAAGTGGTTCGGTGGTTGGTTCCTCCATGGCCTCCACCGGGGAAGATTTTTTATTATTATTATTTAAGGGTCGCAATTGTAATTTTACACATACGTGCTGTATAATGGTCAAGAAATGTCAAAATTGGTTGTGTAGATGAGGTGGGATGATTGAGTCTAACATAACAAAAAAAAAATACTAACGAAGAGGTAACCTAAAGTCCTGCGTAATCCAAAGGAGTCGACGTTTTCAAATAGAGCTTTGTAAGGCCGACCATGCATATTCGGGTATTCGGAACAGAGTTTCAAATTATATACATATTTTTGTTGCATAAATTGAATTTGGAATGGCATAAAAGGCATATACCTCCTACCCAACAAATTTACTCTCTGTTTTAGCTAAAAGTTATATATATATATATATATATATATATATATATATATATATATATATATATATATATATATATATATTATCTATTTTCAGCATTGCAATTGCATGACAATGGGCTTAGAGACCTGAAAAGAAAACGCATCTATATTGGGTCGTTTTACAAAACTGGGCCGAGGCTTGCTTTAGTGGGTTTTTTTTTTTTTTTTTTTTTTTTTTGAAGGTATTAGGAAAAAGAACACAATTAGTATAAATGAAAGCTGAACAGGAGAAAGAAAAGCCACAAGCGGCAAGGTGGTCCCCACTATTTTTTGAGTTTTTTTTTTTTAAAAAAATAAATAAATTAAGGTAAGAGACCACCTTGCCACATAAACAATATGACGAAAAGTTGTATGTTTAGGTGGTGTTGAATCATTACTCCAAGCGGAACTCACAAACCTACCATTTTCAGACAAATTGCAATAAAATGCTGGAATTACTTTAAAATATTTGAAACCCATAACCAATTAAAAATTTTATTATGAAGTAGAGTTGAAAATTTTAATTTATCATACCAACAAAGTAGAAAACTATTATGTTTTTACCCAGAATATAATAATGAGAATTTATGATGAGACAAACAGCTTCTAAATATTATCTCAAATAAATAGAACTTTCTTTTAATTTCTTTTTTTATGGATGAGTTTCCTGTTGGCTATATCCATAAAATTTGGGGTTTTTGGGGACAAATATTTGGGAAGGTTTTGGGGACAAATTTTTGGGAAGGTTTGGATGAGTTGGGAAGAAAATTTCTTTAATTTATTTCTGGGTCGAAATTGGAAAGTTATTTCAGATTGAATTGGAAATTGAGTGTAGGAAATTGAGGAGGAGAGAGAAATGGTGGATGTAATCTCTTTGCTGGAATACGTTACTATTGTGTCTTTGTTCCTGTTGGGTTTTTAATTAAAATGAATAAAAATTAAAAAAGATTATTTAAATAAATTAGAGAAGAATTTTAAATAAATTGATGGAAGAGGGTGTTAAAAAGTGGTTAGCTAAACTAGCAAAAATGGGTTTTAATTAGCTATTTTGTTTAAGCATTTAGATAAGCTATTGGAAGTGTTCTAGGCCCAACATGTCTAACCAGGCACAATTTAGTAAATAGTTCCACTCTAAGTAAATTTCTGGTCAACCATTATATGCCAAGCACTTCATTATTATTACAGTAAGATTAATGCTATTTACTAGATGAGAAATGATATTTTTTCATTTGGTGTATATTTGTTGTACATCTACGCATAGTTTCTTTTTTTTTGCAAATTAATCATTAGATTTGTGAGACCCACAAACGAAAAAAAAAAAATGATATTTTTTTTTCGTTTGTATATCTCCGTATATTTTTTTTTTTTTTTTTTTTTTTTTTTGCAAATCAACCATTAAATTTGTGAGACCTGTTAAGAGTCCCACATTGCCAAGGTATACTTGGGTTGTGGGCTTTATAAGCCTTGAGCAAACCTCTTCTCTCAAGGTGCCTTTTGTGGAAGAGTAAGGCTCAATGGACTTTATCATGGTATCAGAGCTTCAGGGTCTTGGACAATGTTGGGCCTTCCCTCCCGTTGTACACGTGTTTGGACAATAGTGCCACACGTGAGGGGGCGTGTTAAGAGTCCCACATTACCAAGGTATACTTGGGTTGTGGGCTTTATAAGCCTTGAGCAAACCTCTTCTCTCAAGGTGCCTTTTGTGGAAGAGTAAGGCTCAATGGACTTTATCAAGACCCACATAATCTGTAAAAGAAATGAATAGCAAATGTACAAAGGATGGACGTGTATTAGGTCTCTTAATAGACTGCTATACAACTGACTTACAACTTGATGATGTGCTAATGAAAATCAGTCATTGTATCAGCAATGACTGATTTTTACTGTCACATTATCTTAGTTGTATGAAAGTCGTATATAACAGTTTACTAAATAGTGTTACTCATTATTAGAGTAATGCTAAAAACCGCACTTTTTTTCCACCCTGCTCACGCGGTAGTGTCAATCAAACTTCATGTTTTTTTTTCTTTTAACAAAGACCAATTCAAGAACTAATTGACATTGACACATCAACATAGTAGAATAGTAGTGGTATAAAAGTGCCATTTCTAACACTACTATGTTATTACCATTCACTTCTGCTAGGTAGACAACAAGCACCATACTTTCGTTGGATCCACATGAAGTCCAGGCTTCTGGTTTCCAGAATGCAGCCTGTGGAGGGGGAACTATCTCATTTTGCACCAGCTCTCAACTCTCTTACAAGTTCAAAATGTCCGACATTTCAAGATTATAGAGCATCACCACTCAACACTCCTTGAGCTGAGAATAGCTCCACTCTTGTGTGGCAGACGCTCCTCTGCTTTTCTGTATAGTAACATCAACAATCAAGTTCAGATTTTTCTCTAATTATGCAGTGTAAATTGAATATTAAACGCAGATGATAATATGACCTCAAACACCCGGAAAATTAATCTTCATCATTGTGTGTCAAATTGCCTCTCGTAGCAAGGTAGATTCCAGCTGAAACTTCAGTTGCAAACAAAAATAAGGCCCAAAACTTCGCCAATTACTGCTTCCTCTTCTTTCTTTCTTTCTCTTTGTTTTTTTTTTTTTTGTTTAAAAATGATTAATGCAGAGCTTTTTATTTGTCGATGCTGATTGTAAAAGAGGGATTAACACTGACAGAAAGAGATCCATATTCGGCAAGTAATAATGCTATATACCACATTTTTTATCTCTCAATTATGTCGATGTGGCCGTCTCAATCAACCATTTTTTCCAGCAAAGATTGATTCAAGTGTCGGTTAGAAGTAGAAGTCTGCCACGTAAACATTGTGAGATATAAATGTAATTCCTAGCATTACTTCATGCATATAATCAAGAATACTATGACAACTCAAATTCTAACCTAAAGCTAAAACAATAAATCTAATGATGTATGCAAGATAAAGAGCAAAGTACCATCCTTTTTCAAAGAAAATTTCACTATATTTCAGAGAACAACACTGGATAACTTTTTGCCAAAAGATTCACTAACAATAAAGAAACTAAAGAAATTAAAGAACAAAATAACAGAGAAAACAACCGGCTATAAAGAAGCTTATGACTCCCTTTTGTCTAAATGTAGGTTCGCCCTCATCAACTTAAAATAGGTTAGGCGTGGGACAAGGGCATGTTTGGGTGTTTGAAAATTTTTCAAATATTTTTTAAATACTGTTTTTTAAACATCAAATTCTACTCAAATTTTATTCAACTTTTTTTAATTTTGTCTCAAGTTTTTTAAATCATCCAAATATAATTTCAAATTATAAATTCTCTCGGTATTCATAATTTTTCAAAAATTGCACACCCAAATGAGCATCGGTTTGCTACCCCTACACTAATACACGGCCTTTTGGCTAAACACAAATCTAATTAAGCTGTTCTCTCTCTCTCTATATATATACACACACACAGAGAGAGAGAGAGAGAGAGAGAGAGAGAGAGAGGTTTAAAAATTAAATTTGGCTTTAATTTGACCCATAAAAAATCTTGATTTCATCCTGCAATGCGGGCGTTTACATAAGAGTAAGGGACGTTTATTATATCATAGTCGATTGACACAATGTATGTTGAAGCTAGACTTGGCTTGAATCTCTCTTTTTTCACTTGGAGCTGTTCTTATGAAAAAAGAAAAAAAACAAAAACAAAAACTAGTGGAAGCCTACGTGGCCTACACAACCAATTTTGACATTTCTTGACATTTATACTCTACACCAAATGTGTAAAAATATAATGATAATTTCTTTTTCTTTTCTTTTTTTTTTTTTAAAAAAAAAATCTCTTTTGTGGCTTTGCTACGGTAGAGGTCATGGAGGACGTTCATGGCCATGGCCGTGAGTATATACTGGCCACCCCCTTTGTACCTACCATCTTTCGCCATCTACAAGCTAGATATTGCATGGGAGTGGAGAGTGACTGGAGACTGACTCCCTCCGTGCCACCCTCTTCCGTCGCTTAGAAAAAAGAAGAAAAATTATTGAGCAAAAGTTGGACTCTCTTTGTAATATACTTAATAATGAAAAATATAAAGTATGTTTCTTACTTTATTATGTACTATGGTGATTGACCAAAATTTGATGTTCCTGGCTACTGATTGTTTTTTTTTTCTTCCTTTTGAGCATAGGCTATTGGTGGTTGCTTTCAGAACCAACAAGCTGCTGCAAAGATTAGAATAATCTGCATACCCTAAGCTAAGATTGTTGTGCTCCTAGTTAATGTTAAAAATTACATTTTTATTCTATGAGTATCTCACAATACTTAATTACGTGTTAGCCTCAATAGCCGTTAAATAAAAATATGATTACAAAGATTAGCCTTTCCTAAGCTACAAGATACTTGGTTTTGCTTTTTGGAACAAGATATATTAATTAATGCTACAAGAAACGAACATAGCTAAACAAAGCTTTATATGGCATAATTTTTTTTTTCGTCTCTTTTACTTTTCTTTCTTTCTCGTTCTGCAAAAGCACGATATGTTATGTGCTTCTTATTACCTCCAAACCAAGTCATCCTCAAATAGAGGAATGAAATCACCTTTTAGCAAGATGAATTTGTTTTACCAAATAGCCAAGTTAAAATTAGTAGTTTTTTCTATAAATAATAATAATAATAATAATAATTCATATTTTTTTATTCAATGCCGGGAAAAGGAGAGACAAAAATTAGTAGTTCGTTTTTGAAATTAAGATGAAGATGCTTCAAATTAAGAAATGAAAATTTTTTAAAACCAATCTGATGAAATGCTTTTGTAAAATTATTCTTCATGCCCAAATTAATAGAAAGTGCGTCTTACATACCTTTAACAATATTGGGATATTAAATTCTAGCTTTGAAATCTTTTATGATTTTGTGAGAATGACGATTTTGAAAGAATAATGTGTTATGTGCTTGTTATTTTTTAGAGAGATAGAGAGAGTTTGTGAATTGTTAGAATGACAACGTTAAATTTTAGCATTAAAATGTTTTTGATTTTGTGAGAATGAAAATATTGAAAGCATAAAGTGTTGTGTGCTTTGTTATTTTTTAGAGAGAGAAAGAGAATTTGTGAATTGTGAGAATAACCATATTAAATTCTAGCTTAAAAAATATATTTGATTTTGTGAGAACGACGATATTGAAAAACTTAAAGTGTTATGTTTTTGTAATTTTTAAGAGAGAATACTATAAATATGAGGGAAAGTGAGGGGGCATTGCAGAATTATAGTGAGAAAGTGAGAAATTTGATATCAGCTTTTGCATTTAAGTGGTGCTCCAAGATAGATCGCGCATAAGCATTCTTTAAAGCAAAATTTACAGGTTCTTTCCTCCATCATTTCCTTGTTTTTGTTGTTGTTATTGTTATTGTTATTGTTATTGTTATTATTATTATTATTTTGAAAAACACTTTATTTTGTTATTTATCATAAAGTTTACTGAATTATTTTTAGTTTCAAATACAAGTATTACCTTTAGATCGACTTTGATGTAGGTGTCAATTTACTACGACACTTTCAATTTGGACAATTTTTTCTTTTTTAATTTAAAAGTATAATTTGAACGATTTAGTCCATACATACTGCACTGATGACAAATCAAAGTGTGATTTAAATTTTTGTTAAATCTAATCAATGCTTTATTGAGTATCCTGCCATCATAATTTAATTTAAATAATTAATGCAACCATGGTCCATGGATCCTTCTGTCTATGGATACGAAAGTGATACTTAAGACGAAATGGATGGAAAACTAGAAGCAAAAATAATTCAAGCTACGAGTGAATAAAATAAAATAAATCTTGTGAAAGATTGAAACTATAATGGGGAGGACTGACGATCTGTTTGGATTTGTGATTTTAAAACATGCGGTTTTAAAAATACATTTAAGCATTTACTAAAAAGTTTTACTTTTAAAGTCACAGTTTAGCTTTTAAAATTGTGAATTTTTAAAAACGCACGACCTTGTCTGCAATTTGAAAACGAAAAATTTTCTATGTTTCCAAATTGCAAATTTTAAAAGTACACTATCAAACAATGCATTTCTTCAATTTAGTTTTAAATCGCATTTTACTCTTCAAAATCATATTGACAACACTCATTTATATCTACCTTTGAAAGTTGCAACCTAATTATGATAGTGGCAATGAATGATCATCCGAGTAAGTAAGTAGAGTAGGGGGGTAAGCCGCACTATATGGGCAGATAATATCCTTATTCCGCATCCACACTTTGCAGAAACTAGATTTTAGTAACTGCCTGCTCTTTTAGGGTGGATGAAATCCGCCCATAAGCACACACTAGCATTTTTATTTATTTATTTATTTTGTACAAACCACTCGTGAGGTCTTTTTTGAATTTTGGGCTTTTTTCTTTTTTTTTTTTCTTTTTTAAACCATGAACTTAATTTGTATGGGCCGTCTTTTTTTAAAAAAAGTCTTTAATGATTTTTTTTTAAATGGGCTTAATCCCATTTTTAGATTAGATTTTTTTGATTATCTTCATCCAATTTTTATATGGTCATTTCCCTAGATGAAACAGCTTCATTTTATAAGAAGCATTTTATAAGAATCATCCACAAAATTTTCATTTTCATTTTACTTCTCCCAAAAATATCAAATCAAAAACATTCTTACTTTTTTACACTTTTTACATCACATCAATAATTTTTTATTATTATTCAACCAAAAAAACCCACTACAAAACAAAATTTTTTCATTTTTCTATAAAATATTCTCAAATTTTCTATCACATCAATCATTTCTTACTACTATTCAAATAAATATTCTAATTCACAATCACTTACCAAACAAGCCTATATTTCTTCAAAAAAAAAAATTATATATATATATATATGGTTAGGCGGAGGGTGATAATATCCACCTCCGCCTACCCATATTCCACTATCTACTCACATATGTGCAGATAGCGGATAGGCATCTGTCAGCCTGAAATTTGGGATTGAAATTGTAACCCATGCAGATAAACAAATAGCAGATGTGGATTGATTTTTAACCGCCCACCTCAACACCCCTATAGGAGAACGTGCGGAAATAAATTCTTATATCTTTTGTAATGTAAGGAATAAATACTGTAATTTTACTAATATTGATGACGTGGTGGAAAATCATACCTATTTTACATGAACTTTTTACATTAAAGTTTTACTTTAGTCGAGAGAAAAGAAGAAAAAGCATGAAAGAGAAAGAACATTAAAAAAATTTTAACTTTTACTTTTTGTCCCTTTATATCTAGAGAGCATTACTTACTAAAGTTAAATTTAATATTGAGTAAATAGATTGTTAAATAATATATTTTGTGAGTTTTGTTAAAATTTTAAATAACATCTAGAAATAAAGAGTTCATTGTGAATGCTTTAAGATTTTAGAAATTTTTTAACAGAATGTTTAATTTGTCATAAATGTAAAGTAATAGGACTAAATTGCTCAAAATTTTAGGTTGAAATTGACATCGGTATCAAAATCCAAATGTGATATTTGTATTTTTCCCCTTTTTTTCTTTTTTATTTGTTTTTATGAGCACTGTATTTTTCCCTTTTAATATTTATTTATTGTGCTCATATTCGGTACGTATGTATTCAATACATTGGACTTTTGTATCAAATATGACTCAATCATTTCTCAAGCGATCCGCATGCAGGTCATGATGATTATATTGTATCATATTGCTACTTATTAATTGTTGGTTATTTGTCACTAGGAAAACAAACTACTTGAGGAATGGAAAAGAAGGATAGCGATTCCATAACTTGCGTTGGAATAGAACCTGATGAATGCGAGCACTTATTTGCCATAATTAACATTTCATTGGAGCAACCCCCTCCGGAGTGGCCGGAATGTTGTATCTACAGGGTTCCTAAGAAACTACGCAAGATAAAGGAAGAAGCCTACACCCCGAAGTTAATCTCAATAGGCCCGTTTCATCATGGTGGAAATGAATTCAGGGACATGGAAAAGCACAAAGTGAGATATTTTAAGGATTTTTTGAAACGAACCGAGAAGAGCATGGAGGATCTTCTGGAGATCATTAAAGTTGACAAAGAAAAAATCAGTCATTGCTATTCAGAAGACTGTGTCGTCCAAAGTGATGATCATTTTGTGAAAATAATTCTATTGGATGCCATCTTTATAATTGAGCTCTTCTTAAAGGTTAAAGACTCAAAAAAAAGAGATGAAGAAGAAAAGGCTAATGGTAAATGAAAAGCTGAAGAAGAAGACGAAGAAAAGGCTAACAGGAAGAGAAAAAAAGGGGAAGAAGAAGAAGAAGAAGAAGAAGAAGAAGATTATATTCTACGTAAACCATGGCTGTTAAGTGGTATAGGATATGACTTGATGTTACTTGAGAATCAAGTTCCTTTCTTTATTCTTGAGAAATTATATATGTTGGCCCTCAATGACTCTCCCAGTTGCAACCATGGCAAAGAAGAAGGCAAGCAAACTATGACACAGGATGCTCCCTTTGTTATGCTTTCCCGCAATTTCTTTGCACCTTATGATAAGCATAAAGAGTCCATCATCGACAAGGAAGTAAAACATTTCACAGATTTGCTAAGGTACTTTTTTTGTTCAGTACCAAGCCTGATTATGAAACCTCACCAAGGTCTGGATAATCGAATTTGTGCCACAAAGCTCGAGGACGCAGGATTGAAATTCAAAGTAGTTAAAAATGACAGACGCTTACTTGAGATAACATTCGTTATGAATTGGTGCTTAACAAACTTTCCATGCTTCAATTTGTCATGGCTCTTGGCTTGCTTACCATGCTTGAAAAATAGGTTTCTGGAGCGTATGCAGCCTATCTTGGAAGTCCCACTCATTGAGATTGAAGACAATACTGAAGTTATTTTCCGAAACCTCATCGCCCTGGAGCAGTGTCATTATCCATTTCAACCTTACATGTGCAATTATGCTATGCTATTGGACAATCTAATCGACAGTGAAAAAGATGTGGATTTGCTCGTTGAGAAGCAGATCATTCATAACAATATCGGTAGCAACCAAGCAGTGGCGGAACTAATTAACAGACTTTGCCTTGAGATTGTGGTACTTCAATCCTGTTACTCCGACATAGGTGAAAAAATTAATACGTACAGTCACAACCCTTGGAACAACATCATGGCAGGCATGAAAAGCAAGTTTTTCTGTGATTTTTGGAGAGGCGCTGCAACAATATTTGCAATTTTTTTCACGCTTAACCAGTTATGGCGTTTGCTTCGGCCTTTTGTTACAAACAAATAAGGAATCAAGCATCCATCTGTGTGCATGGTTAATTAGTGTTTGTTGGAGTGCTATTTGGCTAATTGTGAGTTGTGATTTCCTCTGATGATCGATCACTATCTTAATTCAGAGGTTTTATCAATTGTTTTCATTTTAATTTGTGTGTTACATATATATTTGGAGACTAGAGAGAGTGTATGTGTACTTCAGTAAATAAAGTTCTATGCTCTATTTTTATCATTGAGATTGTAATCTGGTCAAATATTGAATTGAATGTTTAAGCTTGATTGGTTTAATTTTATCTTCATTCTTTGGGGGAAAAACTCCACTTATAACCTCGGATCTTTCATCACTTTTGCAATTAAGTACTCAAACTTTAAAAGTGTCAATTTAGAATATCAATCTTTCCATTTTTTCCAATTTCAACCATACGTTAAAGTTTTTCATAAAATCCTATCAAAATTCCTAAAATACCCAATTTTCTTTTAGGAAAAAAAATTGCAAAGATTTAGGTATTGGTCAGAATTTAACAGAATTTGCAAAAATAACTGCCTGAATCTTTGAAATTTTTTATAATTAAAAAAAAAAAAAAAAAAAAAAAAACGTAGTGGTATTTTGAAAATTTTGATAGGATTTAAATAAAAATTCTAACAGATAGTTGAAATTGAAAAAATAAAAATAAAAATAAAATAAATAAATAAAAATTGAAAGATAGATACCCTAAATTGACACTTTTTAAAGTTTGAATACTTAATTGCAAAAATGATAAAAGATCAAGGGTTATAAGTGAAGTTTTTCTCATTCTTTGTAAACAAATATGCACCAGGCCAGGGATGTTCCAATAAAAAAGAACTAGAAATATAAACTGTTAAATCATCACTTATCCTAAAAGCTTAAGCTTATAGGAAGAAGTAAATTTAATCACTTAACCAATATTTTATGTTAAAGGGGTAGTAAATAATTTTGGGGTACAAAAAATGTTGATTAAACTAACAGAAAAA
The DNA here is from genome assembly GCA_028654335.1 of Alnus rubra. Lineage (NCBI taxonomy): Eukaryota > Viridiplantae > Streptophyta > Magnoliopsida > Fagales > Betulaceae > Alnus > Alnus rubra. The sequence continues at coordinate 371,972 of JAJPGS010001499.1, read as the reverse complement.
CATCAATGAAGATGAGAGTTGGCTGGATTCACTTTACACCATTCTTTGTAAATGAAAGACTAGAGAGCCATTTAAGCAAATTTGTCCACTCTAAAACTAGCATTTCCATAAGCTCTACAAAGTAAGCAAATTTAATTTAAAATTATCCAAAAGGTAAAGATGTAGTTAGCACAAATAAACAATATTTCTCGGCTTTTACAAAAAAGGGATGTATTTAGTATCATTCTCTTGCACATCTGTTTGACAAATCTATCATTAAATCTGTGAAAGTTACATGTGGTTTCACTGACTCAATGAGGAATTTGCATATCTCTTATACGGAGATGGACAAAAAATGTACAATAGATTGAATAAAGATAAATGATTTATTTTCTCCTCTCATCCTCCCACTTTTGAACATCACCATTGGATCTGTAGGGTCCATGTGGATCCCTCATATGGGCCCTACAAATCTAATGGTGATTATCAAAAGTGAGAGGATGTATAACATATACCTCTAAAATGAAACCAAACATTTCTCTAAATTCTATAACACTTGTTTTTTTTTTTTTTGGCTGTCTCTCCTTAGCCAAAATCCTTTGGAGAAGTTCTAACTGGCCTTTAGAGGCTACTCCTTTTGAAACTCTACCCATGACATGCATCCTAGATCAATTAGGCCATTCTTAAGCATCACTGCCTCCTAGCCAAACCTTCAAGGAATGTCCAAAACTTTGGAATTCATGTTGCAGACACTGTCTTGAAAACAAAGTCTAGAAAACCTATTGTGCCTATAAGGAATCCTGGAAAACAGTCACCTCTCAACCCAAGGATTGGACTCCCCTCTGCCTAGCCATCTCAAAGTTAATTTTGATGTTGCTATTCAACCCTCCTTTGCAGTGGCAACAGCAATCTTGAGCAATGACCAAGGTGACATGATTGCAACCTATGCTAAAAAGCTCCCACATGAAGTAGGATGTAAACATTGGAGAAGCATACGTAGCCCTGCAGGCAGTGAATCTAGCAGCTCCAAGCTTTTTGTGATTCTGACTGGGCTAGTAACCCCGATTATCAATTATACACGACTGGGTATGGAGTTTATTTTGGTTCATGTCTAAATTCTTGGTGTGCGAAGAAGCAATCAGTTGTGTCTAGATCTTCCACTCAAGCAGAGTACCGTGCTTTGGCCATGGCTACCGCTGAGATATATTAGCTCCGTATGCTCTTCCAGGAACTTCATGTTCCTCTATTCATGGCTCCTATAATTTGATGTGATAACCTTGGTGCTATAGCTCTTGCTTCCAATCCTGTCTATCATACTCAGACTAAGCATATTGAAGTTGATTATCATTTTGTTCGAGAAAAATGTGATTAATCATGATATGCTTTGTCTTCCTCATGACAAGCTCATAGTGTTTTCCTCTCCCATTCGCTTGCGGGAGGCTGTAAGTGAGAAGATCCAGGATTGTAATCACATTGGTCCCGCACCAATATCAAATAAAGAGAATGTAGGCTGATATGAAGTGGTATTTACTACTTGTATTTAATACTATATCATAGAGATTCTAAACATTTGAATTGGGTGTTTATAAAATATTCTATAAATAATGCCATATGTCCATCATCCTGATATGAGCTGTTTTTATCAATAATAATTTTCCTTTCAATATCTACCACTTGAGAAAGTGATCAATCCAAAGTTGTTACTCCATCCAAACAGGCTACTAATTGAACTAATACAAAGAGTGAGTATGCATATCCAATTACTCCCTAAAGAAAAGATTTCAGCAACCTGTAGCCTAGAGGTGGTTCGGTGGTTGGTTCCTCCATGGCCTCCACCCGGAAGGATTTTTTATTATTATTATTTAAGGGTTGCAATTGTATTTTTACACATATGATGTGCAGTATAATGGTCAAGAAATCTCAAAGTTGGTTATGTGTAAGTGAGGTGGGATGATTTGAGTCTAACCTAACAAAAAAAATACTAACGAAGAGGTAACATGAAAGTCCTGCGTAGTATGAAGGAATCGAGGTTTTCAAAGAGCTTTGTAAGGCCGACTATGCATATTTGGGTATTCGGAACAGAGTTTCAAACATATATATATATATATATATATATATTCTCTATTTTCAGCGTTGCAATTGCATGACAATTGGCTTATAGAGACCTGAAAAGTGAAAACGCATCTATATTGGGTCGTTTTACAAAACTGGGCCGAGGCTGGGTTTAGTGGTTTCTTCTTTTTTTTTTTTCTTTTTTTTTTTCTTAAGGCATTGGGCGAAAGAACCCAATCAGTATAAATGGGAGGCTGAACAGAAGAAAGAAAAAGCCACAAGCGGAACCCACAAACCTACCATTTCTATTCAAATTGCTATAAAATTACTTTAAAATATTTGAAACCCATAACCAATTAAAATTTTATTACGAAGTAGAGTTGAAAATTTTAATTTATCATACCAACAAAGTAGAAAACTATTACGTTTTTACCCAGAATATAATAATGAGAATTTAAGAGGAGACAAACAGCTTCTAAATATTATCTCTATTAAATAGAACTATCTTTTAATTCTTTTTATGGATGAGTTTCCTGTTGGCTATATCCATAAAATTTGGTGTTTTTGGGGACAAATTTTTGGGAAGGTTTGGATGAGTTGGGAAGAAAATTTCTTTATTTTATTGCTGGGTCGAAATTGGAAAGTTATTTCAGATTGAATTGGAAATTGAGGAGGAGAGAGAAATTGTGGATGTAATCTCTTTGCTGGAATACGTTACTTTTGTATCTTTGTTCCTGTTGGGTTTTTAATTAAAATGAATAAAAATTAAAAAATATTATTTTAATAAAATAGAGAAGAATTTTAATAAACCGATGGAAGAAGGTATTGAAAAGTGGTTAACTAAGCTAGCAAAAGTGGATTTTAGTGGGTTTTAATTAGCTATTTTGCTTAAGCATTTAGATAAGCTATTAGGAGTGCTCTAGACCTAACATGTCTAACGAGGCACAACTTAGTAAATAGTTCCACTTTAAGTAAATTTCTGGTCAATCCTTATATGCCAAGCACTTCATTATTATTACAGTGAGATTAATGCTATTTACTAGATGAGAAATTATATTTTTTCATTTGGTGAATATTTGTTGTACATCTACGCATAGTTTTTTTTGCAAATTAATTATTAGATTTGTGAGACCCATAGACGAAAATATGATATTTTTTAATCTGGTGTATATCTCCTTATAGGGTCTTTTCTTTTTCTTTTTTTCTTTTTTTTTTTGGTGCAAATCAACTATTGAATTTGTGGGACTTACATGATTTGTAAAAGAGATGAATAGTAAATGTACAAGGGATAGATGTGTATTAGGTCTCTTAATAGACTGTTATACAACTAACATACAACTTGATGATGTACTAGTGAAAATCAGTCATTGCATATGCAATAGCTGATTTTTATTGTCACATCATCTCAGTTATATGAAAGTCGTATAAGAGTTTACTAAATAGTATTATTCATCATTAGAGTAATGTTAGAAATCACACTTTTATCTCACATTGCTCACGCAGTATGCCAATCAACCTTTTTTTTTTTTTTTAACAAAAACTGATAGATACTGACACGTTAACATAGTAGAATAGTAGTGATATAAAAGTGTCGTTTCTTAACACTAGTATGTTTTTACCATTCACTTCTACTAGGTACACAACAAGCACCACACTATCGTTGGAAAATTAATCTTCATCATTGTGTGTCAAATTGCCTCCTTGTAGCAAGGTAGATTCCAGCTGAAACTTCAATTGCAAACAAAATTAAGGCCCAAAACTTAGCCAATTACTGCTTCTTTTCTTCTTTCTTTCTTTCTTTCTTTTCGTTTAAAATGATCAGTGCAAAGCTTTTTATTTGCCCATGCTGATTGTAAAAGAGGGATCAACACTGACAGAAGGAGATCCATATTCGGCGAGTAATGCTATATATCACATTTATTTGTCTCTCAATTATGCTAATGTGGCCGTCTCAATCAACCCTTATTTTTATTTTTTTTCAACGAAGATTGATTCAAGAGTTATTTAGGACTGTTAGTCTGTCACGTTAACATTGTGAAATATAAATGTAGTTCCATTACCCTACATAAATGTATACCACATTACTCCATGCATATAATCAAGAATACTATGACAACTCAAATTCTAAGCTAAAGCTAAAACAATATATCTAATTATGTAGATTTCAGAAAACAATACTGGATAACTTTTTGCCAAAAGATTCACTAACAATAAATAAACAAAAGAAAGAACAAAAGAACAGAGAGAACAACCAGCGATAAAGAAGCTTGAAGCTTATGCTATAACAACCGCGCGCATCCAATGAGGTCGGCACCAACCTAGAAGAAAGGGAATTGAAACACATTCGACTGATCCAACAAGGATGGACTCTGCTTTAACGGGATTTCTCGTCATCAAAAATAAATAAATATGGTTTACATTTTTTATCGGTGTTAACTATTTTCCACCACTTTTCCACAAGTCTCCATTACCCTACCTTACCAACTCCCTTATTTAAAAAAGAAAACCAATTGAACCTGCCCCTCTACAATTATTTAATTTTATCTTTCTCTCCCAACAACTTGTCTCGGGTCAATCGTGCAAGTCTCTTTCATTCTCCCCTATGCATTTCTATCTCCAAACAAATTCCTCCACAAATTCTTAACAGGAAAGAAAAGCACGACAAAACAACCGAATTCATTGAACTTTATTCATGAAAGCATGAAAAATCTATCATATTGATCAATGGCCACCAGACAAATCTGCCCTGCTCAAATAAATGCGAATTCGAAAAGAAAAAAAGAAAGGAAGTTAACAAAAAGCTCTCTAAATCATCCTAATTCAAAGCTATAGACAATATTGTTAACATTAAATTTATTCAAACTTCGATCATTTAATTTTAACCCATATGTAAATCTCTGACTATTTATATAACCACTAAAAACCATATAACTCTTTCCATCACTTGAGCTTTCTTGCAAGATACGCAAAAACAGGATACAATGTCATCCATTCATCTTCAAAGTTTTATGGTATGTTATACCTTCCTTTTAAGTCAAAAGAGGCCGCAGTCTCAAAGCCTTCAAAGTTCTAACAAACAGTCAAAGAACCACAACATTAGCATCAGTCTTATTCAACCCTGCAAGCAACAAAAACAAACAAATAGAATTCAAAAACAAGCGGTTTGGCCACTAAGAGAGAAATTCACTAATAAAATCTAACAAAATCTCTTCCAAGAGAAATGTTACATGTACTTCCAAGTCCTTACTATTTAATGTGGTAGTGAAAATTACCATTAGTCATTAGATTCTTATATGGGTTAATCTATATATATATATATATATAGATAGATAGATAGATAGTGATTTTCACTGTCATAACAAAAAATATATACTTGAAAGTAACCACTTAAAAGTACATACAGGATTTCTCCATTTTCTATTCTATTGCTTGCAACTTAAAAAAACCTAATTCAACCCGTTTCATCAAACATTAAACTAATTCCCGTCACAAAACAAACAAAATCCAAAAACATGCAGTTTTATCACTAAGAGAAAAATAAAATAACAAAAATTAAGAAAATCCAATTTTTCTATTCCATTGCTTGAAACCAAAGAAATCTAATTTGACCCTTTTACATAAACTAATTCACATTCTCTTTTAATAATAAAACAAATAGAAAAGGTCAAAACAGAAAGAAAGAGAGACCTTCCCAGGAGCATCGGTGACCTTGAATGACTCCACCGTAATCGAACCCAACCACAATCCCGGAAGAACACACTGCAAAACCAAAAAAAAAAAAAAAAAAAAAAAGAAGCAAAAAACAAAACAAAATCATGAATTACTAGAATTAAAAAAATAATTAAGAATAGAAAAAAAAAATAAATAAATAAAATAAAGAAGCAAAATCTTGGGCTTGTAAATTAATTACATCGAGCTGTTTCTGAATGTTCCTAGCTCGCTTCTTGGGCCTTCTGGCGGGCTCGGAGCCAACTCTTGTCCATGGCTTCACTACTCTTGTAAATATATACACAATTGTACACATCTATTAACTTTAATATAGACAATAAACATATGATAGCATTTAAAATGGAAATACAAGATGTCCACTTGTAAAAAAACGTAATTCTTTTAGTTGAAATTTGCTTATGCTCAATTTGGATTAAGTGAGACAACAAAATAGGAAAGAGCCATAATTCAAACAATAAATCTCTTTGGGTAGTGCCCCGGCCCACATCATAAAATACAACGCCTGCAATATTACCCAGTATAAGTTACTCCTAATTAAACTAGTTTCAACATCCAACAATTTTCTCAAGTGCTCAAGGAATATTTTGTCTTCACAATTTTTAGGCAAGCAACGAATTCAGTAGCAGAACAAAAAGAACTAAAAATCAACGTTCTTATAGTAAAAAGAACAATGCCAGAAAATAAACCCACTCAGATTGAACCCAAAACCAATCTCAACAATTATCAATTTTCGTGAATAGCAAAGGGGTTTTGATTTTTGAGAATGTTTTCGTCATTCATACCAAGTATTTCCAACATATGTCCAACTTAAATTCTTAATAATCGCCCTTCATATGTTTGAATGAAAGAAAGAACAGAAAAAAGTAAAGGAAAATTATCAAATTACCTGACAGAGATGGAGAGAAGCGTCGTTCGTTGGAGCAAGTAGAGAGAGATTAGATCGAGAAGCCGTATTTTCTGAGAGAAATTAGAGATCAAAGCTGTAATTTGAGAGAGATTAGAGAAAGATTACAGGCGATGTAAGGGATACAATAGGTATGGAAGGGATATAAGAGTATTCTAGAAGGTAGTGAGTTGGAGGTATATATCTAGGAGCTAACAATATTCAGTTGGCAAGAAAGCTCTAGAAGGGGATGAGGTGGCAGAACACACTCCTATAAAATCCCATAGAATGGAGAAGGAAGGTATGAAAATGAATATTAATGAGAATTCTTTTTTCGAGAGCCTAGGCCTCTCTAAGTGCCCGTAGTTACTCGTATTATCTGTTTCAATCTTCATCTTCTTCCCTAATTCGTCCATATTTTCTCTTGCTTTGTTACAATTTCCATGCCATACTAGAAAAGCACATAACAAGTGGTATCAGAGTCATTCTTTCCTTACCCACGACTTCCACTGTCTCTGTTTCCTCAAATTTTTTTTTTCTCCTTCGCTTTTCGAGAAAATGACGGAAAGCAACGTTAGTTTACGTCGTTTTAAAAAGGCGTCGCTTATATTTTAAATGATGCCAATGCCTAAATTTGGTGTCGTTTCCTTTAAACAACATTAACAAAAACGACACCAAAAACTTCTATTTTTTTGTAGTGAAGTTCAGATAAATGTGGAAATTGAATGGGCAAGTTGTTTGCTTGCACTTTTAGGCCGGGGAATGAGGATAAGCAATTATATTATCATTACCATAAGTTTTCTTATACATTTGCAAGCCATACATTTTCTTCCACTTTAGAAAATTTTTAATTTCATGTAAAATTAAAAGGAAAAATTACACTTTACCCCATGAAGTTTCACCCAAATTACAATTTTACCTTTAAAGTGAAAAAAGTTGCAATTAACCGTAATAAAGTTTCAATAATTTGCAATATCCCCATTTCGTTAGCTTATTCCGTCTTCTCCAACGGAAAGTAGCGCACATGTGATTTTTGGTCCCAACTTTACGAAATTGCCCTCATTTTTCCTACCTCCTCCAACGCCTCCTTAAAAGCAACCGAAATTCTTGCCGCTCGGTCCGACTCGTATATTCCCCCACAAGACTTTTAGGGTTTTACCACATCTCCTTCCTAAACTTTCTCTCTGTATGATTCCCGAAAAATAAATCTCGACACAGAGAGATTTGCCAGAAAAGTTAGGGAGAGAGAGAGAGAGTAATTTGGGTGAAACTTCATAACCTGCCAGAAAACCAAGCGAATCTCCATAACCAACCTTCGGTTGGTCCTGCGGCCCTGGAATACCTTGCCGTTCTTGCTGGTCAGCTCCTCTTTTGAGTACCCCGACATTTTTAAGTTCCCGCGGCTCACGAACACGATGGGGTTGCCCGAGATACTTGGGTCAGTTATTGTGAAACTCTTTGATAGTTCGTCGAGTTCTTCATGGAGAAAGAGCGAGTAGCGCTGGTTCAATGACTATTCCATGAGAGCCATGTGGTACCTACTACTAGTTGCATGAATTCTACGATTCTCCTCGGTGTACCGATTGGTTTCAATGCCATGTGGTACCTAAGCACATGTGCTTCGAGGAAAACCCAATTAAGCAGAGGACCCAAAAAACACAGCACCCAGAACTCAAAGACACCCAATAGAAAAATGGAATCAAAACAGAGAAAGAAATAAGCAAATCACCCAGAAATCCAAGTGATTGTCACTGTTAACGCCATATATTTATGATTGATTCTCTCTAAGAGGCACAAGAACAAGGTAATATTTGATTTGATGAAAAGCTAAGACAAAAAATTACATGAAGAGGTACCATCTCCAGGAAGAGTGAGCTGAAACAGTAAACTCGAACCTGGACCCATTTCAATTAGAGACGAACATTGAAAAACATCTGTGTGTGTGGTACTCAATGGGGAGGTGATAGTCGAGAGATGCTCATCAATCACTTTTTGGTTGATTAGGAATGCCAGAGAAACTACGCTGCAAGAACACAGACGAGTGCAATGCAGATTCTGCAAGAGTCACACAAATTTTCAAGATTTTTATTATTCTTTTACGAGTTCGAAGAAATCGATCTTGATTACGGGTTTGATGTGCCTCCCTTCTACTATTTCACTTGGCCGGAGATGGAAAATTTTTGTGAAGTCCAAAATTCAACGGGTGGAAAAATGAGGGCATTTTCGTAAAGTACTATCAGAATTTATTTGTTCTTATAGTAGTTTGATTCAAATAAGTGTTTTTAATAGTTTTGACTCTTGGAGCAATGGTATATTTTTAGTTGAGTGACTTTTGGGTTTAGTAATAGTTCTTTGCTAGGATTGCAAGATATTGAAATAGTTTTTATGTTAACCTATATATGGTTTTTGGCAAAACATGTGTACAAGTAAGAACATAGTTAGTTTCAACTGGACGAGTGAAAGAGATGATCCTCGAGTCATGCTATATTACATCAAGACACCCATACAAAAAGTGTAACGTCCTGGCTTATAAAACAAGCCAAAAGCATAAAATATCTTCATTTTCGACGTAAAGCTACTACATACAATAACTTCATAACTCTAATAGCAGAAATATCATGAACAAAATTATTCTTTCTTTCTCTTTTGACATCAGAAACTCATCTCAAATAAATATACCAAAGCTTCTAAATAATCTTCAAATTATTTAAATAGTAACACTGCTATTTTATACTTTACATACATGTCTAAAGATTGTCTATCAAAAGGTTCCACATACAGCACATCAAAATTGTACAAAACTGACTACTCCACGTGTCCCTTCTCAACGTACGGAGGCTTCCACCAAGTCTCATGCAAAAAAAATTAAGACATGCATACGGGTCTTCTTCCTTTTCTTCTCTTACAGCATCTGTAAAATTTTAGTGCCCCAGATTATTAATAGGATTAAGTAGGTCTTAATTGAGAATTTGGACTTTTGACTTTCCTAAGATTAACTCAGAAAAACAAATGATCGTTTTTCCCTCCACAAACGCTCGATACTTGAGCCTCGAACGTTCGTGGGTTAAGCAAAATACATGTATAGCCTAGAATTAGTTTTTACTTGAGATTAGGGATAATATTATGTTTTTCTCAGATTTTAAGGTCGAGAAGACTCCGAGAGACTTAGTGGAAACACCCTACGAAACAAGTGAGTAAGAACTCAGATGGATACTCATTATTATTATTATTATTATTTGCATAAGCATGATTGTTTTGTGTACCAAACATGCATATTTACAACTCACATGAAATACACTTTTGATTGCAGTGAACTATATTTTGGAAAAAATGAGTGATTAATGACAAGATAATGAAAATGATGAGTTTATAAAAGCATGCATATAAAAGATGGTGATATTAAATTGAATAGTATAATATGGTATACCAGTACGTGCAGGATAATGACAATGGGCTTACTATTATACAGGTTAGCCTTATAGTCAAAAGTTTATGATATGTTATGATAGGCCTTGGATTCAATAGTTGTTTTGTGATTGGCGCACCATGGTTGAATGGGGTTCACGGTTACGAATTTTCTAGTAGCGTGGGCCACTTGAGTTCGAACTTAGTTGGGCTGCTAGTATATGACTGTACGTTTACATATCTAAGGCACCAGCCTTGTATAACAAGCCCCTCAGGACAGTGCCAACCCTACCTGGAATGGGTTAATATCCTAGGTACACTATATGATATTGAACTATGAGATGATTCTTGTTATAAGCATGTACTATTTCTATATTGCATCCATGAGTATCCTATGAAATGTGAAGTTATGATTGCACCTTGATGCATGTGATTTATATATTAATACACAGGTTCACCATATGATAACATGTATGTCATGCGTATTATTACTTACTAAGTCGTGGACTTATACTTGTATCTTTTCTACTTATGAAACAGGTTTTGTTTTATAGATAGTTTTGTTGATGATGACCCTGAAGGGGCACTTGGTCCTTTTGGAGGAGGCATCAGGATATTCTTTTAGGAGCTAGATCCCATTTAGTTGGTTGTGATGTGGAGTGAAGATGTTGATTCCCATCGGGATATGTTAGAGATTATATTTTGATGTTATGTTATGACTCTTAGACCTTTGGTTCTGGATATGTATTATATTTGATGACTAGTTGTTTTACCGTACTTTGAGAGATTTAGATTTTTATGGTATGATGTTTTAGTTTCATTCTGACTATTCTTATTGTGATTGTGGATTTTAAATTGTTATCTTTTCGTTAGAAGTGAAAGTTTAATTTTTCACTACAGACTCTTTTCAGAGGGGATGAGATCAATGTGGTCTTATTCTTCTTAGGATAAAACTGAGAGATTAATCATGAAGTTAACTCCTAATTAGTTAATTTCACTGGCCGGGGCGTTACAAAAATTACATCAATTTAACAAATGGATGTGTGAGTCAACGACTCAACAAATTTAACTAAACCAACCATTTATAAGATGAGCTCCTCCCCTCTTTTGAAGATACCCATAACTAGTGTTTATAGTAACATCAATTAGTTTAAAGTTTTCAAAACAAAGTTTGCCATCAAAATGTCATAGCTGTTAAATAAGCATTCATGTAGAAACGTTTGTACATATACATAAAAATCGTCTTATTTTCCTCAGCATTTTCTTTGCAATATACATATAACTCGACATCACATAATATGGAGTGACAAAATATTTCATAACATGATAATGGGAACAATAGTTAAAAAAACATAACATTTTATATCTCATGCTTTACACATATTAACATGTCTATCCTAGCTCGTCCTGACTTCAATCATTCTCGACCAAAAATGCATATGTATGTTGCACCCAACAACCAACTCTTTCCAATCAATCTTTTCTGGGTGACTATCATTCGCTCAGTATAAGGCATCGAAATGCAAATAACTGCCGGTATATTCATTTTTGCGCCGGAAATTTAGCGCTCATATAGCCTTATTCTTTAGCAGTCATACGATCAAAATAGATAAGCATAGTTGATTTGTTGTGGTCTTACCAATGGAATGCCCAGTTTCATTAATGACCACGAACAATGATTTATAAGTTACAAGAGTTTATGAATAAAATCTTCTGTATGATAATCTCATTACTTATACCGAAGTGATATATAGTGTAACTTAAGGAGCATTAAACCGTTACATGTAAATAATAGCCAATAAGTAATCATTAGTATGCATGCAAATAATTATGTATGTCCAATGTTCATTAAATATATCTGTGTATAAACAACTTCATTATATTACGACTAAAATTTCATGTAAAACAATTGGAGTTTTAGGGTACAATCCCTAACTGTTTACAATATCAGTGATCCCTATTTATATAGAAAATGTATTAGATGCATACAACACAAATAAGGTAATCAAATTACAGGAATTTTATTACAATCACAATTATATATATGGAAAATAATCCAATAAGGAATATATAAAGCCACTATAGGAAATATATTCTAACAAATTAAGCAGACAAATAGAACTCTTACTCCTTTGAGGGGGGCTAATGAAACCCCAGAGAGTGAATCCTAGGACTATAAGACCAACAACAGTTGCAGTGCCTCTCCAAATATCAGGGAAATACACACTTGTCAAAGATGCCATATGCCGGTTCCAGAAATTGTCGTAGTGCGCATTAAGCTCTTTAGCGAGAACAAGGAAATAGGAATCATTCTCCGCTATTTGCTGACCAAGTTTGTTAACTAGAGTCGCAATTGCTTCATTGCTACCTAGTGCATTCACAATAACCTTTTTGTCAACAAGCAAATCCACGTCTTTCTCAGTGTTGATAAGAGCATCCCAAAGCGCAATATAACCGCAGATGTAAGCTTTAGATGGGTAATGACACTGCTCCAGTGCCATGAGGTTTCGGTAAAGACATTCAGCTCCATCGTCTACCACAAACTTTGGGACTTCCAATAATGGCTGCACCTTTACCTGTTAGAATATTAATTAAATGATTAAGTTTACTTTTTTTTGTTATTTTCATTTTAAGCTTTTGGGATAAATAATATTAATTTAACATAGCATCTTACAAGCTAAGCCCAAAGGAAATGATGAATTTAATTAGTTAATTAATATTCTAACATCCATTCTCATGTGTACACGTGGAATACTTAATTGCAATAAAATAAGAGTCACGAAGACAGTTCGAACTCAGGACTTTCGATCTAATACCTTGTTAAATAATTTTATATTTTAATTAAATATTTCACGTGTACATGTGAGGGAGAGTATTAGAATATTAAGTAAATTATTAAATTCATATTTTTCTTTCGGTTTAAGCTTTTTAGAATAAGTAATGATCGATCAACCTTACCAAGAACGGAAAGCATTTCAAGCATGGTAAGCAAGCCAAGAGCCATGAGCAACTAAAGCAAGGAAAATAGTTCAAGCAGCAAAGCTTCCTGAATTCTATATCAAGTAAGCGGCTATTTCCCGATACTCCCTTGAATTCGACTCCCGCCTGGTCCAGCTTTGTTGCACTATATAGAAGAGAAGTAGGTCCGGGTTTGTTTTCGCCGTCCAGTTTTGAAGGACAGTAAAATGTTCTCAGCAAATCAGTGAAATGTTTTACTTCCTTCACAGTGCAGTCCCTGCTGGGTGTTTTTTGGACTTGGGGCAAGCATTTACAAGCAAGCTCGAGAAAGGAAGTAGTTTTGCCTTGGATAGGCGGGGAAAAGCGTTCATGTAATTCCCTGAGAATAAAAAATGGAAGTTGATTCTCAAGTAATATCAAGTCCTCCATTATATGATGGGTTAGCAATGGTTTACTTAATATATAATCGCCTTTAGATTCCTCAGATTTTCTCAAGAAGAGCTCAATGATAAAGATACCATCCAACAGAATCATGCAAACGAACTCTGCACTGCTGAGTTCAGAGGCCTCTGCATAACAATGGCGGATATTGATTTCCTTGTCTTCAATGATACATGCAAGTTCCTTCTGGCACTTCCCAGTCCGGAAGCAGAAGTCTTTGAAATATCTAAGTTTCAACATTTCCATGTCCTTGAGATCTTCCTTGCCGTGATGAAGAGGACCTATGGAAATTAGATTTGGAGTGTAGGCTTCTTGATTTACCATGCGAAGGAGCTTGGGGACCCTGTAGATGCAACACTCGGGCCACTCGAGAGGCTCCATGACTTGTGGAACGTCAATGATCAACTCTTCGCATGCAAGTCTTGAATGAGTATAAGCAAGCCTGGCCATCTTTTTTTTGAAGTTGTCAACTCCCTTTTGGCCTTTTTCCTATATATATAGTGACAAACAAACGGCTGTCATGCAGTAGAAGGCATGAGGCCGAGGCAAACGTCAAACCCTAATGTTATATATCCCCATTGCTATAAGTTCAACTATATTTTAACTCTAATGTTTGTTAAATATTTTGAAAACTGGCCATGGTTTTTGTTGTGATAGAAAGTTGAGAATTGTTTCGGGTAGGGTCCATATTTAAAAAATGATATATATGGGGCTTCACTTAAGAAAATTGTTTAATAAACTTATGAAAAGTGTTTCATGTTTTTAAATAAACATGCACTAAACGTCGAATACTAGTTTATTTTTTCAGGGGTGGAGGTTAATTTTATTATTAAAAAAAATGTAAAAAAATATATAAAAACTTCAAGAAAAAAAAAAAAAAGTGGTCGCGCCTATCATGTCAGGTGAGTAATGCATACTCAACTTATATTCATTTTCATAAAAAAAAAAAAAAAAAAAAAATCACATTACATCGAGTTGACGTGCTCATCAGCCCTTAAATCGACATTTATTAAAAAAAAAATCAATAGCTAATAGGTACGGTAATTAACATTAGTGCAATGAGATAGGAGTTAAGTATTTACTTAGAATTATTCCAGTGGTTGCACACCCATTTCTATCTGGTTAGAGGGACAATGCATGCATGTACTCATGAGCTGTTGGGGTGACCTACAACCATCTAATCTTTTTGGAGTGACAACGAATATATAGAAATCCACTGGTGCAAGGTAGATTTCTAACCTTTGGGCAAAACAGATGAATTTGTTGCTAAAAGTCATATTGTATAATGTTAAATGAAGGAGTAAATTAGTAAATGAATTTTCGACAACTACGTCAAGAATAACAAAATGATGGGAAATGAAGGAGTAAAGAACCTGCAAATTTTGCTTGAAAGAATGCTTGTACGATTGGGAGCACCTCCTAAATGCCTCCTGATAACAGATCTCTCACTTTCTCACTGTATAATATATCCTCTCTTCTTTTGCACTCCTACTTATACTATGTTCTCTCTCCCAATTTCAAAGATAGCAAGCAGAAAACATGGTCTCAAAAATTACAAGCACAAAACACGTTATACTTTAAATATCTTTATTCTCACAAAATATCACACACTTCAAAAAAATTAATATTCCTTCCGCTTTAAATATCTTTATTCTCACAAAATCACACACTTCAAAGAAATTAATATATATTCCTTCTTTCGAGTAAAAGCTACAATTGATTTCCAACAGTAAACAGCAGAAATTATGAAAGGTTTACAAATACTACATTTATATAGTATTTCCAAAAAATTCTGCATAGATCGGTGGCCCAGTGGTCATCAACACTAGTCATGATAATTAAACCACAGCGCTGCGTAGAAATCCATGGGAATAGCTTTATTGGGGGAAAATCTAACTATTCTTTGGCTTCTTTAGTTTCACTATATTCCTTGTAGCAGTACCTTGTTCCAAAAAGCAAAAACCTATATAATTACCAAACAGGAGCAGAACAATCTCATTCCAAGATGATAGGTTTTTAATTTTTGAGATATATATATAAGACGCTTCGGGCATTGATCGGTGGCCCTAGACCGCATATTAGCTGTTAAAAATAATTTTTTATTTTATTTTTTTATTAAAAAGAAAAAGAAAAAGAAAAAAGAGTTCTTATAAAGGAATGGGCCGGATACCCTTCTACCAACCAAAAGAAAAATGCCTAAATGAGTAATCATAAGACATCAATTAGAACCTATTATTTTAAGCTGTCTCTTATAGGAGAATTAGATAATACAAATAGACTTTAATTACAAATAAGTAATAATCTTCAATTATGACTACGTGATAGACTTCAACTTTACCTACGTCACAGTCTACAACTGTAGTTAATTAGGTCACAGTCTTCAACCGTAACTTTAATTCTTAATCTCCTAATATACTTTAACATCCCCATCAAACTCAAGGTGAAAATATGTAGAATCTTCAGTTTTATTTATTTATTTATTTAAAAAAAAAAAAAAAAAACTTGCCGAAAGACTACAATAGACAGTTAAATCTCGTGTAAGAGGATAAGAGGCAACTTCATGAACCAGTTCTGGGAATTCCCTAAGAGAGTAAGAGGGAAGGCACTACAGGCCACTTCATCGAGTGCCCCATGAAGATCTAGATGAGCTCACCCGTCTGGTATTCTGTCCATGTTATTTTTGAGAGAGACATAGAGTTTATGAACTGCGAGAATGACGATATTGAAAGTATAATGTGTTATGTGCTTGTTGTTTTTTAGAGAGAGAGAGTTTGTAAATTGTGAGAATGACCATATTAAATTCTATCTTGAAAATATTTTTGATTTTGTGAGAATGACAATATTAAAAGCACAGCATGTTCTGTGCTTGTTATTTTTGAGAGAAATAAAGAGTTTGTGAATTGTGAGAATAACGATATTGAAAGCATAGCGTGTTCTATACTTGTTATTTTTTAGAGAAAGAAAGAGTTTGTGAATTGTGAGAATAACAATATTAAATTAGAACTTTGAAATGTTTTTGATTTTGTGAGAATAACGATATTGAAAGCATAATGTGTTTTGCACTTGTTGAGAAAGAGAGAGATTGTGAATTACGAGAATGAAAATATTAAATTCTAGCTTTGAAATGTTTTTGATTTTGTGAGAATGACAATTTTGAAAGAATAACGTGTTCTATGCTTGTTATCATTTAGAAAGAGTTTGTAAATTGTGAGAATAACGATATTAAATTCTAGCTTTGAAATAGTTTTAATTTTCTGAGAATGACGATATTGGAAGCATAACGTATTCTATGCTATCTTGTTATTTTTGAGAGAGAGGTAGAGTTTGTGAATTGTGAGAATGACGATATTGAAAGCATAATGTGTTCTGTGCTTGTTTTTTTTTTTTCGAGAGAGAGTTTGTGAATTGTAAGAATGACCATATTAAATTCTATCTTAGAAATATTTTTGATTTTGTGAGAATGACAATATTGAACGCATAACTTGTTCTATGCTTGCTATTTTTTAGAAAGAGAGAGTTTTTGAATTGTGAAATTGACGATATTAAATTATAGCTTTGAAATATTTTCGATTGTGTGAGAATGACAATATTGAAAGCATAAAGTTTTTTGTGCTTGTTATTTTCGGGAGGGAGAGAGAGAGAGAGAGAGAGAGAGAGAGAGAGAGAGAGAGAAATGGAGAGTTTGTGAATTGTGAAAATTACGATATTAAATTCTAGCTTTAAAATGTATATGATTTTGTGAGAACGAAGATATTGAAAGCATAAAGTGCATGTTCTATATATGCTTGTTACTTTTGAGAGTCTAGGAGAGGAAGAGTTTGTGAATTGTGAAAATTAAATGATGATATTAAATTCTACTTTTAAAATATATTTGATTTTGTGAGAACGAAGATATTAAAAGTGTAAAGTGTTACATGCTTATTATTTTTAAGAGAGAATACTATAAATAGAAGTTACCAGGGAAAGTGAGGGGACAATATTGCAGAATTATAGTGAGAGATCTAATATCAGTTTGGCATTTAGAAGGAGCTCCAAGATAGAGTATAAGCTTTCTTTAAAACAAATTTGCAAGTTCTTTCCTCCATCGTTTCACGTATTTTTTATTGTTATTATTATTATTATTATTTTGAAAAACACTTGATTTTGTTATTGATCATAATGTTTACTAAATTATTTTTTGGTACAAATACAAGTATTACCTTTAGACTCTGATGTAGGTGTCAATTTTGTACGACACTTTCAATATGAACTATTTTTTTAAAAAATAAATAAATAAATGTATAATTTGAACGATTTAGTCCACACATACTGCACTGATGACAAATCAAAGTGTGAGTTAAAATTTTTGTTAAATTCTAATCAATGTTTTATTGAGTATCTGGCCATCATAATTTATTTTAAATCAAATCAACCATGGTCCATGGATCCTTCTGTCTATGGATACGAAAGTATTACCTAAGATGAAATGGATGGAAAACTAGAAGCAAATATAAAACAAGCTACGAGTGACAAAAAAAAAAAATCTTGTAAAAAATTGAAACTATAATGGGGATGACTTAGGATCTGTTTGGATTTGTAATTTCAAAACATGCGGTTTTAAAATAGCAATTTTTAAAAATACATCTAAGCGTTTTGTAAAATTGTAGTTTGACTTTTAAAATCACAGTATAGCTTTTAAAATTGTATATTTTTAAAAACGTACTCCTCTGCTTGCAATTTAAAAACACAGAATTTTTTATCTTTCCAATAAAATTGTAAATTTTAAAAACGCACTTTCAAGTTTCAAACAATACATTTTCTTCAATTTAGTTTTAAATCTCATTTTAGACTGCAAATTAAATCACACTGCCAACACTCTTTTATACAATAATGGATGCTACTCTATTGCTGCCTATTGAAATAAAGATATATATGATACGTTTACAATTTCTGTATAGCTCGTATATAAATTCGACAACTTTTTTAAAATCAATCATTGGATATGTATGACCCACATATAAGAAAATATATTCAATGGTTAGCTTAAAAAAAAAAAAAAAAAAAAAAAAAAAATTATTGAAGTTGTACAAAAGTTATGTCAAGAGTTGTACGACAATCATTTCTCATTAAAATAAGCGATTCGCATGCAGGTGATGATTAGATTGTATTATATTGCCACTAATTAATTGTTGGTTATTTGTCACTAGGAAAACAAACTACTTGAGGAATGGAAAAGAAGGATAGCGATTTCATAATTTGTATTAATGGAAAAGAACTTGATGAATACGAGGACTTATTTGCCAAAATTAACATTTCATCAGAGCAGCCCCCTCCGGAGTGGCCGAAATGTTGTATCTACAGGGTTCCCAAGAACTACACAAGATAAAGCCAGAAGCCTACACCCCGAAGTTAATCTCAATAGGCCCATTTCATCATGGTGGAAATGAATTCAAGGACATGGAAAAGCACAAAGTGAGATATTTTAAAGATTTCTTGAAACGAACCAGGAAGAGCATGGATGATCTTTTGGAGATCATTAAAGTCGACAAAGAGAAAATCAGCCATTGCTATTCAGAAGACTGTATCGTCCAAAGTGTTGATCATTTTATGAAAATGATTCTATTAGATGCCATCTTTATAATTGAGCTCTTCTTAAAGGTTAAAGACTCAAAAATAAAATAAAAAAAATAAAAAAAAAAAAATGAAGAAGACGAAGAAGAAGAGGTTAAGAGGAAGAGAAAAAAAAGGGGAAGAAAAGAAGAAGATTATATTCTACGTAAACCATGGCTGTTAAATGGTACAGCATATGACTTGATGTTACTTGAGAATCAAATTCCTTACTTTATTCTTGAGAAATTATATATGTTGGCCCTCAATGACTCTCCCAGTTGCAACCATGGCGAAGAAGAAGGCACGCAAACTGTGACACAGGATGCTCCCTTTGTTATGCTTTCCCACAATTTCTTTGCATGCACCTTATGATAAGCATAAAGAGTCCATCATCGACAAGGAAGTAAAAAATTTCACAGATTTGCTAAGGTACTTTTTTTTGTTCAGTACCAAGCCTGATTATGAAACCTCACCAAGGTCTGGATAATCGAATTTGTGCCACAAAGCTTGACAACGCAGGAATGAAATTCAAACTAGGTAAAAATGATAGACGTATACTTGAGATAACATTCATTATGAATCAGTGCTTGACAAACTTTCCGTGCTTCAATTTGTCATGGCTTTTGGCTTGCTCACCATGCTTGAAAAATAGGTTTCTAGAGCTTTTGTAGCCTATCTTGGAAGTCCCACTCATTGTGATTGACGACAATACTGAAGTTATTTTCCAAAACCTCATCGCCCTGGAGCAGTGCCATTATCCATTTCAACCTTACATGTGCAATGCTATGCTATTAGACAATCTAATCGACAGTGAAAAAGATGTGGATTTGCTCGTTGAGAAGCAGATCATTCATAACAATATCGGTAGCAACCAAGCAGTGGCGGAACTAATTAATAGACTTTTCCTTGAGATTGTGGTACTTCAATTCTGTTACTCCGACATAGGTGAAAAAATTAATATGTTCTTCAATCATGGCAGGCATAAAAAGCAAGTTTTTCTGTGATTTTTGGAGAGGCGTTGCAACAGCATTTGCAATTTTTTTCACGCTTGACCAGTTATGGGGTTTGCTTCGGCCTTTTGTGATAAACAAATAAGGAATGAAGCATCCATCTGTGTCCATGGTTAATTAGTGTTTGTTGGAGTGCTATTTGGCTTGTGAGTTGTGATTTCCTTGGATGATCGATCACCATCTCAATTCAGAGGTTTTATAAATTGTTTTCATTTTAATTAATTTGTGTGTTACAAATATATGTGGAGACTGAAGAGTGTATGTGTACTTCAGTAAATAAAGTTCTATGCTCTATTTTTATGACTGAGATTGTAATCTAGTCAAATATTGAATTAAATGTTTAAGCTTGATTGGTGTAATTTTATTTTCAATCTTTGGGGAAAAACTTAACTTATAACCCCTGATCTTTCATTACTTTTGCAATTAAATACTCAAACTTTTAAAAGTGTTAATTTATAATATCAATCTTTCAATTTTTTTCAATTTCAACCATCCGTTAGAATTTTCTATAAAATCCTGTCAAAATTCCCAAAATACCCCATTTTATTTTAGGAAAAAGAAAAAAAAATTCAAGAATTTAGGTATTAATCAGAATTTAACAGAATTTGCAAAAATAATCATGCCTGAATCTTTGAAATTTTTTATAATTTTTTTTTAAAAAAAAAATGCAGTGGTATATTGAAAATCTTGATAGGATTTAACGGAAAATTTTAACGCAGGCTGAAATTGAAAAAAATTGAAAGATAAATACCCTAAATTGACACTTTTTAAAGTTTGAGTACTTAATTACAAAAGTGATGAAAGATCAGGAGTTATAAGTGAAGTTTTTCCCATTTTTTGTAAACCAATATGCACTAGGGATGTTCCAATAAAAATAAACTAGAAATATAAATTGTTAAATCACCACTTATCTTAAAAGCTTAAGCTTATAAGAAGATGTAAATTTAATTACTATTCAATACTTTATACCAAAGGGAGTAAATAATTTTGGGGTACAAAAATTGTTGATTAAATTAACAGAAGAATATCAATGAATATGAGAGTTGGCTGGATTCACTTTAAACCATTCTTTGTAAATGAAAGACTAGAGAGCCCTTTAAGCAAATTTGTCCACTCTAACAAAGTAAGCAAATTTAATTTAAAATTATCAAAAAGGTAAAGCCCTAGTTAGCACAAAATAAATTGTTTTTCTCGACTTTTACAAAAGTGAGATATGTTTAGTATCATGCTCTTGCACATCTGTTTGACAAATCTATTATTAAATCTGTGAAACTTACATGTTGTTCCACAGACTTAATGGAAAATTTATACATATCTCATACGGAGATGGATAAAAAATGTACAATAGAATGAAGAGAAATTATTCATTTTCTTCTTCCATCCTCCCACTTTTAAACATTACCATTGGATCTGTGGGGTCCATATGAGTCTTTCATATGGGAACCACAGATCTAATGGTGATTTCCAAAAGTTGAAAGATGTATAACACATATCTCTAGAATGAAACCAAATATTTCTCTACATTCTAACAACACTTTTTTTTTTTTTTTGCTGTCTCTTCTAATTAAGCCAAAATCCTTTGGACAAGTTCTAACTAGCCTTTAGAGACTACTCCATTTGAAACACCACCCATTACATCCTAGATCAAGGCCATTCTTAAGCATCACTCCCTCCTAGCCAAAACTTCAAGGAATGTCCAAAACTTTTGAATTCATGTTGTAGTCACTATAGACAAAATCAGGCCTATATACCAGAAACAACTCTCTATCCATAATGAAAACGAAACCCAATATCTCACTGTCTTGAAACAAAGTCTAGAAAACTATTGTGCCCATAAAGAAGCCTGAAAAATAGTCACCTCTCGACCCAAGGATTGGACTAGCTCTCCTCTATGCCTAGCCATCTCAAAGTTAATTTTGATGTTGCTATTCAACCCTCCTTTGCAGTGGCAACAGCTATACTGAGCAATGACCAAGGTGACATCATTGCAGCCTATGCTAAAAAGCTCCCAGATGTAGTAGGATGTAAACATTGGAGAAGCATAAGTAGCCCTGCAGGCAATGAATCTAGCAGCGTCAAGCTTTTTGTGATTCTGACTGGGATTATAACCCCGATGATCGATGATCCACGACTAGGTATATATGGAGTCTATTTTGGGTCATGTATAATTTCTTGGTGTGGGAAAAAGTAATTAGTTGTGTCTCGATCTTCCACTGAAGTAGAGTACTGTGCTTTGGCCATGGCTACCGCTGAAATATATTGGCTCTGTATGCTCTTCCAGGAGCCAATATATTTCAGACTACGCATATTGAAGTTGGTGCTATAGCTCTTGCTTCCAATCCTGTTGCTCAGACTAACCATATTGAAGTTGATTAATCATTATATTTCCGTCAAAGATATATCTACCCATGATCAAATTACTGATATCTTTACCAAGGGGTTGTCTTCTTCCTGCTTTGTCTTCCTTCATGACAACTCAAGGTGTTTTCCTCCCCCATTCGCTTGCAGGGGGCTGTAAGTGAGAAGATCCAGGATAGCAATCACAATGGTCCAACACCAATATCAGATAAAGAGAATGTGGGCTGATATGAAATGGCATTTACTACTTGTATTTACACTTGTATCTAATACTGTATCATAGAGATTCTGAACATTTGTATTGGGCGTTTGTAAACTATTCTATAAATAATGTCATATGTCCATCATCTTGATTTTTTATCAATAATAATTTTCCTTTCAAAATATTTACCACTTGAGAAAGTGATCAATCCAAAGTTGTTACTTCATCAAAACAAGCCACTAATTGTACTAATACAAAGAGTGAGTGCGCATATCCAATGACTCTCTAAAGATTTCAACAACCCGTAGCCTAGAGGTGGTTCGGTGGTTGGTTCCTCCATGGCCTCCACCAGGGATGAATTTTTTATTTTTCTTTATTTGAGGGTCATAATTGTATTTTTACACATGACGTACGTGCAGTATAATGGTCAAGAAATGTCAAAATTGGTTGTGTAGGTGAGGTGGGATGATTTGAGTCTAACCTAACAAAAAAAATACTAACGAAGAGTTAACCTGAAAGTGCTACGTAATCTGATCAAGGAGTCGACGTTTTCAAATAGAGCTTTGTAAGGCCAACCATGCCTATTCGGGTATTCGGAACAGAGTTTCAAATTATATATATTGCATAAATTGAATTCGGAATGGTATAAAGACCGGCCATCTACATCCGACTAAACAAATTTATTCTTTTTTTTAGCTAAATATATATATATATATATATATCTTTTTCTCTATTTTGAGCATTGCAATTGCATGACAATGGGCTTGTAGAGACCTGAAAAGTGAAAACGCATCTATATTGGGTCGTTTTACAAAACTGGGCCGACGCTGCATGGCTTTAGTGGTTTTTTTTTTTGAAGGCATTTGAATTTATTGGTAGTCCTTTTTTACTACCAATTGTTTAATTCAAATCTTGCTAGATTATGTATTACCAACAAAGCAGAAAACTATTATGTTTTTACCGAGGATATAATAATTAGAGTTTATGATGAGACAGACAGTTTCTAAATATTATCTCCAATAAATAGAAATATCTTTTTTTTTTCTTTTTTTTTAATGGATGAATTTCCTGTTGGCTATATCCATAAAATTGCAAGAGGGGGACTAAGGACCCAAAATCTAGCTTTGCCCCTCGTAGCAAGTACCCCCTCTCGACCCCTCACTCCGTCCCTGCTCACAATACTTACATGTTAGTCTCAATAGCCTTTAAATAAAAATATGATTACCAAGATTAGTCTTTCATAAGCTACAAGATACTTGGTTTTGCTTTTTGGAACAAGATATATTAATTAATGCATGCTACAAGAAACGTACATAGCTAAACAAAGCTTTATTTATACGGCATAATTTTTTTTTCTCTCTTTTACTTTTCTTTCTTTCTCGTTCTGCAAAAGCACGATACGTTATGTGTACTTCATATTACCTCCAAACCAAGTCATCCTCAAATAGAGGAATGAAATCACCTTATAAACAAGATGAATTTGTTTTACCAAATAGCCAAGTTAAAATTAGTAGTTTTTTCTATTAAAAAAATAAATAAAAGAAATCATATTTTTTTTTTATTCAATGCGGGGAAAAGGAGAGATAAAATTAGTAGTTCGTTTTTTAAATTAAGATGAAGATGCTTCAAATTAAGAAATAAAAAATTTTAAAACCAATCTGATGAAATGCTTTTGTAAAATTATTTTTCATGCCCAAATGAATAGAAAGTGAGTCTATTAAATTCTAGCTTTGAAATCTTTCATGATTTTGTGAGAATTACAATTTTGAAAGAATAACGTATTATGTGCTTGTTATTTTTTAAAAAGAGAGTTTGTGAATTGTTGGATTGACAACATTAAATTCTCGCTTTGAAATGTTTTTGATTTTGTGAGAATGACGATGTTGAAAGCATGAAGTGTTGTGTGCTTTGTTATTTTTGAGAGAGAAAGAGTGGGTTTGTGAATTGTGAGAATAACCATATTAAATTCTAGCTTAAAATATGTATTTGATTTTGTGAGGACGACGATATTCAAAAACTTATAGTGTTATGTTCTTATTATTTTTTAGAGAGAGAATACTATACATAGGAGGGAAAGTGAGGGGCCATTGCAGAATTATAGCGAGAAAGTGAGAGATTTGATATCAGCTTGGCATTTAAGAGGTGCTCCAAGATAGATCGAGTATAAGCATTCTTTAAAGCAAAATTCACAGGTTCTTTCCTCCATCGTTTCCTTGTTCTTGTTGTTGATATGATTATTGTTATTATTATTATTATTATTTTGAAAAACACTTATTTTGTTATTTATCATAAAGTTTACTGAATTATTTTTAGATACAAATACAAGTATTACCTTTAGACTTTGATGTAGGTGTCAATTTACTACAACACTTTCAATTTGAACAATTTTTTCTTTTTTAATTTAAAAGTATAATTTGAACGATTTAGTCCATACATACTGCACTGATGGAAAACTAGAAGCAAAAATAAAACAAGTTAAGAGTGGAAAAAAAAAAATCTTGTAAAAAATTGAAACATAATGGGGAGGACTGATGATCTGTTTGGATTTGTGATTTTAAAACATGCAGTTTCAAAAGAGTGATTTTTAAAAAATACATCTAAGCATTTAGTAAGAAGTTTGACTTTTAAAATCATAATTTAGCCTTTAAAATTGTACATTTTTAAAAACGCACGCATTGTCTGCAATTTGAAAATGAAAATTTTTTTATGTTTTCAAATCGCAAATTTTAAAAGCGCACTACCAAACAATACATTTTCTTCGATTTAGTTTTAGTCTGCAAAATCATATTGACAACACTCTTTTATATCTATCACCGGAAGTTGCAACTTAATTATGACAGTGGCATGATCAACCGAGTAAGTAAGGAGAGTAGGGGTGTAAGCCGCACTATATGTGCAAATAATACCCTTATTCAGCATCCGCACTTTGTAGAAAATGGATTTGAGTAACTGCCTACTCTTCTAGGGCGGGTGAAATCCGCGCCCATTATCGCACACTAGCAGTTTTTTTTTTTTGTCCTTTTTAAACTATGAACTTAATTTATATGGGCCTGTCCTTTTTTTTTTTTTTTTAAGTATTTTATGATCTTTTTTAAATGAGCTTAATTCCATTTTTAGACTAGATTTTTTAAATTATCTTCATCCAATTTTTATATGGTCATTTCCCTAGATGAAACAGCTTCGTTTTATAAGATATATATATATATATATATATATGGTT
This sequence comes from Alnus rubra, assembly GCA_028654335.1. Lineage (NCBI taxonomy): Eukaryota > Viridiplantae > Streptophyta > Magnoliopsida > Fagales > Betulaceae > Alnus > Alnus rubra. The sequence goes on along the minus strand of JAJPGS010001499.1, from coordinate 346,146 downwards.
AGGTGGAGGGGAATAATGCCCGCCTCCGCCTACCCATATTCCACTATGTACACACATATGTGTAGATAGCGGATAGGCATCCGTCAACCCGAAATTAGGGGTTGAAAACATTTTGTAACCCATGCAGATAAGCGGATAACAGAACACCCCAAAAGGAGAATGTGCGGAAATAAGTTCTTATATCTTTTGTAATGTAAGTAATAATTACTGTAATTGTACTATTATTGATGACGTGGTGGAAAATCATACCTATTTTACATGAACTTTTTACATTAAAAATTTGCTTTAGTTGAAAGGAAAGAAGAAAAAGCATGAAACAGAAAGAACATTAAAAAATCTTTTACTTTTACTTTTTGTCTCTTTATATTTAGAGAGCATTACTTACGAAAGTTAAATTTAACATTGAGTAAAGCGATTGTTAAATGATATATTTTGTGAATTTTGTTAAAATTTTAGATAACAGCTAGAAGTAAAGAGTTTATTGTGAACGCTTTAAGATTTTAGAAATTTTTTAACAGAATGTTTAATTTGTCATAAATGTAAAGTAATAGGACTAAATCGTTCAAAATTTAAGTGTAGGTCGAAATTGACACCGGTATCAAAATCCAAATGTGATATTTGTATTTTTCCCCCTTATTTTCTTTTTTATTTGTTTTTATGAGCACTGTATTTTTCCCTTTTAATATTTATTTATTGTGCTCATATTCGGTACGTATGTATTCAATACATTGGACTTTTGTATCAAATATGACTCAATCATTTCTCAAGCGATCCGCAAGCAGGTCATGATGATTATATTGTATCATATTGCCAGTACTTATTAATTGTTGGTTATTTGTCACTAGGAAAACAAACTACTTGAGGAATGGAAAAGAAGGATAGCAATTCCATAACTTGCATTGGAATAGAACGTGATTAATGCGAGCACTTATTTGCCATAATTAACATTTCACCCCCTCCGGAGTGGCCGGAATGTTGTATCTACAGGGTTCCCAAGAAACTACGCAAGATAAAGGAAGAAGCCTACACCCCGAAGTTAATCTCAATAGGCCCGTTTCATCATGGTGGAAATGAATTCAGGGACATGGAAAAGCACAAAGTGAGATATATATTTTAAGGATTTTTTGAAACGAACCGAGAAGAGCATGGAGGATCTTCTGGAGATCATTAAAGTTGACAAAGAAAAAATCAGTCATTGCTATTCAGAAGACTGTGTCGTCCAAAGCGATGATCATTTTGTGAAAATAATTCTATTGGATGCTATCTTTATAATTGAGCTCTTCTTAAAGGTTAAAGATTCAAGAAAAAGAGATGAAGAAGAAAAGGCTAATGGTAAAGGAAAAAAAGCTGAAGAAGAAGACGAAGAAGAGGCTAAGAGGAAGAGAAAAAAAGGGGAAGAAGAAGAAGGAAAAAAAGCTGAAGAAGAAGAGGCTAAGACGAAGAGAAAAAAAGGAGAAGAAGAAGAAGAAGAAGAAGATTATATTCTACGTAAACCATGGCTGTTAAGTGGTATAGGATATGACTTGATGTTACTTGAGAATCAAGTTCCTTTCTTTATTCTTGAGAAATTATATATGTTGGCCCTCAATGACTCTCCCAGTTGCAACCATGGCAAAGAAGAAGGCAAGCAAACTATGACACAGGATGCTCCCTTTGTTATGCTTTCCCGCAATTTCTTTGCACCTTATGATAAGCATAAAGAGTCCATCATCGACAAGGAAGTAAAACATTTCACAGATTTGCTAAGGTACTTTTTTTGTTCAGTACCAAGCCTGATTATGAAACCTCACCAAGGTCTGGATAATCGAATTTGTGCCACAAAGCTCGAGGACGCAGGATTGAAATTCAAAGTAGTTAAAAATGACAGACGCTTACTTGAGATAACATTTGTTATGAATTGGTGCTTAACAAACTTTCCGTGCTTCAATTTGTCATGGCTCTTGGCTTGCTTACCATGCTTGAAAAATAGGTTTCTGGAGCGTATGCAGCCTATCTTGGAAGTCCCACTCATTGAGATTGAAGACAATACTGAAGTTATTTTCCGAAACCTCATCGCCCTGGAGCAGTGTCATTATCCATTTCAACCTTACATGTGCAATTATGCTATGCTATTGGACAATCTAATCGACAGTGAAAAAGATGTGGATTTGCTCGTTGATAAGCAGATCATTCATAACAATATCGGTAGCAACCAAGCAGTGGCAGAACTAATTAACAGACTTTGCCTTGAGATTGTGGTACTTCAATCTTGTTACTCCGACGTAGGTGAAAAAATTAATACGTATAGTCACAAGACTCACAACCCTTGGAACAACATCATGGCGGGCATGAAAAGCAAGTTTTTCTCTGATTTTTGGAGAGGCACTGCAACAATATTTGCAATTTTTTTCACGCTTAACCAGTTATGGCATTTGCTTCGGCCTTTTGTGATAAACAAATAAGGAATCAAGCATCCATCTGTGTGCATGGTTAATTAGTGTTTGTTGGAGTGCTATTTGGCTAATTGTGAGTTGTGATTTCCTTTGATGATCGATCACCATCTTAATGCAGAGGTTTTATCAATTGTTTTCATTTTAATTTGTGTGTTACATATATATTTGGAGACTAGAGAGTGTATGTGTACTTCAGTAAATAAAGTTCTATGCTCTATTTTTATCACTGAGATTGTAATCTAGTCAAATATTGAATTGAATTTTTAAGCTTGATTGGTTTAATTTCATTTTCATTCTTTCGGGAAAAACTTCACTTATAACCTCTGATCTTTCATCATTTTTGCAATTAAGTACTCAAACTTTAAAAAGTCTCAATTTAGAATATCAATCTTTTAATTTTTTTCAATTCAATCCTCCGTTAGAATTTTCCATAAAATCCTGTCAAAATTCCTAAAATACCGCATTTTCTTTTAGGAAAAAAAATTAAAAAAAAATTGTAAGGATTTAGGTATTAGTCAGAATTTAACAGAATTTGCAAAAATAACTATGCTTGAATATTTGAAATTTTTTATAATTTTAAAAAAAAAATGCAGTGGTATTTTGAAAATTTTGATAGGATTTAAAGGAAAATTCTAACGGATGGTTGAAATTTTAAAAAATAAAATAAAATAATAATTGAAAGATAGATACCCTAAGTTGACACTTTTTAAAGTTTGAGTACTTAATTGCAAAAGTGATGAAAGATCAAGGGTTATAAGTGAAGTTTTTCTCATTCTTTGTTAACAAATATGCACCAGGCCAGGGATGTTCCAATAAAAAAGAACTAGAAATATAAACTGTTAAGTGATCATCACTTATCCTAAAAGCTTAAGCTTATAGGAAGAAGTAAATCTTAATCAATATTTTATGTTAAAGGGAGTAGTAAATAATTTTGGGGTACAAAAAATACACCATTCTTTGTAAGTAAAAGACTAAAGAGCCCTTTAAGCAAATTTGTCCGCTCTAACACTAGCATTTCCATAAGCCCTACAAAGTAAGCAAATTTAATTTAAAATTATCCAAAAGGTAAAGATGTGGTTAGCACAAATAAACAATATTTATCGGCTTTTACAAAAGAGGGATGTGTTTAGAATCATTCTCTTGCGCATCTGTTTGACAAATCTATCATTAAATCTGTGAAATTTACATGTGGTTTTACTTACTCAATGAGAAATTTGCACATCTCTTATATGGAGATGGACAAAAAATGTACAATAGATTAAATAAAGATAAATGATTTATTTTCTCCTCTTATCCTCCCACTTTTGAACATATCATTGGATCTGTAGGGTCCATATGGATCCCTCATATAGGCCCTACAGATCTAATGGTGATTATCAAAAGTGAAAGGATGTATAACACATATCTTTAAAATGAAACCAAACATTTATCTACATTCTACAACACTTTTTTTTTTTTTTGCTGTCTCTCCTAAGCCAAAATCCTTTGGAGAAGTTCTAACTGGCCTTTAGAGGCTACTCCTTTTGAAAATCTACCCATGACATGCATCCTAGATCAATTAGGCCATTCTTAAGCATCACTGTCTCCTAGCCAAACCTTCAAGGAATGTCCAAAAATTTTGAATTCATATTGTTGCAGACACTTTCTTGAAAACAAAGTCTATAAAACCTATTGTGCCTATAAGGAAGCCTGGAAAACAGTCACCTCTCAACCCAAGGATTGGACTCCCCTCTGCCTAGCCATCTCAAAGTTAATTTTGATGTTGCTGTTCAACCCTCCTTTGCAGTGGCAACAGCAATCCTGAGCAATGACTAAGGTGACATGATTGCAGCCTATGCTAAAAAGCTCCTACATGCAATAGGATGTAAACATTGGAGAAGCATACGTAGCCCTGCAGGCAGTGAATCTAGCAGCTCCAAGCTTTTTGTGATTTTGACTAGACTGATAACCCCGATGATCAATGATACACGACTGGGTATGGAGTTTATTTTGGTTCATGTCTAAATTATTGGTGTGCGAAGAAGCAATCAGTTGTGTCTCGATCTTCCACTCAAGCAGAGTACCGTGCTTTGGCCATGGCTAACGCTGAGATATATTAGCTCTGTATGCTCTTCCAGGAACTTCATGTTCCTCTATTCATGGCTCCTACAATTTGGTGGGATAACCTTGGTGCTATAGCTCTTGCTTCCAATCCTATCTATCATGCTCAGACTAAGCATATTGAAGTTTATTATCATTTTATTCGAGAAAATGTGATTAATCATGATATGCTTTGTCTTCCTCATAACAAGCTCATGGTGTTTTCCTCCCCCATTCGCTTGCGGGAGGCTGTAAGTGAAAAGATCCAGGATAGTAATCACATTGGTCCCACACCAATATCAAATAAAGAGAATGTAGGCTGATACGAAGTGGTATTTACTACTTGTATTTACACTTGTATTTAATACTATATAATAGAGGAGAATAACTTCAATTCGGCTGTGGCAGAAAGTAGCCTTTGTTTGCCCACCAATGAAAAATTGACACTTAAGCCTGGAGCAACAAAATCACATACAAGCAAAACACCCAATTTTTTTTTCTCTCTTTGCAATGAAATGAAGAGAGATCGAGGGAGAGAGATGAGAGATGGAAACCCAGCCCCAACCACCGACCCAGACAACCAAACCGGCGTAGCCCATGGACGCCGCGCCAGCACGTGGCCAAACCGAGTTCGACCCCGACCACATCACCGTTTATATCTCCGGTTGAACCAGAATGCCAAGAGCACCAAATCACCGGACCAAATCTGATCACCGACCAGATCTGGTCACCGAAAACCACCAGAGGGGGGAGAGGGGAGAACGGCCGGCGAAAGGGAGAGATCACGGGAGAGGAGGCTCAGTTCGGATTTGTGGCCAGATCTCTGTCGAAGGTGTCGGGAGGTCGCGGGGAAGAGAATCTGGAGGCTCATCGGTGGTTGCCGAATCTCTGTGACCGGATCGATGTGGCTGGAGGACCGGCCGTCCGGCGACGGGGAAGAGGCGGTCGGCTGACGGGTTGGGTTGAAGAGATTCGGTTTTTTTTTTCATATTTTTTTTCGGTCCAGGCGGACGTGCAGTGATTTGGGGCGGATTAGGGGTGGACCGGCTGAAAGGCGGACGGCGGATGGGCGGGCGGACATGCAGTGGGTTTTTCTTTTGTTTTGGAATGTTGGTACTGTTGTGAGAGGGATTGCCTAGTTCACCAAAATTTCAATTTTTTTGCATTTTTTTGCTTTTAACTGATGTGTCAAGTGTTTATTGGTGGGCATAAACCCCCTCTTTTCTGCCACTACCGTATAGAAGGGGCTCTCTATCATAGAGATTCTAAACATTTGAATTGGGTGTTTATAAAATATTCTATAAATAATGCCATATGTCCATCATCCTGATATGGGCTGTTTTTATCAATAATAATTTTCCTTTCAATATTTACCACTTGAGAAAGTGATCAATCCAAAGTTGTTACTTCATCCAAACAGGCTACTAATTGAACTAATACAAAGAGTGAGTACGCATATCCAATTACTCCCTAAAGAAAAGATTTAAGCAACCTGTAGCCTAGAGGTGGTTCGGTGGTTGGTTCCTCCATGGCCTCCACCCAGATTTTTTATTATTATTATTTAAGGGTCACAATTGTATTTTTACATATATGATGTGCAGTATAATGGTCAAGAAATGTCAAAATTGGTTATGTGTAAGTGAGGTGGGATGATTTGAGTCTAACCTAACAAAAAAATATACTAACGAAGAGGTAACATGAAAGTCCTGCATAATCTGAAGGAATCGATGTTTTCAAATAGAGCTTTGTAAGACCGACTATGCATATTTGGGTATTCGGAACAAAGTTTCAAATATATATATATATTGTCGTTGCATAAACTGAATTCGGAATGGTATAAAAAGCATATACCTCCTACTCAACAAATTTACTCTTTATTCTAGCTAATATATATATATATATATATATATATATATATATATATATATATATATATATATATATATATTTTATTTTCAGCATTGCAATTGCATGACAATGGGCTTATAGAGACTGAAAAGTGAAAACGCATCTATATTGGGTCGTTTACAAAACTGGGCCGAGGCTGATTTAGTGGTTTTTTTTTTTTTTTTTTTTTTTTGTGTGTGTGTTTTGAAGCATTGGGCGAAAGAACCCAATCAGTATAAATGGGAGGCTGAACAGAAGAAAGAAAAAGCCACAAGCGGAACCCACAAACCTACCATTTCTACACAAATTGCTATAAAATTACTTTAAAATATTTGAAACCCATAACCAATTAAAAATTTTATTATGAAGTAGAGTTGAAAATTTTAATTGATCATACCAACAAAGTAGAAAACTATTATGTTTTTACCCATAATATAATTAATAATGAGAATTTATGAAAAGACAAACAGCTTCTAAATATTATCTCTAATAAATAGAATTATCTTTTAATTTTTTTTATGGATGAGTTTCCTGTTGGCTATATCCATAAACTTTGGTGTTTTTGGGGACAAATTTTTGGGAATAAAATTTCTTTATTTTATTTCTGGGTCGAAATTGGAAAGTTATTTCAGATTGAATTGGAAATTGAGTGTAGGAAATTGAGGAGAGAGAAATGGTGGATGTAATCTCTTTGCTGGAATACGTTACTTTTGTGTCTTTGTTCCTGTTGGGTTTTTAATTAAAAAATATTATTTTAATAAAATAGAGAAGAATTTTTAAATAAATGATGGAAAAATGTGTTGAAAAGTGGTTAGTTAAACAAGCAAAAGTAGGTTTTAATTAGCTATTTTGTTTAAGCATTTAGATAAGCCATTAGAAGTGTTCTGAACCCAGCATGTGCACAACTTAGTAAAAAGTTCCACTTTAAGTAAATTTCTAGTCAACCCTTATATGCCAAGCACTTCATTATTACAGTATGATTAATGCTATTTACTAGATAAGAAATGATATTTTTTCATTTGGTATATATTTGTTGTACATCTACGCATAGTTTTTTTTTTTCGCAAATTAATCATTAGATTTGTGAAACCCACAAATGAAAAAAATGATATTTTTTAATTTGGTGTATATCTTTGTATAGGGTTTTTTTTTTTTTTTTTTTTTCAAATCAACTATTGAATTTGTGAGACTTACATGATTTACAAAAGAGATGAATAGCAAATGTACAAGAGAATGACGTGTATTAGGTCTCTTAATAGACTGTTATACAACTGACATACAACTTGATAATGTGCTAGTGCAAAATGGCTGATTTTTTTATGTAATAGTTGATTTTTACTGTCACATCATCTCAGTTGTATGAAAGTCGTATAATAGTTTATGAAAAATGATTAAAACACTCACACTACGGACCCCACTCCATTGTGCCTTGGTGTTGTGTCATTGTTGTGTAGTGTGAGTGTAAGGATCACTCCCCTCTCTTACAAGTTCAAAATGCCAACATTTCAGATTATATTGCATCACCACTCAACACCCCTGAGCTGAGAATAGCTCCACTCTTGTGTGGCAGCTGCTCCTCTGCTTTTCTGTATAGTAACATCAACAATCAAGTTCAGATTTTTCTCTAATTATGCGGTGTAAATTGAACATTAAACACAAATGATAATATGACCTCAAACACACGGAAAATTAATCTTCATCATTGTGTGTCAAATTGCCTCCTCGTAGCAAGGTAGATTCCTGCTGAAACTTCAGTTACAAACAAAATTAAGGCCCAAAACCTCACCAAATACTGCTTCCTCTTCTTTTTTTGTTTAAAATGATTAATGCAGAGCTTTTTATTTGCCGATGCCGATTGTAAAAGAGGGATCAACACTGACAGAAGGAGATCCATATTTGGCGAGTAATACTATATATGCTAATGTAGCCGTCCTAATCAACTCTAAATTTATTTATTTTTTCAACAAAGATTGATCCAAATGTTGGTTAGGACTACTAGTCTGCCATATAAACATTGTGATTACTCTATGCATATAATCAAGAATATTATGACAACTCAAATTCTAACCTAAAGCTAAAACAATATATCTAATGATGTATGCAAGATAAAGAGCAAAGTACCATCCTTTTTCAAAGAAAATTTCATTAGATTTCAGAAAAAAAAAAATACTGGATAACTTTTTGCCAAAAGATTCACTAACAATAAAGAAACTAAAGAAAGAACAAAATTATGGCAACTCTAAAACTTCTTCTAGGCGTAGGAAATGCACAACCCATGTGATGTAGGGTTGTATGCCTTGGGGGTTTTTGTGGTTTGTTTCTCGGGACCTTATGTTTATTTTTTTCCTGTTGCTTTGGTTGTCTGATGGGTTTTCGGGTTAGCTTTGGTTCTCCTTTGTATACCACATGTGTACTTAGGGACACCTTACGCTTCATTTCTTAATAAAATTTTAATTAACTATAAAAAAAAAAAAGAACAAAATATCAGAGAAAACAATCAGCTATAAAGAAGCTTGGAGCTTATGCTACAACAACTGCATCTAATGAGGTCGGCACCAAGCTAGAAGAAAGGAAATTGGAAACAGATTCACCTTAAACTGACTTATCCGACAAGGATGGGTACCAAAAGGACCCTGCCTTGAAGGGATTCATCTTCCTAAAAAAATAAATAAACATGGTTTACACTTCTTGTCGGTGTCAAGAATTTTCCGCCGCTTTCCCACACGTATGTTATAATGACAAACAAAAACAGTTCTCCATTACCCTACCTTATCAACCCTCTTATTTAAAAAAGACAACCAATTGAACCTGCCCCCCTACAATTACTTAATTTTATCTTTCTCTCCCAACAACAACTTGTCTCGGGTCAATCATGCATGTCTCTTTCATTCTCCCCTATGCATTTGTATCTCCAAACAAATTCCTCCACAAATTCTTAACAGGAAAGAAAAGCACGACAAAACTACCTAATTCATTGAACTTTATTCATGAAAGCATGAAAATTCTATCAAATTGATCAATAGCCACCAAACAAATCTACCCTGCTCAAATAAATGCGAATTCGAAAAGAACAAAAAAAAAGGAAGTTAACAAAAAGCTCTCTAAATCATCCTCATTCAAAGCTATAGACAATGTTAACATTAAATTATTCAAACTTCGATCATTTTAACCCATATGTACATCTCTGACAAATTATATAACCACTAAAAACCATATAACTCTTTCCAACACTTGAGATTTCTTTCAAGATACGCAAAAACAGGATACAATGTCATCCATTCATCTTCAAAGTTTTATGGCTTGTTATACCTTCCATTTATGTCAAAAGAGGCTGCAGTCTCAAAGCCTTCAAAGTTCTAACAAACAGTCAAAGAACCACAACATTAGCATCAGTCTTATTTGACCCGGCCTGCAAGCAACAAAAACAAACAAATAGAAGTCAAAAACAAGCAGTTTGGCCACTAAGAGAGAAATTCACTAATAAAATCTAACAAAATCCCTTCTAAGAGAAATGCTACATGTACTTTCAAGTGCTCTTACTCTTTAATATGGTAGTGAAAATCACCATTAAATTTTAAACAAGTTAATCTGTATATAATATATCTATAATGATTTTCACTGTCATAACAAAAAAATAAATACTTGAGTAATCGCTTAAAAGTACATAAGCATTTATCCTTTTTTTTAATTATATTGCTTGTAACCAAAGAAACCTAATTCAACCCCTTTTTATCAAACATTAAACTAATTCCCGTGACAAACAAACAAAATCCAAAAACATGCAGTTTTATCACTAAGAGAAAAAATTAAATTTTAAAACAAAAATTAAGAAAATCCTATTTTTCTATTCCATTGCTTGAAACCAAAGAAATCTAATTTGGCCCTTTTACATTAAACTAATTTACATTCTCTTTCAATAATAAAACGAATAGAAAAGGTCAAAACAGAAAGAAAGAGAGACCTTCCTTGATTAGACCTTCCCAGGAGTATCGGTGACCTTGTATGCCTCCAACGTAATCGAACCCAACCACAATCCCGGAAAAACACCCTGCCAAAAAAAAAAAAAAAAAAATCATCAATTATTAGAATTACAAAATAATTAAGAATAGGGAAAAAAAAGCAAAATCTTGGGCTTGTAAATTAATTACATCGAGCTGTTTCTGAACGTTCCTAGGTCGCTTCTTGGGCCTTCTGGCGGGCTTGGAGCCCGTGAACACGAAGACATCCTCTTCGATCTCTTCCTTCGAGAGCGAAATCGAAAGTCTCGGCCTCTTCTTCGAAACTTTGGTGTCCGTTCCGTTTCGGGCCCGAGACGGTTCGGCGTGACCCAGAGGCTGGGTTTTGGTATCCTGCGCCGGCGCTCCAACAGCTTCCGGTGCTCCTCCGTCTGCGTTGGGACGCTTCGGCGCCGGTTTTCTTGGCCGGAGATTCCACGTCTTTGGCGCCGGTTCATCGGAGTCCGGCGCGGCGGCTGCTGAGATTGTTTGATCCGTTGCTTCTGCTGCTCCATCGTCGCCAGCATCAGCGTCGGACTTGCTTTTGGTTCGGATACGAATGAAGATCTTTGATTTCACATCGGATGCCGTCGATTTCTCGATCACACGGACAGGGTTCGTTGACTTCTTCTCCGAGTTTTCCTTCGGAGGCTCAGGAAAACCCGGTTTATTCACACCGTCACACACCGGATCATTCCGATTCTCCGACCCAAACTCCTTCCGAGTCGAACCGCCGAGCTTACTGACCTGGTGGTGATCGTTCTTAAGCGGAGAACCGAGAACAGGCTCCGAGTCAGCAGACCGAGTCGACTCGGCGAGTTTCCGAACCACCCGGCGATGATGATGATGATGATCTTCATTGACCACGGGAGAATATTTCGGTCGGGGCTCCGAGTCGGCGAGTCTGTTTCGGAACCGGTGGTGGTGATTGGTGGTAGAGTGGTTGACTGGCCACTTGAAGTCGGAGAAAGCGAAGCCATGGAGGGGCTGGGCCTGGGGCTTCTGAGAGCAGGCGGAGGAGACTATGGCTGGCGGTTGTGCCGGCGCCGGTGGCGTCTCGGTTGTTTCGGATACTGCGTGAAACACCATGTTTCGGTTTCGCTTACGTAAGCGCAATGACCGAATATTGGAAACCAAGAAAAGATTCAAGGAATCAAAACGCACCGTATCGAACGGAATTGAGAGCTCAATAAGGTTAAGGAAATTTACAGCGAGAGAGATGGATTAGAGAAGAGAAGACAAGACAAGAGGCGGGCGTGCGTGCGTTTGTGCATATGGAAGAAATGAAAAACAGTGGATTGTTCTTCTTTTTATTTTTACCTATAATGCCCTTTTTAGCTTCTCTGTTTATCATATATTCTTTTTTTATTTTTCAACCCAAAAATGTTTAAAAAAAGAAAAGAATTTCCCATGTTTTTAATATATATTTTTTACACATTATAAAATTTCTTTTTTTTTTTTTTTTTTACAGAAAACTTGAAGGCTAAACTTAATTTTTTATATAATTTGTTATAAAAATAAAAAGTTCGTTACGACTAGTTTCATAAGTAGATAAATAGGAGTCACTAATCTTATGATTATTCGAGAAAAAAAGATGTTGACTTTTATTCTTTTTTTTTTTTAACTAATAAAAAATTAATATGCATAATATAGCAAAAGGCATTAAAAGAAAACTGGTAGTTAAAACTAAAATATATTTAATAGATAATGTAAATATACATAAAAAAAAAAAAAAAAAAAAAAATGAAAACGTTTCAAATGTAGTGTTTATATAAGTTTTTCAGGTAGAGTACCAAAAAGAAAAATCCTGGGGTTTTAAATTTTTTATTAAATTAAAAATAATAATAATATAAATTGATCCGACCATTTAGGTGATATTTATCACATTAACCAAAAAAAATAATTATTATTTAACAGCTAACATGACAAATATAACGTAAAATTTATAGTAAAAATTATAGTATCTCTATTAATACTCTACCAATAATTAGTATCATGTGGTCCTTCCTAATTTTTTTTTATTTTTTATTTTTTGTTTTACCGAATGAATGAAAACTTTTATAATCCAACACCGAACCAAGAATTAGACACCAGCTCCAACTCTGCATATTTTTATAAATGTTGTTAGAAGTAGTACAATTTTTATTATAAATTAATGTGACAATTAATGTTGCACTTATCGTGTTAAAATATAAACTAATACGTAGCGATATATATAACACTTATCAATTACTGTGTTTACAAATTAAAGTAACAGTCCACGTAACACTTTTTACGATAATCATTAAACTGTTATATGTCGATATGTCTGAGTAATAATTTATATTGCTCTAAACTTCATAAAATATAAACTTACACATAAATTTATAATAAAAAAATTGAATCAGTTTGGCATTCCTTGTGCAATCTAATCTGTCAAGTCAAAAAAATTATGGCTCACTTTCTTTTACAAGTCAAAAAAAATTATGTGGAAAAATGTGGAGTTTGACTACTCAGCAATTTAACGATCTAAGTTTTGCCACGTGGAGAACAGGCAGGGTATCATAATAAAATCAGGGGGTAAAATACCTATGAGCAAGGCTTCTTTGGTTTGCATGTAACTTGGATCAGGGGGTAAAATAATATTATATTGTAGGCGCACTAATTGGGTTACATTCAAAGGAAAAATTGCAAAATCAAATCTGTAGTTCACTAATTTGCAAAAGTTTTTTATGGTTTTGAAATATTTTGAAAGCTCTAAAAACAATAAATTAGTTCCTTCTATCAAATTCCATAAAAAATAAAAAAATAAAAAATAAAAAAAATTAATTGGATTCGGTTAACATGCCACGTCAGATTCAATGAAATTACGACACATGTTACGCAAAATAAAAAATATATAAATATGAAAACTATAAATATATAAAAACTAAAAATTGAAAAGAAAAATGGTAGGGGGTTGGAAAAGGCGGTGGTCGAGCCACCCTCAACTACCTTTAGAGTGGCTTGCAAGCCATTCCCCACCTCTGGGATGGCCCGTCAGTCATCCCAGAGGTAGGGGATCGCCCCATCCAAGGGAGGTGGCTCGTCGACCACCCCCAACCACCTCTAACTAGGGATGGCTCGCAGACAACCTTCTTTTCTAGCGCCCAGCCTTTTTTTATAATTAATTTCATTTTTAGTTTTTAATTTTACTTTTAATTTTTAATTTTTAGTTTTTATATACGAAAATATAGCCCAATTACTTCAACTAACACCGAAGGTGGGGTTAAATAGGTGTTCGCAAGATAATGCGAAATTTAAAAATGAACAATCACAAACAATCATCAAATATTATGAAAACAGTAAATCATCAATACAAGTAGTTTAGTGATGAAGTAAAAACCTTTTAAAAACTTTTAAAAGGTAAAATTACTTCGGAGTAACCAAACCCAGAAAACTCATCCACTAATTAGAAGAATCAGTTTACAAGGACACGCTTACAAAACCTTTGTAACAGAACTTCCTTATACCAAGCAAACAACTCGCTTGCTCCTACGGCAGTAACTCTAGACAAATTTTCTACCGAGCTTTCTTTTGCAATCTTGAAACTTCAGTGGTCGAAATTTTTATGTGAAAAACATGATTATTTATATCAAGTTTTAGAAATTAGCCTTATTCGGTGTTCAAAACTTTGCTTGTAAATCTATTTCATCACCCAATGTCAAAAGCCCGTCAAAAAGCCGTCATGGCGTTGAAGCTTAGAGAAGCTATTGTTGACAACGTCAGAAGGACATTCGGATGTCCATTTTTTGAAGAATTTTTGTGTTCTAGAGAAATCTGGACATCACTTAAGGGACATTTGGAAGTCGTGACATCATTTAAATCAGTTTCTGCATCATCTAGATGTCATGACGGAGGTATAACTTTCTTAGAGTGTTTCTAGACATCAAATAGGCATCAGGATCGTCATTATGATGTCCCAAGACAGCATGTTTCAGTTTATGGGCCTCATGACGACACTTTGAAGCGTCATGATAGATTAGCGTGACAGCTGAAAATTATGAGCCATTTTTTACATAGTAAACGTTCGAATTGAAAAAATATTTTGAGATAAAAAGTTGTAGATCTAAGAATAATCTTTCGAACGCTTTTTGAGTTTGTCTCAATCGAAGCTAGAGATAAAAAGTTATAGCCAAGATACCTGACCAGTTTGTTTCACCTAACAACTTTTTAGCTTTACTCTTTCCCTTCATATATATAGAATAGGACACCAATTTAGGTTTTTCCGTTAAGCCTAACACAAAATTTCTATAGAGAACCTCTAGAATGGTGTTCTTGTTTCTCCTTTGTAAGCCAAGAGAATTGTGGTTTGGAGGCATGGATGCTTTCCCCCTCTTGATGCTTGTGAAGCCTTCCTTGCTTCACCAATCTTGATTCCAAGAGTGTACATGTACAAAGCCTTGAACTTTCTCCCTTTTGATTTATGGATTTTTTTTTCTTATTAAAACCACACCATACACATCATTCAACAGCAAAGAGTCTACCAATAGATCAGTAACTAAGGGCACTTAGAGAATATTGTCGAGCTTGGAGACAAACAGGTTGTCCATTGTCCGTCCGGACGGCCTAGATTCATCGTCCGAATGGCGTCCGTACATATTACAGCAGTCGCTCATTCTACACCTCAGCCTATAAAAATAGAGGCCCATGGGCATTGAGAACTGCAAGAATTCGGTATTGAATTCCACAAGTGCTCAGATAAGTTATTTTGAAGATTGTTGAGCTGATCTAGTTTCCTCTGAAGCCATTGCAAGTGTGTTGTTGCTGTGCTACATCTGAAGTCTATCTTAGGGGTTGGCCCTAAGGTAAAGGATTTCATTGAAGACCCCTTCAGGTAGGAGACCTGGTTGGGAAGCGTTCGTGTTGTGTTACACGTTAAAGAGCAAGGTACGACCACTGCATCGGGTATATGTGAGTGTTACTATCTTGTATCTAGCTTTGTCTTCTAAATAGTGGATATCCTGAGTTTGGCTGCCCCGGAATGGTTTTTCTCTTAATTGAGTTTCCATTTCATCAACAAAAATCTCTGTGTCATTTAATTTCCGCATTATTATTTTTGTTGACACTTTGTGCACACACTTGCTGTTTATTTTAGAAGTCAATTTCCGTTTTTCATAATGTTTACTATGCCAAAATCGCTCCACAATAAATTACCGCAAATCTAGACGATTCCTATTCCAATTTGTACTAGGATTGCTTCCTAATTTGACAAGAAGACCCAATAGGCGATTTTTCAGAATTCCAAGGGTTTCTAGGGCTTGTTTGCTCCCTATAAATAGACTCCTAAGCTTCAAAAGAATGTGTGCTTGTGCTGGTGCTGGTGCAGGTGCTCGTGCTCATGTTTAACTTTAGATAGAAAATTCTTCTTAGAAGCCTGACAAATTGAAGAGGAGAAGAACATGGCAAGAGGCCATCCCAGCAACACAATGAGCAGCTAAATTCCTAATAGGGTGTTGATGTTGCCCTTTTCCAAGTAACGATGGTTTAATTGTGTTTTAATTTGGGATTTTCTATATGCATGATGGTTGTATAACTGTGAGAATCGATCTTAATGTTTATATTCAATCATTATGAATTTATTATCTTATCTTAGAAAGTCTTTTATATTGATTGAACTCAATCCTTCATATTTTCTATGATTATGTGAATGATTATTATACAACGGTTTTAATTGACATATGATCAAGAGGGTTAGATTGGTCATGCCTAGGGAAGACGGATTGTACTACACCCTAGTTTAGTGTAATTTAGGTAGACAGTTCGTTCCAACTGAAGATGGGTTATACTATTCCATTGATTGTGTGTATCCTATTAAAGATGTAACTAATCTATACCTAGGGAAGACGAGTTGTACCACATCTTAGTGGTTAGGTAGACGGTCTGTGCCAACCGAAGATGGATTATACTTATTTTTTAGAGGTAATTTCTTGACTACTTGAGTGAGACGAGCCATATATCACACATAATATGAATTTTTCTTGTTAATTTATGATTAACCGTTGTTATGCGGTAAGTGGTGAAATCAACCCCCTATTCTTTATTTCATCACTACTCTATTTACATTTATGTCTTTACTTTTATGTATTCATTTTTAGAAAACAAAAATCAAACTTCTTTTAATTAAATTATATTAATCTCGAAAAACTTGATAGCAATATCCCTGCAGTCGTTGAGGTTCGACACCCTCTCTATAGTCTTATCCTACAAGGATTCGTCCTATTGCGTGTGGTTATTTTTATTATTAATATATTTTGGTAAACAAAAGACCGCATCATAACATGAAAACATTAAATCTTGTTAGTTCAAAAGAAAAATTGGACATTATGACGGCTGTAAAATTACCTATCCCAAAAATTACAAACAACTTAAATATCCAACAAATAATCCACATCATAGACAATATCAATATCTCAACCCAACAATAGAGAATATGAGCAATAAAATGCAATTTAACTCACAAAAAAATCTCAAGGGAACAATCCCTAAAATTCTAATATTTTAAGCATAAAAACTGAAAAGGAACATGAAAAAGGGTAGAGAAACATACCTGGGATTGAGATAAACCACAAAAGAATAAGAACACATGAGAAAAGCACGTGAAAAAAGCCCGAGAAAAACAAGACACAACAACCAAACCAAAGAGAAAAGAAAAAAGGGTGTGCGGCGTGGCCGGGGAAAAAGCAATATAACCCTATAGGGTTCCCCATCCGGATGGGTCACTAAAGACGTCCTGATGCAGCGTGTCACTTAAGAGACTAACACTGTTGCACGCGTCCGGACCAAATGCTGGACCGTCTGGACAACACTGCCGCCCCATCCAAACATACAGAACAAACTGTCCGAACGCTTCACATTGAAAAACTGAAATCATAGGGAAAAAAACGCAGAAAAAATATTTTCCCTAAAATAATTTTAGAACACACATGTATAAAAAAATGATAACGCAGTTCAATAGCATTTTAACACTGATGCTAAAATATAATAAAGAGTTAAGTAATTAACTAGCAAAAATTTCCTGGAGAATAATTTTTTAAACAATATACTTAACTCATGTAATGCGTGTGTGTGTGTGAAGACTTTCTCAATAAGGTATGATCTTCACTGATATGATTTAAAGCAACTGAATTTTCTAAAAAGAGCAAAATTCATAGTTAGATCAGTCAAAAGTCAAACATTATCTTACTAGGGCCTAGTCACCCTCATCTAATACTTTTCCCCTAAGAATCAGCACTATAAATTCTTTTTACTTGCACCATGAATGACAAGATTAATAGCTGAGTCAGCATATAAGCAGTGAATTTATTCATATAACAATAAGCTCAAAAGTATAACTGCTTGTATCTTTTTGGTACTGCAACCTAGAGAGAAAGCCAGAATTTCTGGGGTTTAAGTTCAACTAGCGAGTTGGTCAATTTGACTATCTTAGCACATAAAAAGTCTTTCTAAAAAGAATTTTCATAAGCAAAAAAACAGAAAGAAAGAAGAAGAAAAGAAAAAAAAAAAAAAAATCTTAGGGGAGCTTTAGATAATGCACATTTTCATCGCATGAAGAAAGCAACTATCTATCAAAAATATGCAGCAAGGAAACTTTGCAGATATCAAACATGAACTCTCAATTATAAAAAAATAAAAATAAAAATAAAAACGCAATATATTTAATGCACCAAGAACTGAGACATCAAGTAAAAATACATAGGGTATCTGAAATGCTAAATAAGGGAATGAAATTCTGCATCCTTCCCCCCTTTTTTTTCTGAAAAACAATAAAAAGATGCTAATAAGAAAAAGAAAAATATCTAGTCCAAGCATGCAAGGTAAGGGCAAACCTGACCTCAGGGAGAGAAGTTTGACTATACCAAAATAAAAAAGCAACCGTTTGACGTGCTTTTTCCATCATTCTTATTTAATACCTGCAGAAATATCTCAAGACAAACAAGAGAGAATATAGGAATAGGAAAAGATGGTTCCATAATAACTATGTAAAAGCGCTCACAAGATATGACAATAAAAAAATGATATTCAAGTGTACCTGGCATGCTCTAGGATTTAGGAACTAGAATCCTAAGCATGTGTGACCTTACCTACTAGGTAGGTCCGCTCCCCCTGGGGGAGTGGGCGTCCACTTCCTTGTCCTGTCCTCCCTTCTTTAGCTGCAGCTCCAAATATCTGACTAGATCTCGCATAAAAGAGCTGACAAAGGGTGTTCCTTCATAGAAGGTTTCCTTTTCTGGAGTCTTCGGTCTCTCCATATGAGGTTTCTTGGGGACCCAAGCCTTCTTTGCTGGAGTATGCTTCTGCTGCTGCTGATGCCTTGGAATAGGATTTCTGGGAGGAGGTCCACAATGCCTGGGCGGCTTCTTTTGAGGTGGAGGACCCCTGGGCCGGACATGACTGCTAACTCCACATTGGTGACACATGGTAGTTTTAGGACCCTGCCGGTATAACTTCCACTGAGCTTGCTGATTGGGGCACCTAGGTTTGATATGCCCAAGCTCACCACATTAATGGCATGTGGGAGGCTTTCTTCTAATAGGAGGCTTGGCCAGAGGCTGAGAGATATATGGGACTTCTCCTTTCATAACAGTTTTTCCCTTATCCACACATAAGGGTAGAGACTCGGGAATAGCTGGCTTCACAAATACAATTTTGGAAGTAGGAGTATCAGAAGTAGAAGGAGGGACATACCTGAGTCCGGTCTTGTCAGTTAGGCACTTCTAAATGGAGAGCATGTGTGTCAACTTCTTGTCAGTGACCCTCTCTAGGTGCAGCTGTGTTTCCAGAAGCCTCTCTTCTAAATCATTGATCTTTATCAGCATAGTGGTCTTCTCAATCCTTAGGTTGTTTAGCTCTTGCACTTGCTGTTTGTACTTCTCCCTCAGCTTTAAGAATTCTATGTATTGAAGCTCATAGGCTGCCTTCATCTCTTCTTCATCACTGTGCTCATAGTAGTAGGATTGAGAGTCCTCCTTTTCTTCATAAGGGGCCACGAAGGCTAGGAACTTTTCTTCCTCAAGAGTTTCTTCTTCTTTCTCAGACTCATTGCTAAGAGCTGCATTAAAGGCCTTCCCTTTTACTTTCTTCAGATTTGCACAATCAGTTCTAATGTGCCCGAAGCCTGAGCATTCAAAACATTTGGGACCCCTTGGATCCTTCTTCTCAGCTTCCTCAAGCTCAATGTTTTGGGGGGCCTTCTTCAGTCTATTAGAGAACTTCTTAAACTTGTCATTCTTCATGAATCTCTCGAAGTTCTTGGCCAACATTGCCACAACATCTTCATCAATGTCAGAGTCTTCGTCAGATGAGAATCTGGTCTTCTTCTTGGATGCCTTGAGAGCAATGGTTTTTGCCTTTCTAACTGGAGGCAAGGAGTATTCATATGGTTGAAGAGATCCTATCAACTCTTCAATTTTCATCTCCTCCATATCTTTGCTTTCTTATATAGTAGTCACCTTAATCCTGAAACGCTCAGGCAAAGATCTTAATATCTTTCGAATGAGTTTTACGTCCGAAATTGACTTTCCAAGACTCACCATCGAGTTTCTTAGGTCGCTAATCTTGGTGTAAAACTCTTTGAATGTCTCTTCTTCAAGCATCTTAATTTCTTCAAATCTTGAAATCAACATTTGAAGTTTGACAAATTTAACAAGTTTTGTGCATTCATATGTTGTTTCTAAGATTTGCCATGCGTCTTTAGCAATTTCACAATTTGAAATTCTTGTGAATTCAGATGGTGAAAGTGCTTGACATAGAGCATGGATGGCTTTATCATTAGAGAGCCGTGCGCTTGTTTGAGCAATAGTAACCTCAATTTCGTCTGTATCATCTGGTTTAATCCAACCAGTTTCAACAATTTTTCAAACGTCAATTGATTTTAAAAAGAAGCGCATGCGGGCTTTCCAATAACCATAGTTCGTCCCATTAAAGGGCGGAACAGAATTAAGATTTTAAGACATGATAAAAATAAAAGGAGAAAAGTAAAAGTCAAGAGATCACACTCAAGAATTAAATCTTAACAGAGTGTACCAAGCTTTGATACCAATTGAAAAATAAAATAAATTACCTTGTGTGTAATAGTGTGCAACAAAATATTTAAATTGCGAAAATAAAAGAGACAAATATTTTGTTGACGAAGTGCAAACTCAGTTAAGAGAAAAACCACTCCGGGGCAGCCAAACCTAGGATTTCCACTATTCAGAAGACAAAGTTAGTACATAGAAAGTAACACTGACATACCCCAATGCAGCAATCGTTCCTATTATTCTGACACGAAACCCATCGTGAACACTTCTCAATCAAGTCTCCTACTTGAATAGGTCTTTAATGAAATCATTTACCTTAGGGCTCCTCCCTAAGATAGACTTCACACGAACTGTTGAGCACACACCGGCAACGGCTAGAGAGCTAGCCGATCTTCAAATCTCTCTAAACACCCTCTCTAAGCACAATGAAATTCTATACTGAATTCTTACAAAATACAAGCCTAGAGTCATCTATTTATAAGCTTAAAGAAAACATAATTCTGATAAAATTCAAACTCTGACATGTAGCGTCCAGACGATCACTTAGCTTCGTCTAGATGGTCACTTAGCTTCGTTCGGACGGTCTTCTGCGACCGCCTTTTCAGAATAGCGCAATTCTTCCCAAGACAGGACCATGTCCAGACGGCTTGACCAAGCGTCCGGACGGTCAACGCTGTCACTCCTTTCTGCATCCGTAAAGGAAACCCAAAATATTCTAAAACACTGGGTAATGTCCGGACGTGTTGCCACGTCGTCTGGACGTCTGGTAGAACCTTCCCAATTAGTGTCTTTTGAAATCCGAATCCGTGTAGAACTCGGAGTAGTTTGACCTAGCGCTCAGACAGTGTAGCTTGGTCGTCCGGACAGCTTGTCCGAACAGCTGGAATGGCTAAAGCTTCTAACACTGAAGGGCGTCCGGACGCCTTCAAAGGCCCGTCCGGACAGTTGCAAGAGATCCGACTTTTTGAGCATAAACTAAGGCAAAATCTTCATGAACATCTTCTTGACACTTGGCATGAATTTAAGCATTGTCCATATATACTTGACGACTTTGAAGATTTAATCAACATCCCTGAAATAAATGGCAACATTTACATAAAAGTGATTTTTAGTCAACCAAAATGTAGCCAATACAAAATACTAACATACACAATTACCCGCGTCCCAAATAAACATAAACACATATTTTATACATCGAATGAGCCAACATAAAACTTAACATACACATAGAAACACGAATCTTTCGAGTTGTGGTCATTTTTTATACAAGTTACTTTTTCTTTTTCTTTTTTTCTTTTTTACAGTTTTACACAAGTTACTTATTAATTAAATAATAACTTCTTTTAGAACCTCATAACCCAAACTATGGGACAATATTTTTTTCATTTAAAAAAAAATAGAAAAGAATGCATTATGCAATGATATGTGACAGTATTTTGCATTGCTCTCTCTCTCTCTCTCTCTCTCTCTCTATATATATATATATATATAGTACAATGATCGAATTCAATATTCTAATATACATATTTAATTATCATGTTTTTCAAGTTAATATTCTTTTCAAACCTTTTGTATGGGTGCTTAATATAATATATCATGATTAGGTGATCATCTACCGTCCACTTGAAAGTAAAAAAACCATTGGTTAACATAAAAACTATTTCAAAACCTATCAATCCCAGCAAAAAGCTATTACTTAACCCTAAAAGTCACTTAACTAAAAACCAACTATAGTTCCAAACGTCACAACTACCAAACAATATTGTTTGAACCAAATTACTTTAAGAATAAATAAATTCCATGGAGTATATAAGGGCTAAGCCTTAATGATCGTTTTAATTGCATATCCAATTTTTTTTTTAAAAAAAAAAAAAGGTTATGACTAGCAAATGTAGTAGAAAACTTACAATAATGATGATGAAGTTGCTTATCCTCATTCTTCTAAAAGCGCAAGCTAATGACCATGGCCATATCTCTTTTCCTCCCTATTCATCTCCTTTCTCGCTTCCTCATTTCTCTGAACTTGATAAAGTTAAAACGAATAATCTTGCCCTTACCTCTGTTTCTCCGTCTCAACTGCGCATCATGTATCCTCGGTACTCCTTTGAACTTGATAAAGTTGAAGGAACAATACATACATGCTTTGCAAAGGCAATTGGACATTGTGCAGATGCATTTTCAAAATTAGAAAATAGATCTAAATTTAAATTTTGTCTTGCTCACCGTTTTCATATTTGCCGGTATCAACATTTCACAAACTTTCCTTTTAGTGAACTACGTTTCAGCATGCTTCTTGAAGCTAAACGATGCTATTCACATTGCCTACAGCATGAAACAAGCAGAGTTGTATCCTGTTACTTAGAATGCATTAAAAATCCACCCAAGAAGCACTGAGATGCGCCGGCCGCCTACATGAAGAATCCCTTGCGTAAGGTCTGGTAAAGATTTCTCAACTACGCTCTCGATGTTACAGCTTGTTTCTTAAAACGCTTATCAATCTTCTTTTATACTGGCAACCAAGACTTTAAACTTTTTTATATATATATTTCTAGAACATCAAAAGCATGTTTATTATGGATTATTTATTTTCATTCACTACAAAATTTTAACATTGTTCCTTCTTCATAAATCTTAACGCAGATGTAGATAAAGAATGCGTTTATAAATGTGGGGTAGTAACAGATTGTGGCAAGGACATGTTTGGTAAATGATTTTGTAGTGGAATTTTTATTTGAATAGTAATAAGAAGTGATTGATGTGAAATAAAGTAAGAAAAAAGTTTAGAATTTTATGTAAGGAAAAGTAAAAAAAAAATTGTTTTTTAATGATTTTTTTTTATTTAAATAGTAATAAAAAGTATGAATGTTTTTAGTTTGACTTTTTTAAAAAAAAAAAATTAGAATGGTTTGCCAAACGGTGCCTAGTTTTTTATGCTTTTTTTTTTTTTTTTTTTTTTTGAAATGGAGAAACAAGAGCATAAAGGCTAATGTTTACAAATTATGTTTGTGTTGCAGTTTGTCATTTATGGTGGCAGAGGAATGTTATAAGACATGGTAAACCTCTAGAACTGAGAAAACTCTGTAAGATATTGTTTGGGATGTTAAAAATAGAATAAGATGTTATTTCGGGTTTAAGGGAATATGTCCTTGTGAGTTTGTTTGGGTTTTTTTTTTGTTGCTATGAATGCTCCTTATGAGTTTCGTGTTTAAGGGCTTAGGTCCTAGCGGGTTTGTTTGAGTTTCTTTTTGTAAGCTTGTTTAGTTGTTCCTGTATATACTCCCTATATACTTAAAGGTGTATTATGATTTTTAATAAAACCTTTATTACTTATCCGTCTTTTTTTTTTTTTGCTAATCGGATATTATTATTAGATGATTCAAAATAAGAACTTTATTTTTTTTTTTTAATAATGTGTAAAACGAGTATGTTTCTTATCTCATAAGTCATAAAGTCCGTTTTCAGGTTTTAAAAAATGATTAGCATTTGCAGTTTTAATTCATCATGATTCATGGCGATGCCTCCAAATTCTTGAACAGTTACATTTTTCACTTTTAGTTACTCTATCTTAACAATCAGATGTGCAGATCAAATTCCCACTGAAGAGAAAATGAAGCACAAATGGCCATAACTCTTCACCAATCTTGATCAGTAAAAGCACTTCAGATAATAATAATAATATAGTAACAGTAAAATGACACCTTAAACTAGTTCATCTTTCCATGATGGCACTAGATCTCTCTCCAATTTTTCATGATAAAAATACAGAGATACAAAACATACAAAAAATAATAATTTACAAATATGAAATATTTGGCACATTCAGGGCAATCATTAAGATGACACTGATGATCAATACCAGCACAGTAGGATAGCACTGCAACCAGAGAAAATTAGTAATGCTCTTGTTTCCTGGGGATTAGATATTGATTTACAAATCCTTCCTCATGGTCCATGGATCACAAAACTCCCACTGATTTTCTAAAATCTCGTTTTAAATTCCTAGACCATAGGAAAAGGAGGAAACCTGCTAAGAAGCTGTATAAACTCAATTATGACCCCAATGGTTTTTTGGGAGAGAAATGCTCAGACCACTTTTTTGGAGCGTCTGGATGAATTCCAGAGAGGCGAACTACAAATTGCTTTTCACTGGTTGCTACAATGCTTGCAATGGAGTAGGCTCTTGTACAAAAACCCTTTTCTGTAAGCCAAACGTGGAATCTGTACCTAGGTTTGATCCGGTTCTCTAAGTCAAAACACAAAAATGCAGGAAAAACGTCTAGGTACTGTAGAGAGATTCCCATTTCCTGGCAGAGAAAATTCACTTTCTGCTCTATAGTTTCAGGCTTTTGGTTTATGACCTTTGGTGTAGACATTACCATCATACAGAGGTTCGAGAACTCAATCCCTAGATGGAGGAGGCAATCAAATCGCTCTTGCAACTTAATGCTAGTGCCATGCAAGTGATCTAGGACCTTCATGGTCAAGGCATTTTCCCCATACCCAATGCCATGCAAGAAATTCAACTTTTTCATGGTATGAATAGGGCATCTTGAAGATTTAATCTTCTCCAAGCCATCTCTAAATTCTGTATCCAAGCCTTCATCAGGATCACTTAGGACATAATTAGCTAACAATTGATGATTTCCACTCTTCAGCTTATGGAAGAACCATTCATGTAGATTCAAAGCCTTCATCACATGAGGCAAATTAGCCATTTTATTTCTTCCCAACACATAAGGATACTTTCGACTAATGGACTCTAACTCTTTTGTGCTCAATCCAAAATGTTTCAAGAACCCCAGAACTGAAATCACTGGTGTTTCCAATCAAGATTCATAATCTCCGGGCTCCGAAGAAGCAACAGACCAACATCCTCCTTCCTAACACCAAATCTACAAAAGTATTCTGCTTTTTGGACCAAAACCTCTTCTGGGTATTCAAGGAAAACATATTTGCTCCTACCCATCAGATCCCCTACCGTCCCCTTCTCACAACCCAAATCGTAAAAGACACGTATTTTTCTACAAACTTCATACCAAGCATCCACATTTTCCTCAACACAAGTTGCCAAATCAAAATCTATAAAAACCCTTTTCAAATCATCAAACAATGCGTCAATTTCACCACCCAATTCCCCATCCCAACTCAACACATGCGGAAAAGCTAGACAAATACCGATCACCGAAACATTACTCAAACCATATTCCTTAAACCTGCAAAGCTAGCAGTCAAATCCTCCGAACTCTGACTAAATATCGAAAATTCCTCCTTACACAACTTCCCCAACCGATTCCACGGAAACCCAAATGCCGAAAGCGCACAAGCCGCGCTGAAAACAGTCCCGTCTTCCGAGAAAAAGAACTTGTTTGCAGGCAAAAACCCATTAACCTCACCATAACTGATGCCAATGCTTTCAAAGAAAAACTTAAATTCGTCGATGGGATGGTACCTGAGGAACCTCCTGAAGCTTTTTGAGAAATCCGAGGGCGAGAAATCGAGCTTGGCAATGAGGTTGGACACTGAGAAGAGGGAGTTCCTGGCAATGTGCTCGGCGTAGGGGAATGGCAAGCCCCTGGTGGTGTGGAGGTACTCCGTGAGGGCCTTCTGGGCTTGTTGGATGGCTTGGGCCCTGTACTTGGAGGGAATTTTGGAGAGGCTTGGAAGATTTGTGGTGGTAGAGAAGTGGTGGGAGAGGATGTTGAAGAGGGATTTGGGGACTGGCATGCTCGATGCTATTGTGAGGGTTTAGTTGTCAGAGTTTCAGGCACAGAGTTGCGTGTGGGATGATTTGGTGAACTGTTAATTTCGAATGTCCCCCTATCAGCCAAAAAATAAATAATAAATAAATATTCCAAACGACTGTATAAAAATTAATTTTTAGTTTGATTTTTTTAAAAAAAGTGTTAATCTAAAAGTTTATTTTTATTGTAATATCATTTTAGCACAATCGTATAAGAGCATTTGTAGTGAAGTCGTCAAAGTTTCAGCAAATTTTAACTAGAAAACTCGCTTTTGTTATTTTAACTTCCTACTTTTCAAAAGTTCTAAATATCAAACTCTTCAAATGTTCTCTACTTTAAATAAATACTAATTTTTTATTAGTTTTATAAAAATGGAATAAAAAAAATAAAACTTTCGGTAGATCGACTAGAGCAAAATCGGCCGAATTATCAACGCTGGGTACCTGATTTTTTACGGCGAAAACAACTCCATGACCAGAGGCAAGATCGGAGCCTTGTTGGTAACGTCAATGGGGTGAGGTCTGAGAACTGAGTCAGTCACGTCGTCGTTCGCCAACGACTTGCCGTACCTTCGCTTGAACAGCTCGCCACACTGGTGCTCTACGCCCAACCGACCATCCGCACTGTCCACAACCTGTCAAATCAAAGGATCCGACTCCGGTGACGTCGTTGAAGCCGAGACGACGATGAATAGGAAGAGGATAGAGAAGAGATGGAATCGACCTCCTCGACCTTCGCCCGCGAAAAATAGAATAAAAAAATTGCAAAAAATAATAAAAGACGATCGATTTTTCCCTCATTTGATCAATCTTCAAAAACACTGCAGAAGTAGAGAGCTTGTTGGAAGACGAGATTTTGAGCACAATCGTCTAATTTTGGTGATTTCGTGGGTTTGACGACTTCACTACAAATGCTCTAACAGTCTGCTAAATAGCATTACTTTTATATATGTTATATTATAATTCCATATATTTAATTATGTTTAGGGCTAATTACAATCAAGTTGGTGATTCTTTTGTTTCCAAAAAACTTGATAGAGCTCTTTCTAATCTTGAATGGCTGTAAAACTTTGGAAACACAGCTGTGGAATTTTTGGAGAGGGGTGTCTCGGATCATTCTCCTATCCTTGTGGCGGTTGAGAAGTTTCTTAGTTATGGTACTAAGCCTTTTAAGTTTGTTAACTTTTAGGCTGGTTATTCAATGTTTCAGCTTTATTCTAAGTTCAAATCTGTAAAAAACATCCTTAAAGCCAAGAATTTGGAGGTATTTGGAAGTTTGGGACAGAAAGTGATGAAGGCTAGGCAGGATTTGGCCCAAGCTCAAGCTGCTTTCCTCTTATCACATGGTAATGCTAATTGTCAAAGAAGAGAAAGGGAGTGTGTGCATACTTTGGTTTCACTTTCTGCTGCTGAAGAAAATTTTATGTAGCAGAAATCCAGAAACAATTGGCTTAATCTAGGGGATGGGAATACTGCCTTGTTCCATAATTTCGGTTAAAGCCATAAATTCCTATAACCTAATTAAAGTTTTGAAGGATAAGGAGGGGAATAGAGTGACTGATATGCAGCATATAAAGGAGGTAGCCTTTGGTTTCTACCAGAATTTGCTTGGTAAAACTTCTCATGAGTTTAACCAAGTAAAAGCTGATCGGGTGTCCAGTTTATTCAAGAGAAAGTTTTCTCCCTCTTGTGTGGCTGGAATGCAAGCAAGGGTTACTAAAACTGAAATTCAGAAAGTGATCTTCTCCATGAACAAAAACAAAGCACCTTGGCTGGATGGATTCTCTGTAGGGTTCTTCCAAAAAGCTTGGTCAGTTGTGGGGGAGGAGGTCCGTGATGCTATTCTGGAACTCTTCACCTCGAGTAGGCTTCTTAAGGAAGCAAATGCTACTATTTTGACTTTGGTTCCAAAGAAAAAGAATCCAGCTTCAATGGGTGATTATAGACCCATATCTTGTTGTAACTTGGTGTACAAATGTATCACTAAGATTCTAGCTAACCGTTTGGTCCTGGGGCTTGAAGAAGTCATTAGCTCTAATCAAGGAGCTTTTATTCCAAGGAGAAGCATTGCTAAGAATATTTTACTTGCTCAAGAGCTAGTGTGCAACTATCATAGAGAGCAAGGTAAGCCTAGATGCACCCGTAAAGTGGACTTACTGAAAGCTTATGATTCCTTAAGTCGGGATTACATACTACATTGCTTATACTGTTTTGGAGCTCCTCCAAATTTTATAGCTTGGATTAGGGAATGCATAACTAGTCCTAGCTTCTCTCTTGCCCTTAATGGATCCTTGGTGGGTTACTTTCAAGGTAGAAAAGGCCTTCAGCAAGGGGACCTCATTTCCCCCTATTTGTTTGTTCTAGCCATGGAGGGTTTATCTCTATTGTTGGAGGAGATTGCTAGCAACAACCCCTTGTTTGCTTTTCATCCTAAGTGCAGCTCTATTAAGCTCACTCATTTGTGTTTTGCGGATGACTTATTAATCTTCTTTGCTGCATCTATAAATTCTGTTAAAGCTATAAAAGGAGTTCTTGATGAATTTGAACTACTTTCGGGTTTAAAGGCTAACCCCTCTAAGAATTCTTTGTTTTGTGGTGGAGTTCTGTTGAAGATAAGAATGAGATCTTAGATTTTCTGCAAATGCAGGAAGGGACACAGCCTGTCCGATATCTAGGGGTTCCTTTAATCACCAAAAGAATGGCTACTGCAGATTGTGATATTTTGGTCTCCAAGATTGCTGCTCAGATAGAGTCTTGGTTGGCTCAAAATCTATCTTTTGCAGGGAGGCTCCAGCTGTTGTCCTCTGTTCTTCCTAGTCTCCAAGTGTTCTAGACTAAAGTATTCATCCTGCCTAAGAAGATTATCCTTTTGCTGCAACATAAATTTAATAGATTCTTATGGAATGGGAAGGATTCAAAGGCTCATGCTAAAGCCTCTTGGGAAAAGATTTGTGTTCCTAAAAGAGAAGGTGGGTTGGGAATCAAAAATCTTGAAGTTTGGAACAATGCTTCTATGTTGAATCATATATGGTCTCTATTTACAAAGGCTAGATCGCTTAGGGTGGCATGGATAGAAGCAAACTGGTTGAAGGGGAGGAGCCTATGGCATATTGCTATCCCTAAAAATTGCTCTTGAAGTTGAAAGAAGTTGTTGAAACTTTGGGATATAGCTAATTAAGACCTTCATCCGTTATAAAGTGGGTGATGGATGCCATATTTTTTTCTGGTTTGATTGCTGGCATCCAGCAGGATATTTGTTTGACACTTATGGCATAGAGCAGTGTATGATTCGGGTATTCCACTTAAGTCTAGGTTGTCTACTATCATCAAAGATGGAGACTGGTTTTGGCCGTATGCTCGGTCTAATAATATAGTGGAGATCCAAAGCAGAATTCGAAAAATTGCTTTAGGTGGTTCTGATCTACCTGTATGGAATTGCAGTTCTGGGACTTACTCATGTGCAGCAGCTTGGGAGAAATTGAGGGTGAAAAGGCATGTTGTAGAATGGTGGAAAATTGTATGGTTTTCCTTCTCTATACCTAGGCACTCTTTCTTCCTCTGGTTGGTCTTTTGTGACGCCATTGTAACCAAGGAGATAATGTGCCGCTGGGGTTATGCTAGAAGCACCAACTGCCTGTTTTGTCATGGATTCCAAGAGAGCCGAGATCATATTTTCTTCCAATGCAGCTTTAGTAGACGTATATGGAAGGCTATTATGGCTGAGTGCTCTTTTCCTAATCCTCCTATTGATTGGGAAAGTGTAGCGGAATGGAGTGTTGTTGTTTTGCATGGAAAAGGATTGAAATTCAACCTTGGCAAGCTTTGTTTTGGGCATTGTGTATCAACTGTGGAAGCAGAGGAATGCATTGCTGCATGGAAGAATTCCTAAGTCTGAGAGGCCATCATTATGCAGATTAAATGGGAAGTGAAGTCTAGGACCCTTGCTAAGGGTTCTTTTAAGAGAATAGATAAGCATATAGACCTTGTATATAGGTGGAGTCTACACAAGTTGTTGTAAGTTGATTTTTTTGCTTGCTGATTTATCAGCTATGCTTCAGGGGATGTAAGTGTCCTTTTTGTAAGGATTTGTTCTAGTCTTAACTGGCGTGTTGTCTTGTAATGTAGTTTTACTTAATAAACTTTAATTCATCCAAAAATAATTACAGTTTTTCCTTTAAACTACACCTCATTTGCACTTACGCTCTTAAATTATAACTTACTGCAACTCGTTTCTCCGAACTACCACTTTGTTATGAGTAGGTCTCCAGATCAAATTTGTGCATTTAATGAGGATGAAAAATGTGTCACGTGTGCCGGCACATGACACTTGCCTGTTTACTTTTTAAAAAATGCCCCCATTTTAGTAGTGTCAAAAGACAAAATTACCCAGGCATATTGGTTTGATGCAAAATAATGTTGGTTTTTCAAAATACCTCATTTTAGAGTTTGTCAATTACAAAAGTACCCATATGTAATTGAAAATATTAATTAATCAATTCACTTGAAATAACAATATTATCCATATGAACTGCACGTTTTAAGGAAACCCCTTACAATAGAGGGTAGCCGCGTGACCACCACTGGTCCACCT
Source organism: Alnus rubra (assembly GCA_028654335.1). Taxonomy (NCBI): domain Eukaryota; kingdom Viridiplantae; phylum Streptophyta; class Magnoliopsida; order Fagales; family Betulaceae; genus Alnus; species Alnus rubra. The sequence continues at coordinate 315,382 of JAJPGS010001499.1, read as the reverse complement.
ACATCCAATGGCAAAGTTAGGATTTTAGTTTAGACGAATCAATATTTTTTTTTAATTTGTGTTTTTGAAAAATCATATTAACTAGTTGACAATATCATTTTTGTAAATATACTCTTTGGATTTGGTCTCCATCATTAGAATGGTAATCATAATTCCTTTTTTTTTATAAGCAATAATCTACTAGCCGATTTGCTAAATTTATCTCGACACGAGCTCGTTTAGAATATAATTGGAGCTCAATAGAATCATTGTTATTCTCCATAATTTAAAGTAACTACAATTATATATTTTATATAATTAAAATATGTGACAAAACAATATATATTCATAAACAATTAATTTTTCAAAAAAAAAAATCTAAATATAAAAGCTTACGTAGACATTTTTATTATTTAAAAATAATTTATTGTAAAACATACCTTAAACTTTTTAAGAAAGATAAATAGTAAAAAAGAAATAACTTTTTGCTCTATTTTAAATTTTTAAGCACCATCTTTTCATCACCTCCGAAAAAAAAAAAAAAAAAAAAAAAAAAAACCCGGTACTTGATTCGATTTATTAAAAGGTTGTGGGATCCGAATGACTACTATTGAGAAGAATTTCAAAATTTGAGGTTATGTTTGGCAAATCATTCCATTTAAAAAAAAAAATTAACTTCACAACATTTTCACTTTTTATACTACATCAATCACTTTTTAATAATTTTTTTTCACTTTTTATATCACATAAATTACTTTTTAACAACTTTTGTCCCCGTTCGATAACCCTTGTGGAGAGAATTTTTTTTAAAAAAAATAGGAATAAAATATGATTTAAGTGATATGAAGTAGAAAGAAATTAGAATTTTTTTTATAGGAAAGTAAAAAAGTTTTGTTTTGTAATAAGTTTTTATTTATTTAAATATTAATAAAAATAATATTGAATGTGATATAAAAAGTGATAAAAAAAAAAAAAAAAGGGAAATGATCCCTACACTCATTTCTCACAACAGCCCCACAACAAGCTGACGTGGCTGGTAGTATTTTATTATTTTTTTACAAAAAGAAAACAAAACAAAACAAAAAAAGTAACAAAATATTACCATCCACGTCAGCTATCCACGTCAGCTTGTTGTAGAGCTTTTGTGAGAAATGAGTGTATGAATCATTTCTAAAAAAAAAATGTTTTGATGTTAACTTTTTTAGGGAGAAGTGAAAAAGAGAGAGAGAGAGAGAGAGAAGAGAGGGAAAGGGTTTATCAAACAAGACCTTTTTCTTAAAAAAAATTTTAAAAAAATTTCTACTTTATAGCACATCAATCACTTTATATATATATATATATATATATATATATATTGCAAAGTGTTGCCGACTTGCGTGTTGGCTTCAATTTCAAATATAGACTACTCATACATGATATTTAAACGTCAATCAAATATAAAGAAAATGTATAAAAGTAATATATATAAAATATTTATTTAGCCTTTAAGCTATTTGTGCCCTTCAAACAACATAACTAAGATAAATAGCTTGAATTTATAAAGTCTAACAATTAACAACAAAGATAACTTCTGAATAAATCATAAAATATTTTCTTAAAAACTCACTTTCATACACATTTGTGAGTTTTCAACTTAACTTAAGATGATATAAAGTGATCAAAGCTTTTCGATATGAAAGTGACATGTGGTTTGAGCTCCTTTCATAAAGAAATCAAAGGCTGGGATTTAAGGACGAAAGTTTGATCTAATTAATGGCTAGGGTAGTTTCTCAATGATATTTTTTCAAGCGATGATTAAAAATCCTATCCATTTGAGTTTCAACTTTGTCTAACTAGAAAGGGTGATGCCTAGTTACTAGAATAGGACATTTTTGGACTAAGAAAAACCCACCAGCCGCCCCACTTGCAAGATGACGTGGCAGCCACATGTGCTACCACGTGGCTGTGTGAATACTAAGCTCCAGGCTATTTTTGGTTTCCTCAACAAAAATGGATTCTTTTGATAATTTACAATTAGGTAGAAGATTTTGGGACGAACATTTTGGGCTTTGATTTGACAATCCCATTTTGTTTGACCAAGTATCCATCAGGGCGGAGCCAGCATTTTAGATTTTGGGGTCAAATTAAAAAAAATAAAAAAAATAGAGGTGCAAAACTAAAAATAAAAAATAAAAAAATTTATGGGTAAATTTTTTATTTTTTTTTTGGAAAAACCTTAGGCTTTGGGAGGGCCTGCACAAGGTGGCTCTGCCCCTGTTTCCATCTGTTAAAAATTTTGGGATTAAAAGTCAATTTGCCTCTTAAACATCCCTAAGACATGACCCGAATATTTTCTAATTTGTGTGGCATGCTTAGAACACCTTAAATTATTGAATGATAATGTTTTCTTATCATTATCACCGAGCTTTATAATTAATTCAAGGGGTTGAATCTCCTGGGCGTTACAGTGTTGTAAGAGAACGATGGATAATATACTTAGCTATCACAGTGAGGATTTGATTTGTACTGGTCATACGAATTCAAATTTTCAATTAGATAGATATTCTAGATATGTGTTTACCTAGGCCGTTAAGCGATTAGTTGGATGATTGTTTAGTAATTTTGTATTGCTAACTTCACCGTGGAAACTAAATATATTGCTTCTTCAGAACCATCAAAGGAGGCTGTATGGCTCAAACAATTCTTGTTGGATTTTGGATTGGTAAAATTTACACCTTCTCCTATTAATTTCAATTATAATAAGTAGTTGCTTAATCTAAGGAACCTAAAAGGAAGAATATACAACGTAAGTACCATGTATCTTATTAGGGAGATAATGATTGCAAAGACTCTCAAGTCTAAGAGAGTAGTGGATTTAGACATAAAATGTCAATTACTGTGATTTCTCAATGAGTGGGATCTTACATAATTAATACTTTGGTATTTTGGGTTGTTGCATTGAGTATTGTGAGAACATTTATTCTTGATATGACATCCAAAGTTTCTATATATAAGAGACGGGAAATGTTAGAGTTTCTTATAGTATTTTTTCTGGAGTCCTTCTATGCTATCATAAAACCCTGTTTTTTTTTTTAAAAAAAAAAAAAAAAAAAAAAAAAAAAAAAAAAACATGAGAGATATATAGACATCCTCTTGAGGTGATTTTGATCATCAAAGTTAAGGCCTAGTAATTTTAGTAATGCAATTACTAAAATTAATACTCTAAATGCTTTTATTCCTTATTTAAAGTATTATGGATGATCTTGTGATTAAATTAGTGACTCAAGCATTAATAATGTAGCTAGATAAGATGACTTTGTGGCAACTTTATGTCGTTGCAAGAAAAGTTGTATGATATATGACTTTTCCGTTTATTAGCGAGAGTTCTTTGCGCTGCGAAAGATCGTTTTCCTTGTATTAGAATAAGAGTAATGATTGAATACCACCCAAATATACAACTTTTCACCACCTTGTCTATGTGATAAGGTGGTCCCCTACCTTAATTTATTTTTAAAAAATAAAAAGATTCAAAAAGTAGTGGGGGACCACCTTGCCACATAGACAAGGTGGTGAAAAGTTGTATCTTTGAGTGGTATTCAATCATTACTCTTAGAATAAATCATATTAATTTAATACTTAAGCAATGCAAAATGCTATTACTACAAACTGCCCCCAAAGAAAGTCTAATTTAAATGGAAACTTGTTTATAGATTGTAACATTTAATTGAGTGATGGGATGGTCATAAGTCAAGTGGCTTAACCATCTCTCTCTCTCTCTCTCTCTTTTAAAAAAAAAAAAAAAAAAAAAAGCAATATCCCTTAGTTGTGATTAGGAGCTTCAAAAATTCTATCATTAGCTTAACAATTAAGTAATTTTTATCAAAACTCATCTAAACTAGTTGTTTATTATGAACTTGTGAAGAGTTCTAGTCCAAAAGTCACATTATATTAAATGAAACTCGTCATTTAAAAAATTTGCATTAAATTCTGTGTGCACGTTACACCTTGTAACCTTGTTTGAAAATATATTCTTTTGATGTTGGCATATATTATTTCCAATCAAACAGATTTTCATCTATAGGTCATGAACATCTTTTTTCATTTTTGCTTTTTTTTTCTTTTTCCAAAATCAAAACGAAATCTTCACCATAAAATTTATCCTCTCCATTTCACTTGAAAATGGAGAGGATCCTATTCATTTTTTTTATTATTATTGGTTTTTTTTTTTGTTCTTATGATTTTGTTATATTTCATAATGATATTTTTAAACTGTAATTTTATTTAAATTTCATTTTACCCATTCATATTAAGTAAAAGTTCTTTTAATTCTATAAATTTGCTTCTTCTACTATGCACTTGCTCATGCACCTTTTGTTAGAACTACGAATACTAAAGTGAAATGATTCCTACAGCCTTTGAAATGCGTGTTTAATACAATTAAGTTACTTATTAATTATTTAAAAAAAAAAAAAAAGGCAACTTATGCAATTTAATATTTTAATGTGACATAGTATTTTGCATTGCTTTAAGTACTGAATCAATGCATTTATTCTCATCCTCGTCAAGTTGATTTGATATAGGATTAAATACCTTTTAATTTGTTTCCTTAATTTTAACAAATTTAGTTTTTTCCTCTTGATTTCACTTTTGATCACAAGTGGTAAATCACTTATGGGCATATATCCAAATAGTACCTCTGTCAATTTACCGTCAAGAAAAATAATGGAAATTCACGTTAAACCAATCCAAACTTGGCACGTGTCATATACCTTATTAAAAATAATGATAATAACAAAAACTTGAATTTAAAAATAACTAAAAAAAATCAAAGGGGTGGCTCAAGCCACCCCTTTGGGCTAATGGGGGTGGCCGAGCTAAAATAGGGTGGCCAACCACCCCTTGGTTTTTTTTTTCTTGATTTTTACATTTAATTTTTTTTAATAAGATATATGACACGTGTCAAGTTTTAATTAGTTTGACGTAGAATTCCTTAGTTTTCTTGACAGTAGATATATGGACGGAGATATTTTTTGGGTATATGATCAAAAGTGAGGTACGACTTGGCACCTGTTATCGAAAGTGAAATCGAGAAGAAAAAAAATAAAGTTGTTAAAACTTAAGGGGCAAAAAAGTCAAGTTTTGATTAGTTTGACGTGGAATTCCGTTATTTTTCTTGACGGTAGATGAACGAAGATATTGTTTGGATATATACTCGTAAGCAAGGTACCACTTGACACCTATTACTGAAAGTGAAATCGATGAGGAAAAAAATAAAGTTATTAAAACTCAAGAGGCAAAAAAGTATTTAACTATTTATTTTGTGTTTCAATGTATATATATAATACTAATTAATTCTAAATATTCTAACATACATATTCAAAATCAATATTTTTTTTAAACTTTTTGTATGGGTTTCTTTTATGTAATATATCATTATTAGGGTATCATCCAATTCACTTATCCATTTGATACTAACTACGTTCTTACTTGTACACATGTTTTTCCAAAAACCTTAGATTAACATAAAAACTATTTCAAAACCTTGCAATTCTAGCAAAAAGCTATTACTTAACCCAAAAGTCACTTAACTAAAAACCAACCATAATTCCAAAAGTCAAAACTATTAGACAATACTTATTTGAATCAAATTACATTAAGAATAAATAAATCTGGTAGAGTATACAAGGGCTAAGCCTTAATCATCATTTTAATTGTATATCAAAATAAAAAGGTTTTAAAGTGGGAGAAAATCTATGGCTTCCAAACGCATTAAAAAACTTATGGTAGTGATGATGGAATTGCTTATCCTCGTTCTCCTAAAAGTGCAAGCTAACGACCTTGCTCATATCTCTTTCCCTCCGTCTTCACCACCCATTCAGCTTCATCATTTCTCTGAACTTGGCAAGGTTCAAATTAATAATCTTGCCCCGACCTCTTTTCGTCCCTCTCCACTACCCATCATGGATCCTCATTCATTCGAACTTGATGAAGTTCAAGGAACTATGCATACATGTGTTGCAAATGTAATTCAAGATTGTGAAATAAAATGGCAACATACATATCACTATGGTTTTTGTCTTCTTGATGGCTTTCAACAATGCATGCATCAACATGGCACAAGCATGGTTGAGGAATCTTTAAGGTGGTTAGAATATTGCCTAAGACATTCGAGGAGGAACCTTAAATCCTGCTACTCATATCGAACTAGAGATTTATCCAAGAAGCACTCACCTATCGTCTATTCCCATATTCCCTAGCGTAAGGTTTGGTAAAGATTTCTTAATTATTTTCTTCTCTTTCTCCCGCCATTTGTTGCTCATGAAATTAATTACTTACAACACAAAGATGGAAACCACGTTGCGACTTGTTTCTTATAATGCTTATCGATCAATCTTCTTTTAATTTATACCAACAAAGAAGACTTTTCAACTTTTATGTATTTCTAAGACATCAAAAGAATGTTTATTATGGTTATTCATTTTCATTCACTACAAAAGTTTGAACATTTAATTTTCTTCGTCATAAATCTTAACGTCTACTTAAAAGCACTCAGCAGTTACCTTATATTAATTCTTTTCCCTATATTTAAGAAAAATTTCATGAAAAACATTAAAAAAAAAACCTTCACAGCAGATGCCCTATATTTAGATGAGAGGGTTGGAAATGAATAGTAATTCCCTATATATACATGTCTACTATTCATTCCCTATGCATTATTTTAATATAAAAAAATATATATTTAATTGATATAGGGAATAGAGCAAAAGTAAGAAAAAAAAAATGAATAAAATAAGAGTAAAAAAATAATATTTAATTGATATAGGAAAAGTAAGAAAATCTATTGTGGAGTGTTTTTTTATGGGGAAGCAAAAAGTAATTTTGTTCCCTAAATATAGGAAAAACTGTTGAAAATCTGCTGCTAATGCTCTAAAAGTTGATATCTATACATTTTTTTAAAAAAATTTAGGGAGCATTTAAGAATTAACTTCAATACACTTTATTTATTAAGGTGCGCGCACTTCACACATAAAGTATGCTTTGGTTACAGATTGATACGGAGGCTTCTCAGGGAATGTGTGAGAGCAAGACTTGCTATAGCAATCCTCAATTGATCATCGTTTCAAATAATACTGTTTTGAGTTGTGGAATAATGTGAATTAGGGAAGTTTTCCCACCTGATTTGATATTGTTGTGTTTTCTAGTTTTTAAGTTAGGCCATTTTGGACCTAAAATTATGTATCGTGGGAGATGGATTTTATTTGGAATTTGTTATCTTGTTTTGTCACTATAAAAAAATGTGGTATTCGCCACGTGTCTACAGTAACCGTTACTTTAGCCACGTGGCTAGATAGCCATGTGTAATAACGAACACGTGGCTAAATGCAGGGAGAACACATTTAGCCACGTGTATTAATTACACGTGTCCAAATGGGCACGTGTAAATTACACGTGGCCAAATGACTACGTGGATTTATACACGTACCCATACAGCCATGGGCGGAGCCACTAAGGGGCTTGGGGGGGCCTGGCCCCCCCCCCCCCCCCAAGCCCCAAGGTTCTCCCCAAAAAAATTAAAATTTTATCCCAAATTTTATTATTTTTTCTAATTTTGACCCCTCCAAAACTTTTTTTTTCAATTTGACCTCCCAACTTGGGGGGGCTGGCTCCGCCCCTGCATATAGCCACGTGTATAAATCTACGTGGCCATTTAGCAACGGGTATAATTTCCACATCGCCAATTAGCCACGTGTATAGTAATACACGTGGCTAAAATATTCATATTTTTTAATTTTTTTCAGGAATTAAAATATTTTAAAATTTTAAAATTTCAAATTTTAGCAACATGCTTTATGACCACGTTGCCATTTGCATATTTTGGGGGGAAGGGTTGCGCCTCTGTTTTAAGTTTATCTTTGATTTTAATTTTTTAATTATTTTTTTCGTTTCTTTTTAAAAGCTAAGGCGATTGCCTGGCTTCTCAATTTTTTTTTCTTTTGTTTTTAGAAATCTCTCTCTCTCTCTCTCTCTCTCTCTCTCTCTCTCTCTCTCTCTCTCTCTCTCTCTCTCTCTCTCTCTCTCTCTCTCTCTCTCTCTCTCTCTCTCTCTCTCTCCTCTTTTCCTTCTTATTTTTTCAACTCTCCCGATTTTCCTTCTCTCTCAGCAGACGACGACTCACCCCCACCCAGACGCCAGACTCGATCACCAACACCCGAAGAAGAAGAAAAGTCGTCGATGATGGAGAAGAGGCCGGTCATTTATGGGTCCTTTTGATGGTGATTTTTGGTATTTTTGTTTCCTTTTTTTTTTGTCTTTTTTGTTAGTCGCCGGAGTAGTTGGTGTTTTTTGCTCATTCTTGGCGAACTGGGTATTTTTGGAGTGGGTGTTTTTCGTCGATCGGTGGCGTGGGTTTTCTTGCCGGCCCTCGCCGAATCTCGACCCCATTGTCGACGACGAGTTGGACGAAGATCCGGAGCTGATCTCGCCGAATACACCGGGCGGATCTCGACAGCATCGTCGCCGTATACGTATATCGTACACAATATTAGGAAGGAAAAAAAAAAAAAAAAAAAAAAAGAAGAAGAAGAAAAGAACAGATCGATCTGTTCTTTTCTTCTTCTTCTTTTTTAAGCAATAATACTGATTATGGCGACGTGTGTTAAGAATACGTAGCAAAAAATATATATAATTTTCCTTTTTTTAAAAAATAAAAAAAAAAAATACACATTTAGCCATTTGTATAGAATACACGTTGCTAACCGCACATTTAGTGACATTCGGATCAACCACGCGGGACCCACGCGGCCAACTGCACGTGGCCAGCAGTTAGCAACGCGTATGACCCTCATACACGAGGTTAACTGTACGTGGCTAAAAATCAAGTTTTTTGTAGTGTGTGTTTGGATATTTTTGAGTTACCGGCTGGTTTATTGACACCAAAAAGTAATATACTTTTAAATATTAAATAGTATATAAATACAACTTATTATTACTAAACACTATGCTACATATGAATCAATATTTATATGTGATATTAAATTTAAGAAAAATTGATAAATTAGTCTATGTGGTTTTACCAGGTAACCAATAAATTTTCCTTGTCGTTTCAAAATGAACTTGTTAATCCCTGTGATTTGCCTTTTGTTGCGTAAAAAAGAATGCAAACCTAAGTACAAGTTTTCACAAATAATAAATTCTTGATAAGTACGAGGTCGATCCATAAAAAATGGTGGATACTAAGTAAAATTTCTATTAGTGTGTAGAAAATTAAATTGAATTGTTTTTTCACTATAAAGTGAAGCAATTGAGAGATGGTAAACTAAAATTAAATTAACCAAACTAAATGAATAAAAATAGAATTAGAGAAAATAAATTGGAAACACTAAGGTTTTAGAGATCCACCTAGCATTATATTACGTATTCCTAAAACATAATTTTTAACCCAACTAGGTAGAGAATCAACTCTCCTAATTAGGAGATAGAACAATTAAGCATGAATCAAATATAAAATAAAACGAACATGAATTAATTGAGAATTTGATTTAAAAAACATGTTACAATAAATTAAGCATTCAATATATTTTTGAATCATAACTAATCAAACTAAGTATTTGATATAAACAAAAATCATAATGAATCAAAATAAATTTGTCTTATTAAATTACTCTCAAATAAAAATCATCCCAAAAATTTAATCATTAATCTATGAAAAACAAATAAAATAGTCTCAAGAACAAGAAATAAAAATACTAGACTTCACCCCTAGTCTTAGCTAGAAATAAATTTCATAATCAAAGTGCTAAAAAATCAAACTTAAACAACTAAAAGAAAATAAATTAAAAATAACAAATAATTAGAACCAGTCCCCAAAATTCTCAGAATTATGCTAAATAATCCACTATGTCGATCACTGAGTTGAAGAGAAAACTTAAAACTGCAGAAAAATAATCTCCCTCCCGGTCTTGTGTCGTGCGTCCTTTTATGGAGCGAGAAAAGAAACAAGCTAAGTCATCTTTCATGCATATTTCATATTCCACTTCTTCTTGTATTATATATATATATATATATAGGGGTATTTTGAGAATTTTGACAAAATTTAACGAAAAATTATAACAATTGTTTGAAAATTGAAAAAAATTGAAAGATGAATACCTGAAATTGACACTTTTTAAAATTTGAATACTTAATTGCAAAAATGAAGAAAGATCAACAGTTATAAGTAAAGTTTTCTATCTGATCTTAGAACCAAGCAAATTAATTTGTTGGTCTAATAATTAAAAAGGAAATTGGGGGAGGAGTTTCAATTTTGAAGAGCTTTTAAGTCTTTCATGTATGCAAACGGGCATAAAAATGACATAAACGATGTCAATGAAAAAAGTCAGGCAAGTATTATAATTATTTTTAGGGTTAAATATGTTTGATTCTCTTGTAGTTTAAAGATTTTTATTTTTTGCCCATGTGGTTCATTTCGTATCATAGATGGTATCTCGTTTATGGCTAAAGACGGAAATGGTACTTCCATATAATTTCGGTCTAAAAATTGACGGAAGTTCACGTCAACACCTCTAAGAAGCTGACACGTATCCTATGCCTAATTATCATTTCTGTTTTTAACCATAAACGGGGTACTATTTACAATACAAAATGAATCACAATAGACAAAAAATAAAGTCTTTAAACCTCGAGGAAAAAACGTATTTAACCTTTATTTTTATAACTCCCATTATAGCTATAATTCTCACTATTATCATTATTTTTTCATATACACATTATTATTATTTTTTTCTCTAATCACATAATGTATTTTTCAACAGTTCTTAAAAGACTTGAACTCTCCTAAAACTTCGAAGAGTCCTTTTATATTTCATGGATAAAGTAAACTATGCTTCAAACTTGAAAGTGGAAAATGAAAACCACACAAAGAGAGAGGACATTTTTAAAAAGAGGAAAATCTGTCGTGCATGCAAACGGGCAAAAAAATATATATAATGAACAGTACAAAAAAAAATCATATAAATATTGTAATAATTTATTTCAAATTGAGTAAGAGGAAACAGTTTGTTAAAACTTTCAAATCTATCACGTAGTCCTTCTTCTTTTTTCCTTTTTCTTTTTTTTTTTAACACAAAAAAAATCACCTTCATTACTATGGAAATAAGTCTCAGAGGGAGTACAAATGACCAAAGGTCATACATCAGCACAAAAGGCTACATGAAAGCCCGAAGGCTAAATCACTGCCCATAGGCCGTCTCAATGACTAGAAATAAAGAATCTCCACCCACTAGTTAAGAAAATTCCGACTTAAAGCAGCTACTAATGGTAGACTGTAACAAAAAACAAGAATATACAAAAAACTACAGCTATCTAAATAATAAACAAACATTACAAGGAATAGACATTAAGCCTCTCTTGACAATGAAGGACAACCAAAACAACTAAAGAGAAGCAGATCTAGCATCTAAGCCATCAGACAGATCCCTATAATGTCTGAAAATTACAAAGATAAACTGTAAAAAACACTAGCAGAAAACACAACTTCAGAGCCGGCATAGAGTATATAAGGGCTAAGCCTTAATCATTGTTTTAATTGTATATCAAAATAAAAAGTATCTAAAGTGGAAGAAATATATATATATATAGTTTTATAAATGTATATTTTTAATAGATTTATATTTTTTTATCAAGAGTGACAAGTGTCTCATTTTATTGGTGCTGACGTGTCATCTAATGAAATCCAACAAATGTTTTAACAGAATATAGGGACTAAATTATTTTTTTGTCATACCCCAAGGACCTCTAAATTCACTTTGATATGAGAGAGAGTGATTTGAAATTATACCAACCACATGGAATGATTTGCATTCATCCATAATTTTAATATATTTGTATTTTTTTTTTTTTAGAAAGAGTGACACATGACTGCAGGGACTAAATTATTATTTTGGTCTACCTTGAGGACCTTTGAATTATTTTTTATACCGCAATGAACGATTTATAATTTAGGCCTATAGGGATTGATTTTGCATTTATCCAAAAAAAAAGAGTTTTTTTTTTTTGTTTATTAATCTACTACCTTGGTTTTTTTTTCTTTTGTTTTTTTGTTTAAAAAGTAATATTTTTTTTAGTTTTTTATTTTATTAATTTTTTATTTTAGTTTTTAAGATAATAAGGGTATTATAGGAATATAATAAATAAAAAAGATGGCGTTTTTGGAACACGATGGTATTTGATGGGTCACTTTAGCACATTTAAAAATTCATAGGATTATTTTAAAATCGATTATTAGTTGATGGGACTTTTTTATATTTTTTTTCAAATTTTGGTATGGGTTTTTTTTCTTTAATGTAATATATCATTATTAGGGTATCATCCCCTTCAAGTGTCCATTTGATACTAACTATGTTCTTACTTGTACAAATGTTTTTCCAAAAACTATAGGCTAACATAAAACTATTTCAAAACCTTGCAATCCTAGCAAAAAGCTATTACTTAACCCAAAAGTCACTTAACTAAAAACCAACCAAAATTCCAAAAGTCAAAACTATTAGACAACACTTATTCGAATCAAATTAGTTTAAGAATAAATAAATCTGGTAGAGTATATAAGGGCTAAGCCTTAATCATTGTTTTAATTGTATATCAAAATAAAAAGTATCTAACGCGGAAGAAAATCTATGGCTTCCAAAAGTTTTAAAAAACTTATGGTAGTGATCATGATGGAGTTGCTTATTCTCATTCTCCTAAAAGTCCAAGCTAATGACCTTGCTCGTATCTCTTTCCCTCCCTTTTCACCTCCCATTCAGCTTCATCGTTTCTCTGAACTTGACAAAGTTCAAATTAATAATCTCGCCCCGACCACTTTTCGACCCTCTTCGGTACCCATCATGTATCCTCATTCCTTCGAACTTGATGAAGTTCAAGGAACTATGCATACATGTTGTTGGTACAGTTTCCGGTATGGTGTGAATCTGCACGTTCCTCTGAGGTTCTTCACGCTTCTCTCTAATCCTGCAAAACAACAAAATCTAGGGACCCTTCCGGGGATCCCGCTCCGATGCCTAAGTTAGCTTCTGTGAGAGAAATAATGCTCTATGCATAAAAATTGAGACTTAGTTTATACCTGGGGTATGAGCCTATTTATAGGCATAGAGGTGAAGTCAAACCTGGATTAGGACTCCTGCTCCTTGTTGATCTAGAACTGCTGTCAGAGTTCTAATTGGACTTTAATCCTTTATTAGACTTATAATTGGATATCTTCTTAGACTTCCAATCTGATATCTTCTTAGACTTCTGATCTGATATCTTCTTAGACTTCTGATATGATCATTATTCTTATCTGATCATTATTCTTATCTGTTTGGACCTTTTTTGACTTTTGAATCTCCTCTTTGGATCGGGTTGAGTGGGATTTATCCCCAACAGTTACCCCCCAATTCCCTTATCCGAAGCTTGCTTGAATAATGGGAATTCCATGTCTAAGGAAACCCGATCTTTGTCTCCTTCTGAAAACCTGCTAACCTGTAAAACCTGAGGGTTAAATCTTACCCCCCATTACCTTCTTGTTTTTCCTTAGGGTTTTCTCCCTGTCTCTTGAAAAACCTGCAAAACCCGAGGGTTAAATCCGACCCCCCGAGAAGTTTCTTCTTGCTCTCGGCTAGGACTGATCCGAGAGACTCCTTCTCGGCTAAAACTGATCCGAGAAGTTTTTCTTGCTCTCGGCTAGGACTGATCCGAGAGGCTCCTTCTCGGCTAGGACTGATCCGAGAAGTTTTTCTTACTCTCGGCAAGGACTGATCCGAGAGGCTCCTTCTCGGCTAGGACTGATCCGAGAAGTTGTTCTTGCTCTCGGCAAGGACTGATCTGAGAGGCTCCTTCTCGGCTAGGACTGATCCGAGAAGTTTTTCTTGCTCTCGGCTAGGACTGATCCGAGAGGCTCCTTCTCGGCTAGGACTGATCCGAGAAGTTGTTCTTGCTCTCGGCTAGGACTGATCCGAGAGGCTCCTTCTCGGCTAGGACTGATCCGAGAAGTTTTTATTGCTCTCGGCTAGGACTGATCCGAGAAGTTTTTCTTGCTCTCGGCTAGGACTGATCCGAGAGGCTCCTTCTCGGCTAGGACTGATCCGAGAAGTTTTTATTGCTCTCGGCTAGGACTGATCCGAGACTCTCGGCTAGGACTGATCCGAGAGTTTTTGCCTGCAAAAGAAGCAACATCAACGGGTTCCCGGTCCCTAGACCGGGAACATTCCGATGCTTAAGTCAGCTTTATTCATTTATTCTGAAAATACTTATTCCCAAAATCTGGGGAATTTTCTGTCTAGTCTGAATTAAAAATAAAAGTCTAGTTCTTTGCAAATATAAATACTAAAAAATAAAAGCAAGCCTGAAATTCCTGAGAGTCCTTTTTATGGGATCACGGGTAGATACTGTTGTTGCCTCGGCTCTCTATGCTGTGGGCTTCTGCTTCTTCGGTCCTCTCTTCTTTCTATGTCCTCTCGGGGAGCATTCTCTTGATGCCTCTCGTCTAGCTGAGGACGGTCTCGGGGATAGTAATCCCGTGGCTGTTGATCTCGAGGCTGATATTCCAGATGATTCTGAGGCCTGTTATTTCCTTGATGGTTCCGTCGCTCTCCCAAGAACCGAACTAGATTGCCATTCTTTATGAATTCTTCTATTAACAACCTTAGGGTTACGCACCCCTCGGTGTAATGACCTGCTTGTTTGTGGAAATCACAATATTTCCCTGCATTCCTATAAGGAGGATTACCTGGTATCTTTTGCGGTTCCCGAAACGCCGGATCTCTCTTGATCTCCATGAGGACTTCTGATATCTCGGCATTGAGAGGTGTAAAGTTGTAATCTTTGAACTTCTTTACCTGCCTCTGCTCTTCCCCATCAGCTTTCTTGAATTCTTTCCTTCTCTTTTCTGGGGCTGTCTCTTGGGGTAGTCTAGAACTGGCCATAGACTTCAGCGTCTCTTCCTGATTAATGAATTCTTCTACCTTATCCATGAGGCCCTGCAAGGTACTCGGTTGCTTCCGGATCAACTTCTTCATCAAAGGCTCCTCGGGTGAAATTCCCTGATAAATGGCAGCAAAGATCATATCCTCGGTCGGATCTTCGACCGTAGCCTTCTCTCGGTTGAACCGAGCCATAAACTCCTTAAGACTCTCATTGCCATGCTGGTGCAATGATAGCAAATATCCCGAAGGCTTCTTCCTTGTCCGGAAAGCCAAGAACTCCGTTAGAAATATCTTGGACAATTCCTTGAACTGATCAACAGAATTCGGGGGCAACTTCCTGAACCAGTCTCGGGCATTCCCCGAAAGAAAAAAAGAGGGAAGGCCCGACATGCTACTTCATCGGGTGTCCCGTGAAGGTCTAGATGAGCTTTGAAATTCTCTAGGTGATCCAATGGATCTCTGTCTCCTGCATAACTTAGAATTTGGGGTACCTTAAACTTATCGGGAAGCTAATAGTCTGCCACCCGTCTGGTGAAGGGTGAGTCTGTATCCATTAGAAGCTTGTCCACCATTACGGATCTGCTTTTGTCCTTTCTTTCCATCTCCATGTACGTACACCTTCTCTCCAGCTCGGCAATAACTCTGCTCAGATCTCCTTGGTGGTCATCCTCCCTCCGAGGATTAATGTTGCTGTTATGATCTTCTTCCTCACGCTCATCCCTGTTCATCTCGGGATTGGGTTGTTCCGGCCTCCTTCGCAGCAACTCGGCATTCTGCTATGTTAAGGATTCAATCTGGGCTTCCAACGCTATACGATCTTGATCTCCACCCCCCGGGGGAGGGTTCGGTGGAGGCTGCAAATTATTTTGAATAACCGGTTCCTGTGGGACCACGGGCTGTCGATTGGTCTGGCTTTCGGAACGTGTGTTCATCACCATGCTGGATCTTCTTTTTCTTTTATGAGGAACGAATAATCGTTCCCACAGACGGCGCCAAACTGTTGGTACAGTTTCCGGTATGGTGTGAATCTGCACGTTCCTTTGAGGTTCTTCACGCTTCTCTCTAATCCTGCAAAACAACAAAATCTAGGGACCCTTCCGGGGATCCCGCTCCGATGCCTAAGTTAGCTTCTGTGAGAGAAATAATGCTCTATGCATAAAAATTGAGACTTAGTTTATACCTGGGGTATGAGCCTATTTATAGGCATAGAGGTGAAGTCAAACCTGGATTAGGACTCTTGCTCCTTGTTGATCTAGAACTGCTGTCAGAGTTCTAATTGGACTTTAATCCTTTATTAGACTTATAATTGGATATCTTCTTAGACTTCCAATCTGATATCTTCTTAGACTTCTGATCTGATATCTTCTTAGACTTCTGATATGATCATTATTCTTATCTGATCATTATTCTTATCTGTTTGGACATTTTTTGACTTTTGAATCTCCTCTTTGGATCGGGTTGCGTGGGATTTATCCCCAACACATGTGTTGTAGATGTAATTCAATTTTGTGATATAAGTTGGCAACATACATATAAATATGGTTTTTGTCTTCTTCAAGGCTATGAACACTGCTTGCATCAACATGGCCCAAGCATAGTTGAGGAATCTTTACGGTGGTTAGAATATTGCCAAAGACATGCGAGGAGGAACCTTAAATCCTGCTACTCATATCGAACTAGAGATTTATCCAAGAAGCACTCATCTATCGTCTATTCCCATATTCCCTAGCGTAAGGTTTGGTAAAGATTTCTTAACTATTCTCTTCTTTTTCTCCCGTCATTTGTTGCTCATGAAATTAATTGCTTACAACACAAAGATGGAAACTACGTTGTGACTTGTTTCTTATAATGCTTATTGATCAATCTTCTTTTAATTTGATGCATTTCTAAGACATCAAAAGAATTTTTATTATGAATTATTTATTTTCATTCACTACCATAAATATTAACGTCTAGTACTAAAAGTTGATATCCGTACATTTTTTTGACTTATGGAGCATTTAAGAATTAACTTCAATACACTTTATTTATTAAGGTGCGCGCACTTCACACATAAAGTATGCTTTGAATACAGATTGATATGGAGGCTTCTCAGAGAATGTGCGAGAGCAAGACTTGCTTATAGCAGTCCTCAATTGATCATCGTTTCAAATAATATTGTTTTGAGTTGTGGAATAATGTGAATTAGGGAAGTTTTCCCACCTGATTTGATATTGTTGTGTTTTCTAGTTTTTAAGTTTGGCCATTTTGGACCTAAAATTATGTATTGTGGGAGATGGATTTTATTTGGAATTTGTGATCTTGTTTTGTGTTTGGATATTTTAGAGTTACCTGCTGGTTTATTGACACCAAAAAGTAATATACTTTTAAATATTAAATAGTATATAAATACATCTTATTATCACTAAATACTATGCTATATGTGAATCAATATTTATATGAAATATTATATTTAAGGAAAATTGCTAAATTAGTGTATGTGGTTTTACCGGGTAACCAATAAATTATCCTTGTCGTTTCAAAATGAACTTGTCAATCCTTGTGATTTGCCTTTTGTTGCGTAAAAAAAAATGCAAACTCAAGTGCAGGCTTTCACAAGTAATAAATTCTTGGTAAGTACGAGGTCGATCCACAAGAAATGGTAGATATTAAGTAAAATTTTTATTAATGTGTAGAAAATTAAATTGAATTGTTTTTCTACTATAAAGTGGAGCAATGGAGATATGGTAAACTAAAATTAAATGAATAAAAATAGAATTAGAGAAAATAAATTGGAAACACTAAGGTTTCATAGATTCACCTAACATTATATTACGTATTCTTAAAACATAATTTTTAACCCAACTTGGTAGAGAATCAACTCTCATAACAAGGAGATAGAAAAATTAAGCAGGAATCAAATATAAAATAAATCGAACATGAATTGGTTGAGAATTTGATTTAAAAAATATGTTACAATAAATTAAGCATTCAATATATTTTTGAATCATAACTAATCAAACTAAGTAAGTATTTGATATAAACAAAAATCATAATGAATCAAAATAAATTTGTCTTATTAAATTACTCTCAAATAAAAATCATCCCAAAAATTTAATCATTAATCTATGAAAAACAAATAAAATAGTCTTAAGAACACGTAATAAAAATACTAAACCTCTAGTCTTAGCTAGAGATTTAGCCACTCATAACTCTGAAAATAAATTCCATAATCAAAGTGCTAAACATTTAACTTAAACAATTAAAAATAATAATAATAATAAATAACTAGAACGAGTCAAAAATTCTCAGAATTCTGGTAAATAATCCATTATGTCACTGAGTTGAAGAGAAAATTTAAAACTGCAGAAAGATATCTCCCTCCTGGTCTTGTGTCGATCGTGCGTCCTTTTATGGAGTGAAAAAAGAAACAAGTCCTCTTTCATGTTAATTTCGTATTCCACTTCTTCTTGAATTGAAACTCAATGCATATCTGTCATCTTTTTGCAAAAATACTCGTGCATAAATCTTTTAGAATTTTTTTTTTAAAAAAAAATATATAAATATTTTAAAATTTTTTATAGGATTTAACAAAAAATTCTAACAAAAGGTTAAAATTAAACGATGAATATTCGAAATTAACATTTTTTAAAATTTAAGTACTTAATTGCAAAAGTGGAAAAAGATCAAAGATTATAAATAAAGTTTCCTCTCTGATTTTAGAACCAAGCAAATTAAGTTGTTGGTCTAAGAAAAAGGAAATTGGGAAAGGAGTTTCAACTTTGAAGAGCTTTTAAGTCTTTCATGTATGCAAACGGGCATAAAGATGACATAAACAGTACCGATGAAAAAAGTCAGACAAGTATTACAATTATTTTTAGGGTTAAATACATTTGATTCTCTTGCAGTTTAAAGATTTTTATTTTTTGACTACGTGGTTCATTTCGTATCGTAGATGGTACCTCGTTTATGGCTAAAGACGGATATAGTACTTCCGTCCAACTTCCGTCAAAAAATTGACGGAAGTTCACATCAACACCTCTAAGAAGCTGACACGTGTCCTATGCCTAATTATCATTTCTGTCTTTAACCATAAACGGGGTACTATTTACAATATGAAATGAATCACAATAGGCAAAAAATAAACCCAAGTACAAGTTTTCACAAATAATAAATTCTTGATAAGTACGAGGTCGATCCATAAAAAATAGTGGATACTAGGTAAAATTTCTATTAGTGTGTAGAAAATTAAATTGAATTGTTTTTTTCACTATAAAGTGAAGCAATTGAGAGATGGTAAACTAAAATTAAATTAACTAAACTAAATGAATAAAAATAGAATTAGAGAAAATAAATTGAAAACACTAAGGTTTTAGAGATCCACCTAGCATTATATTACGTATTCCTAAAACATAATTTTTAACCCAACTAGGTAGAGAATCAACTCTCCTAATTAGGAGATAGAACAATTAAGCATGAATCAAATATAAAATAAATCGAACATGGATTGGTTGAGAATTTGATTTAAAAAACATGTTACAATAAATTAAGCATTTAATATATTTTTGAATCATAACTAATCAAACTAAGTATTTTATATAAACAAAAATCATAATGAATCAAAATAAATTTGTCTTATTAAATTACTCTCAAATAAAAATCATCCCAAAAATTTAATCATTAATCTATGGAAAACAAATAAAATAGTCTCAAGAATACGAAATAAAAATACTAGACTTCACCCCTAGTCTTAGCTAGAGATTTAGCCACTCATAACTCTAAAAATAAATTTCATAATCAAAGTGCTAAACATCAAACTTAAACAACTAAAAGAAAATAAATTAAAAATAACCAATAATTAGAACCAGTCCAAAATTCTCAGAATTCTGCTAAATAATCCACTATGTCGATCACTGAGTTGAAGAGAAAACTTAAAACTGCAGAAAAATAATCTCCCTCCCGGTCTTGTGTCGTGCGTCCTTTTATGGAGTCAGAAAAGAAACAAGCTAAGTCATCTTTCATGCATATTTCATATTCCACTTCTTCTTGTGTGTGTATATTGTTAGAAATAATTAAATAATAATTATTTCTTTAACCTAACATGCGCAGCGGAAAATTAAATAGAACAGTTTTAGGCATACCTCTAGCCATATTTGCTCAAGCGTCTCCACGATCCATCTGAAGAACAAGAAAGATTATTTGAGGGATCTTCTAACCTATGCCTATTACCGAATTGCCGTACTGATGGTGTACACAGGCTATTAATTTATAGGCTAGGTTAGGGACCCTCAAATGGTAAACACCGTATTGTTTCCTTCCATCAAGGAAACAATATTGTTAATTGATTTTTAAAATCAATTAACCGATTCCATATTTACGGTAATCTAAATTAATAGAAATAATCATAATACCGATTCCATATTTACGGTAATCTAAATTAATAGAAATAATCATAATACCGTATATGTTTATTAAAAATAATAAACATAGCAAACACCGTAAATGTGATATAAAGGCCACATAAGGGAATAATATCTTACATTCTCCCACTTGGCCTTTATGACACATGACCTTATGGTATTAGGTTCTTTAGTTTAGCCAATCACTTATGGAATCCTCCCACTCAGATAAGAAATGTTTCACACGAATCATGGCGGTAAAACCATTATAAAATTAGGTCGTCCCTTCCATGTATCACAATGTAAAACACTCCTTACATGAGTACCTTATGGATAATCAAGCTTTATGAATGAACTTCCTATAAGTCATTCGGGTCCAACTTTATTTATCCTCAGGGATAAAATAACAAATGTGTACAAAATCTTTATTATAATAACTTTATGTCTATAGACCAAAAAGAGACAAACCAAGCGAAAATGAATTAATGAGTCTCATATATTCCGCATGACTTTATTCTTTCTTTACCGGTAAACTTTAAGTCATGGGATCCGCAATCATTAATTCAGTACTTATATGCTCAATAGACCATTTATGTCTCTTAATGTTATCTCTCTTACTGAGATACTTGATGTCGATTTACTTCTGCTTATACTCTTTATTCTTATAAAAGAAGATTATAGTAGAATTACCGCAGAGTATCTTTATGGTCTAACTGAAAAAATCGACAATATTGAGACTTTCAACAAAATGTCTCAACCATCATGCATGTGTACTAAATTCATAGCACGCTAGAATTTTAGCTTTCTTGGTAGACGTAGCAACCATAGTCTGCATACTGCATCTTTAAGATATATCTCTCAATAAAAAGATATATACCTTAAAGTAGACTTTCTACTATCTACACAATCAGCAAAACTCAAATCTGAACAACTAACCACCTTCAAATGGAAAGTGTATCCTTAGGTTAAGTTGTACTTCTTGGTTCCTTACATATACCGCAAGACTTTATTTGCAGCACTTTATTGACTCAATATATTTATTGTCAGTCATATGGTTATGTATAATGCAGACGCTTTAAAAAACTTTTCATCTGCCCTTATTCCAATACCTTTTGGGACATTAATCTGTATTTAATTGGTCCCACTTAATTGCTACTGAAGGTGCAAATCCTTCATTCTAAATTTTCCCAAAACTTTTTTCAATGTAGGCCTTCCGAGACAATGTTAATATTCTTTATGTCTCTGTGAATCTCTATGTCAAAAGACATAAGAGGTTTCACCCAAATCCTTCATTTCAAAGTTTTGTGAACTTTATGTAGCAAACCTAAATCACCACTTGCAAAAATAATATCTACATATAGGACTAGAAAGATTACTGTACTCCCACTGACCTTAAGGTATATATACTAATTAACAAGGTTTTCAATAAACAATAAAACAATTACCTTGTAAAAAATATATCACCGATGAGAGATCTATCACAGCCCATAAATATAATTTTTTTTAATTTGCAAGTATTTTGACTGTTATTTTATAAAACGTTTAGGTTGTGTCATGTAAATCTCATCTTTAAGATCTTCATTCAGAAAAGTTGTTTTCGCATCCATTTGATGTAGCTCTAGGTAAAAAATGAGCTACTAATGTTATGATTATCTTGATGAACCATTCTTAGACACTGGAGAGAATGTTTCACGATAATCAATGTCTTCCTTATGAGTAAAACCATTGGCTACGAGTCTAGCTTGACTTTTGAGCAATGGATTTAACTCTTACTTCATGGCACTGAATCTCAATGTGGAGTTTTCTCCATTCATAGCATGTGAAAACAATTTTGGATCATCTTTATGTCCAATGTCAACATCAGACTCTGGGAGATATACAACATGATCACTAAGAATTGTTGATCTCCTTATTCTATAGGATTTTTTTCTTAATTCTACTTCCTCTGCATTTTGCAATGGGAGAATAGATTTTGAACCTGTTCTGTATGAGTTGGTTGATTGTGGCTCTGGATAATCAATCTGATTTTTCCTGAATACAATCAATCATCCTCTATGAGGAAGAGATTTGGCCAACTCTAGTGCTTCCTCAAATTCCAATTTATGTGAATGAGCACTCCCACTAGGTTCCGTATCCTCTAGAAATTTTACAATCAACAACTCTAGGCTTATATGAAGGACAATAAAACATTAAAACCCTTTAAAGTTTACTAGATAGCTTATAAAAGATCCGCTGGTTGTCTTTGAATCTAATTTCCTAAGGCGAGGATTATAAATCCTCTCTTTAGCAAGGCAACCTCATATGTATAAATAATTTAAACTAAGCTTCCATCTATTTCATACTTTAAAAGGTGTCTTATGGACAACCTTAGATGGAATACTGTTTAACATATACACAACGGTCTTCAAAGCTTTACTCTATAAGGGTAATAGCAGATTAGTATTACTAATCATTTCCCTTTGTGTGTACCTACCTTAATACTCTATGCCTATATTAGATCTTATGATCTTCATATTGTTTCTTTTCTTCTTTCTTATAGGTATTGAAAGCATTCAATACCCCAACTTTAATATTTAGAAGATAGAGATACGTACATAAACTTTATATGGCCATCACTAAAAGAGATAAAAAATATCTCTGACCATTTATGCAATGAGTATGAAAAGGTCAACACCTTTCAATGTACATGATCTCAAGAATCTCAAAAGGCTCTCTTTGGCACCTCTAGTGGTATTGTTGGTATGCTTTCTCTTATGCAGTCCACACAAGTACCAAAGTCAGTAAATTACCGACTTTTATTTTCTATATGGAGATATATTTCAATCTCCAAAACCATAACAAGAGCATTTTTAAATTCTCAAAAACTCTACTTTACGTCAACATCAGTATGCAGAGATAAACAAATAATTTTGTTTCAAAAATTGGGATGTAGGTCAATTTTAAATAGACTTTAAATAAACCACAACCAATATTATTTAAATAAACCCCAACCAATATTCCACCAAAAATAAGAAAAATTTCAAGTTTAAAATAAAATTGAAATTTTTTTACAAGCCAAACTAGAAAAATTCTACAAGATTATGGAATATAAATCATTTTTGAGGTAAAAAATTATAACTGAATCTCAAAATTAACCTATAGATCCCAACAACCTCAAATTATAAATACGTGTTATTCATTTTAAAAAGGCTTTGCATTTGTGTTGACAACGTGGATTGTTAAACCATAATCAATCCACAACATATTTGAATGAGTCACTAAAAGAGATTCACGACATATTAGATATATGAGATTATCTTTATTTTAAGTCATTTCTTTTACTTCATGCAATCTTTCTTTATATGCCCTTAATTTTCCTTATTGCATGAGAAATAGGTATCTTGATCGCCATAATACTTTATTGGCACCTTATTCTCATGCTTTAAGTGTTGGACATGATTGCATTTATTGGTCATTCCCTTGACATGAGTAATCATGTGAACACTTTATGGATTCTCTCATATCCTTGAACACACATGGTTAGAAGTTTATTTACTAACCATTTATCCTTACGTGTGTTACAAGATAAAATTCTGCACTTAGAAGAGAGAATTCAAAAAATAAAATGACCAATAATGACTCAAAAAATCTCAATCTTTAGGGACTTAAGCTAAACTACAATATCTTTCATTCCCATAATGGAATTAGAAACACTCAAATGAAAAGGCATATTAATCATTTTCCAGTCAGAAAAATATTACCATAATGTATTGGAATATAAAACTACCAAAAGGTAGAGTAACAGGAATAGCTGCAATCACCAAGAATATTAAAATAAAAATACTTTAATGCTATGAAGTAACTTTATTGGCCAATTTAAATAGTAAATAGTAAATTTCAACCTACCTGTGGGCAAAGGTTGCATCACGCATGAAATTTACTCTTTATTAATAAGACTAAAGCAAATTTAAATATTAATAAATAAAATTCTTCGTACCTTTGGGCAACCGAAAGAAATTTTACTTTTAATATTAAATTTGTTATCTTATTCTAATTAAGTCATAAAAATAAAAACTTCCCTTTAGGGATAAGTAATTAAATTTATGAATTAACTACAAGACGATATCAACTTTATTTTAAATTAGTCAATGCCAATTTAAATAGTAAATTTCAACCTACCTTTGGGCAAAGGTTGCATCACGCATGAAATTTACTCTTTATTAATAAGACTAAAGCAAATTTAAATATTAAAAAATAAAATTCTTCGTACCTTTGGGCAACCGAAAGAAATTTTACTTTTAATACTAAATTTGTTATCTTATTCTAATTAAGTCACAAAAATAAAAACTTCCCTTTGGGGATAGGTAATTAAATTTATGAATTAATTACAATACGATATTAATTTTTCTATATGAAGTTCATGTGTATGATCCTTATGCAATTATTACAAAATTAGGATGCTTTGGCTCTCCCAAAATTATAATAATCATGCTGTAATTCATGAACATCTAATAAATCTTTATGAGGTTCATGCGTGTAATCTTGATGTAATTATCATTAAAATTTGGGATGCTGTGGCTCCCCAAAATTATTATGATAATTACGTGTGTGTAATCTTGATGCTATTGTCATTCAAAATTGGGATGCTGTGGCTCTCCCAAAATTATCATGATAATTGCTACTTCATTAACATCTAACAACTTTATAGATGCCCCCTTAATAGCCCCAGGAATATAACAAACCAATACTTAAATGGGGTAAACAGCATTTTCCAAGGTGCAAGCAGATGAGCTCCCAGGAAAGTGAGGGGGGTCACACCGGACACACTTAAATCCCAAGACTTTCCTTGCCAGAACTTTCCCCGACATTGCATTCTTAGATATTACTGTAAACACACCAGTGTATATGGTATTGTTAATTATTCTTAGGTCTAGGCATCAAGCAATTTATATTTAAACAATATAAATTCAACAATTAAAAATATATTCCTCAATTCATGTATTAAATAAACAATAATTTTAATACACAGTACTGTAAATAATAAAGGGAATAAAACCTTAATGTGAAAGCATAAAACCAGGCATAGCTCAATGGTTTGAAGCTTGTCACTTTATGGACATGAAGGTCCCAAGTTCGAACCCCATATGAGCCAAATATTTTATTTTATTCAAATGCTACTGTAATGGGCTACTATATTGGGTTGGGCTTCTGGGTCACAAGACTCCAAATGGGCTTCTGTATTTGGGCAATTGGGTCAACCCACTTAATCGGGTCAGGCCTCTGGGTCTATGTATAGTGCTGGCCCAAACTAGGTCAGCCCATTTAAATGGCCCAAAACTGCATGGGTTTTAAAAAACCCCACCCGAAAAATATATCCAACCCAAAAACTTTAATGGGTCGAAACCCTACCCAGTCACCAACCAACCCGACCCGTAATGTTCCATATGAGTTGAAAACCCTAAAAATGGAACCCTAGACGCCACCCCTTTATGAAAATACTCATATCAAGATTACAACAACTAAAAATTAGGCAGTATATCACAATACACAGAATAGTGATAAAACTAAAAATAGTTATATCAAATTTACAGGTTTTCACAAACAGTACGTGAACAATAAATATTCACAAAATAATCGCTAATGCGTTTCTATCATGTCACAAAAGACGAAATATTGCTCAAACAATATTGACAAACAGAAGTGAACAATGCCAAATAGAATATACTTGATTCAATATTGATAACCAATAAAAATTACTTGATTCAATATTGATAACGCATAGTAAAATTATACGCTAAGCAAAATAGCACAGAGGATGGCTCTGATACCACATGTTAGAAATAATTAAATAAAAATTATTTCTTTAACCTAACATGCGCAGCGGAAAATTAAATAGAACAGTTTTAGGTATACCTCTAGCCATATTTGCTCAAGCGTCTCCACGATCCATCTGAAGAACAAGAAAGATTATTTGAGGGATCTTCTAACCTATGTCTATTACCGAATTGCCGTACTGATGGTGTACACAGGCTATTAATTTATAGGCTAGGTTAGGGACCCTCAAATGGTAAACACCGTATTGTTTCCTTCCATCAAGGAAACAATATTGTTAATTGATTTTTAAAATCAATTAACCGATTCCATATTTACGGTAATCTAAATTAATAGAAATAATCATAATACCGTATATGTTTATTAAAAATAATAAACATAGCAAACACCGTAAATGTGATATAAAGGCCACATAAGGGAATAATATCTTACATATATATATATATATAGGGGTATTTTGAGAATTTTGACAAAATTTAACGAAAAATTATAACAGATGTTTGAAATTGAAAAAAATTGAAAGATGAATACCTGAAATTGACACTTTTTAAAATTTGATTACTTAATTACAAAAGTAAAGAAAGATCAACAGTTATAAGTAAAGTTTTCTCTCTAATCTTAGAACCAAGCAAATTAAGTTGTTGGTCTAATAAAAAGGAAATTGGGGGAGGAGTTTCAACTTTGAAGAGCTTTTAAGTCTTTCATGTATGCAAACGGGCATAAAAATGACATAAACGATGTCAATGAAAAAAGTCAGGCAAGTATTATAATTATTTTTAGGGTTAAATATGTTTGATTCTCTTGCAGTTTAAAGATTTTTATTTTTTTTCCCATGTGGTTCATTTCGTATCATAGATGGTATCTCGTTTATGGCTAAAGACGGAAATGGTACTTACGTCTAACTTCGGTCTAAAAATTGACGGAGGTTCACGTCAACACCTCTAAGAAGCTGACACGTATCCTATGCCTAATTATCATTTCTGTCTTTAACCATAAACGGGGTACTATTTACAATACGAAATGAATCACAATAGGCAAAAAATAAAGTCTTTAAACCTCGAGGAAAAAAACGTATTTAACCTTTATTTTTATAACTCCCATTATCGCTATAATTCTCACTATTATCATTATTTTTTCATATACACATTATTATTATTTTTTTCTCTAATCACATAATGTATTTTTCAACAGTTCTTAAAAGACTTGAACTCTCCTAAAACTTCGAAGAGTCCTTTTATATTTCATGGATAAAGTAAACTATGCTTCAAACTTGAAAGTGGAAAATGAAAACCACACAAAGAGAGAGGACATTTTTAAAAAGAGGAAAATCTGTCGTGCATGCAAACGGGCAAAAAAATATATATAATGAACAGTACCAAAAAAATCATATAAATATTGTAATAATTTATTTCAAATTGAGTAAGAGGAAACAGTTTGTTAAAACTTTCAAATCTATCACGTAGTCCTTCTTCTTTTTTCTTTTTTCTTTTTTTTTTTTAACACAAAAAAATATCACCTTCATTACTATGGAAATAAGTCTAAGAGGGAGTACAAATGACCAAAGGTCATACATCAGCACAAAAGGCTACATCAAAGCCCGAAGGCTAAATCACTGCCCATAGGCCGTCTCAGTGACTAGAAATAAAGAATCTCCACCCACTAGTTAGGAAAATCCCGACTTAAAGCAGCTACTAACGGTAGATTGTGACAAAAAACTACAGTTATCCAAATAATAAACAAACATTACAAGGAATAGACATTAAGCCTCTCTTGATAATGAACCACAACCAAAACAACTAAAGAAAAGCAGATCTAGCATCTAGGCCATCAGACAGATCCCTATAATGTCTAAAAATTACAAAGATAAACTGTAAAAAACACTAGCAGAAAACACAACTTCAGAGCCGGCATAAAGTATATAAGGGCTAAGCCTTAATCATTGTTTTAATTGTATATCAAAATAAAAAGTATCTAAAGTGGAAGAAATATATATATATAGTTTTATAAATGTATATTTTTAATAGATTTATATTTTTTTATCAAGAGTGACAAGTGTCCTCATTTTATTGGTGTTGACGTGTCATCTAATGAAATCCAACAAATGTTTTAACAGAATATAGGGACTAAATTATTTTTTTGTCATACCCCAAGGACCTCTAAATTCACTTTGATATGAGAGAGAGTGATTTGAAATTATACCAACCACATGGAATGATTTGTATTCATCCATAATTTTAATATATTTGTATTTTTTTTTTTAGAAAGAGTGACACATGACTACAGTGACTAAATTATTATTTTGGCCTACCTTGAAGACCTTTAAATTATTTTTTATACCGCAATGAACGATTTATAATTTAGGCCTATAGGGATTGATTTTGCATTTATCCAAAAAAAAAGAGTTTTTTTTTTGTTTATTAATCCACCACCTTGGTTTTTTTTTTCTTTTTGTTTTTTTGTTTAAAAAAGTAATATTCTTTTTAGTTTTTTATTTTATTAATTTTTTATTTTAGTTTTTAAGATAATAAGGGTATTATAGGAATATAATAAATAAAAAATGTGGCCTTTTTGGAACACAATGGTATTTGATGGGTCACTTTAGCACATTTAAAAATTCATAGGATTATTTTTAAATCGATTATTAGTTGATGGGACTTTTTTATATTTTTTTCAAATTTTGGTATGGGTTATTTTTTTCTTTAATGTAATATATCATTATTAGGGTTATCATCCCCTTCAAGTGTCCATTTGATACTAACTATGTTCTTACTTGTACAAATGTTTTTCCAAAAACTATAGGCTAACATAAAAACTATTTCAAAACCTTGCAATCCTAGCAAAAAGCTATTACTTAACCCAAAAGTCACTTAACTAAAAACCAACCAAAATTCCAAAAGTCAAAACTATTAGACAACACTTATTCGAATCAAATTAGTTTAAGAATAAATAAATCTGGTAGAGTATATAAGGGCTAAGCCTTAATCATTGTTTTAATTGTATATCAAAATAAAAAGTATCTAAAGTGGAAGAAAATCTATGGCTTCCAAACGTTTTAAAAAACTTATGGTAGTGATGATGGAGTTGCTTATCTTCATTTTCCTAAAAGTCCAAGCTAACGACCTTGCTCGTATCTCTTTCCCTCCCTTTTCACCTCCCATTCAGCTTCATCGTTTCTCTGAACTTGACAAAGTTCAAATTAATAATCTTGCCCCGACCTCTTTTCAACCCTCTTCAGAACCCATCATGTATCCTCATTCCTTCGAACTTGATGAAGTTCAAGGAACTATGCATACATGCGTTGTAGATGTAATTCAATTTTGTGATATAAGTTGGCAACATACATATAAATATGGTTTTTGTCTTCTTCAAGGCTATGAACACTGCTTGCATCAACATGGCCCAAGCGTAGTTGAGGAATCTTTACGGTGGTTAGAATATTGCCAAAGACATGCGAGGAGGAACCTTAAATCCTGCTACTCATATCGAACTAGAGATTTATCCAAGAAGCACTCATCTATCGTCTATTCCTATATTCCCTAGCGTAAGGTTTGGTAAAGATTTCTTAACTATTCTCTTCTCTTTCTCCCGCCATTTGTTGCTCATCAAATTAATTGCTTACAACACAAAGATGGAAACCACGTTGCGACTTGTTTCTTATAATGCTTATCGATCAATCTTCTTTTAATTTGATGTATTTCTAAGACATCAAAAGAATGTTTATTATGGGTTATTTATTTTCATTCACTACAAAAATTTGATCATTTTCTTCTTCATAAATCTTAACGTCTACTAAAAGTTGATATCCGTACATTTTTTTTTAACTTAATTATGGAGCATTTAAGAATTAACTTCAATACACTTTATTTATTAAGATGCGCGCACTTCACACATAAAGTATGCTTTGATTACAGATTAACATGAAGGCTTCTCAGAGAATGTGCGAGAGCAAGAATTAACTTCAATACACTCTATTTTATTAAGGTGCGTGCACTTCACACATAAAGTATGCTTTGGTTATAGATTGATACGGAGGCTTCTCAGGGAATGTGTGAGAGCAAGACTTGCTATAGCAATCCTCAATTGATCATCGTTTCAAATAATACTGATTTGAGTTGTGGAATAATGTGAATTAGGGAAGTTTTCCCACCTGATTTGGTATTGTTGTGTTTTCTAGTTTTTAAGGTAGGCCATTTTGGACCTAAAATTATGTATCGTGGGAGATGGATTTTATTTGGAATTTGTTATCTTGTTTTGTGTTTGGATAATTTAGAGTTACCGGCTGGTTTATTGACACCAAAAAGTAATATACTTTTAAATATTAAATAGTATATAAATACATCTTATTATCACTAAACACTATGCTATATATGAATCAATATTTATATGTAATATTATATTTAAGGAAAATTGCTAAATTAGTCTACGTGGTTTTACCAGGTAACCAATAAATTATCCTCGTCGTTTCAAAATGAACTTGTCAATCTTTTTGATTTGCCTTTTGTTGCGTAAAAAAAAATGCAAACTCAAGTGCAGACTTTCACAAGTAATAAATTCTTGGTAAGTACGAAGTCGATCCACAAGAAATGATAGATATTAAGTAAAATTTCTATTAATGTGTAGAAAATTAAATTGAATTGTTTTTCTACTATAAAGTGGAGCAATGGAGATATGGTAAACTAAAATTAAATGAATAAAAATAGAATTAGAGAAAATAAATTGGAAACACTAAGGTTTCATAGATTCACCTAACATTATATTACTTATTCTTAAAACATAATTTTTAACCCAACTTGGTAGAGAATCAACTCTCATAACAAGGAGATATAACAATTAAGCAAGAATCAAATATAAAATAAATCGAACATGTATTGGTTGAGAATTTGATTTAAAAAATATGTTACAATAAATTAAGCATTCAATATATTTTTGAATCATAACTAATCAAACTAAGTAAGTATTTGATATAAACAAAAATCATAATGAATCAAAATAAATTTGTCTTATTAAATTACTCTCAAATAAAAATCATCCCAAAAATTTAATCATTAATCTATGAAAAACAAATAAAATAGTCTTAAGAACACGTAATAAAAATACTAAACCCCTAGTCTTAGCTAGAGATTTAGCCACTCATAACTCTGAAAATAAATTCCATAATCAAAGTGCTAAACATTAAACTTAAACAATTAAAAAAAAATAAAAAATAAAAAATAACTAGAACTAGTCAAAAATTCTCAGAATTCTGGTAAATAATCCATTATGTCACTGAGTTGAAGATAAAATTTAAAACTGCAGAAAGATATCTCCCTCCTGGTCTTGTGTCGATCGTGCGTACGTCCTTTTATGGAGTGAAAAAAGAAACAAGTCCTCTTTCATGTTAATTTCGTATTCCACTTCTTCTTGAATTGTAACTCAATGCATTATCTGTCTTCTTTTGGCAAAAATACTCGTGCATAAATCTTTTAGAATTTTTTTTTTTTAAAAAGAAAAATATATGGATATTTTGAAAATTTTGACAAGATTTAACAAAAAATTATAACAGAAGGTTAAAATTTAAAAAAAAATTGAAAAATGAATACTCGAAATTGACATTTTTTAAAATTTAAGTACTTAATTGCAAAAGTGGAGAAAGATCAACGATTATAAATAAAGTTTCCTCTCTGATTTTAGAACCAAGCAAATTAAGTTGTTGGTCTAAGAAAAAGGAATTTGGGAAAGGAGTTTCAACTTTGAAGAGCTTTTAAGTCTTTCATGTATGCAAACGGGCATAAAGATGACATAAACAGTACCGATGAAAAAAGTCAGACAAGTATTACAATTATTTTTAGGGTTAAATACATTTGATTCTCTTGCAATTTAAAGATTTTTATTTTTTTGACTACGTGGTTCATTTCGTATCGTAGATGGTACCTCGTTTATGGCTAAAGACGGATATAGTACTTCCGTCAAAAAATTGACGGAAGTTCACATCAACACCTCTAAGAAGCTGACACGTGTCCTATGCCTAATTATCATTTATGTCTTTAACCATAAACGGGGTACTATTTACAATAAGAAATGAATCACAATAGGCAAAAAATAAAGCCTTTAAATCACTGTCCATAGGCCGTCTCAGTGACTAAAAATAAAGAATCTCCACCCACTAAGTCAGGAAAATCCCGACTTAAAGCAGCTACTAACGGTAGACTGTGACAAAAAACAAGAATATACAAAAAAACTACAGCTATTCAAATAATAAACAAACATTACAAGGAATAGACATTAAGCCTCTCTTGACAATAAAGCACAACCAAAACAACTAAAGAGAAGCAGATCTAGCATCTAGGCCACCAGACAGATCCTTATAATGTCTGAAAATTACAAAGATAAACTGTAAAAAACACTAGCAGAAAACACAACTTCAGAGCCGGCATAGAGAAGACAAAACTCTAACACACGCCGCCCCCAGGACTCCCCTTTTGCTGTCGAGCATCGGCCATCCCGAAAGCACCAGCAACCAGGCCGGAAAAAATGGAGCGTGGCCCTCACACGCAGGCCCCATCCTTGGCGCGTGCAAGCCACGCTCCAAGCATGGAGGTCCAACACGACCAAAAGTTGCAGTGGCGGAAATGGAAACTGACGGCGAGCAACTTTGAAAGGGGTGTATCGCAAGATTTCCAGCGTATCAACGTAGATTTAGATCGAAAAGTAGCCCAAAAAAACATGAACGGTCACTCCCCATGGATGTCTCAAACGAAATGCTTCTGCCAAAAGAAAACCACAAGAAACAGAACAAATATAACAAACTCTAGAGCCCCAACAGCTAGGAGAACAACTACCTCCACCGAATTTAACCGGGAGGAACAAAAGCTCCACAACTCAGATGTTGGGAGAACAACAGTACGGCAGCACCCACCACTGAGAACCATTGGGGTGAACAAAAGCTACACTAGCCCATAAAGACTAGGTGGAAGACCCATGCCGGGAGGGGAGGCTTTTGCCTCCCCTCCGGCAAACACACAATTATTGGAGAGTTTCTTCAAAAACAAAAACAAAAACAAAACAAAACAAAAACAAACTAGGTTGGAGAGTGGAAATTTTTTTACCATAATCATTGAAGACCATTTTAATTATATTTATTATTTTACATTAATTTATCACACTTATTTTACATGTAATTTTTTTAAGTAATTTTTTTATTTTTTAAAGTGATTGACATGTGAAATCACTTATAATGCGTTTTATCAATTAGTATAAAATAAATATAATAAATAAATGTGAAAAGTAACATTACACGTATTCTTTTCGAATGTTCATGTATTGAATAAGAGCCATGCATGCTACATGACTAATGCACTTTTAAGTATTTATTTTTAAATGTATATTCTTTAACGTGATAATAAAATTCATAATTAAATTTTAAATAAATCAAATTTTTACTATCACGTTAAAATTTAATAATAATTTTTAGTATTTTTACTCACACAGTCGGAAAGGGAAAGTCTTTATTGGGAGTACACTTGAAAGTGATCGAGTAGAATTTCTCGATAGGTAAAACTGACGAGGGCACAGCCGTAAATTCAGTCGAATAAAAAGCTTTACAAATTTCCGTCGCCTACTCTTCTTCAAAGCCTCTTTCTGTCTCTCATCGAACACACCTAACAATGGCTCAACCAGGCCAATTCCCTATGAACCACCACATGGTGTACCCTACCGTATCGGTACCGGTGCCAGTACCCGTACCCGTACCCATGCCCGTGCCCATACTTGGATCCGAACCCGGACAGTCCTCAGCCCTGAAGCGCCGCCGAGAGGACGAGCTTCCATGGGCGGCGGCGGCGGGGGAGGAGTCGGCGGCGAAGCGGCGCGCGAAGTTGGCGCAGGACGTGCTGTTCAGAGTGGTGGTGCCTTGGAGACAGATCGGGAAGGTAATCGGCAAGGAAGGCTGCCGAATCCAGAAGATTCGCGAAGACTCCAAAGCCACTATCAAAATCGCCGATGCTATCGCTGTAAGTTTTGATTCTTCTTGATTTTTGTTACTTATGTTTTTTGAATTTGAGTGTGTTCAGCTTAGGCTTCTGAGGGAATTATATAGAAAAGGAAAAAGTTGAAAGCAATAATGGTTTGTATATGGTGTATAAATTGAACGGAAAGCTCATAACTTGTAACCTAGAATTGTTGTTTTGTGGTGAATTTTGTGGAAATGTTGAGATTTTGATAGAGGTTAAGCACCTTTACCTGACTATTGGAGACTCTAGTTTGTGGTATTGCATTTTGGCAAATCATGGCTATTTGTGATCATTTGTGTTTTGTAGCGTTTTTTTATGTTCTATTGCTTATAATTGTTATTCTTAACATCAGTAGCATTGTGTTTCATAAGGTTGATGGAGAACTTGTAAAATGCAACATTAGCCACTCGCTGAGCTGAAGAATTGCTAAAATATCTTCTTCTTCTTTTGGTATTGAAGGCGGAGTTTTAAACAACCAAATTAGATGATTAGAGTTGTCCGGTGGCTGTGGCATATAATATAAATCTGTATTATGTTTTGCAGCGACATGAGGAGCGTGTAATTATTATAAGTTCTAAAGACAGCGACAACACATTTTCTGATGCGGAGAATGCACTCCAGCAAATCGCCAGTCTAATACTAAAGGTGATGTGTTTTGTGGTGACTCAACTTGAATAATCTTTATCCAAAATATTGTTTTAACTTGATTAATTGCAATTCTGTGGTGGGTTCTCAACATTTGCTGTCAATAATTATTGTATCTGCCCTCAATTTTATTTGAGGTTGATGCATGGGAGTGCTTTTCTATAAGAAGTATTATGTACTTTTCCTTTCTCAACAATGTGCATAGAGCTTGATGTGATTAACTATTTTTCTGGCCTTTTCTTAAGTGGCTCCTTAATTTATTTGGTTATTGACATGTGTTTTACCAATGAAAAATACTGTGTTATCACTGGGAAAGTGGTTTTAGTTAGATTCTTATTCTAGACATAATCTCTACTACCAAAAATTTGTTGGAATAGAGTTCAATGGTACAAGGAGCTTAAGCATGTATGGTGTCTCACAAACACTAAGGGTGTGTTTGGGATTGCGATTTCGTAAACAAAAAGTGTAATTTTAAACCAAATTATTTGAAAATTGCGTTTTTAAAAAATTGCAATTTGAAAACGCAAAAAAAAATTGATTTTTCAAATCGCAGGTAAAATTGGTGTTTTTTTGAAAATGCAGAATTTTAAAGGTTAACCTGTGGTTTTAAAGGTCAAACTGTGATTTTTCCAAACACTTAATTGCGTTTTTAAAAATCATTTTTTCAAATCGCATATTTTAAAATTGCACTTTCTAAAATCGCAAACTCAAACGGACCATAAATCTAGTGGACCAATAGATACTGTGATCTCACTTAGGTGGCCAGCCAGTCAGTCTCCAAGGTGGTGTATTCACTTCGGTGCATGTCTTCACTCAAAAATCATGTAGTTTTGGATCTAACTGCATTGATGTGAATGCATACATCATCAATGATGTTTTTCTTAGTAGGATTATGGAACTGTCTTTCTGCAAACTAATAGTGAAAGTTTGAAGCACTTAGATCGAAGACTTGCCCTTGCAAAAGCTATTTTCTTGTAGTAGGCAACAACCAACCATTTTCTTGTTCCTAGATTCTTGCTATGTCCGAACTCTATATTTGCTGGTGTGATCCTTCCTATGTGCAACATGTTGTGTAATGCCTTCAAATTCCAGTTTCCCTGTTGTTTGCGTAAAGTTACTTAATATATATATAATCAAAATATCATTAAAAGTGTAAGGTGCCCCTTGGTACACAAGTATACAAGAAAATAAGACGCCCGCAGGTACACAGAAAGTATACAAGAGAAACTACCTAGCTAGTAGAAGTAAATGTGTGTGTGTGTGTGTGTGTGTATATTTATAGTCGAAATATCATTAAAAGCGTAAGGCTTCCCGAAGTCCTCAGGAAATATACAAGAGAAACTACTAGGTACTTAATCATAATAACAATAAGAAAACTACAAATCCTTAGGTAATAGTCTGTTAACAACTTTTTATCAAACAATTTGAAGTTTTCATAAAAGTTGATTATGTTGAAAGTACATTGAGCATGAATTTCTTCATTATTTGTAGATTATATAATAAAAACAATTGGATTTTGCGTTATGAATTGATCTGGACTTCTAGGTTGTCTCAACAGATTATTTCCAAATTGATGGATGAGTATATTCTTGAATAGTCTGTCATGTATATTCCTTGTATACTTGGATTGCACCCTTATGTTGTAACAACCCAGTGAAACCGCTAACCACATCTGTGCGATCACTTTAAAAGGGTTGGTCAAGTTGCAGTTGGAGCTTCCTAAAATCATTTATAAAGTCCAGTTACACTTAGTAAGGAACCAATATGGGACTTAGCACCCATAAACTCCTTTATAATCCACCTACTCCATGTGAAAAATTCATTTTTTCCATGTGAGACTAACTTTTTGGGGTGTCACATATTCGCTTTCTAAAAAGATTGAATTACTTTTCAAAAGAAAAGAAAAAAAAAAAAAATCTGGAATAGTATCCATCGCATTCCGGCAGACCTTGGATTTATGTTCACATGGGATAATGGATGAAAGTGTTAGGAACATTGTATTGTCTTAGATAGAGAAGCATCTTATTTTTTAGGAATTGGCTTTCATTGTTTGTACTAGCTGTGTCCACAACCACTGTTGCTAAGTTAAGAACTGGAAGACCTGTGGGCTTGAGTTTTCTAACTTATCAAAAAACTGTCTGTCAAAGCGTTTTTTATACTGTGCTGGCACTGATTAAATAAATGATTTTCCTTGTAACAGGAAGATGATAGTAGTACAGAGACAAAAGTTGCTGCAGGACATGTGGCTGCCAATACAATAAGGCTTTTGATTGCTGGGTCCCAAGCAGGTTGTTTGATTGGGATGTCTGGTCAAAACATTGAGAAATTGAGGAATTCCTGTGGTGCTACTATTACAGTTCTTGCTCAGAATCAGTTGCCTTTGTGTGCGTCTGCTCATGAATCTGATCGGGTGGTTCAGGTGAGCTTGTCTGCTGCTAATGCTGAACGGAACTAAAATGATGCCCTTACTGTTAAATCGAAGTAGTCTGTTGTTTAATTTTGATACTTATGAAGAAACTCGTGCAATTGTTTTGGAGCAGTTTCTTATTCCTGCCTGTAATATCATCTTCTCCTTTACATGGTATAATTATTCTGCACTGATTCAGGAAATCAAGTTTGGGACCCTTTTTTTTTGGGGGGGGGGGGGGGGGAGGGGGGGTTGTATTATGACTTTGGCCCAATAAGCATGAAAGGCAGTGAGAGGTTGAGGGTTAGTGAATTATATACCTCTTTCTGGGTGTGACTTTTAAATATACTTAGGCCTCTGCTGGAGAATGACACCAGATTGCATTTAAACATTTCCAGATAGTGTTCCCATTTTGGTGTATGGTTATTCTCCATTGTTTTGTCGTAATACAGGTCAAGAAACAGTACTTAAAGGGCTTTTCAAAGTTATCCACTGGAAGATTTCTAATGTGGTGTAGCATATCACTAAATTTTAAGAGGTTTAGTTATTAAAGTATATGAATTTCATTTTGTACTTTTCAAAAAAATGTATATGAATTTTATTTTTTTCGATAATGAAATTATAATTTGCTATATCGTATTCATGCCTAGTTATGCCTCGTTTGTTTCTTTCTACCAATAATAACGAATAATGATTAAGATTCATATTAAACTCAGATATCAGGTGATGTTCCTGCGGTATTGAAGGCTTTGGAGGAGATTGGTTCTCAACTAAGGTCTTACTCTGAATTCTGATCAGCAGTACTTCGTCTTTTAGATTTTTATTCAGAATGCTCTTTTTGGAAATTAATTTGTATAATCATTATCAATTCCATGTAATTTAGGGAAAACCCACCACGACAAGTGATTTCTATTAGCCCAGCATACAATTATGCAGCAATCAGACCAACCCAACCATCCATAGACCCAACTTCAGGTTATTAATATTTTTCCATATCAATTGACTTTGTGGTTCAACTGCCATGCTTACAGTTCTATCGAAGTTTTTAATATCTTGACATAACGACATCATCTTTAGGACAACCAATCTTGCAGCTGATTATGTAACCTTTGAGATGATGATATCGGAAACACTGGTTGGTGGGTTGATCGGCAGGTGCGGCTCCAACATATCAAGGATCAGAAATGAGTCTGGAGCAATGATCAAGGTAGGCAGATCTTAAATTCTTAAGGTTGTGAGCTTTTAATCCTTAAGCTGCACATTGTCCAGAGATCTGTTAGGAATGTGCGAGAGCAACAAGTTACTGCTTGCGGTTTCTGTTAAAGATGTACTAACCATTGCTTCAAACCAAATCTTAGCTGATAGAAATATCTCTATTTGATTTGAGGACCTTTTGTTATTTATTGGTTTCAAATTTTTGAGGTTTACCCAATTCCAACCATTACAAATAATTTTTTAGTATATGGAATAGTTCATGCTTACATATGCTAGTGATATATATGAGATGTGCTTATATATAATGTACCTTCTTGTTTCTTTATTATTCTTCTTTAGAAAAAAAAAAAAAAAAAAAAAAAAAAAAAAAAAAAAAAACTTGAAACTTATAGAGGACTTTTCCATTTGTTTCAACATCTAAGGTTTTCTATTTTTGCAGGTTTATGGTGGGAAAGGTGAACAAAAACATAGACAAATTCAATTCGGTGGTAGCGCTCAACAGGTAATCCATTTTTTTTCTTTTTGGATATGATAATTACTAGTTAATGCGGATCAGAATCCTCTAAAATTCTTAGGTACTCTATCTAATACCATCACAAAAGGTGATCCAAAAAAGAAACGACATTGTCAAAGGCATCCCACTGTTATGTACAGCGTGGGTTGGGGCCTGGGCTTCCTAATGGTGCAGCCGCTTCCTATGCCTACTGGTAGCCATGGGTGGACCTTAGTGCCAAAGGAGGGCCATCTACCCTCCAATTTGAAAAATTCTTCAAACAGCTTTTCTTATCTTTTAATTGATTGGTTCCTGATTATATTATTTTAATTGCACATTGATCCCAAGTTTATCTCTTTCTTTGTCTCAAACCCCCTTAAGAACTAGATTTTTTGCTAACTCCAAGGGTTTGGCTCAAGTGGTAAAGGCCTTTGTCTTTGTGGTAGTCCCTTGAGGTTTAAGATTCGAATCCCTTTGAGTGCAAACAATTTCTTGGGGCCAGCCTACCGGCGAAGCCAACGTATTACCCGATCCGTGTGGAGGGGTGTTTTACACGGGTCCGAGGTTTACCTGACTAGGATGGGTACCCAAAATAGCCTTACCTTGGAGAGGTTCCTTGTCATAAAAAAGAACTAGATTTTTTGCTGTGGAAAAAGAGAGAGATTTTAAGATAGTAAGTCAATCAAAGATATCTGACGAAAGGATTTAATCTTCTCTCACCCACACGGTTTCTTATGTTAAAGGGGTTTCCCTTTTACATATGAATTATGATTTCTTTTTCATATCCTATGCAGAAGGATAATCCATTTTCTCAAGAACTAAGAAAGGTCCAGAAAATTATTCCCTTTTCTGATAAAAAAAGTGTTCTTTGATAATAGTTTGAGTTGCAAGAGGATTTTTTGCAGATGTTATCAAGGGGGCAAATAGACCACTGAGAACTTGCGGTGTTGGTTAAGTGTTCTATTGTTGATTAATCGATTCTTGTAATATAATTTCTTGATTATATTCTAATTATATTTTTTTTTGATAAGTAATTTAAGATGCTGATTGATTGATTCTAATTATATTAAAAATAAATAAAAAATATGCTGCATGTAATACAAAAATGTAGCTAATATTTGATATATTGGGGGGGGAATAAGATGCTGATTGATTGATTCTTTTTTCTTTTTTCTTTTTTCTTTTTCATATAGAATATGGATATGTATAATCTAGTTTCTCATTTTTTTTCGAAACTTTTGGATGCTTAACAGGTAGCATTGGCAAAGCAGAGGGTAGACGAGTACATATATTCTCAGTTGATACAAGCAGCCAGTGCTCAACAGTCAGCGTAAATATCCTGCTTTTCCATAGTTACTTTTTCTTCCATTTGGTTGTTAGGTGTGATTTAGCATATGACATAATTTAAAGAGCTGGTCTTTTTTCATTTGTTGTTTTTCCGCATCTAGACTCTTGTAGCTCTTGATGGGACAGTTGATGCAATCACAAGATGATGATTGCTGACGTTACCTGGTTATGATATCTGTCATGTAATTTAAACGTATGCTGTGTACTAGGTGTAATTTTGGACATTTCTTGGTATATTGCTGTTAAGGTCTTATATGGCTCCGTGAGTCATGATTTGGTTAAATTACTAGCAATTTAGGCAGCTGTTGTGAGAGTCCATGCAGGACCTATCTGCCCAAATAATTTCTGGCAGATGGGTTCCACATGAGCTCTCTCGCAAACAATTTTGGTCAGCTAATTGTTGTGAATCCCAATTCATGGATGTGATTCATGCTCCTACTAGTTTCACCCTAAAGAATAATAAAAGATGCACTGAAGAACAGAACCGTGAAAACTTATTTGCAAACCGCCTTGCTATTAAAAATGATTGCACTTGATCTGCATTGTTTTGGTCCATTGAAAAAGCTAATAGACCTGTTTTCTCAGTTTGCAGAGCTGATGAAGATGAAACATCAAAGATCTCTTGCCTGTTGTTCAGTAGCTACATTAATTTATGTTCCTGGTTGAATCCCAACGAGTTTCATTAGTCTTCGTCAGTTTTGGTGGCTTGTTCTCTTTCGATGCAACAGTGATGGTTGGCTACAAAAAGAGAGTTGAATATCAAGGTGTTTTCATCCGACAAATGTAGGGTGTGCATAGGAATGAGGTTGGTGTGTGATTACTCGACTCCAATGACACGTTATCCACTATAATTTAGTTATGTTTGATTAATACTAATTACAGTTCACATGCAATGCTTTGTGCTACTTGATGGATTTTCTTGGTGAGTCTAATTTTCTTTCTTTGCTTGACCGATGGGAGTAGGGGAATAAGACCCTCTCCATTTTATGGTAGTTTTGTGTATCTAACTATATACATAATGTCAATGTTAGCACGTCTTTTAAAATATTTAAATAATGTAACGTTATACACACTATTAAGTGCGCAAACTTTAAATACTAACTATAAAATTAATTAAAGACGGGGCTGACGGACACTTAAAATTGTGTTTTGTATTCTCTACACGTTTGAATGTGAAAATGACAGCGATTTGTGTTTCAACCTTCGAGAAAGACGAATAAAATGACTGAATTTTAAGAATTTGATGTGATTGTATGAAATATAATCTCATCAATAAATGGTTTTGGAGGGCAAGTTTTGGCAGGATTCTTGAAATAGAGTTATTTCATAGTTAATTTTGTTTTGTTGCATATAATGGTGTATATAGTGCCATCAAAATTTTAAAATAATGTGACAATATATATATATTATTTTTGTAAAATTTAATATTAATCATGAAATGAATCTAATGATGATTTTAAAAGCTACATCAATTTTAGGACAACATGAGTTTTCCTTTTAGAATTATTCTTAGTTAGGATATATCTCCTTTCAATTGATTAACAAGAAATATCATAGAAGTTTTTCTTTAAAGAAAAAAAAAAAGGAGAGGAAGAAGAAGAAAGAGGAACAAAAGAAGGGGGAGGATTATGGAGGTCAAGATCGCTCGTAGGAACAACAATCACAAAATGAAGAAAAGAAATGGAAATGCATCCACTAAACAAAGAAGATGCAGTTCACTTATTTTTAAAACATAAAGTTTGCTCTTCCTTTGTTGCAAGCAAAGTCGTCTTACCCTCCTTAGTCCTGAATACATATCACATCGATCTACATTTTATGGAATTGAAATGAACTATTTTATGGTCTAAATTTTATTTTGTTGCAATTAACAGTGTACATGTTGTCACGTCATTTAAAAAATTTAAATGATGCGGTAACATATATACTATTATTAAATCCGTAAAATATAATTTAGGCCAAACCAGACATTTTGACGTGGGAGCAAAACTAAAAAGAAAAAAAAAAAAAAAAAAAAAAAAAAAAAAAAAAAAAAAAAAAAGACTTTTGGAGAGAGAATTAATTTTTGGGGGTTTCCCTTATAAAAAATTTATAAGTTTTGGTACACTTGAAGCTTACACTTAGGTCCACCCCTAGCTATACAGATTTTAGTCTCCCTCTGTCAACTCTAGCCCTTATTTTTTCTTGGATAAAGATTTTGTCCAAATTGGATTGAAAAAAATTATTTCAATTCCGTCTATAAAATAAATATTTTTTTAAAAAACATGTAATTTTCTAATCAAATTAAGAGAGCATGCATTTCTAATATTGAATGTCTTTTTTGTCCACTTCTTTGCATTATAAGCTTTTATCCCATTGATGACAAAGCTGTTAAATCAAAAAAGATGCTCACACATTTATTACAGATATAACACAAGGTCAAATAACCTTGTCATTTAATAAAAGAATGGCATCTACAATAATCTATGAGAACTTCTTATTAAGAAATGATTGTTCTATAACTATAGACATAACTCCAGTATAACTTTTCCTACGTGACAGTTTTTTTTTTTTTTTTTTCAAAAGAATGATAAACCACGGTAGAAGAAAAATGTTAGGTCATTTTTTTGAAAATAAAAAATAAAAAACTACCACATAAGCAAAGTTAGACAGAAGTTGTTTATGGTTGTACAAAAATCATTTCTTCCTCGTATAATGCTGAAAAATCCAATTTCCGATGGTTAAAGTAAGAAACAAACATGTTGGAGGGTTGCTTTGAGGAAGGTTTTAGAAATGGGTTTAGGGATATTATACATCCCACAAGGATGGGTTAGAATTTGTGATGGATTGGGGGGTAACCATATCACATATCAATATGAAAAACAAAAAATTATGTCAACTAATATTACAAAATTGCTCAACTTTGCATCAGTACTAACTACATTACAGAATTTTGGGTCTTTAACCCAAACAAGTTCTCAAATAATTTAGGAGCCATAGGAGGAAGATCACAAGGCAGAGGAGCCATGAAATTGACAATCTTGTCATGAACTTGATACCTGCAAAATCATAATGCAGGAGAGAAATATGGAAAATATATTCAGATATGTGTTAAGTTTACCAAATTACTTGACAGCAACTCAAAGTAGGAAAATTTTCGCGGGGGGTTATGAACGATTAACTTACCTTATCTTGCGACTCTTTGATGCAC
Organism: Alnus rubra; assembly: GCA_028654335.1. Taxonomy (NCBI): domain Eukaryota; kingdom Viridiplantae; phylum Streptophyta; class Magnoliopsida; order Fagales; family Betulaceae; genus Alnus; species Alnus rubra. The sequence continues at coordinate 271,996 of JAJPGS010001499.1, read as the reverse complement.
GCCGATCGACTATCTTTCTCTTCTTAGTTTGCAACCTTTTCAAAGCATAAAATGCTGTCTCTGTGTAGCATTGAATTGGAAATGTCAAAATCAAGGAGTCAGTCACTGATTGTCTAGCCAGCAATCGTCTCTTTACATTTTTACTTTTTCTTTGAACTATGGGACATGCAACTGCCCTTCCCCAAAAACCAAGCTCAAACAGTAAAATACAAAGAAATTGTGAGCTGCAAGTCTACTTTCGTCTAGACTATAAAGTGTCAGTTCCAGAAAACCAATTGTAAGATTCATAGATATAGATATTAAATGATATTGTCCTTGTCATTGAAATCCCTTGAATTCAATGGAAGGACAAGAGGGTAAGGTTTCAGGCAGTTATGCCCCATCCATCCATCTTCATATCCGAAGCAGTGCTATAACTGGAATACCTAGCATGATTCATGATATAGAAGCAAAATCTTCTTCCTTTATTTAATTTTTTTTTTTTTTAATTCTCTTTTGGATTTTTAAAACAAAAAAAAAACAAAAAAACAGAAGAAATTGATTTCACAATTCAAATACACAATCAAACTTATTTGGTATTTTTACACTATAGAATCTCATAGACTGGGTCCCAATTGCAGAAAACATGGATATACAAATTAGAAGCTGCCACAATATTTTTACCAGATGATGTCGGGTCAATCGTCTCAAAGAATTCCTTCAGTAATTGCTGGTAAAATTCGGAGTCATCAAGAAGTTCAGGGTCACCATCAGCTTGTACTTCCTAATCAAAGCATTAGGATTTAATAAACAACAAATTGTGATGGAAAAAACATAACTTCAATAATTTTACTCAGAATAACATCCTCTCTCTAGATCTTAAAAGAAATATCTCATTTTATTTGTCATGCCTAAGTAAGACTGCATCATATCTAATATGGCGCTCATCATTCAGTAATGCGGTGGAATTTTTAGTCATCCAGGCGTCAGGATCACCATAAGTAAAAGAATTGCTTCAAAGAGGAAGTTGGTCATACTTTACTCAGGATACCATGCATTTCTTCTCCTATATCTCCAAGTTTACAAACACGTTTCTCATTTATTTGATTTCTTATATATAAATAAGCTATCTATAAAATAAAATTTAGTAGCAACATATCTAATATCAATATTTTTTTTTTGATATCTAATATCAATATGATTGCCATCATGTCAAACAGAGCCTTTAAGGTGTTCTTCACACAAAGATAGAACAAGATCATTATTGCATAGTAGTTCAGGCAACAAAACCCATTATCCAACATAAGACCATGGAATAAAGTTGAAGCTGTCACCAAAGCTGATCTTATCAAATAGATTTTAGATTATCATATTTCTGAATTTTATGATCAATTTAATTTCCATAATCTTTCAAAATAAAACTTTACAAAATCTAACAGTTTGACAAAACCTGCTCCATTTCTTCTTCTTTTTTTCCTCTAAATGTAGAACTTATATTTGGCTCCCAGGCAAATGCTACTTTTTGTCCAGAGAGTACCACCAGCACCAACTTCTGTTTGAATTGCTTAGAACAAAATATCTTGTTTTTTCCACCATAACAAAATGCCCAAAAAGCGCATACAAAGGAGATGGAACTTTTCAATGTACCTAGATTAGATAACACAGATCCACCCACCAGAGTGGACTATTGCAAAGATTGAAGTTTAATATTTTACATGATGAACCATTCCAAACAACAAATTGTACTCTCATAAGCAATGCAATGTAATGGGACAACTTGCAATCTGTTAGACATACAAGCACACCAAGGAGAAAGATTTACTTTTAGAGTATTTGGCAACTTCCACTCTCAAGTGGGGTCCTAGAAATTAAAACGAACGCCATATAATGAATTCAAGTAAATACATAAAAGTAGATTACCTCTCCCCCAGCATTTCCCTCCCCCTCAGAACCCTGCCATCAATATGTCAGGTATTAGAATATGCACAAATGTCAAAAAGGCTAGCATATTATGAATACCTTGTCCAGTTTATTCTACGTGTGTGTGTGAGGCCTTCATGTGAATGTAAATATGTATTCTCTCTTAACAGTCACATGAATAAAGAAGAAAATCTTACACTCCCAAATATGCTGACTGTTGATCTCCTCAGTTGCATCTGCTTGACCATTCTACTTGGATCTCTCATATAAGCAGCAACTTGCTGACTAATATTCTGTGATTGGAAAAGGAGAATTTAGTGAGCATGTTATGCGTCTTATATGGCATGTTGTCAGTCCAGTCACAGAGCCTAACCTGATTAAAAGCTTGCAACTTGCCTTTAATAGCAGCAGCACCAGTTGTCACCTGTGTCTTCCTCTGCCATTTATCTATTGCTTTGTCTCTGAAGGAAGCTATTCTATAAGATACAAACATGAGTAGTCTCAGTTAAGTCAAATTGCCCATTAAGAAATTAATTGCACTAGAAGGTTTTTAATGCTTGCAAAGATTAAAGGTGATATGCAACAAAACTAAAATGCAATAAAGCATGCAAGGGAAGTTGCAAACCATGAGATGTGTATATATAAGGATATATATAAACACTACTTTCAATGAAGTAAGAATACTTCAATACTAAGATTAAAATAGGGAAGTGGATTTCCGGTTTTTTTCACAGAGAGAGAGAGAACTATTGCTTTAACTGATAGAAAATTTTGCTGCAGTACCAGGACTATCCTCCTGTAGATTTCAATTTCTATAATATATCCACATCACAAATAAGATATATTCACCACAAACCTCCATAGCATTTAACAACATAAGATGGGATATTCAATACATACTATTGAAGAACAGAAATTAATTTAAGGGAAATTGGCTAGTCTAGAAGATGACCATAGTACCTCATATGCATTTGAGAAACCTGTGACCAATCTTCATCTCCTTCAGCATTCAAGTTCTTAGAAGCTTCTGAATGATTGGATGAGTTTCCAGAATTACCTTGAGAAGAGAAAATGTGTTAGGATAATCAAACCATACCAATAACTTTTAATGCAAATATGTAGTTCTTTCTTGAACAGTAATCATGCACATAAATCATAAAACTTATATAAATGCTACACAAACTCCCAAGTTTACACTCCCAAATGCTTACTTCCTGACGTGGGGAGTTTGTGTAGCATTTCTCTAAAACTTATGAACCACAAGTTTATCTTCTTGTGCCTGAAACTATATCAATGTAATACATGACATTAATTCAATAAAAAAGTCATTAGCTGAACCGACAAGCTATTGCTGGTTTTACAATCAGGTCACCATTTATCTTAGCTTTATGTTTCACAGTTGCACAAGCAGTACCCATTAAAAAAGAAGAAAAAAAACAAAGGAAAAGGATTAAAGTTCAATATGGCAGAAAATATTGAAAATAGAACTATATAGTAGATTGGTAAATTTTCAATTCAAAATTACTGACTTTGTAAAAGGATTATAACTCTCTGAGAGTGGTTGAAAATATAATAAGGAATTTGAGATAAAGGAAAAAGAATCTACCAAAATATAGGAAAAAAAATTCATAAACAGTGGCTGGTAGAAAGCTTATAGAATAATAAAATGTAGACAAAACATGTGCATACCATCTGTGGATTGTGCAATAGAAGGATTCTTCTCAAGCAAAGCCTGGCACAACAAAAGTACAACAAGATGAACAGATAAAATAGACTGATAAACAAATTTATACAAGCAAAACCAAAATCAACTGTTGGTCATATTTTTTGAAGCTGAATGAACACAAGGTAGGCAAAACAAATTTTTAGAACAGTCCTACCTCTTGTAGTCCCAATAGAGAATCTAAGGTCTTCTTAGATGAGGTGATCAAGTCTGAATATGCTGCATTGACGCCCTCATCTGAATCACAGAATGAAGACCTAACTGGATCCTACAGACAATCCATCATGTTTAGCCACTATGAATATAATAGAGGGCCAGAATCAAGTTAAATCAGAGTTGACTTTCACAAAAGACCTGGGGTAGTCTATTTGAACTTGAGAATGCTTTCTGAAGTAAGAATCTGAACTCCAGAGCTTTGTCCCAGATAACCTTAAGGAAAAAGGGGAAAGGATTGTACCATTGTTTAATAACACTCATAAAAAATGGGAACGATACATGGCAATCAGATTAAAATGATTACTTCAAAGACTGCAATTTTTTTTACAAGTAATCAACAATATCATTAAAAGGACTGCAATTAGTATTTTAACAGTGAAGAACACATCAAAGAAAAAATGACACAGCAAAGGAATGAAAATAATTTATTGAATCTGTAAAACCTATTTACTGGTTAAGAATAGGGTTCGGAGTACACAAACAACAACCACACCTTTTGGTTTTTCACAGCCTGACCCTTAAGAAGATCTTCATCTTTGTGACGCTTCAAATCCTTTAAAATATCTCTGAATGAAATCAAAACTCAAAATAAATAAAATGACATTTATAAGCAGATATGCATTTATATGTATGACATCGAGTGCCGGTCTATATATCATGTTGTGCATTTGAGCGTCTGTTTGTCACCAATACTCTGGACATGTTCTCCAAGATATCAAAATCATATCTAAAACTCGCATCCAGCAACTCAAATCAATTTTTCCATATTAGTACACAAAATCAAGTGCATAACCAATGTGACAAACAAAAAGAGTCTCACATCTCCTGTCGCTGAAGACCCTCATACTCTTTCTCAAGCTCTTCGATCTCCGCATCTCTTCCACTACCTCCCTCTTCCTCTTCACCTTCTTCTCCTTCATCTTCATCTTCATCATCTTCTTCTTCATGCTAAAAAAAATTCACAAGAATCATAATATAACATCAACCCAAAAACAAAGACAAACACACAAACCCAACAACAATGTCAATCAAATCCCAGTGATTATTATTTAAAAATCATCAATTAACAAGAATCATATATAGAATGTTAATCCAAAACAAAAACGCAAACCCAATATCAATATTAATCAAATTCCAACTACGATTGTTAAAAAATCTTTGCTCACACTTAGATTGTCGTTATCCATGTCATCATCATCGTAAGCTTCGAAATCACTGTCGCTGTCTTGCGCTTTCGACCGCTTCGAAGGTAACCCCATTTTCAAAACTCTAAGAAATTCAAAGAACCAAATTTATGTACATTAAAAGCCTTTTCTCCCAAAGTGTTCCCCAACTAACATACACAATTGAATTGACAAAGAAAATCGTTAATTCTAATTACCTAAATAATTTCTTTTTTCAAAAAAGCAACCTTAAAAGAAGAAGAAGAAGAAGAAATTGAACCTAGTTTTGCTCAGTCTAGGGCTTTAGAGAAAAACCCTAGCTTTCTCTCCCTCTAAGCATGAACCTGAGAATGTAATTTGGGCCGGGCTTGATATTTGCGGACCATAATGACCTCGACGGAAGAAAATGTTGAGGCCCAATCTCGTCTCGCCCAGCCCATTCATCTATTAGTAGTGTTTTTTTAAAAAGTTCTTATAATCTTAACCAAAACATTTTTTTTTTTTTAACAAAATAACTGGAGCTATCATGCATTAATCAGAAGAGGTCCGAAGGCAAATACAGTGAATAGAGGCACATCGACACCCTACACACTAAGCTAGAAAAATTTAACTTGAGTGCTGCCTACAAATAAACAAATACTACAAGGACAGATATTTAAGCCACTCTTTAAGAATAAAGCACTCCTAACAACAACAAAAAATGGTTGATCTAACTAACAAGCCATAAAAAAAGTCAAGTAAAATCTACAAATTTAACAAACAGACTTTCAAAAACTAATCTAAAAAAACAAAGAAAAAAGCTACATAAAACACCCAACACAAATCGACGTCGAAAGAGAAATTACACGTGTCTTGCAGGAACCGGCGAAAAAACATAGATTTGACCTCAAAAGTAGATGTAGAAGAAGAAAGTTCAGCCAAATTTTCGCTGGCGACACGGACGAAGAGAAAAAGAAGAAAGAAGAAAGAATATAGGTGTTTGAGGAGGAGGGAAGCGAATGGTGCTTCCCTCTTAGTCCTTTTAGGGCTATGGAGGTTTTTTGTTTTATTCCTGGCTTAGATCTAGTGGAGCTTCTGTTCTCCTAATCCTTCTAAAGCTACTTTTAATTAGACAGCTTCTTCTTTTTTTCTCATTAGTATTTATAGAATAGAATATTTATTTTTTATCCAGTTTTAGTCTGGATATTGTATCTTTTGAACAAATTGTATCTTATTATTGGTCGTAACGAAAGCTTTTAATTTACTCCAAAAAAAAAAAAAAAAAAAAAAAAAAAAAAAAAATTGGCAACCGATGATACCACAAATATGCCTAGGGCTCAAGGCACTGGGCCTAATTAACGTAAATGTCTATTCACTAGAAAGGATAAAAAAAAAACTTACGAGCTCTCCTGCCTACATACCACTATTGCACAACCACAAGCCTACCGCATGGCAATTAAATAAGGAGTTTAATATAAAGAAAAATGATCCCTACACTCATTTTTTACAATAGTCCTACAACAAGTTGACGTGGCTGGTAATATTTTATTATTTTTTTACAAAAAGAAAACAAAACAAAACAAAAAAAAAAAAGAACTAATTCCCGTACACCAGGTTTACAACAAATGTACAACAGCCCTCTCACATGGGGTGGACCCTACAGTATGTGGGGCTCACCCCATGTAAGGGGGCTGTTGTACATTTGTTGTAAACATGATGTATTTTATCATTTTTCTTTCTTATAATATAAAAGAGAGTCATCATCCCAAAATATATAAGAACTCATTCAACCCTAAACTCTCTCTTTGAATACTCTACTAACTTAAACAAACAAGACTCTCCTGTTGGCCCCGAACCAGTGGCACTATGATAGTTGTTTTCTTATCTTGTAGATGAACCGTCATCTGATTTCGTCGTGCAAAAGGCTTTTGGTATTATATATTAAGATATTTCGATTTGAGAATTACCTTTGAAAAGAAGATATTGTGACTATTGTCCAAACTTACCTATAAAAAAAAAAAAAAATTAATAATAATATCGTCCAAACTTAAAAATAAGGATTAAATACCATTTTGCTCCACGCTCAAATCTTTATTTTTTGTTCTATGTATTTTCATTTATATCATAAATTAATGATACATGTGTTATGAGAAAAGACAGAGATAGTACCTCCATCCACAACTGATGGATTTCCACGTCAGAGACACGTGGTACTATTAAAATTATGACACGTGGCTACCATTTTTTATTATTATTATTATTATTATTTTGAGGCTTTAAAAAATCATGGTTTTAAATTATTTTTAATTTTATGACTTTTTTTTTTAAAAAAAAAAAAAGTGCAACCACGTGTCACAATTTTAATGGTGTCACATGTTGCTGACGTGAAAATCTGTCAGTTTTCGATGGAAAAATGAGCGAAGGTACCATCTCCGTCTTTTTCCATAACCAAGTACCACTTGTGATAAAAATGAAAGTATATGAGGCAAAAAATAAAAATTTGAAATTGCATAGTGCTTTAACGTATTTAACCCTAAAAATAAATCAATTCATGCGATAACCATGAATGAGATTGTCTTTGTTTGGCCAACAGTGAAATGTACTTAATGGGTAGCATTTTCAGAACCGATCTTGAAATAGAAATGAGCTATTTTATGGTTAATATTTTATTATTTTATTTACTTAACAATGTGCTCATTTAAAAAAATTTAAATGACGCGACACTATATTTATCACGTTCAGATGCAATAAAACAAAATCTTATCCATAAAACCTATTCATGTATACATTTAGTCCTCCAACTCTTATTAATGTTTCCATTTCATTTATATATTTTCATTATATTGAGATCGAGTGTAATTAGTTGTTCAAATTGCATGTAATGCAAGCAGTCACATAAAAAGAGGGCTTCGAACAAGTAAACCTCAAGAGAAATGATTTTTGCACATCACTTATACATTTTTTGTACATCACTTTTCTAAATCAATCATTAGATTTGTAAGACCCATAAAGATTCACATGTTGGTTATACAGATTCAATTGTTGATTTAAAAAAGCGATGTACAAAAAATATACAAGTGATGTGTATGTAATATGTTTCAAACCTATGCATATGAGCATGCATTACATACAATTCAGATAGATAATTGCAACGAATGCAATTTGATTTTCATCAACAACAATATTATCCTCGTACTACTAATATTGTTTCTTTACCCCTCTATTGGAATTGAGGTTTTTTTTTTTTTTTTTTTTCTTGAGTGAGTCGGTTTCGAATCTGTTTAAAATAAGGGAAGTGATCCTTACACTTATGGGTCTTACTCTATTGTGTCTTGGTGTTGTATCATTGTTGTGTAGTGTGAGTGTTTTAATTATTTCTTTTAAAATAATCTATCAGACCGTTGATATGCTAAATATTTAATAAATGAAACAAATAATCCACTCCATGAGACGTGTCACAAACGCGGACAATTACAAACACGTATCCTCATTTGACCAAGACTAGCTTAGTTTTCTCGAGAACCAAACAGAAGCCAGATCCCCCACTCGAAAAAGGGAAATCGCTAACATGTGACATGACCCCAAAAAGAAAAACATCCCGCACGTGCAATCATGTCCAAAGCAAGGGCTGTGGGACCCGCATGTCGCATGCACACGTTTACCAAGCAAAAGCTGTAAAGATTCTTTGAGTTATGCCTCCACACGTGCAATCACCAGCATATCATTTGTGGTATATATAATTATATATAGTCCACATGCACGTGCGTGCATGTCGCCAAAAGGAAAAAAAAAATCAAGGGATGAGATCGTGGGACTTGATCGGACGGTGCGGAGTGCGTTTCGCTGTTCTGCTTCCCAATACTATTGTGGGAACTGGGAAGTGACAATTGGGATGAGACTTTGAGCCAAATGATTAGGGATTGGTTTGAATAAAAATTGTGTGCATCTTTGACCGCACGTGAGGCACAGCGTGTGTTTTGCTGTACTTTACATTTGTATACTAAAGAGGATAATTATATAATAATAAGCATAAATAAGTGAAAAATATTCTACCCAAGAAAAATAAATAAATACAAATAGACAAGAGAAAAATTTATGAAAAATGATTTTAATAGCTCGGCATTAGATTACTTATGCAGGTTTAATCATTATTTCTCTATGGATAAACTCTAAATTGGGTTGAAATTTTTTTTTTTGTTCAGCTCAGCTTATTAAATTTAATAAATTAATATTTGTTTTTAAAGCACGTGATTTTTATATACATTTTTAATAAAATTAATAGAGTATATGACATATATTTTTAAAATATGTGTTTAATGTTATTTTATTACATTTTTTATATTTTTTGTAAATTTATTATTGAATTTATAAAACCTACACGTGGTCACATAGAATGAAACCAAACATTTCTCTATTTTTAAAGTATGTTATTCTCACTTACTTGTGAGAATCACATGCTTCAACAATAAATTTCAATTTATTAAAGTGAGTTGGAAGAACTTTCTTCCTAATTTACAAGAAACTTTACCTTTTCCTAAATATTTGTTGAAAATAAGATGTTTTAGTCATGAGAATTACTATTTATCCTTTTCTTCTTCTTCTTCTTCGATCTTCTCTCATACAATTTTTTTTTTTTAAGAAAAAAAATCTATAAGAGAAGAACAGGAGAAGAACGTTTAAATTTTTCTTTGGAAAAAAATACAAATAATTCTTTCAAACTACCACGTTATTATCAATGCCCTCCTCAAACTATTAATTGTGTCAATTTTCTCTCTAAACTACCAAAAAATGTTAATATTCCCCCTAATGACAAAAATGTCTTTCATAAAATTATTAAATTTTTTAAAAAAAAAACTAAAAAAATTATTTAAAAAAATCTAAAATAAAAAAAAGTTATAAAAAAAACTAAAAAAGAATTAATTAATTGTGAGATAAAATCCATTATATTCTAGCAAAATTTCAGAGAATTTTATTTATTGAAACGAGTCTTCAAAGCTTTGTCGCCTGTTTTAATGACACCCATGGATGCAAAGACAGCAAGATCCATATGCAGTTTCACTTTTGGCTGTCCTCTACCATCTCAAGCCATAAAATATAGAGAATCTTCATGGAGTGTGTTTGGAAAAGCAAAAAGCTTGAGATATATATATATATATATATATATATATATATATATTATATATATTAGGGGAAACTTTAAATGAAACATTTGTGATATGATTATGAAAAGATATAATATATGATAGTATTCTGACTCCACAAAGGATAAAGTAGGCATGGTATGGGAAAAATTAAAGATGGGAACTTTTTAATGTTTTAAATTTTGATCAACGACGTTTAGAATTACTCTCATTTTTTACCTTCAAAAAAAAAAGAAAAAAAGAAGAAGAAGAAGATGCATATATAACTTATGAAGATATAAAATTACTTGAACTTAAGAAAAAAAAAAATAACAATAAATTTGCAATGTAGGTGAATGCTGTACAGCCTCTGTCAATTTTCCACCATGTTTAGATTTTCTGTTAAATTTTAATTAAATGAACTAAAATAACCAAAATACACCATTTTATAAAATAAAAAACACTACCCAAATGTGACCCATGGTTGCCCAGTGGTCATCAACCCTCTTTTCTTTTCTTTTTTTTTTTTTTTTACTTTTTTGGATTTTTCTAATTTTAATTTGTTTATTAAGGGTATATTTGTATTTTAAAAAAAATGATACATTCCACTTATTAGTTGTTTGAGTTAACAAAAAAATCCAAACAAGACATTAAAAAGAAAAAAGTAGTAATTTAGAGAATAAGTGAACTTTCCTTTAACTTAACTAAATATTGATCCCGGAATTAAGTGACAACAATATAGAAATTAATTATGATAACAAAACAACCAAACAAAAGGAAAAAGACAGCATATATATATATGATCGACCAAGTACCAACGTCATTATCTCTTGTTCTCTTTACTTTTGAATAAATCACAATAAATATGTCTCATGAATTTTTCTACATCCATCTGCTGAGGCAACACGAAAATTTAAACTATTTTGCTCCTCGAGATAAACCCCTGTTTCCTTTTGATTCTCTCGCACACCATCATAACAATAAATATTTTACAAAATAAGTGTCCCCTTAACAGTCATATAATAGATTATATTTTAAAAACTGCCGTAATAAATGTCACATCAATGTAGAAGAGATTTGTTGTGGTAAAAGCTTTAATATGTGTTTGGGTCATTCTTCTACATTTTTTTTTTCTTTTTTGCAAATTTTTTATTGAATATGTGGGACTCACATATAGTTTAATAGATTAAATGGTAATTTTGCACATTTTTTGTATAAAAATTGACAAAAGATGATGTGTAAAATAATAAAACAAAGGGAAAACTTTAATTTACCTCCATGAAGTTGTTACCAATTTGTAATTTTACCACCAATGTTTCAATTTTGTTAATTGCACCCCTTAAGTTTCAGAAATTTTCAATTTAGAAAATCCGTCTAAATCAACCGTCTGACTTAACGAAATTCGGCCTATGTGCCGCGCACATGCCCTTTTTGACAAAATTGCCCTTTCAAAACGGCACCATTTTTTAAGACAGGCCCTAAAACAAAGACGGCGTCGTCGGGGAAGACAACCTCGACGTAGATGGACTGGCAACGTGCAGGTCGTCCGTGACGGAGATGGACTGCGTAGCGGATGCCAGCGCGGAGGCCTTATGGAGTCGGCCGAACTCCAAAGTGACCTTCTCCAAGCTTCAAAATTGCACCGTTTTGAAGACGGGCCCTAAAACAAAACCTAGATCTCGTCGGGGAAGACGGCCTTGACAAATGCCAACGCAGCAGCCTCCTGTCGTCGGGGACACAACTTCAACCTAGCTCAACCACCTTGGCCTCCAGCGACAATGCTGTGTCATTAAACGACTCGGCCGAAATCAACGAAACAAAGTACCGTCAATTTCGGCCGACGCTAGGAGGCCTCCGTGCTAGCATCCGCTGCGCAATCCATCTCCGTCAAGGACGACCCGCTCGCCGCCAACCAATTGACGTCGTCTTCCCCGACGAGGCTGTCTTTGTTTTAGGGCATAACGTTTTGTATCAAAATGGTGCCATTTTGTTTTCCAAAAATTTTGGTTTTGGTGTTTCACAACACGGTGCTGTTTTGTAGACGCATTCTCGTCCATTTTCATCCCTAACAAGCACGTGAACGGCACATGAGCCGAATTTCGTTAAGTCAGACGATTGATTTGGACGGATTCCTTAAATTAAAAATTTCTGAAACTTAATGGAGTGCAATTAATAAAATTGAAACATTGGTGATATAATTGCAAATTGGTGACAACTTCATGGGGATAAATTGAAGTTTTCCCTAAAACAAAACATTTCTCCTCATATAAACTAGTGGATTGCAAAAGAGATTGACAAGAAATAAGTAAAAGATGGATGTGTAACTTCCTTTTTTTTTTCTCTAAAAATAAATGTTTGGTTTCCACCTCTTATCCATCTTCATACAGAAAATGGACAAATTCGCCGTTGAATTTGTAGGATGTGTGGGTCCCACATATTCAATTGTAAATTTGTAAAAGAGATGGTCAAAAGATGTGCAACAAATATCTTTTTATAAGAGAAATGTTTGATCTCTATCTCTTTGTCAATTTCTATAAAAATAAAAAATTGACAAATTCACCCATAAATCTGTAATACCCACAAAAGAGATGAATTTGTAACCGTTTTCTTTTTCTAATTATACTATTATTATAATTAGAAACTCCATTAATTATTATGAAATTAAGTTCATAAAATTTGGATGCTCATCTTTTCTTTTGTTCAAGGGAAAAGTAATGTTATAATATATATATTTTTTAATGTTAATTTGTGTCTGTTATTGTTAGGATCTGGTTCGTAGAGTCCCATGATATTGTCGATTTAAAGCTTTGAAAGTGGGAGACTACAACTCTACAAGGATATGTTGAGCTGTATATATATATATCCGTAATAGGAAGAGAAGTGCATGTTTGAATCTCTCACACGTGCAATTAGAAAAAAAAAATATCTCTCACACGTGGGGAGAGAGCCTCGTACGGACACGAGGTGGGATCCCATGATTGGAGGAGAACACGTGGGACAGCTAGGCACACACGTGGGGGGATCTAATCATATGCCGACCAATTCCCTTATTCTCGAATCATCGTGCTAAGTTCCATGCCCCACTTGTGGTAGATGCACACACACATATGTCCTACCACTAGGACAATTTGCAAATTAATTAATTAACTACTATACTAGGACAATCATAGAATCTACGAGGACAATATTAACAGCAAAACAATTTGCTTATTATGCTAGCTTCTTTTTTTGTTTTTTTTTTATTCATTGCTAGTTCTTTCCATTGGTGCGAAATTTATTTATTTTGTGAAAATGAGCGATGAACAAAACATTCAAAATGATAAGTTTATAAAACATGCATGTAAAAGATAATAAATATTAAATTACATCGTATGATATGGTACACCGGTATGAACGGGATAATGGTTATGGGCTTACTATTTATACAGATTAACCCTATGATCAAAGAGATTTATGATTATGTTCTGATGAGCTTTTGATTCAATAATTGTTTTGTGACTGACACACCATTTACGAATGAGGGTCACGGTTACGGCTTTGCTAGTAACGTGTGCTACCAAAGGTCAGACTCGATCGGGCTGCTAGTATATGGCGGTATGCATACGATATCTTAGGTACTGCTGTTGTCTGCAGGGAATGGATTAATATCTTGGGTAGACTAAATGGAGTTGAACTATGACATGATCCTTTTATTTCAGCATATATTATATCTATATTGCATCCCTAATGAAATTATTGAATGATAAATTGTAACTTTGCATTGTTATATGTGATTTATATTTTAAACATCTGAGTTCACACGATAACTTGCGCACATTGTGTATTATTACTCACTAAGTCGTGAACTTACAGTCGTAAATTTAGTTTTGAAATATTATATTATACTTTGATGACTAGTCTTTTGATTGTACTTATGGAGATGTGGTTATTTATGTTATGATGCTTTAGTTTTGCTCTGGCTGTTCATATATATTGTGAGTGAGGATTTTAATTGATATCTTTAAGTTATAAGTGAAAGTCTTTCGCTGCAGACTCTCTTTAGAGATGATGAGATGCATGTGGTCTATTTCTTATGAAATGATATTGAGAAGTGAACTATGAAGTTAACTACTAGTTAGTTAATTCACTGAGGCGTTAAACCGTGCGGTAAGATGACCATGAGCTTACTATACGGACTTGACCCTATGATCACAAGGAATTACAATTATGTTATGATGAGCATTGGATCTAATGGTTGTTTTGTAACCGGCGCACTATGTTTGAATGGGGGTAACAGTTACGACTTTGCTAATAGCGTAGGCCACCGATGTCGAACTCGGTCAGGCTGCTAGTATATAACGGTATACGTACAATATCCGGAAGACTGGTGTTGTATTACAGATCACTCGGGACAGCGTCAGAGTTATGCCTTGTTAATTATTTAAAATAAACTACCTTTCATTAGGTGTAATAACTAATGCAATACACATCATTTTTGTGAAAACCCACATTTATAATTCCAAAATTATGAACAGTTATATAAAGCTCATTGCATAACCAGTATTGAAAATATTATTTAATAAGTCATGGACTTATGCAATTTATTTTCTTCCCTGTCAAACACCGAGGTGTTTATGGCTTAGCAGGTTGCGAGGTGGTAAAGTGAGAAATTCGTTGGGGTAAAGATTTGTATCAAGCGAATGACTCGTATTGTCAGTTTTGAGTAGTTAATAGTTTTTTTTTTTTGAACAAATAGCATGTGCTATATTATATTACTGAAGAAAGCCCCAGTGCAATGACAAATACAAGAGGTTTAAGATCCCTACACCATAAGCCAGATAAATCTGACTTGAACATCAACCTAAACAATACATAATCATTACAGGGATAACAATGAGCCACTCTTTACATTTAAACACAATCAATAAATAAAAAATGGCAGATCTAGCACCTAAGCCTACAAATAGTCCAGTAACATTTAAACATCACATATGCAAACTTTGAAGAGAAAATAAAAAACATCCATATACTTAATTGCTATAATAATGTATGTTTGGAGGCTGAGTTTATGTCTTAAATGTTTAATGTTAAAAGTCTTATATATAGGGTGTGTTTAGTAAAGATTGTTTGTGGTTTTTTTTTTTTTTTTTTTTTTTTTTAATTTTTTTTAAAGTAGTATTAAAAAGTGATTAATGTGATATATATATAGTAAAAAAAAAATTATATGGAAAAATGAAAAAAAAAAATGTTTTGTAGTAGATTTTTATTTATTTATTTAAATAGTAATAAAACAATGATTAATGTGATATAAAAAGTTGAAAAAAATAAGTTTTGAAGCTAATTTTTTTTAAGAAAAAATCAAAATAAGGGGATAGATGAGGAGGGTGGTTACCAAACATACCATAATTTATGTTTTCTGCATGCTTTTTACTTAGATAAGTATATCAGTAATTACCCCAGTCAGTTATCAACTAAATAATTTCAAAGTTAAATAAATACAACTACATAATTTTGTAACGTCGTTTACGTCAATTTCCCCTCAATTGCCAATAAAATTGGAGTGTCGGTTTAAATTACCTCATGTTAAGGACATGAGATTTATCATTTGGTGTGCATGTGTGGTGGTGGGTTTTAGGCCTTACACGACCAACAATTTTTGTTTTTGTTTTTTTTTTTTATTTTTTTTTATTTTTTTTTATTTTTTTATTTTTTTAAAAAATGATAATCACGTAACGTAAAGTGCAGCATAAGATGGGAAAGAGCGAGTGAGTCAATAATGATTACTTGGTGGGACTTTATTGGTCCAAAAGTCCCGAGGCTCTGCACGTGACAATCACGCTACGAGATTTGTGAAAGATTTGGTGGGTGGGGAAGAGGAAGAACACCTTTAGTGTTGTGTAAAGTTCTGATTCGTTACGTCAAATCAACTTGATATCAACAAATATTTCCGACCCCAATCCTCTTTAAAAAAAATAAAAAAAAAATTTCACAAAAATAAAATGGCTTACAATATTTACACAACGAGATATATTAATAAAATTTATATATATAATAAAACATATTATTTATGTGAGACCCACGTATACGAGTCTTCCCAATATATCTTGTTGTATAATATATATATATATATGTGCAAATAAATACAGTCAATCATTTCATTTCTAATACGACAATATATATCAACTCAATTTAAAGAGTTATTCTATGTATATATTATAAGGTACCCATTATTTATATCTTTTTCAAAAATCATGCTTACCCTCGAATTGTTATGCAATTTATAATAAATTATTTTTAAGATTTAGTAATTAAATTAATATCTTCCCAAAATACTAAAAAAAATGTTATATGTATCATTTCTGTTTAACAAATGACATAAAAAATCCAAAGAAAAAAAAGGGGAACATTACAATTTTTTAGTAGTTTAGAAAATATTATTTCAAATAAAAGTTTTGGAGAATATTACAAATTGCATGGTAGTTAAAAAGTTTGTCTACTTTCTTTCTTTCTTTCTTCTTCTCCTTTTTTTTTTAAAAAAAAAAAAAAAAAAAAATGCAAAATGAGTCTTTAAATTTTTGATTCATTTAATTATTTAATTAATACTTTTAACACTTCTCTCATCCATAAAAAGTTATGTCGTAAAATCTTACATGGCAGGCTGCATAGATTAACTCAAAAACATCAAAATAAACAAACAAGACAAAAATAAAAGATTCAATACAATGTCCGTCCATTTGCAGGTCGCTCACCGACGCGTAATCACCGCGCACCGATCGACAATAGATGGCACGCGAAGGGCAAAATAACCATGCATTTACAATTTTGAATTCATTGAGCTAGACAAAAATTGAAAGGAGGAATTCTATCATGTCCACATATGTACTAATCGAAGACACACGACGTTTTCTTCTGTCTTATTGGTTGGTGTGTCTCCAACCACTTGTACGGGATAACATAGCATTTTCAGAGCTGATATTTCTGTTACTTTCATATAGTATTTTGATATTTATTATTATTATTATTATTATTATTATTCAAGAATTACTTGAAATTGCTTAAAAACCAAGCAAATGACAAATCTAGCCTATAGAGATTTAGCATTGCCGTGGATTTTGTCATTGTGTTATGTGTATGTGATTGCGTGGAAGTCTTTTTGGGTTGGTCTCGTCATCCCAACACCATTGTCTTTCAATTGTTTAAATTGTTTTATTCGTGGACTCTAACTTCATTTGTGGCTTCAATCTTCTCATTAGAAACTTCTTATTTTTCTTTTAATTAAATATATATATATATAAAAAAAAAGGAAGAATTGTTAGATTGTTATATGAAGTTTTTGGAGTTTTCAAATGTTACAAATAACAAATAACTCCCCTTTATACAAATTCGTATATTCTTCCGATAAGATCATTACAAAATTATAATTTTATCTTAAAAAATTATATATATATAAAAAAAAGAGGTTTGGATTGGCCGGGCAGGCGACCATCCTATGGCCATTGGAGTTGCCAACAACACCAACCCAAACTTTTTTTATTTAAAGGTAAATTTATAATTTCCTAATGACAATGTTAAAAAATAGCGAAAATTTGTGCGAAATAGGTTATTTGTTACCCAAGTATATACCAAAGAGTTATTTGTCACTTTTAATGGTTTCTTTGAGTTTGCGATTTGAAAACGTACGATTTAAAAATAACGATTCTAAAATGTGTGATTTTTTTTTTAAAATGCAGTTAAGTGTTAGTTAAAATCGTAGTTTGATCTCTAAAATCGCAGTTTGATCTCTAAAATCGCAGTATAGCTTTTAAAATTATGCATTTTTAAAAACACACGTACTGTTGTTTGCTATTTGAAAAATATGTTTTTAAATCATAATTTTTTTTTTTTAAAAAAAAAAAAAAAACTCATTCTCAAACAATACATTTTGTACATTACAAAATTACAGTGCCAAACACGGTCTAAGAAAATAAATCAAGAAAATCACTTGACTACTTCACCAATTTTACATTTTTTTGGTCCTAATTACTATCATAATTTTCCTCTGGTATTGCAATTAATGAAGAAAATAGGAGCAACAATGATCTGTTACTGCCCCCCCAACAAACGTTTATTTTGAATTTTTGACTCATAAATTAAGTTTGTTTCCGGTCTCGGTAAACAGAGCAAAATTAAATGCCAAATGTGTATTTATGGGGAATTTAAAGTTGAAAAGCGAGTACGATTTGCATGTTCCCTTCACAGGTAACCCCCTAATTGTTTTCTTCTCTGACCGGACCCCACCAAACCCCCACCGCCAACCCCACTCGCGTTCCAATCACCACGCGCCGATCAAATCCGCGGACCCCACACCCCTTTGAATGACACTCCGGTTCCGCTTCGTTTTGATTTGATGCTGGCATGCTGGACAAAAGGCCACGACATGGGTCCCACGTGAATGATGATGGGATGCAACACACATGAATCTCCGCCATCATGATGATGAGATCATGATTTTATTTTCCTTTTTAGCAGCGCGTGCGTGCGATAACGCGCGTGCTCTTACGTGGTTGCGAAGGAAGCCGTTTGGTATTCCTAGTCAACGGTCAACGACCGAGAAAGCCGCTTTAGAGACAGGATTGGTAATAAAAACCCCAGACACGACGTTTAACCGTGGTGAAAAAAAAAAAAGGCTCGACAATAAAAGGAACTCTCGGTTACGAAAAAAGCTATTTTTAACCGCGGTTAATTTAGGGGTTTAATCATGGTCTAGAAAGTTGAACCGGGATTGTGTCAAAGCCAGCAAGCCAAGAGCAGAGCAAAGCCAATTATATCATGATTGAGCCAATAGCCTCTCTGACAGAAGTCATCATTAAATCTCTCTCTCTCTCTCTGTGTCTCTCTCTCTCTCTCTCTATCTATATATAGTCCCATCCATCCTTTCCACTGTACTGCAGAAAGAAAAAGCTCTGGTGACACCACAACTGCCAAAGCTTGAGTCATTTTCTAGCCTTCTTTTCCGTTTTGCTTTCTCTGAATCCAAACGCTGGGAATCAGAACAAAAATCCCAGATATTTGAAAGAGAAAACAGAGAAGCTTGGTGGGTTTTGCTTTTTTTTTTTTTTTTTCTTGGAGGGAGACATGGGTGAGAAAGATGATGGGTTGGGGCTGGGGCTGGGTCTGGGATTGAGCTTGGGCTTGGGATGTGGTGGGAATCTTCAGACTTCTCTGAATATGAATCCCATTCACAGGCCGCAGCCTTCACAGATGGTGCAAAATCTTGACAAGAGGAGTACTCCTTGGAATGAGATGTTTCAGTTTCCTGGTAAGCTTTCTGTTTTTGCTCTTATGAGATGTTTTTCCTTTTCAAAGTTGAGAATCTGAGAGATTTCAAGATTGATTTCTATGTTGTTAATATGCTACAGTCTTTCAGATGAGACTGTCTCTGCCAAAATGTTTCAAGATTTCAGCTTTCAGATCCGTTCTCTTATCATCTTCTACATATCCATTGCAATATATGCCTTTGTTTTGTATGGGAATGAAATGTTCAAAATTATTGGATAAATTTTTTGCAAAAAAATTAAACAAGAAGTATGGATTCTACAACACTACAACTCTAAACAAACGTTTTCCAATATGATCATTATCATGTATTTGAATACAATACTGCCATTCTCATGGGCAACCCCTTTCCACGTAAACTTGATCGGAAAGATTTATTCGAAACTCACGTGGAAACAAACACGTTTTTTACAGATCGAAACCCAGATACGAGGCCGTTGCTGGGAGGAGTGGACGTGAACCGGTTGCCGTCGATGGCGGATTGCGAGGATGAAAATGGGGTCTCTTCACCCAACAGCACGGTTTCGAGCTTAAGCGGAAAGAGGAGCGAGAGAGATCCAAACGGCGACGAGAACGACGCCGAGAGGGCGTCATGCTCTCGCGGCAGCGACGAAGAAGACGGAGCTGGCGGCGACACGTGCCGGAAGAAGCTCCGGCTTTCAAAGGAGCAGTCTCTGGTTCTGGAGGAGACCTTCAAGGAGCACAATACTCTCAATCCGGTGAGTGGCATTATTGTTAATTTTGTGTCACACAAAGGGTGTTTTTATGCCTGCATGTGGGTTTATTTTTGCTGAAATTGGATTATGCACGATTGGATCGGATGACGTGGCAGCGTAGATTAATTTTTAAATATTAATTTTATTTTATTTTATTTTTGTGAGTCATGGGGGGTGGCAATTTGGTTATTTAATGGTGAGATAAGGGTAAAATCTGAAAATGGGTTTGTGGTGGTGGACGTGTTTTTTCAGAAGCAAAAGCTGGCATTGGCAAAGCAGCTGAACCTGAGCCCGAGACAAGTGGAGGTGTGGTTCCAGAACAGGAGGGCAAGGTGAGATAATTTCTCTACTGAATCAGGGGTATTGTTGGTATTTACTAGAAGGGCATAAAAGGGATGTTATGGTCTTTTTTTATCTGAAAGAAGCGAGTGTTTTTTGTAACATAACTGCGCTTACTTTCACAAGTTCCATGTGTGAGCATTCAATGGGATGCGTCCAAATTTTGGTTGTTTTCATCAAATGCCCATCTCTTTAAACTCTGTTGGTTGGAAGCAATGAATAACTCCCCCCACAGCATTAATGGTGGATTTGGATTCATCTCTCTCTAGGTGCGTTACCCCGGCTGATAACGTAACACAAAGGGTAACGCGTCAAAGAGTAATGCTATTTAGTAGACTGTTGTACAATTGCCATGCAACCGAGATGTCGATTTCACGTTGTTATAGTTGTATGACAGTTGTATAGGAGATATACGATGTATTTCGATCCGATTTTTCATAATGTAAGGAGTTTTTTTATGGATTTTGTCAAATTGATGCAGGACCAAGTTGAAGCAAACGGAGGTGGATTGTGAGTACTTGAAGAGGTGTTGTGAGAATCTAACAGAGGAGAACAGGCGGCTGCAGAAGGAGGTGCAGGAGCTTAGGGCACTGAAGCTCTCGCCACAGCTTTACATGCACATGAACCCTCCCACCACGCTCACCATGTGCCCTTCATGTGAGCGCGTGGCCGTCTCCTCGTCGTCCTCCTCGTCCTCTGCCGCCACTTCTTCTGCCGTTGCTGCGACTGGCCCAATCCGCCACCCAATGGGCCCCAACGTCCAACGGCCCGTACCCATCAACCCGTGGGCGACGTTACCGATCCATCATCGACCGTTCGATGCCCCTGCTCCGCGATCATAATTGTGGTAAAGCTAACGAGTCCATGCAAGGGCATTGTGGTCGCTAGGATGAAATGAAATGGGATATAATGTGTGTGGAAGCGAGGAAAATTGTTGAGGGGGGCATGATAATGAGTGTTAGGAGATAAATTTAGAAGTCAATTAGGGTTTGGGGTCATCTGTTTGTTGAGTCGAGTCTTAGATAGAGTTGGATATGAAGTCAAGTCTAGATAGAGAAAAAAAGGTTGTAAGCATTGGACAAGAAAGAGGGAAAGGCAAGTAGGATGACTTGAACGATAATAAAGAGAACCTAAAGTCTCTTTTGATTACTTTCTTTGCCCCATGATCATGATCATTTACAAATAACAAGTATTTTAATTAAATAAGTGGGTCAACAAACATGGATTCAAATTTGAAGAAAAAATTTGGGTTTTTTTTTTTTTTTTTTTTTTTAAGTACAAAATTTAAGAGTAATTTACGAAATGGAAGAGAAAAATGTTATTTTTTTAAAATTATTTTAATAAATTCATATATTATTAAAGGTTGGTTTTTACTGTTATATGAAAGTCATGTAACAATTTATTAAATAATATTACTCGAGTAGAAAAGTAGAATTATGTGGGAAAGGAAAATGGACATCTTTGACATAAGTTTTGTTGACAAATTGATGGATGGCATATTGTGTGTAAAAATGGTTGTCAATTAGGGTTGATTAGATGATTTGATTCCGGCTCCGGCTATTCCTTGTCAACGCCAACAAATATAGAATATGGTGAATTTTTTTTATATTTTTCTCTTTTTTCTGAGCTATTGAATTTTGGGGATTGACTACTTTATGCTAATTCCTTAAGCATGAATTAGTGACAAACAGAATCTAACTGTTCCGATAACCACTACCAATGGCTACCAAAAGTTGGACAATATCACCCATCTAAAAAAGTCCAATTTATTTAATGGGGATAGAGAGTTATAGGCACATCTTATAGCCCTTTTGACCCTGTGATTTTGCAAGGTTAAAAGTGCTTACGGAAAAAGTATTGTTTAGGAGTGTTTATAAAAATTGTAATTTGAAAATGTAGAAAAATTTGCATTTTCAAATCACAAGCAATATACGAGTTCAAAAGTCAAATTATGATTTTGTCAAACGCTTAATAGCGTTTTAAAAAAATCACATTTTCAAATCCTACGTTTTGAAACCGTAAATCCAAACGGATCATTTGTATGTAATGCATCATTTGTTTTTTTTTTTTTTTTTTTTGTCACAATTATATTTAAGTGTTTTTTATAATAACTTTCTTGAAAAGCAAAGTTGGCACAACCCTCGCACATAAAATGTATACAAGAGAGATAACCACGTTAAATGTGTAAAAAATCTAAAAAGTTTGTAAGGCCTAAAAAATTAGACAAGAAGGATCTCAAGAAAGTAGGTTTTAGAGAAAGCACAATGGTCTTGTAATCCTCAAAGCGGCGACGATTCATTTTCCAAATATTCTATATCAAAAATGAAGGAATAACTTTTCACATAATCTCTTTGATATGTTGACTAGTTGTTTATTTAAAAATGTGATTATTTATGTCAATAGGTAACAAAAAGAACATTATCTATTGCCTTTGAAATAAAAGGATATTATGAATATATATCACTCGTGTATTATTCACCAATAATCCCTCTCGCATAATATTGCAACTTCAACATTCATCTATTCAAGTCAATAATATTAACTCTAATTAATTTATAGTCATTTCAAAGAAGTTCTTAATTGCAATGGCAATTTTCGCAAGACAAACTCTTAAAAGTTGTTTTGGCCATTATAAGCCTCATCGAACTTTTGAGCACAATTTCGATGACTAGAGATGGTACTAATTGATGACTAATGTTACTCTTGACATCCATTTATTACTCATATCACTGTCTGAAATAACGTGTTTTCAACGGTTTTCCATACCAATCACTTTAAAAAAAGAAAGTCATTTACAACAGAGTGAGTTATCAGCTATACTACATGTCAACCAATGTCTGATTGTTATGTAAATTCACATGTACGTCTAACCTTTTTTTATCAAACGGTAAAAACATGGATCATTTTAAACATATAACTTACTTCATGGATCTTCAATTTGGTACAACTTCAAACCCTAGGGACTAAATAAGTAATTTATTCTTTTTATTGTGCAAATATAAATTTGAATTTTGATTTATCCCGTAATTTAGAAAATATACTTTAATAGATTAAAATAATCTTATATGTTCTCATTTAATAGCGCTATAAAGTTATTAACTAGACCATTAGGCATAGTAATACCCTTGAACATTGATAAATATACTTTTTGAGTAAAAAATAATCTTCTTTGACAATAAACTTTATATAGTTACTTTTTTCAGTGGAAAGTTGAAATTTGAAGTGTCATTAATCATTTTCATAAATATTAAATATGCAAAAATTAGCATACCAACCTTAGAGTTTAATTCTTAATTTCATTTCATTTCATGAGCATTGGGATATGGATTAAAACTGTAATTCTCCATAATTTTGTTGAACAAATAATCAAACTATCCTTAAAAGTAGGACGAGCGTCCTACTTAATTCATTTTTTTATTCTTCTTTTTATCGTGCTGCATGATATGAGCTATTCATTTTAAATTAACGATCCAAATAAAAGGTACCGCATCCAATCTTAGTATTTTACCAGATCTCAATTCACACCGTTATGTTGTAAATTTATGGGAAACTGAAACAACCAAAAAAACACGAGAATCAAAGTTGCAAGGACATAAAAGAAAGGGTTATATATGTCTGACCCCACGTGGTTTAAAGATTTTATTTTTTACTTTCTGTGGTTAATTTTGTATCGTAGATGGTACCTCTGTCCAACTTAAAAATAAAAAAATAAAATAAAAATTAATTAGACATAGGACACGTCACACGTGTCACCTTCTTAAATGTGTTGACGTGGACTTCCGTCAATTTTTGGACGGAAGTTGAACATAGGTACCATCTTCGTCTTTAGCCATAAATGAAGTACTATCTACTATACGAAATAAACTACATGGACAAAAAATAGTCCTTAAACCTTAGGGGGCAAAAAAGTCTTTTAATCCTAAAAGAAAAACAAAAAGACAGGAGAATTAGAAAAAAGCCAGGACAGTGAGGACACATCATATAAAATAAAAACAAACGAAAAATTGATGTGTCACAAAGATAGAAGAATTATTCTACACACAAATTTTCAATGTTCTTACAATGAAGGACAGAGAGCATTATGAGCTGCAGTTTGACATAAATGTGTGAGAGGATAACAACAAATGATAGGAAACAAATTCGAATCAAGATGTTGTCTTTTCTGATGGAAGGTGTGGGCGAAATTATACCGTATTCAGTGTGTCAGCAAGGGAACGTAGTATGCATCCCAAACCAGCTATCTCTGTCAGCTTTTCATGGATCCGAAGGCACTGATCGCATGTGGGGCGATCTCCAGTAGACAACCCTCTATACAAGTACCTGCCACCAATACCACAATCTCAATTTGATAAAATTTGCCAAACATATTTAAGGACAATGGAAAAAAGAAAAAAGAAAAGAAAAGAAAAGAAATTACTGTCAAAATTAACCTTTATGATTTATGGTGAAAACTCTAGCAATTTATAGTAAAGAAATGTACGAAAATCCATACATAAAAAGGGTCTAACGCCTATATGCATAGCTGAATCCATACATTAAAATTATTTAATAGTACCAGAAGTGAGTTAGAGAAACAAAGGTTTAATTTCCTCACGCGATTGTGAGATTTTTCTTTTCCCACTCATTTGAGATTTTGTGTAAGATCAATCAACCTACCACCATTGCATATTAAAAATCTTATATCAAAAAGTAATTAAAATGTTGCAAATAATGGCCTTTATTACACGTTTTCACTTTTGCAGCCTCTAGTATATCTTCTAAGAGATATGCTATTTGGTTTTTCCTTCTCCGCTACGTGGCATTGTCAATTCACTTTTAGATCAAACTAATTTTATTTTATTTTAAAAAAAATGGTGAATTGCCACATCAGCAAAAAAGGACAATGGAATACAAAATAGCATTTCTCATCTTCTAATACCATCAATTTAACTCTAAGGAGCCAAACTTAATTTCCAATGAATGCAACTGTTTATGTCACAACAGAAACTGATCCCAAAAAAGCATGGTGTGAAATGCAAATGCCAAAACAATAATAGTACATGGAGACGAGTTTCGTGTCATGCATATTAATAAATAGTCATGGACAAGTTGTAAGCTTGCGACATCAACAATGATGTCTAGGCAAAATTCTCCACAGGATGGAACTTTAAGAGTAGTATCTGAATGCATGTCGTATTCTGTCTATTCCTCAATACTTATGCTTAGTAGCCCTATTTCCATCAAGGATCCCCAGACCCAATTCTTGTCTATCTCGATTACTGAATGCCTAAATATAATGCCAGGAAGAGCTTAAGACCAAAAGTCTTGCAAAGGTGGAAATGGCAGTTACAGATAAACCAGGTAATCCCATCACCTTTCATTCAGCAGATGACATAATGAATCTTATTCTAAGAGTCCGTTTTGCCTCAAAATTTCGCAAGCCAAAAATGATTTTTAAACAAAATCGCAAAAAGTGTTTTGTTTGGAAGTGCATTTTTAAAAAATTGCGGTTTAAAAATGTGAATAATTCTATGTTTTCAAATCCCAGCAAGAAGGTGCATTTTAAAAAACACATGCCAAATTGCGATGTTAAAGGCCAAACTACGATTTTCCAAATGCTCAACTACGATTTTAAAAATCATGTTTTCAAATCGCATATTTTGAAATTGCTATTTTTAAATTGCATGTTTTGAAACTGCAAAACCAAACGGAGCCTAAGTTATCCAACATGAGTTGTTTAAAGTGTTTTAACATACTTTAATGCACACAAATTAATCCCTCTAAAGGTGAGGTAACGTTTATTGGTGATGGTCTTCCTTTTTTGTTGCCTAACATTTACATTTGACTAAATGCTGATTAAATCATTCTCACTTCGGGTATAAACCATAGCAGATGGATGGATACTTGAATAATTCTCAACAAAATTAAAAGCAAGCTAAAGCAATCAAATAAGAAGATTTCCAATGTCCCAAGGGGAACTAAATCAGAGATAAAGAAAGAAGAAAACTTTCAGGTATAAATCTGAGATGCTTCTTTGAGGACAACTTTCATAAAATAGTTTGTTAAAGGCAGTCCAGAACAAGTCTAATGAAGGTTAATATAACTCTCGTACAGGCAGAAAGTTAGATTCAGAGAACAGGATTGGTAAATAATAGAAAGAAAATCTCATGCAGGGAAAATGCCAGAAAGATGGATCTAAACCGTATCAGATTCAAATTCGATAGCCGTCAAACAGTCTCCCTAAGCAATAGTCATAGTCATCAAACAACCCCGCAATCTAGCTCTAAAGAACTATCTTTAGCTGCTCTCCAGAATATCCTGCGCCCTAGTTCTCAATTCTTGCAACTTCATAACCACCAAGATACAATCTTTCCACACCCTAATTCAATTCACAAACCTGATGTCTTTTCCTCATCTTAACATTTCCTATCCTGAAGCCCACCACAGGCACACATAGACAGCTTTCTCAAATCTGTCCTGCGTCATACCTGGGTTTTCAAAGTTCACTAGTTCAACTGGAAGTGAACTCTCAAATTTGTCACTCAAAAGTATACGAGTATTTAGGCCTTTTATAGCAACAGAATTGACTTTAAAAGATATAATGCAGTAGTAACATACCAGGACAAATTTATCTAATCAGATAGCAATTTTTATTTTTATTTATTTATTTTTCTGTATAATGCTTGTTTTGTTAAGTTTTATATGTCACACCAGATACCATTTAGATACCTATCCTCCAAGTATATTATAATCACTTCATTTAAAATTGATATTTTTCATTTAGTCAACTCATCAACACAAGGGACAATCTAGGACAGTTCAAAGTTCTGTTACACTATATACACATTTATTACCTACATTCCACTATATTATGGTATTCTTTTGAGTTGATTTTCCAAATGCATAAAAAACACTAGGGAAAGTCGGGCCAAGTAAAAGGAAAATGAAGAACTTTACATACTTCTCAAGGGCTATGTGGAAAAATGAAGGATATGAATATAACATAAATTCCAACTCCTAAAAAGTCCTAATCTAACATAATCAGTATGCTTAAAATGTATGATTCCACTTGACAAAAGAATTTGAGAGACAACTCATACAACAAAAAGCACACAAAAAATTTGAAAAGAAATTTTGGACAAAATTCACATGTTAGTGACAAAGAAAGTAAATTACTGTTTGAGGACTCACTTCATGAGAATATCATAGTACTCAGGATCCAAAGAAGAAAGCATTCCATCCACATCCTTTATAGCCATTAGAGCTCTATGCACCACTATCCAATTCGCCGACTGCATAACCCCTAGATCACATCAAACTCTCCTCATTTTCACAACAAACTACATCAACTAAAACATAAAACACAACAACGATAATATCTCGCGTTTAATTGCCAAGAAAATGTAGGCAAAATAACCCAAATTGTTACGATTTTCTCGGGAACCGAACAGGGTAAAAAACACAAAAAAATAAAAATAAAAAATAAAAGAAAGAAAGAAAAACCTAATTTAGAGATAAAGCAAGTCAGAGCAAAACCTTGCAACGTTCGTCTCGGGTCATTGGAGGCGAGCCTTCGAGGGCAGTTTTCAGAGCTTCGACTGGTTTAAGCCTGTACGGACCAGGGAAAAAAAAAATTCAAATTCATTTTTTTTCCCGGGGGGATTACGGTGTAGAATCGAAGAAATTAGAGGGTTTTACGGCAAATTAAGCAAAAAAGTTGGATGAGAATTGTTACTGTTTGAGTAGGCTCTCGATCTTTCGAGACTTGTGCTCGATTCTGGTGATTATGGCCTCCGCATTGTCTGTTTCCACAAATCCCCCTGTTGCTGCCATTCTCGCTCTCTCTCAGGGATTTTTGTCAGCAGGCCAAGCAATGAGAAAATATTTTGGCGAGAAAGTGATTCATCACCGGTCTGATTCACCAGGTCACTAGACGGTGCCGTTTTATTGGATGGGCTTGAATAAGCCAATCGTCTGGGCTTATATATCCATGCCCCAAGTCACAAAAACAATCGAACCGTAAAATTTCACTGATCTCCTAAATTACCAAAATATTATATTTATAAAATAAAAACAAATAGAAAGAAAAAGAGAAAGTGAAAAAACACCCTCGGCCTCACAGTGGGTCATTTATTTATTTATTTTTTTAAAAAAAAGTAGTTTTATTGTTTAATTAAGAATATATTTGACATTTCGCTTGTTAACCATTTGGGTTAACGAATAACTCTAACAGTAGGGGTGATTGAAATGAAGTGATATATTGATCACTCACATGACAAATTCTTGAAGTTTAAAGGGTATAGGAATAAAAAAGATGTGATAGTTTGGGAGTTAGTAAAGTTTCTCCTCATTTTTTTTTATTACTTGCTAATGCGTGTCGGTATGTGATTAGAGTTATGCCGGTCTCAAATTTTTTTGTTCTTATTTTTTTTCCTTTTTTATTGGCACTGAATTGGTTTGACTAGGGTGATTTTTGGAGCTCCCCACCCTTACCTTGTATTTCCTTGTTTAATGGATTTCTCATCACAGTGATTTTTTTATTTTTTTTAAAAAGGAAAAAAAAATTATGGTTTATAACGATATCCAATGACTATAAAGGCCTGATTGACAGGGAACGTTTTACATTTTTTTGATAAAAAAAATATTTTTTTTAATTAAAACAGCCGGTTGGGGGATGTACCCCCAACAAGCATTTCCCAGGACTATAATAGGATAGATGTAATGGTGGTTTTTTTTATATTCCCTCTCCCATGTTGAATCCAAGACTTTTGTTAATATATATATATATATATATATATATAAAAATATAATATATATATAAAATTACATTAATATTAGGAAAAAAAATCATATTTAGTCATGACGTTTTCATTTAATTTGGATTTAGTCATTGAGTTTTTAATTTCAATAATACAATTTTTAGGTTTTGCCAAAATTTAAAATTGGTCCCTTTATCATTTTACCGTCAAAATTAATGATTTGTCATATGTCATGTGTGTCTCATTTGACACGCCAGCATCCATGTCAATACCTTAGTGCAATGACACTTCAGCAAGTGTCAAATTATTAATTAAAAAATAAATAAAAATACAAAAGACCCATAAAACCCAATCAAATTCAGAAAAACACAAAATCTTTGAGCAAGTTTTGTTGCAACAACAGATCGGAAGACAAATGAATTGGCACTTGTTGACGTGGCAATGTATTGAAGTTTTGATGTGTCAAATGAGACATATGTAGCATATGATAAATTATTAATTTTGATGGTAAAGTGACAGCGATACCTATTTTAAATTTTTAAATTTGGGCTAACCCTAAAGATTGTATTCTTATAATTAAGAACTCAAGAACTAAATCCAAATAAGATGAAAAGCTAGGGATTGAATATGATTTTTACTTTAATATTATACCAAACCCTCCTACATGATATAACCCAATATGCTTCCTAATTTGCGATTTTCAAACATGTGAGTTATATTTTTGTCTATTTCTTTCTTGCTTGTTAGTTTAGGTAGATTCGTAAGCCTAATAACAAATTTTTATGAGTGTAATTAGTACTCATATAGAGTATATAAATATTATAAATTGGACAATTTTATTTATTTTTTATTTTTTTTAAAAAAATTGAATTAATTTTTTTTCTCAACTCAATCTATTAAACTAACATTTATATGTATATTATATAATTTTTTATGTACCTTTTAAATATAATTAACAAAACATAAAACATCTATATTTAAAATATATGATTCTCACGTGTACTTTAAAATATTTAGGAAAAAGTACAAATATCTCATTCAAACTACCATTCAATTGTCAATGTCCTTTCCAAATTATCAATTGTATCAATATCCCTATCTCAAACTACTAAAAAATTTCAATGTCTCCCCCCCTAAGACCAACAAAAAGACAAAAATTACCCTAAAATTTTTTAATAAGACAAAAATATCCTTATAAACTCGGGAAAAAAAACTAAAACTAAATAATAAAATAAAAAACTAAAAAAAAAAGAAAAAAAAAATATTTTAGATTTTTTTTTTTTTAATAATTTTTTAGTTTTCTTAAAAAAAAAATAATTTATAAATAATATTTTTGTCATTAGGAGAGACATTAACATGTTTTGGTAGTTTAAGATAAATATATTGACACAATTGATAGTTTTGAAAGATATTGACAATGAGATAATTTTTTTTTTTTTTTTTTTTTGACATGTTCACGTAAGAGGGAGAAAGGGATTCGAACTAGTGACCTCCACTTCATGAGGCGTGGTCCTCTATTAAATGAACTACTCCTTAGAGACCACAATAAGGTAATAATTTAAGGCCGTTACATGTCTTTTTCCAAATATTTAGAATAAAAAGTTATTATGACGCGTAACATGTCTCGAAAGATAAGAGGAGCCCAGACAATGCATATAACCTTACAGTGTCGCAATGATTTGTCACATTTGTCAATGATTTATGACTTTTCGTTATAGTGTCGCAACTTTCGATGCGACGCAAATTGCGCTGGATTTAACGGTCATGATAATGATAATGATAACTTTCTTATTATTATTATTATTATTATTATTTTTTTTTTTTGCAGGAGACTTGTAAGAGCATTTACGCATCTTATAAATTTTTTCTTTATTTTAGTTTAAAATATCATTTTTTTTCAAGCACCTACTTCTTACGATACACTCTTTATTTTCACTATGCACTTTTATTATTTTATTCAAATATTTTTTATTGTTTAAAGCACCTACATTCCAAAGTTTTATTTTATTTTATTTTATTTTTTATTTTATTTTTAATAAAGTTATAACACTTTTATTACTCAATCAATAAATGCGCAGTTTGTTTTAACGTAAAATGGTTTTTAAAAAGTGATTTCGACAATTTTCGATGTTTGGTGGAAGCGAAAATATTAGTCAACTAGAAAATAATTTTCGTTTGACTAAAAATGCTTAGTAAATTTTGAAAAATGGTTTACGTTTTTTAATAGCATAAATCATTTTCTCCAAACAACAGGCGTATTCGATACTCTTTTAAACGATACAATCGATATTCATGTTCAAGCAGTCGACCACCACCAGAATCTGCTAGTGTCGGAATTCGACAATGTTCGGTCACTGTCCCCGGATTTCGGCTACCTTCGCTAGAATCTGATCAGTCCAGATTCCCACCTACTTGCCGAGATTCAGCCATTTTGTGCCGGATTACAGTCGTTCTTGCGGGATTCCGGCACAATTGGCCAGATTCCGACTTTTATCCCGTATTCCGGCAATAGTAGTTGGAATTCAGTGAAAGTGACCAGAATCCCGTCGATCAGTGACGGAATCTCGTCACCGATAATTTTTATATTATTTTACATTAATATTTATATGTTGTGAATAAAAATTGATTTTTATAAATTAATATGATTGAATGAAAATATATAAAAATAAATGTTTGTGATTTTTGTGCCAAACACCGAAAAATGCTTTTGGCGAAAGATATTTTTCTAAAAAATGACTTTCCTGAAACTATTTTACGTCGAAACAAAAGTAGCAGAAATATAGCATATTGCTCTAACAAAACAATATCACAAATACAATCTAGAATTTATTCATTTCAAACCTGATCTATGATATGTTTAACGGCGGCCTTAGTTAAACCATTCGCCGCATTATTATCAATTATGTTAATATGGTAAATCTGCCGATTAGAAAATGAATTTATAACTATATATTCTCGGTA
The DNA here is from genome assembly GCA_028654335.1 of Alnus rubra. Taxonomy (NCBI): domain Eukaryota; kingdom Viridiplantae; phylum Streptophyta; class Magnoliopsida; order Fagales; family Betulaceae; genus Alnus; species Alnus rubra. The sequence continues at coordinate 239,848 of JAJPGS010001499.1, read as the reverse complement.
TCTTCCACAATTTGTCAAAACCTACTCAAATTACATTCCAAAGTTATTTTCATGTCTTATTAGGATTCAATTTTTTGTTATTATTATTTTAATGAGCAAGTACTGTGGCCACTCACCAATTTATTTTGGCTAAAGTAGCTATAAAAATAGAGCTACATTTTCAACCAAATTTACATCACCATTAACCAAAATTACTTTTGGGAATAATGCTTTAAGCCTATAAGCTTTGTGCACCAAATTTGTCATTTCTCCCCACCCCCAATAGGTTTAGAAAAACTGAACCATAGATGCTATGGCCTATAGGTGCCTAGCACTCATTGGAGAAAAGCTTGTCCCTATAACATGCATTTGTGTTTGTCTATTCTATTTATTTCCCATCCTTTAGGGTATTATTTGTTAGGGCTTTGATTTGGGCCTATTTTTAGTCGAACTTGAGACACATGTATCATAATAGGACACAAAGAATATATATTATAATTTTAACGGATCTAATTTCAGTTGAAACTGAATCCAATCAAATCTTATTTGTTAATTAGTAAAAGTATATATGTGTGTGACTATCAACGTTTTAGTCTCATACCATATACTAATTATAAGTATAAATAATTGATAATATTGTTATCTTCAAATATATAAATATAAAATTTTGAATTGAGTAGTACTTTAACAAGTTCTATTAAGATATTTCTAAAAACTCTCTGTATATAATGAATACACTACTATCTTCTACTTAGAAAGTTTCTTATTTATATTTTCATATATTTTAGATAATTATTCAATTATAGTTAATACAAATTATGTAAACATATGTTTCACCGACCCTTCAAAATTTCCATTCCCTTATTTTTAATAAAAGTAAATATAAACTTTTTTTTTTATTTTCAAACTCACCAATCTTAAATAATCTGAAGTACAACTTTTTAGAAACTTTTTTATATGTGATATTAACATCAATTTTTTTTTTATTTAAAAATAAAATCTTAAATACATAATGAACTATGATATGCGTTCTCATTTTATTCCATTGTAATTTGTAAATAATCATAAGTGTAAAAAATATGATATTAAATAAAAGAAAAACACCTTTTATATAGACAATTTAATATTAATCTCTTGGGAAGATGAAATAAGTAAAATGAAGAAAATCTATTTTACAATTAATATTTTATTTTATTGTATATAACTGGATCAAGAATCCTTTTAAATTATTTATCCGAATTTTTTTTTTAAAAATATAATATATATATAATACAACAATATTTAAAATTTTAAATAAGGTGAATTTATAGAATTTGTGAAGACAAAACGACAACAGCCTTTTGGAAGGCAAAACGACAACAGCCTCGCTTATATAAAAGAACGAGGTCAATTCCGTCATTCAAATTGAACGGCCATAATAATGACACTTTTGAATTCTTCTTCCTCCTCGCACACCTTTTCCTCTCACACACACTCTCTCTCTCTGTGAATAATGTATATACTTTTGCTTAGCGACAAAGTCTTCTTTTCTTTCACCATCCCCATTTCACCAAACCCAAAGCTCTCACAGGAACCTCACCCGATCACAAATGGCGGATTCGAGCCCTTACACCAAGACCCACATCCCATTTTCGGAGCTGAACTCACCAATCCAACCAAAACCCAAATGCCAAGGTAAGTCCTTCACGAACTTCCTCTTCAAATCTCTCTTCTTTGCGCTCTTTCTCATTGTTCTCCCGCTGTTCCCTTCACAAGCTCCCGAATTTGTCAGCCAAACCATTGTTGCCAAGTTCTGGGAGCTTATTCACGTTCTCTTCATTGGCATTGCCGTATCTTATGGCTTGTTTGGTAGAAGAAAGGTCGATGTGGGCATTGAAGAAACTCACTCAAGTTTCGATACTTCACAGTCTTATGTGTCTAGCATGTTTAATGTTTCTTCTATTTTCGAAGATGGGTTTGAAAATCCATGTGGGTCTGATGAAAAGAGAGTCATTCATAGTTGGAATAATCAGTTTGTTGAAAGTGAGGATTTTGTTGTATGTGGTGGTGTTGAGGAACAGCACAAACCCAAATTTTCGATGTCTGAAAATGGTTTTGAAAACCCATATGGGTGTGATCAGAACAATGTGGCGCAGGCTTGGAATTCTCAGTACTTTCAGGGTGAACCCATGGTTGTATTGGCTCAACAAAATTATGGTCTTGATGAATTGGGTAAACCTGTATCTGTAATCGATAATAAGCCGTTGGGATTGCCCATTCGGAGCTTGAAATCGACGGCGAGAAAGCTAGATAGTCCTGAGTTTATTAATGGAAGTGAGTCTGGGAACTCAGGTTCAAAGGGTTCATCTAAGAGTTCTGATAGAAGTAAAAGTGGGGATTTTGGAGATTTAGGTCCTGTGAATTTGGAACAGAAATTCCATGAAGCAGCTGCTGCAGCATCAGCACCTTCCCCAATTCCATGGCGTTCGAGATCTATAAGGATGGAAATGAGAGAGAAAGTGAAGGCTGCTAGTCGCCCTTCACATTTTAGGCCTCTCTCGGTTGATGAAACTCAATTTGAGTCGCTCAAATCGCGGTCTTTTAGGTCCACAGGATCTTTCTCATCCCAAAATAGTTCAATCTCTCCCTCAAATTCTATTTCCTCAGATTTACTGAACTCGAGTATGGAAGATTTGGGAGAAAAGTTGAGTTCTCACGGGCCTTCTCCCGAGGCTTCACCATCACCACCAAAACCAACAAATGGCAAGGCTTCATTGAATGGATTGCATTCTCGGCATTATAGCATTGGTTCAATATCTAGAAAGGATGCCTCGAGAAGCTCTGAAAACGAGTCAAAGGAATGGAGTAAGAGTAGAAGAGAGGATCCACTGGGTGGTGAAGATAACAGGATGGATTGCATCCTGTTATCTCCCGAGGCTTCACCATCACCACCAAAACCAACAAATGTCAAGGCTTCATTGAATGGATTGCATTCTCGGCATTATAGCATTGGTTCAATATCTAGAAAGGATGCCTCGAGAAGCTCTGAAAACGAGTCAAAGGAATGGAGTAAGAGTAGAAGAGAGGATCCACTGGGTGGTGAAGATAACAGGATGGATTCTTTGAAATTGAACATGAATCCGGCAAGCCTCACAAAAGCTCCGCCCAGGGGAAAATCAGTGAGAACAATTAGATCTAGTGGACTGACTGCAGGAGCAATGAAAAAGGAAGAGATATTGCAAAACCAAATTGATGACAAGAGCAAAAAGACACGTGAAAATTTGAAGGAAGCATACATGAGGAAAGATAAAACGAAACTTGGACTTGATAGTCTGATGATCGACACCAGCAAGCAAAATCTTGATTATTTCTCTCCTCCTCCTATTCCAAAGGCAACATTCTCAAAGTATCACAAGAAGGAAAAGGAAGAATTTCATGAGAATGTAGCTGTAGGGTTTGAAGAAAACTCAGATACTGAGGCTGGAAATTTTCACGAAAGCTCGGATGAATATGATGTCTCTGGCTCTGTCAATGATGCAGGACCAGACTCTGATGAGGTTGATAAGAAGGCTGGTGAGTTTATTGCTAAGTTTAGGGAGCAGATTATGCTTCAGAAAATGGCATCAATTGAAAGATCAAGAGGACCACATGAAGGTGGAAACTATTTTAGGTGATATATAAGCTTATGCTGCTATATGGATTTCTACCAAGGGGGATACGAAGTCCATGGCTCTTCATATAATATTCTTTTCATCTTGGTCTCTTATCAATATATGCTTTTTATTTCTATTACACTTGGGATGTTCATGTAGCTACAATTATATGCGGCGGAGATGCCTTTATTATATCTATCAACTTTTTGGGGAAAGAAAACATTGTTATGTCTTCATCTCTGTAATGGCATTGTCATACCTTCTCATCATGTTGCACAAGCATATTCGATGAAAAGATGTCATAAATATTGCATTGATCAGCACCACTACAGAATTTTGTTGTTCACTTTTGCTGTAACTTTCATTGGTATGTTTTTGTACCTATTTGCGGATGGATATGGATACATAATCCACATACAAAATAGTTATTGATAACTAGCTACAACATTATATCTATGAGATTATATTGGTTAGCTCATAATAATCATGTAGCATTTTAGTTTGTATTAATGAGTTGTTTGTACTAAATCCTTTTTTATAAGATTTGATAAAGGCGGTGCCCATTTTCCCCTTTGATGTCGTTTCGGTAAAATGAATTTTGCTTGAAACAGAATGTCATAACTTAAATTGGCAATGTTAAGTGGTTAGTATTGTATTGGCTATGCAAAGTAGAATAGATTAGATCTTAGTGAATGGTGAGATCTTTAATAAAGGTAAATCTTTTTTGCTTATATATTTTTCATGCACAAAGCCTAGTAGTCATTTTTGTTATGAGAATTTCTTTCAAAAGGATCACTTCCTAAATATATTGTAAGGATCATCAAATGGGTTAAGTTGCAGGTCGTGTACCCATTGGTGGAAACATGGGGTGTAGGATGCTCCCATTACCTTATTTGCATTTCTTGCCCAACCATTCTGGCACATAATTTCCTTTTTGTTGAGTTTGCATGAAGCTTCTATATGTAGGATGGGGATGCCTAAGACTTGTCAACGGCAAAAACACAAAGAGAAAAGTTAGTCAGATGTTGGTTGTGTGTATTGATGAGGGCAAATGCAACTTCCAGATACTCATTGATAGTTTGAAATTCCCTATTTGATAGGACGTTTTCTTCACTTTTATACATATATTTTCTCTCTCTCTCTCTCTCTTTTTTCTTTTTTCTTTTTTTAAAAAAAACTTTTTATGGCCGCTTCCTAGAAATGTTTTATGCGGTGGTCAAAGTAGTCAGAATACTGAAACTCTTCAGGTCTAATGTATGATAATAGAAATTTGAGATTTATTATATTTGGAAAATGATTTTTACATAACTTAAATGCACAATTCTTACACAACTCAAGACACATTGGTGAAATTCATGTATGGTGGGACCCACATGCATGGCGGACCCACATACGTGGTTCCCACCAATGTGTCTTGAGTTGTGTAAGACATATGCATAGGTCCTACTAATGTATCTTGAGTTGTGCATTTCCATTTAAATTGTGCAACAAACACATCCCATTTAGTTTTGTGCTTGGCTTGCATATATGGAAGGTTAGAATCTCCACTGTGGCTGATCAATGGGGTGAGTCTTGGTGTTGACATTGATGGTTTGTGATGAGTGATCACACCATAATCGTGTGCACCGTCGCACACCAAATTCACTTCTTAGAAATGATGAAAGGCTCCCATTGGCGATGTCTCTTCAAGTAGAAGAGACAACTCCTTGAAGAAACAAGGTAAAATTCTTTGGCATCTATTGTGAAGAGGAGGTACCATTTGTAATACCCCATTCTAAATTAGAATTAAGAATCCATGATGTCACTATTTTTCAATTTTTTGCAATGTCAATCTTCTTATTCAAACTCAATGTTAAATCAAACAGTTGATGAGTAAATTGTCCCTTAAACTTTTAAGATGTTTATAAAATTATAAAAATACATTCATTTAATAATTAAAAAAAAAAAAAAAAAAAAACTCAAGTGGTGGGTCAGATTTTTCCATTTTTTTAGAAATGGTGTATTTTGAGAATTTCACATTTTCTGTTAAGATTTAACGTAAAATTTGGACGGAGGGTTGACATTGCAAAAAATTGAAAGATGGTGATTCTAAATTGATACTTTTTAAAGTTTAAGGGTATAATTAAAAAAATGATGAAAAATCAGAAGTGGTTGTCCACTTACCTCCGTCGCTTAATTCTCCATAGAAACCGTGTTTGGATTCTCCAATATCAAAATTTGTAACAAGACCTGACATTGTGTTTTAATATTGAGCTAAAAAGGTCTTACATCCTAAACTATTCAAAATTGGTTTATTTTTTGGTCATCGAACGTTCGGCCAGAAATGGCCGAACGATATATCTCGATGTCGAATGTTCAGTCAAGAGGATCGAACGTTTAGTTCATGTAAAAAAAAAATTCTGAACCACAATAATTTTTTTTTTTTTTTAAAGAAAAAACTACTTTTTAAAACCATTATTAAACATAGCCCATTGTTTACGGGATGCTTGTCGTATCTGACAAACCCAAATAAAATCCAATGGTGGGGTTTAAATGAGAATACAAGAAACGACAGGGACTCCTTTGATATTTTCCCTGTTCAAGCAACTGAGGATAACATTACATTCACCGGAAACGGCTAATTCTCTCCACTGACCACTCTTCTGGTTAACATATATATGCCGGAAAGCTTAAGCTTAAATTCCCCACAGAAGCCATGCTGCTAACTTCCTCAACTCCCTCTTTCATGTCCAAGCCTTCTCTTCCTTGTAAGTCTCTCTCTCTCTCTCTCTAGAATGAAATGGGTTCTGGAAATCTTCTTTTTTTTAGGGACTTTACTTTAATCTAAAATGATCTTCCTCTAAGGGCAATGTAATGATTCATGGGTCATTCAGCCACGGGCTCTTCGTATCTTGTTTCCACAAAACCATGCGGTGCTTGATTGACTGCCTCATTTTCGCTTTATCAGTTGGAGCTTAGCTGGGTAGTGATGGAATTTGGGTAGCTTTTGTCTGTCTTCTTGTATCATGTTGGTCTTTATATTTCCAAGTTCTCAATAATTTCCTCATACATAAGAAATATGACAATATGAAACATGAGTACTTTTGCATCATGTTGGTCTTATTGATAGCTTCCTGCTGAAATTGGTTCTCTAGATTGGAGAAATCTATGGTTTGTAATCAAAGGGTTATTGGTATATTTCCTATTAAACTCTTTTATTTTGTTTATTGACAGAATCATTTGAGAAGCCAGTACTAAGATTATAGCTTTTGATACTTCCATTGTTCTTTTATGGAAAACTCTGGCTTATTATTTGTTTTGTGCTAGAAATTTTTCTACATAAAATGACTTATTTACATTCTTATAATCACTTGAGAATCAGGATTCACCATATAACTATCATGTCTTTGCACAATCATTACTATTTCATTCAAAAGCAGAAGAAATGGAGGAAAATAAGAAAGTTGTTGGATTCTTTCAACTTATTGGGATTAGAATGTTTGCTGTAAGGAGATTCTGAAATTTCCTTCCTAATCAAAGGGACTGGTAAATTACCAGTTATTTCAAAACCTTAAGCTTATGGAAAATACTTAATTCAATCATTTAGTAAATGTTTTAATACATGTAGGACCAGACAACACTTGAAATGTTTTAATGGAAATGGAGTGGTAAACTATAAAAAAAAATTGAGAATTTAATCAACTAATTAATATTCTAATAAGTATCAGTATAATTATTCTTCAACTCCTTCACCATCTTTGTCTACCGAAATAAAGAACACAAAAGATTCTAATCTCTTTATCAATATATCCCACACTCTGTGGCAGACAGAACCCTTTCAACAAGGACCATGCTACGAACTTTCTGTACGCAGAAAAAGCAAATTATGCGTTGCTGCTCAATTCACAACTTCAAAGATGAAAGGTGAGACTTTAATGAATTGATTGATGGATTTCAGTAGTTTTTGTTACTTAATTTTTTTTTTCTTTTCTTCTAAAACAGAAGAAGAAAAAGTTGCTTATGACAATTTTATTTTTAAGTATCCAGCACCCATAATGGTTATATATCATACAGTGATGAGAATTTAAGACGGAGGCTTCTCCTGTTTGTTTCTGTCACAACAACCTTGTTTCCAACTTTGCCTTCTTCTGGAAAGACAAAGAGTACGAATCCATATGATGAAAAACGCTTGCTAGAACAAAATAAGCGGATACAGAAAGAGAACAATGCACCTGAAGAGTTTCCAAGTTTTGTTAGAGAAGGTTTGTGTCATGGTTTTATTGTGAATCCATTAAATCTTATTATGTGTTATGCTTTAAATAATTGATCTAGTGAAATGCTACCCTGTCAAACCTAATAATATGAGGTGGCTTCGCTTAATATCCTGTGTCATAACAAATTTTCAAGTGCAATTACACACACACACACTCTCTCTCTTTATCTCTTTCTGCTTTCTGTGTCACAACTCTTTGTAATTTAACAATTCCTGGAATCAACATGCATGTTTGAATAATTGTTTCAGGTTTCCAAGTCAAGGTAGTAGCATCAGAAAACTATATCAAATGTGATTCAGGGCTTATATATCGGGATTTTGAAGTTGGTAAAGGTGATTGCCCAAAGGATGGTCAGCAGGTTTTTATTTCATTGTCTTTGATGGCTATGGGATTTTAAGGATTTTTAAGGAATATGTGATTTGAAGGATGCATATATGTTTTGAAAATTTTCTCTTCCAATCCTACCCTGAACCCTGACTTGAGGTCTTTGCAGGTGACTTTTCACTATGTTGGCTATAATGAGTCGGGCCGCCGTATTGACAGCACTTACCTACAGGGTACCCCTGCCAAAATCCGCTTGGGAAACAATGCATTGGTCCCAGGTGAGATGAGAAATTAATTCTGAACATCTTGATAAAGTTGTTTGCTTTCTTCTTTACGCCAGCCTGCCACAGGTTAAAAGTAAAAATGGGAGTAGCTAAGCTACGTAATTGTATGCAGGATTTGAGCAAGGTATTAAAGACATGCGACCTGGGGGAAAGAGAAGAATAATTATTCCACCAGAACTTGGACCCCCGGTTAGTTTCTCAAATCTCTGATTTCCTTTCATTTTTTTTTAAAAAAAAATATATATTTGTAAATTGGCCTTGTTCAGGTAGAATTGGCATTTAGCTTAACAGTTCCAGTACCCCAACAAACACACACACACTCTTTGAATTGAGTTTTTGAGAAACTTTGAAGGATTGGAGAAAATGCAGGTTTGGACAAATATGATTTTTGGTGTTATGGGTTCAGCTTGGGTCATGATTTGCAGTAGAGACATTAATATAATCATGTTAACTGACCAAGAAACGATTGCCTTGTAACTAAATTTTGATAGAATGATCCTCCAAGATGTTTGCCACCCATCCAGAATATAGGCACATCTCTAGATTCAAATTAATGCTTCCCCCTCTTTCTTAACTGGAGTTGGAATTTTTGAAAACGCTTAAGAGTCCGTTTGGGTTTGCGACTTTCAAAATGTGCGATTTGAAAACGTAATTTTTAAAAAATCAGTTAAGCATTGCTTTTAAAATCACAGTTTAACATTTAAAATAACACACTCCCTTACCTTCAATTTGAGGAAAACACAAATTTTTCTATATTTTCAAATCACAATTTTTTAAAAACGCACTCCCAAGCGATATTGTTTATTCGATTTTGTTTAAAATCGCACTTTTAGTCTCCAAAATCGCAATGCAAAACGCACTCTAAATTTTGGAGGCATGGCTACCAAACAAGTGACTTCATGATCGCCATATGCAAATTTGTCCAGCTACATTTCCAATGTGTTATTAAATTGACTCCATTGATAAGAGTATCTTGTTCCTTCAGGTTGGACCTTCCACCTTTTTCAGCTCAAAACAGTTTGAAGTTTTTGATGTGGAACTGCTTAGCGTTCAGAGCTGTCAAAGGAGGACCATAGCTTTTTACTCTGATGTTGTGTGCAATTAAGTGATGAGGTTATTTTGTTCCCATTTTGAGTATCAAGTATCTCATTCTTTTTTATATAACAGAACACGTTTGAATGAACAGTTTACATCTTCAATGGAAGCTAGATTTTTCAATTCTCATTTGGAACATGAATGACACCAAAAACAATTTTTTTTTTAGCAAACAGATTCTGATTTTAACCTAACAGAAAAGTTAAATACATATTATCTTCGAAAATATTAGAAGGCATGCCATTACTTCTTGTTTAGCATTAGAAATATGCTATTCAAAGAAGTTTGCATCGTTCTTGGTAAAATGGCTGCTATGCCAGTGGAATCATGGTGGCTTAATGCAGTGTGTTGGTGATGGCTGACAACTGCTTTAAATTTGTTGTGCTCATCGAGTGTAAGGCAACCAAGTTCATCTAATGGCGTTGTTTGGTTAGCAGTTAGCAAAATAGGAAAGACTTCTGCTGCTTTTCAAAAATGGCTGCCTCCCTCAACCTGCAAATTTTCATTTTGAAAGGTGATTCTTTTGCAGTCATCCTTGCTCTAAACCAACTTGCCCTCACGATTGACTGGTGGATCTCTTCCATGATCTCCGACATGCACCTTGCCCTTCCTGCTTCTTCCAAATGGAAAGCCAAAAAATTTAACAGAATGACCACCATGTAGCAAAATGGGCCACCTCCACGCACTTCTCTGAGGGCATTTCTATCTTCCCTCGGCTCCACCTCTCCATCCTCGTTGACAATGGGAAAGACCCTCCATTACTTTGTTGTTGGCGCTTTGTTTCTTTGTAATTTTTATTTACTTCGAAAAAAATAAAAATAGAAAGATAAAAAAAAAAAGAGGCTTGAATACCCTCTGCTCATATCATAAATTAATGGTGCGTTTGAGTGTTTGATTTTTAAAATCTGAATTCAGTTATTCTTTGGTGTGCAAATTTCGAGACAAATAAAAGATGTTTGGGTGATTGATACTTGATAGAATTTAAATTGTATTTGAAATCATGTTTGAGTAAGAGTTGTATGAGATTATTTTTTCACCAAAAACTATGGTAAGAAATGATTGAAGGTATGAAAAGTTGTGTAGAATTATTGGAGTTATGAAAATTAGTGTGGAATAATAATTGAAATAATTATTGTTTAATAATTACAAATATGAATAATTTATTAATGTTTAATATAAATTAATTTGTTTTTTAAAATCTAAGATAAGTATGGATTTTTTTTTTTTACAATTTTTTTTCCTTCGATTTTTTATTATATTATATTGTTTTTAGGTTTTATGTGGGTAACAGTGGGAAGGGGAAAAATAAAAATAAAAATAACAATGGGGGTGGTTTTTACCTAGGCGTCAAACCTGCTGGAATAAGGGAAAAAAAAATAAAATTGATCGGAAGTAATCCTGTGCACGCAAGCTCACCCTAAGATCGGTTTTTTGAATAATTTTGTCCATCAATAACCGTTGGATGAGAGAAAAATTTCATCCAATGGTTGTTATTGCCACTTTAACCTATACATTATGTACACACAACTATAATCCACAATTTTCTGAAATTTGTTAGGTGTAAGCACTTGTAACTTGATTTTTCAAATCAACGCTGCAGATAGAACTTTGGTTATCGCGTGAACCAATAAAATTAAAATGGATGGTGTAGATTGAAAAAGCGGTGTTGGAGTTGTACACCACTTTTCCTTCATTAATAGTTCACACGTGAACCAATGTAAAGGAAAATAATACTAAAATTAATGCGTGAAATGCTTCTGCTGCCTTGATCGACGCAAAAGTTAATGCGTCTACTCCCTTGGTCCACGCAAAAGAGGATGAGACGTGCCTAATACTGTACGAATATACAGCTGTCTGACACTTTTCTTTGGTCGACGAAAAATCGTTTGCTGGTTCAACAAATCCATAGAATTTAGATTGAAGCTTGAAATTTGTAGCAAAAACAGGTTTCATTCGGGGCAAATTAGGATTTTATTCAAACACCCAGCCCGCCTAAAAAACCTCGACACTATAGTAAATAAAATTTTGATTATTTTTGCATTCAAACGCACCATTAAGGCACTAATATTAACCATTACCCCAAAAAAATTGCTTTTATATTGTTGCTTATATAGTCAAAAAAGTACCATTATGGAGGAAATACAAGAAGACATGTACCCACCCCCATGGAAGAAGAATACAGAAGAATTGCAGGGGGTCCCTTCAACAGCCATTTACACCCTGGGTTTCATAGCATTTCATTGGCAAATTGAGCCTAGGAAAAGGGTTAGGAATAAACCCATGGTCATGGCATTAAATCACACTGCTTGATGGCACTTGAGTCATATCTTTGTTTACCAGTAATTGCCTTCATTGCTAGCAAGCAAAATGTGCTTTTTTTTTTAATCCTTGATGTGAATTAAGAAGAGAGAACCATTCTTAAGAACATCGAACCCGACAAATATGCGAAGTAAAGCTTAATGCGTATCGACGTGGCACAGGGTATGGAAAGGGCATATTTTTCTCAAGATAAAAATCCATGAACACATTTTTGCTATGAATGATAACTGCTTGTATAGATGAATAATATTGGTTTCCAAATGTTGGTCCAACAAATCATTCTGTTATGATACAATGGGCTGCAACCTACTCCAGCACAAGTAAATACAAGAAAACTAATGATACAAGGGGTAAAAACTGATATCAGAATGCATGTGACATTCCTAAAGAAATAACTATGAAGCATCTTCCCTAGGTGCCCTATAATAGATAACAGTCTCTTCTGAACTCGGATCAGCATGATACTGCCCGTAAAATGCATAAACACCAATAGTAATAATGCTGAGGATAATGAATCTCAGCCATGCTTCATAGTGTAGCTGCCAGGGAAAAAAAATTGGTTTATGTTATCGGCTTTGATATCAAAAGTCTTTGCTTTTCATTTACTTCATCAATATCTTCCTGAAAAGTACTGTGTCGGGGTAACTACGTTAAGTTTATTGCCTACTGAAAAAAGAGGTATTTATAAGCATACCTGAGCAAATAGGAACATGTTGAAGAAGATGCAAACAGCTGGCAGAGTAGGAACCCCAGGACAAGAAAACCCTGGTGGAACTGCATAAACCTGAGAAGAAGAATGAATAAAAGGGGATCAGACATAGAGCACTGTATTCAAAAGGCAATTATGGGTGCCATGGATTTAAGCGAAGCTGAAAGATAAAGGCGGCCATCCTATAAGTAATGGAGATATAATACGTTAAAAACTTTCATACAACTCTTATACAATTCTAATAACTTTTTTTAAGATCAACCGTTGGATATTTAGAACTCACATGTAGGAAAACAGATTCAATGGTTAGTTTGAAAAAAAGTTGAAATTGTACAAAAGTTGTGTCAAGAGTTGTACAACAATCATTTCTTTAAATAATGACAGCATCACCCATTGGAAAGCTATCCCCCCCTTCTTGCTTCTAATAATGTAATTTTAACACAAAAAAGGTAATGATAATAAGAATAATACGACATGGACTGGATATGATATTAGAGATACACAATTGTAAATTATAGACTTCTCATGTTGTTACCACTTTCATTTTAACTATGTCACCTTTGTCATGCTTCTCAAATACCACGTGTCTTCAGGTAACAAAAACATAAATAATTTTAACGCAACAACGAACAATAATTTTAATTTTAATCCATCTTCTTCTTCTTTTTTTTTTTTTCCTGATTGTAAGAGAATATTTCCAATCCATCTTCAAAATGGCAAATCATTGATGTCCCTATGTTAGGTGAGATTGGTCAAACCTTTCTAGATATGTAAGTAAAAGGAGGGGAAAATATTGAAGCATTTTAATATCATACTGCAGGCAGCACGCAATTATTAGAGTGGAACATCCTTTTTAAAGTAGAGATTAGTACTCACTTGGCGGAAACAAAGAGCAAGAGAAGCGATACTTGCCACAACTACAGCAACAACCAGAAAGATAAATGAAGCATTGACACGGTAGAATAGTCCAGCACACAAACCACCACAAGCAACTGTAATGAGGCAGATGAGACCTTCCCGCCAGGATGAAGACGACACTTGACTTGCTGTCTTATCCTTCCACCGAAGAGCTACAACACATGCTGAGACAACAGAATAGCCTGTCTGATACAAGCCAATGTATAATGTGAGCCGTGAGGTGCATTTAAAGTAATTTTTCTAATGACAAAAATGTGCAAGCACGGTAGTAATAATAACATCTAGTCATAGAAATATTACAATTGTTAGAATGCTTGATATATGTTGTACCCTTCTAGAAGGAATTCTCTCCCTACCAGCTGTCCCTACCAGCTGCCATTCTCAGAAAATTCCCCAATCATTGTAACTAATTCTCCTATATATATGTGGAATGGATTGAGAGCTAGATGTCTCGGTTAGAGTCAATTTGTTCCAAGCTACGCTGATATAACATATATGCTCCAGCTTGAGGGGGAGTGTTAGAATGCTTGATATATGTTGTACCTTTCTAGAAGGAATTCTCTTCCTACCAGCTGTCATTCTCAGAATATTCCCTAATCATTTTAATTAATTCTCCTATAGTGTGGAATGGATTGAGGGCTGCATAGTAGGAAAATATACAGCCCTTCTTGATTCATGCTATCTTCCATTTTCTTTCCCCTTAACAACAATTACCCATCATAACATGTCGTTCATCATTCTTTGGACAGTTCCATCATATGCATGAACTGAGGATAATGTGATGATGTGATTGGTAATTGCATGACATGTTCACTTGGGCAGATAAAAACCAGCTTCAAATCAATATAGATAATAAATTGATAAAAGGAATCAACTCAACATGTTATAAACAAAAGTTCTAAACTGACTCACCAATGTGCCAACTGAAAGTATGTGTGAGAGCACATGCACATTAAATAATCCTGCCAAAACGCCAGCAACAATACCAACCCAGACCTGAGAGTGAATAGGAGTGTGGTACTTTGGATGTACTTTAGCAAATATTGATGGTAGTAACCCGTCCCTTCCAAGCCCAAGATATAACCGAGACTGCTCATGAGAAATATCCCATCATTTACAAAGGCACATGCTACATGATGAGGGCACATCAATTATGTCATAAGTCTGAAGTGATTCACCTGAACATAAAGACCAACTAGAAGGGTGGTTGTAAGTCCAGCGATGGCAGCTATGCTTATCAAAACAGAAACATATTTCAAGCCTTTGGATGTAAAGGCCTCTGCCAAAGGAGCATCTTCCCCAAGGAACTTGTAAGGTACCATTCCAGTGATCACTAAACAGACACCAATGTACAATGCAATACATATGAGAAGGCTTCCCATGATGCCTATAGGCAAATCCCGCTGATGGATCAAAGTTAAAGAGAAAAGAAGAAAAATGTTAGACAATAAGGTGGTCTATAAATATTGCAACTGATAACAAAAAATTCAAATCACTGCTGTACTACATTCTGGAAAGTATCAAATCAATACCAATGTGATATACCTACCTGTGGTCTCTTTGATTCTTCAGCAGAATTCGCAACTGCGTCAAATCCAACATATGCAAAGAATACAACAGTAGCTCCGGTCAGTATAGCTTTAACACCATTTGGAGCAAAAGGAGACCAATTTGAAACGTCAATCTCAAAAGCACCGACAAAGATGACAATAATAACAATGATGACCTGCAGCAAGTTGGGGCATAGTAAGTATTCATGTTTTTTGACTACTGACATATGCTTGATTTTGGAGAACGGCAATATGGAAAGAGCACCTTTAGCACAGTCATGAATGAGTTCACAGCGGAGGATTCTCTGATGCCCCGGCAAAGAACTACAGTCAAAAGTGTTAGGAGAATTGGAGCTAATACGTTGATAGATAAAGCTCCTCCAAGAAACTCTTCACCATTGCCAATCCAGTTTGGAATGTCTTTGAAAAAGGGAAAGAGCTCTAGTGTCGTGACTATATAGCTTGCTAAGCTTCGTGCTATGCTAGCAGCCCCAATATGATAGTCAAGCATTAATTGGGAAAATACAAGGAAAGCAGTGAGTTCATTAAAGGTTGTGTACGTATACAAGTATGCTCCGCCAACAACAGCAGGAAAACGAGAAGCTAGCTCGGCATAACAGAGAGCATTTAATACACATGATGCTCCAGCAAGGGCAAAACTAATCGTGACTCCTACATCACAATTACAAATAAAGGATAAGGTCACAAACAGGACCAGTAACACCAAACAGCATAAGTGCCAGCAAATTTTAAAACAAGTTTTTGAGGTTTTATAGCATGAAAATGATGTTCTAATGCATAATTGTTCGAGCTTCATGTATGATCAAATCCCCATCAAGTAATAACAACCAAAATAGGTGGTTTAAATAGCATTATGAGCCCAAACCTATACTTAAATTTTGGGGTTAAGATCATTCCTGACGTGTTAAATCAAGGCCGGAAGACTCCCCAGATGATTATCTCTCAACACTAATAGGTAGTTACAACACTCCAACTTTAGGTGTAGTGTTTCATGACTATCTATTTCACACATCTGTCAAGTCCCATGGTATAAAAAAGTTAAGAAATCTAGCAAAGAAAATCGCGTTTTAAGTCGTACAATAGACACCTATTTTAAGTCTAAAGACTATAGTGTCAATTCCTAGCAAGCATGAATCAGTATCTCCCAATTACGCCGTCAACATTCTCACTAACATTGCAAACCTAGTCCATATCAATTCCTAGAACATAATATCCAAATTACAGTGCCAAAACAAAACAAGCCAATTTTTCTTCTTTTCTTTTTTTACAAAATTATTATTATTATTATTATTATTTTATAGGTAATCGAAACATCATTGAAAAGTGCAAAGGCGCAACCTAGGTACAAATGGAGCATACAAGAGAAACACCTAACTAGAAAGAGAAAACAATTCAAGAAAATCATGAAAACTTAGCAAATTAAGATCTATGGCCGTTGGCCTGTGACAAAAAGTTTTGAAAAAGGACTTTTGTTCTACCACCGTCCTCTCTTGGTCTTCAAAATTTCTATCATTTCTTTCCATCTAAAGACATCACAAAAAGCAGGACGGAACCGTTTTCCATACAACTGCACTTTGAGGACTACCTCCCAACATTCTCCAACAAGCGAAAAGGTATACTACTCTTCTAAGCATAACTTGAGCTAATTCAAGACGACTAAAGATAGCACTCCACAAAGCAGTAGGGATCTCACAATGAAGAAGAAGAAGATCCACAGTCTCCCCAGTCTTCTTACAAATACAACACCAGTAAACCACAATGACAAGCCGTTTCATTATATTATCCATGATGAGAATCTTCCCTAGGGCGGCTGTCCAAACAAAAAATGCCACTCTCAAAGGGGCATTATGCCACCACATACTCTTCCAAGGGAAATGAGTATTATCATAAGGTACAAGAACGTTATAGAAAGATCTAACATCAAACATCCCTCTCATGGAAGGGACCCAGCGTAGCTCGTCTTCACCTCCCTGTCTTAATCTATAACAATACAACAAATCAAAAAATGAAGTAAAGACTTCCACTTCCCAATCGTGAGCCGCTCTGATAAAGATTACATTCCATAGGTGTGAACTACTGGATAACTCCAAGTAATTTGTCATAGAAGCAACATTTACGCGAGCAATACTATACAAAACTGGAAAAGCTTCCTTAAAGGTCTGATCCCCACACAAGATATGTCAAAATATAATCTTGAATCCATCTCCCACCTCAAACTTGTATGAATCGAGAACTCCCCTTGATCCCTTTTGATATTTTTCCATAACCCCACCCCATACGACCTATGAACCTCATTAGAAGACCACCCACCCCATAAGCTACCATATTTGGTGTCTACTACGACTCTCTATAAGGTTTCTCTCCGATGCAAATAACGCCAAAGCTAGTTCCCCAAAAGAGCACTGTTAAACAAAAGCCAGTTCCGGACCCTTAACCCTCCTTCAGAAATCGGGGAACAAACCTTGGACCAATTGACTAGGTAAAATTTGAACTCATCACCTACCCCACCCCCATAAGAAGTCTCATTGTAACTTCTCTATGCGATTGGCAACACCAGCAGGAAAAGGAAAAAGAGAAAAAATATGCAGGCAAACTGGAATGGGTGCTCTTGATTAAGGTAATCCTTTCACCCTTAGACAATACATCATTTTCCATCCCGCCAAATAACGATCGATCTTTTCAATAACACCATCCCAAATCAATTTGGCCTTAAAATGAGCTCCTAACAGAAAGCCAAGATACTTCAAAGGCAAAGACAATACCCCACAACCTAGAATACTGGCCAACCCATCAACATTATTGACATTACACACAAGAACCAATTATGACTTAGCCAAATTAATTTTCAAACCAGATACAACTGTAAAGCATAAGAAAAAGGCACGCAGATAACATATGTGTTTTGGGTTAGCCCCGCAAAATATCAAAGTGTAATCCGCAAACAGAAGATGGGAGAAGTGAAGCGCACCCGTGTTCCTAGACCCCACAAAAAAGAAAACCCCTATCTATAGTAGCAATTATCATTTTACTAGGAGCCTCCATAGCAATAACAAAGAGCATAGGAGACGAAGGATCTCCCTGTCTCAGACCACAAGAGCTACTAAAAAACCCGAAAGGAGTAACATTCACCAAAACATAAAAGCTCACCAAAGAAATAGAATGCACAATCCAATTATGTCGTTTCTCCTCAAAACCACACATCCTCAGCAAGTACAATAAGAACTCCCAATTGACATGATCACAGGCCGTCTTAATATCCAGTTTGCAAAGCACACCTAGTTCACTAGATCTGATCCTTCTATCTAAACATTCATTTTTAGCTATACGAACGGGAGTCTAGAATTTGCCTACTTCTGACAAACGTATTCCAGGGCTTTGAAATAATCTTCTCTACAACCTTTTTCAACCTATTGGCTAGGACTTTGGCAATAATCCTATAAACCCTACACACTAGACTGATAGGTCTAAAATCCTTAACATCAACAACCCTGAGTTTCCTCGGAATGAGAGCAATAAAAGTAGCATTAAGGCTTTTTTCAAACTTACTACTAGCATGAAAATCTTGGAACACCCTCATAACATCATTAATCACATCCCAGCATGCTTGGAAGAAAGCAATAGTAAAACCATCAGAGCCTGACACCTTATTACTATTCATACCTTTCACCACCTTCAACATCTCACTCTCCTTTGCCAACTAAATTGTTCGGTAAACAAGTCAATTCTTAGAATTAAAACCATTTAGATTTCGTAATCTAATTACACAGTTGAGTTCTTAAAATCATAATCATTCTTTTTAACTAAAAATGGTTTAGATACCTATAAAAAAAAATGGTTTAGATTTTATCACCACTTTAGCCCACTCAGTGTTCATTTGGTTTAGCAGTTTCAAAACCTGGGATTTGAAAAAATAGTGATTTCAAAATGTAATTAATGAAAACACGATTGTTAAAAATGTAGTTAAGCATTTAGTAAAATTTGTAAAAGAGTGTTGTTTTTGTCAATTGAGTGTTTTGATGGGTATAAAAGTGTGGTTTCATGCAATAATTACCAAAAAAGACATAACAAATTAACAATACTATTACGAACAAAAGGGACAAACTTGTTTGAAAAACTTTGGCTTCGTTTGTTAATGCTTTTTAGATTGTGTTTTTTTTTTTTGAAAAAGTGTTCTGAAGTGACATAAATATGAAAGTAGTTTGAGTGTTTGGGGTTTTGGGTTGTTTGTTAATGTTTTTATTTTGAAAACATGAAACAAAAAGGAGAATGAAAAAGTGTTAACAAACAAAGCCTCTATTTCCCATCTTCAATTCTGACACGCAAATGAAACCCAACTACTTGAACTTACTAGATAATAGATACACAATTCTGCTCATATATATTTATCACATACCAGACCTTTATTTATGCTACTAGACATCCAACCCACTTCCAATTAATTTAGCATTTCGAATCCACAACCGGGGATCATTAAAACATTAATCAAGCACATAACCATCAAACATATAAAGTCACATTGCAACACAATGAGCTACAACAAACAATCCAATGACCAAATCCAAATGCATATAATAATTAAATAAACTATGTAACCAGTATACATTGTGTGCTAAAGTCCATATGTATGTTGTAGAACATATATGTAAAATGGTAAAATTGGTGTGAGGCCTCTCTACGACCATGTGTACCCTCTCTCTCAAAATCAATGTAAGCATGTAAGGCCTCTCTAATATACTCTTCTTTTATCTCCTTGAGCTGCGTAACAAAGATCTACTCAATACTCAATACATAGCCTTCTTCATGTGACTTCCTTCCTTTCTCAAGTCACATGACCTATTTTTTTCTAAGCTTGCAAGTCACATAACCTCCTTGGATGTGACCTCTCCCCTCTTCTTTATTAATTCTTTGCTTCTAAGCTTTTTTCCTAAGCTCGGTTAGAGCAAGCTTGAGGGAGGTTATATTTGCTCATGGTAATCCTGAATGTTTGAAAAAAGGAAAGGAGTGTCTTCGTGAGTATATCTCCATTAGTAAGGCTGAGGAAGCTTTTTTGAAGCAAAAGTCAAGAAACTAGTGGTTGAATCTAGGAGATCAAAATAACTCTTTCTTTCCCAGAATGGTCAAAGTGAGGAACTCAAAGAATTTTATTAAGCACCTATGGGATGAGAAGGAGAAAAGGTTGAAGAGGTGGATTAGATTAAGAGGGTTGCGGTGGATTTCTATAAAAACCTGCTTGGTACAAATAGCTTGCAATTTGATGATACTAAAGCTGGTAGAATATCCCAATTGCTTAAAAACAGAATTTTGGATTCTCAAATATAAGCCATGCAGAAGGAAGTTACAGCATAAGAAATGAAAGGCACAATTTTTTCCATGAAAGGCAATAAAGCACCAGGGCCGAATGATTCTCAGCTGGGTTTTTTTTTTTTTTTTTTTTTTTTTTCAGAAAGCTTGGCCACTTATTGTTAAGGATTTGATTGATCCAGTCCAATATTTCTTCAGATCGGGGAAGCTTATTAAGGAGGTAAATGCTACTATAATTACTCTTGTTCCCAAGAATTTAAACCCCTCTTTGATGGGTGACTTTAGATCTATATCTTATTGCAATGTGGTGTACAAGTGCATTACTAAGATACTAGCAAACAGATTACTGCCTTGTTTTATTCCAAATAGAAGCATATCAGAGAATATTCTACTTGCTCAAGAGATACTAAAGGACTATCATAAGGATAAGGGTGAAGCTAGGTGTACTATCAAAGTAGACTTGATGAAAGCATATGACTCTTTGGGTTGGGATTTCATTCTTCTTTGCTTAACTTACTTGGGTGCACCTTCCAAGTATGTGAAGTGGGTGAGAGAATGCATTACTACTCCAAGATTTTCAGTTGCTGTAAACGGAACCCTTGTTGGTTATTTTGAAGGGAGAAGGGGTTTAAGACAAGGGGATCCATTATCCCCTTGCCTTTTTGTTTTTGCAATGGAAGAGTTGACGAGATTAATGGAAGAGGCTGCCATGGATGATAAATACTTCAACTTTCATCCTAGATGCTCAAAGCTCCATCTTACTCATTTATGTTGAGCCGATGATTTGCTCTTATTTTCAGCTGCAAATATAACTTCTGTTCAGACCATAAAAAAAGTACTTCAAGAATTTTCTAAGCTGTCGGGTTTGACTGCAAATCCAAATAAAAGTATTTATACTGCACAGGGGTTTCTCAATTAATCAAAAAGCAGCTGACTGGTTGTACAAGTCAAAGAAGGTAACCTATCAATTCGATACTTGGAAGTACCTTTGATTTCGAGGAAGCAGCTAATGATCTTACTTTGTTACTAGAAAAAATCACAGCTAGAATTAATTCTTGGCTCTTCAAAAAGCTGTCATTTTCAGGAAGACTGCAACTTCTATCCTCTGTGCTATATAGCATACAAGTTTATTGGTCTAGTATCTTGATTCTTCCTAAAAAGATCATTAGATCAATAGAACAGAGATTTAATAGATGTTTGTGGTCTGGAAGTGATTCTTCTATAGCTAGAGCAAAAGTGGCTTGGGATATGATTTGTACTCCTAAAACGGAAGGAGGGCTAGGACTGAAAAGGGTTGAGGAATGGAACAAGGCAGCTATTATGAGACACATATGGAATCTCTTCGCCAAAACTGGTTCATTTTGGGTGGCTTGGGTATAGGAGAACTTATTAAAGGGAAGAAGATTTTGGCATGTTAAAATTCCACAAAATTGTTCTTGTGGATGGAGGAAAACATTATAACTTCGCGAGAATGTCAGGAATTTTGTCAAATTTGTAGTGGGAAATGGGGAGAACATTCATTTGTGGTTAGATTGGTGGCACCCTGATGAAATTCTTTATACAAAATATGGTTATAGGGTTGTTTATGATGCTGGAAGTAAGGTTGAAGCTAAACTTGCGAGTGTTTTGAAAGAAAAATAATGGAAATGGCAGCCTGCAAGATCAGATAATCTAGTTAGCATTCAAAGGAAATTGCCACTAGTAGAAATAGAAACTGAAGATAAACCAATTTGGCTCATTTCTAAAAGGAGAACTTACTCAAGCTCAAAAACTTGGAATGCCATTCGAACTAAATTGCCGGAAGTTAACTGGTGGAGACTAATCTGATTTCCTCTAGCAATTCCTAGACATGCATTTATCTTATGGTTAGCAGTAAGGAATAGTTTTACAACAGGAGATAGGTTATTGCAATGGGGCTTCAAGGAAGATGTAATGTGTGTTTTTTCTAGCAGTGTTGAGGGAAGAGATCACCTGTTTTTTCACTGTGGATTCAGTAGAAAAATATGGAGAGATGCCTTAAAGAGGTGCATAGTCAATGAGCCAATTACAGCTTGGGATGAAGTCACGTTGTGGGGTTTAAAAGCTTTGAAAAGTAAGAGCATGAGGGCAACGATATGCAAATTGGTTTCGGGTGCAACAGTTTAACCATATTTGGAGGTAGAGGAACGATATTAAATATGGGAATCAGCTGAAAACAGAGGAGAAGGTGTTGTGGTTTAGCATCTATGATGCAGCTGGTAAGCTGAGTGTTTGTACTTTTTTTTCTTATTGGTAAAATTTATATGCGTATGTTCTTTGCTTCCCTTATTCACGTATCTTCCTCCCTTCAAAAGTTACATGACTTGCCCTTGGACCTCTCAATTAATTGTTCTCTTCCCAGCCATTACCCCTTCTACTTTTTACTCTCTCTCTCTCTCTCTCTCTCTACCCCCGCTACAATCTACCAGTAGTACTCCACCTGACATCCTAGTCACAAACCGGTTTGAGAACGCTTTAGTCCATGCATGCCATCCAGTTCTACAAGTACTGCTATGAAGCCTCTTTTAAGAGATCAGATGATGGACCAGCAAAGAGCACAATCAGAGTCTCCATTCTCCACCAATCCTTAGACCCCATTGCACTCAAGGTACACCAACTAATTGCACAAACAAGGCTTAATGCTCCTTCTCAATAAGGGTTCGGTCGTGTTTTGAGTGGGTATTCTTGAAATTTCATTATTTAATGAAGGCGATCTTAGTAAGTGACACCTGATGCCCAAAATCTCGATTCGACTTAAAAACGCGCCTCCTTGCCGCCTACACCACAAAAACATAGATTTTTTTTTACCTTTTCAAATGGACTCCCAAACTCTTTCCATGATTTTGTTTAAGAATGGGCGTTTGGATTGCAAAATTGCGAGGCAAAACGCTCTTTGAGTTAACTTGTATACTGACATGACAAACTTTGAAAAAGCTGCTAGCACGTATGATGATGTTATAAAATCTGAACCATTGAATTTAAAAAACAACGATTAACATTTTAAGAACTCGACCTAAGTATTTATGTCAATTCTTACTGTTAGTACACAAATGCATTATGTATATTGCGTTTTGCTAAAAGCAATGGATTGAGCAAAATTAGAAGCATTTGAAGTGAAAATTAGACAGACCAGGGCCGGTGTCGCGAGCGACGGTGCCGGTGACTACAAAGATGCCGGCCCCGATAGACGCGCCGACGCCAATGAGAATCAGGTCCAACAAGCCGAGCCGCCGGACGAGTTCGTCGCCGGAGCTTCTACGGACTCCGGTTTCCGATGGAGAAAGCAAGGGCTTGGTCCTGCTCGCCGACGACCAGAAATTAGATGACCAAGACGACATTTCAGTAGTAGAAGAAGAAGAATTTCTGCGATTCTCCTTTCCTCTCATGGCCTCATGGCTATGCCGGGAGACTTTTCTTTCTTTTTTTCGTTTTTTTTTTTTTTTTTAATTTTTTAATTTTTTTTTTTTAAGAAACGGTATTTAACTATTTATAGTGGCCGAAATGAGTGGGCGTTAAATTTGTTTAAGAGGCGGGCCCACCAACTGATTATTGGAGGGACCGTACGAATTGGGACAGTACGAATTGGGACTGCTTCTTGGATTAAATTCAAACCTTATAGTGCTGTCTAATATATTATAATGACTTCTTTTTTTTAATCTTTTCTTTTTCTTTTTCTGTCGGCAAGACAACTCTCCTTTTTCTTTGGAGAGGAGATATGTAGTAAAAAGGAGTTTTATACGCAACAATTAGCTATTTTAAATATTAATAATTTTGGATAATTATTGGAGGGATTTCAGATGAACTCTTTAATGATAATTGTTTAAATTGTTAATAATTTGTTTAGGTGTTGAATTTTTTTGAATTATAATATTATTATGATTCACCGTATAAATTAAGAAATTTGATTTTGTGAGATAAAATTAAAAAAATTAAATTAAACATAATTTATTTTTAAAAAAAGTATAATATTATTCTAAATTTATTCGAACTAAACACATCATAATTGTTGTGGATCTTTGCCTCCCGAGCAAGAGCTCACTTAGACAAAGAAACTATGCTCGGGCATGGGCTTCTTTTGACCCAATAGAATTTTCTCTGTTGTTTTTATTTAAGAATTGTAAAGGATAATAATCCAAGAGAATAAATATATACACGCGCAAATATATAATACAGAATATGTGAGATTTTTTTTTTGTACATATGAGCATTTCTAGTAGATTCATTAGATTTTACTAGTCAAAATAGTTAAAAATTGCTTTCCACTATTTTAGATATCCATTTTTTTTAAGCACTCCCAACAGTCTCATTATTTTAGCTATCTAATTTCACTATTCTATTTAAATATTTTTTTACAAAGATTCTTTATTCTTTCTATAACATTTTTTTTTTTTAATGTTTGTTTTTTCCTAATAGTCATATTTTTAAATATTTGTCTTGTTCTAACGATCTTATTTTTAAAAATTTGCCTTTTCCTAATGATCATATTTTTTAATATTTATCTTATCCTAACGGTCATATTTTTGAAACATTTGTCTTACTATAACGGTCATATTTTTGAAAATATATTTTTATCCTAAGAGTCATTTTTTTCAAAATAGGTCATATGCTTTCAATATGAATAAACGTGGGGATAAAAATTAAAAAATGGAGAGAGAAATGAACATTTGTTTTGAGTGTGGAAAATAAATTAAAAAAAAAAAGAGAGATAATTTTTATTTCTTATCATTTTCGTGAGAATTCTCAAGAGTTTTTTAACTTGAACAATCTTGTCTTTTGGTTCGAATTTTTAACACTAATAATTGTTATTCTGAAAGTCATTTTTTAACAGTTAACAACCGATCATTCAACAGTGATAAACTGTTTTTTTTTTTATTATTATTATTCTTTTTTTTTTTTTATGAATAACAGTCATAAACTGTTATTTCAATAGTTATTAACTTTTTTGTTTTACTTCTATATATATAAGTGCATTGTTTTTCATTAATGAAAAACACATTTTTTTATCTTTTCCACTTCATCTCTTTTGTTGTTAAGCAATTTTTAGTTATGTGTAGTGTTCGTAATTTCTAATCTACACATTACTTTTGAAAAATATTGTACTCTGAGGACAAAATTACTAGAGTTTTTTTGCAAAACTTATTTTGCAAGTGGAAGACAATATCTCTCTAAGAGATAAATTTATATTGGCGTTACTGTCCAGGTTTTTTTTAGCAATTCCCATACATTTTTTGCATCATATTCAATGGCACTCACAACTCTATGTTATTTGATTACTTCTCTCAATATTATGCCTCAATACCTTTCAAAATTGGCTCATACAGTAGAGGTTAACATAACATATTGGATTGTAGCCCACATCGGATACCTGTATCATTGAGCCACCGTAATGCATACTGATGCCCCATAATAAAACACTTGATAATAATCTCATAAAAAGCCTAAGATTTTGAATCATGAAGATGGTGATCATGATTATGCCATAAGATATAATTCAAATCGGGGTCAGTAAATTTTTTTTTTTTTTAACCTAATAATTTTTTTAATCGATTTTTTTTTTATAAGAATTGAGAGGGGGGGGGGGGGGGGGGGGCATGGCCTATACCGCCCCCCATAAATCTGTCCCTAAATCAAGGTCTAGTTCCTCAAAAAACCATTAGTAAGTCCTATAATGATAATGAATTCAATTTCCAATTTCCATTCCTATAATTTTGAGAATCTTTTTTTTTTTAATGATATTTTAAGTTTAGAGCATATATTAACTCATATATCCTTTTCGGTTGTTTCAATTGTAATTTCAATTCGTTTGATAATCTTATTGATTAATGAAAGCACAGGGCTATACGATTCATTAGAAAAGGGCATAAAAACTAATTTTGTCTGGCCATATCCTCCAATGCCTTCGATTACTTCTCAAGCTCCATCCTCTAAAAGTTTGCCAACTATAAAACAATAATGTTTTACATGTAAAAAGAGATTAAAGCGTAAGTCCGTGATTTAGTGAGTAAAATATATTGAAAACATATATATTATCATGTATTATATAGACACATCCTCCTAGACACTTTCGTACTCTCATTTAACAAACTCAAACTGATCTCTATGCTATCACCTCCAAGAGGATGTTAGAACATAAAATATTATCGGTAAATTCATAATATTCAGAATATTATGACATTATTCATTCTCTTTTATTTTCCTGATTTTACATTTATTGTATTTTCATTTTTCACAGGCTTCATTCAACTATAAATAGGCTCACTCAGAAATGCAAAATTCTCTTATACATATTTTATTTTTCTCTCTTTATTTCATGGTCCATGACAAATGATCAACAGCCTTAATTATTTTGGTAGTTGCATATTTTTGTGCATGTTAAGAGGAAACAGATCGAATTAACGTCTTGTTTAAAAGGAGGTAAAAAAACAAAAGAGTTAGGTTCAAGTGTATTTATAGTGAGAGGATAATCATTTGCTTTTTTAACAAAAATATATAAGAAGTGCTTATAAAGCAAAGATATATCACGTACAAATTGATTCTTCCCTCTATTAGATCAGTCACTCACTTCCTCTACAAATCATAAATGTGAATTAACGATGAATTATCATTTATCAACCAAATTGTTTCCTTGCTTGATTGCACTTACACGTACGTAAAGAAAAGTCCTTCCATTAGTTTCTTTTGTTAGAAGCTCCCATTTATACTTTTAAGACAACAACTTTTTTACCTTTCAAAAAGAAACTAAACAAAAAAAGAAAAATGCTTATTGAACAATAAATAACCTTTTTTTTTTTTTTTGTGTATAAAAAATATATCATTTGTTAATGTGTTTTGTGAGGTGGTTTTTTGTTTTTAATTTGTAAATGTTTTGATGTGACATAAAGGTAGGTAACTGTTTTTGTGTGTTTTAAGAGTATTTTGTATTTAGATTGTTTGTTAATGTTTTTGTTTTGAGAAGAGATTACAAAAAACAAGAATTTTAACAAACGAAGCCATGTTAATTTTATAATGAATTATAGAAAACAAAAAAAAAAAGTAAAAATTAATGCTACTCTTTGTTGGGAATAATCCAAGCCAGATAGGTCCATTGTTAGAAATATGGGCCTTTGGATCAATACCAGTCCGAAAAGGAGAGACAGCAGAACTCCCGAGAAAGTCCCATCCCGGGAGGCAGGTATTAAGCAGCCAAGAGGTATAATACCGAGAGGTAGATACCGAGCAATTATTTTCGAGAATACAAGGCATAAGGTATAATCAGATTAGGTCATGGGAATACAGACATCCCGAGACCGAGATTCAATTTAGCTAGTGAAGGCTCGGGACAAGCATGTCCTGAGAGCTCAAGTATCAACTGCATTCTAGGAAATTCAGATGAGAAGCCACAATCTTAGGATAGACGTTACAGTTCAAATCTCCAAAGATCCTGCCAAACCCTTGAAGATCTGGGATTGAAGATAACTCCCGGATCCTCAGGTCAGTCACTCTTAGAGGATAAGAAGGAGGGAATCCCGAGAGATTCGGAGAGGAGGTCGTGGATCCCGAGAGATTTGGGATCCACGGCACTCTCTAACTGCATCAGAAAGCCTATAAATAGGTCTAGGCTCCAGGTATAAACTCAGACTAAATTTTGGCAATTAGACTCTTTTTAGCAAAAGCTAACTTAAGCATCGGAGTGGACCCCCAAAAGGGTCACTTAGGTTTGCTCATTTTGCAGGATTCTTGGAGAAAGCTCGAAGAATCTAGAAGGAAAAGCTGTGTTCACGCCGTATCGGAAACTGTATTAACAGTTTGGCGCCGTCTGTGGAAACGACAATCTCATAAAGTGAAGAACTTTGTAATGGTGATGTACACATGTTCCGGAAGTCAGAATGACCGACAACCTAGAGTCCAACCGAAGCCGGTCATTCAGAGCAATTAGCAGCCTCCATCCTTTCCTCCCCCGAAAGGTGGAGAGCAGGATCGCATAGCAGCGTTGGAAGCTCATATAGAAGCCCTGACTAGACAAAACACAGAGTTGTTGCTTAGAAATATGGGACAACCCCATCCCGAGATGAACCGAGATGAGCATGAGGAAGAAGAGCGTACCGGCCAAGTCTGTAACGACCCACCTCCAATGACACAATATTGTCCGCTTTTGGCTCCCCCAAA
Source organism: Alnus rubra (assembly GCA_028654335.1). Taxonomy (NCBI): domain Eukaryota; kingdom Viridiplantae; phylum Streptophyta; class Magnoliopsida; order Fagales; family Betulaceae; genus Alnus; species Alnus rubra. The sequence goes on along the minus strand of JAJPGS010001499.1, from coordinate 211,300 downwards.
CCAGACTTCTTAGGAGGTCACCCATCCTGGTACTGTTCTCGCAGAAGCTCGCTTAACTGCGAAGTTCTGATAGGTTTATGGGCATCACGGCTTTAAAACGCGTTGTGTCAAGAATGATATGTTTATACATATAAGCACATCCTCATTCCCAGACGATGTGGGACATCACAATCACTCCCTCTTGGGACCCAGCGTCCCCGCTAGCGACCCTCATGGGCTAGTGCACGCTCTCCCCATCTCAGGCTGGGCAATGGCTATGATACCATTCTGTAACGACCCACCCCCAACGACACAATATTGTCCGCTTTTTGGCTCCCCCAAACCAGACTTCACAGGAGGTCACCCATCCTGGTACTGCTCTCGCGGAAGCTCGCTTAACTGCAGAGTTCTGATAGGTTCATGGGCATCACGGCTTTAGAATGCGTTGTGTCAAGAAGAGAACGTTTATACATATAAGCACATCCTCATTCCCAGACGATGTGGGACGTCACAAAGTCAATGGCCAAGGTTACCGTGAGGAGGATCGTCGGGAAGACAATTGCCAGGAAGACAATTTTCCGGAAGGTGATCCCCGGGGATTAAGAAACAAAAGGCTCCAACGCCTCGAAGGCCAAGAAGAGGATGCATGAGACTTGAGCAGAATTCCAGTTGAGCTAGACAAAAGGTTCACTCACATGGAGATGGACAAGAAGGACAAGAGCAAGTCCCTAGTGGTAGACAGACTCTTGTCGAGCACTTACTCGCCCTTCACCAGCCAGGTAGCAAACTACCGACTACCCGAGAAGTTTAAGGTACCACGCTGGAGACAAAGATCCTCTGGATCATCTGGAGAATTTATGAGCCCACCTAGACCTTCACGGGACATCCGATGAAGTAGCATGTCGGGCCTTCCCTTTGACTCTTTCAAGGAATATCCGAGACTAGTTCAGGAAACTGCCCCCCAACTTGGTGGACAACATTAAGGAGCTGAGTAAGATGTTCCTGATGGAATTCCTAGCTTTCCGGACAAGAAAGAAGTCATTCGAATGCTTGTTAAGACTGCACCAGCGTAGTAGCGAAACTCTTAAGGAGTTAGTGGCTTGATTCAATCGAGAGAAGATTGCGGTTGAAGATCCAACTGAGGACATGGTTTATGCCGCCCTCTATAAGGGCATTTTACCTGAGGAGCCTCTAATGAAGAAGTTGGCTCGGAGGCAACCGAGCAGCTTGCAAGGCTAATGGATAAGGTAGAGGAATACATCCATTAGGAAGAGACGCTGAAGGCAATGACCAATTCAAGACCATCCCAACATAGGTTCTCGGGAAGGAAAAATAAGGATTTCAGAAAGGCTAAAAGAGAAGATCATTGGCAGGTAAAGAAATTTAAGGATAACAACTTTATACCTTTGAATGCCGAGATATCAGAAGTTCTCATGGAAATCAAGAGAGATCCGAAATTTTGCCAACCACCAAAAATACCAGGAAACCCTCCACAAAAGAATGAGGGCAAGTATTGCGATTTTCATGAGCAAAGAGGCCATTATACCAAGGGGTGCATAACCCTGAGGCTGTTAATTGAAGAGTTCATACAGAAAGACAAGCTAGTCCCATTCTTATGAGAGCAGAGGAATCGGCCCAAAATCGCCAAGACTATTAGCCTCGAGGCCGACCTCTACGAGAAGAGAGGGATCGGGAGAACGATCCCCAAGAGGGTGAAGAAAGAAGAGAGGATCGGAGGAGCAGGAGCCCGCAACATAGAGAGCGGAGGCAACAGGACCTTTAGGAGTCCCAGGAAAGACTTTTATTTGTAGTTATGCTTTAAGAACAAGGTTATTATTTTAGCTCTAATAAAGACAAGAAAATTCCCTATATTTTAGGAATAAGGACTTTTCAGAATAAAAGAATAGAGCTGACTTTAGCATTGGAGCGTTCTCGGTCTAAAGGCCGAGAACCCGTTGATGTCACTTCTTTTACAGGAAAACGGATATTCTCGGTTAGTCCTATACCAAGAACAAGAAGAAAGAGTCTATCGGTTAGTCCTAGACCTGTAGCAAGAAGAAAGAGTCTCTCGGTTAGTCCTATACCAAGAGCAAGAAGAAAGAGTCTCCTGGTTAGTCCCATACCGAGAGCATGAAGAAAGAGTCTCCCGGTTAATCCCAGGCCGAGAGCAAAATGAAAGAGTCTCTCGGTTAGTCCTGTACCAAGAGTAAGAAGAAAAAGTCTCTCTATTAGTAATATAGAGAGCAAGAAGAAAAAGCAAGAAGAAAGAGCCTCTCGGTTAGTCCTATACTGAGAGTTAGGGAGACAACCCTGCAGAGAAAACAAGGCAAGACTCTCGGTTAGTCCTATACCGAGAGTTAGGGAGACAACCCTGTAGAGAAAATAAGGTAAGACTCTTTGTTAGTCCTATACCGAGAGCCAGGGAGACAACCTTATAGAGAAAACAAGGCAAGACTCTCGGTTAGTCCTATATCGAGAGCCAGGGAGAAAACCTTACAGAGAAAACAAAAAAGAATGGGGGGTCGGACCCAACTTTAATTTTTGCAAAAATGAGCCAGTCTCGGAAACAGGGAGACAACCCTAAGGAAAAACAAGGAGGTATCGGGGTTAGAATAAACCCTCGGGTCTTGCAGGTTATAGGTTTTTTGTAGCAAGACTCCCTGATTGTCCTACCCTGGGAGAGAGGGAGCAGGAAGACAAAGTCTTCGGTTAGTACTACACCGAGAGCAAGAAAGCATGGGTGTTAGATTTAACCCTCAAGTTCATGGTTTCCAGTAAGCAAAACTCCTGGGTAGTCCCATCCTGGGAGAAAGGAAGCCATGGAGACAACCCCATTAAAAACAAGAAATAAGATAGCAGGTTTTATGAAGAAGCCAAGACTTGGATTTTTCAAGACATAGAATTCTCATTACCTGGGCCTCAGATAAGGGAATTGAGGGGTAACTATTAGAAATAATCCCAATCAGATCGGTCCATTGTTAGAAGTATGGGCCTTCGGGTCAATACCGGACCGAAAGGAGAGACAACAGAATTCCCGGGAAAGTCCCATCCTTGGAGGCAGGTATTAAGCAGCGAAGAGGTAAATACGGAACAGCTATTCCCGAGAATACAATATAATCAGATTAGGTCCTGGGAATACAAACATCCTAAGACTGAGATTCAATTTAGCCAGCGAAGGCTCGGGACAAGCATGTCTCGAGAGCTCAGGTATCAACCACATTCTAGGAAATCCGGATGAGAAGCCACGATCAAGGATAGATGTTACAGTTCATATCTCCAAAGATTGTGCCCAGCCCCTGAAGATCCGGGATTGAAGATAAACCTCAGATCCTTAAGAAAGTCACACTTGGAGGATAAGAATGAGGGAATCCCAAGAGATTCAGAGAGTAGGTCGTGGATCTCGAGAGATCCGGGATCCACGGCACTCTCTAACTGCATTAGAAAGCCTATAAATAGGTCTAGGCTCTAGGTATAAACTCAGACTAAATTTTGGCAATTAGACTCTTTTTAGCAAAAGCTAATTTAAGCATCGGAGAGGACCCCCGGAAGGGTCCCTTAGGTTTGCTTATTTTGCAGAATTATTGGAGAAAGCTCGAAGAATCTAGAAGGAAGAGCTGTGTTCACGCCGTACCAAAAATTGTATTAACACTCTTTACACTCATTTATCACATCAGACGTATTTTAAGTAGCTTCCCATACCAGTCACTTAAAAAAAATTAAAAAAGAAAGCCACTTAAAAAACAAAAACAAAAAGAAAGCTATTTAAAAGATGTTACATCAGTTTGTACGAAATGATTGTGATAAATAGGTACGAAGAAAAACAATACCCAAAATTAATAAAAAGTTGAGCCTAGATATGCATGTAGAGACGAAGGGAGAGGAGGGATGGTGTTGGCCATATCCCTCCCCCTCTTTTGAATTTTCTTTTTACTATAGTATATAAATAGCTAAATCCAAATATTTGGACCAAAATAATTAAGCTTGGCCCCGGGCCCTATTATAAAAAAAAACATTTTATACCCAAACCATAAACAAGCCAAAGATATCATGAGCAACAAATCAAATGTGTCATTGAAAATATTAGGTATGAGCAATAGCCTCCAGAACCAACGTAAAATTGTTTTAATGCAACAAGGGCAACAACGTGGAAAGTGAAGCGGCACAACTACTACAAAACAGTATTTGCAAGGACAAGCCTTCAAATTCGTTTTCAATATCCATTCCTCTTTTTTTTTTTTTTTTCTTTTTACAATATTCTATCATGATATTTCTTAGTTCATACGCTGAATGGGAGCCACATGGTACTGTAGGCTGTAGCGACATCATGAGATTCATGACAAATCACACCACTCTATTTTACCTCATTTGCTTTTCTAACAAATTGTTGTGATATTTCATAATAAGATTCGTATTTGATAACTATAGTTATTTGATTTCATACTACAATATTTTTAATTTTTATTTGATAACTATAGTTTAGGGTAGTTTTTAGTTCATGAAAAACATCAAAAGAGTTTATTTAGCTGCATTTGGTTTGTTGAAATATTATTTTCGGTCTATGCATGTTTCCTCATCTTTATAAAGATTTTCCTTTAGAAAAGCTTGTTGGAAGAGACCATTAAGAGAAATTTCTAATTTCTACTTTTATGTTGAGCAAGAAACCTTTATCTAGTGCAACAATTTACTACCACATTTGTTGTTAGACATTGAAAAAGGATAAAAAAAAAAAATGCTTGTAAGTAATAGGAGAACTCGATCAGGAAACACGCTTGATTTCGAGAAGGTGTTACCGAGCTCAATGCTACTTATGCTAAATGCAATGAGTCAATGACTTATAAATAAAACGATTTTCTTGCATTTTACCTAGTGGTTGTTGGTACAATGCAAATTTATAAAGCCTTAATCATTGCAGGCTCCCTCGCTAGCTCTCAAGTCAGCGCCACTTCAGTTTTATGTTTTGCAAGTATCTACAGTCTAGTCTGATCGTACAAAAATAGGCATAATCAGTTACAAATCTATAAATAAAAACAAATAATATAATTTGTGATTTTTTTCTTCTTCTGATTCTTATGGTTATGAACTTCTTGTAATTTATGTACATTTCACAAGTTTTGATGGTGATTCAAAATGTGTATGACATGATCTAATAAAAACAATAAATGCGTTCACTTAGAAAAATAATAAACTTGTTTCATTTGATCACAACAAAATGATTGCAACACAAATATTTGGTTCACTTCTGTATAAATATCTTGTAGTTTATAGATATGTATAGTGAAAGTTTTACAATGCAAAGTTTTAGTTATAGGGTTTTACAATGCCAAATTTTTACTTACAAACTAAATTATTGGAGGAAATCAAATGTTTGTATTGCGATTTCAATGCAAGAAAATCATGAGCCAAAGATTCGAGATCGGAGGAAGAGTCAAGGGAAATATATACTCATCGGAGGATAAATAAATTTCTTTTCATTTTTTTTATTAGATTGGTGTTTTGGAGAAATATGAAGCGATATTTAACTATCTATAGTGGGTGTTAAATTTGTTTGAGAGGTAAACCGAGACCACCAACTGATTTTTGGAGGGACCGTACAAATTGGGACGGCGACCGCTTCTTGGATTAAATTCAAACTTTATAGTTTTGTCTGATATATTATTGTGACTGTTTTTTTTTCCCTTGTCGGCAAGACAATAGGATCGACATTCTGTTATTACATCTCTTTTTTCTTTGGATAGGAAATATGTAAAAAGGAGTTTTATCCTAATAAGGTTTGAAATTCATAATAATTAGCTATTTTAATTATTAGTAATTTGGATAATTATTAGGAGAGAGCTCACATGAACTCTTTCATAATAACTGTTTAAATTGCTAATTGTTGTGGATCTCCATCTCTCGAAAAAGAAACTATGATCGGGCATGGGCTTCTTTTGACCCACTAGATTTTTCTCTGCTCTTTTTATTTAGGGATTATAAAGGATCTTAATCCAAGAGAATATATACACGCGCAAATATATAATACAGAATATGTGAGATTTTTTTTTGTACAAATGAGCATTCCTAGTAGATTTATTAGATTTTACTAGTCAAAATTGCTAAAAATCACTTTTCACTATTTTAGATATCCACTTTTTTAAAGCACTCCCAGCAATCTCACTGTTTTAGCTAGTCAATTTCACTATTCCATTTAAATATTCTTTTACAAATTTTCTTTATTATTTCTCTAACATTTATATTTTTTAATGTTTGTCTTTTTCTAATGGTCATATTTTTAAATATTTGTCTTATTCTAAAGATCATATTTTTAAAAATTTGTCTTTTCCTAACGATCATATTTTTTAATATTTATCTTATCCTAATGGTCATATTTTTGAAATATTTTTCTTATCCTAATGGTCATAGTTTTTAGAATTTGTTTTTCCTAACAGTCATATTTTTTATTTATTTTTCTTAACAGTCATATTTTTAAAAAGAGGTCATATGCTTTCAATATAAATAAACGTTGGATAAGAAATAAAAAAAAAAAAAAAAAAGGAGAGAAAAATGAACATTTGCTTTAAGTGTGAAAAATAAATTAAAAAAATGGAGATAAATTTTGTTATTTTTTTATTATTTTGGTAAGTAACAGTACTCACCAAAATTTGTAAATATTGTTCACTCACCAAACTAAAACCACCATTTTGGTGAGGGTTTTTTTTTTTTTTTTTTTTTTTTTATGATTTTTAGTTATTTCAATAAAAATACATTTTCCCTTCGTTAGAATATTTTCAACTTTTATTCCACTTTTGTTTCTAGCTTGTCCCACATTGGAAAGTTAAAAGAACTTTTAGTGTTGCATACGTGAACGTGTTTCACAATGACCAAATTGGCTTTTGTGTCACAATGCAAAGCAAATGCCGCACGCACATAAACATTAGCTATAGGCCTATCATTTTCGTGAGAATTCTGAAGAGTTTTTTAACCCAAACAATCCTGTCTTTTGGTTCGAATTTTAACACTAGTAATTGTTATTCTGAAAGTCATTTTTTAACGGTTATTAACTGCTAATTCAACGGTCATAAAAATGTTATTTCAATGGTCATTAACTTTTGTTTTACTTCTATATAAATGCATTGTTTTTCATAAATGAAAAACACACATTTTCTATCTTTTCTGCTTTATCTCTTTTGTTGTTATACAATTTCTAGTTCTGTGTAGGCTTGGCAATTCGAGTTGTCGTGTCAACCCATTTGGTTGGCGTGTCAACCCATCGGGTTAGCGTGTCAACCCATCGGGTTAGCGTGTCAACCCATTTAACTAATTTGGTAAAAAATGTGTAATTATCGCGTCATAAATATGTTATAAACGGGTCATAAATGTGTCATAAACAGGTTGGTGGGTCATAAACGGGTCATAAACGTGTCATAAACGGGTTATAACCTACACCCAAACCCTTTATATTCGTATCGTGTTCATGTCGGATTCGTGGGTCATGTCAAAATTGACAAGCCTAGGTCTGTGTAGTGTTCATAATTTACAATTTACACATCACTTTCGAAAAATATTGTACTTTAAGAACAAAATTACTTATCTTGTTAGTGGGAGACATTATCTCTCTAAGAGATCGATATATTTTGCACCATATTCTTCTAACTTCGAATTTCCCATACTCACTTCGCAACAATTATTAGACAAATATCATACATATTCAATGGCACTCACAACTATATGTTATGGGATTACTTCTCTCAATATTATGCCACAGTACCTTAAAAAAATGTCCCATACAGTAGAAGTTAACATAACATATTGGATTCCTATATAATTAATCTGTAAGATATCAGAACCTTCGCCACAAGGCACCGTAAATATACCAGACATGTTGTTGTACCGGTGCCCCATTACAAGGTAATTGTAGCCGACATCAGAGACCTATAATCATCGAGCCACTATAACGCATACTGACGCTCCATTACAAAACACTAGATAATAATTCCATAAAAAGCCTAAGATTGAATCATGAAGATGGTGATCATGATCATGCCATAAGATATAATCTAAATTGGGGCAAGGACGAAGCTAGAAACTCTTATGGATAGGGGCTAAAAATATTTGTTGATTGGAGTTAGCATGCTATATATATATATATATATATATTATCTTATAATTTTTTTTACCCTTTTTTTTAAAATTATTTATTTATTTATTGTGTATATATATATCTTATAATTTTTTTTTACCCTTTTTTAATTTTTTAATTTATTTATTGTTTTTAAAAATTGAGGAGGGGGGAAGGAGAAGGGGCATGGCCTATATCCCCCCACAAATTTATCCCTAAATCGGGTCTAACTCCTCAAAAACTATTCTGCCATATTCTCCAATGCCTTCGACTTCTCAAGCTCCATCCTCTAAAAGTTTGCCAACTATAAAACAATAATGTTTTGGATGTGAAAAGAGATTAAAGCGTAAGTCCATGATTTAGGGTCTGTTTGAATTTGTGATTTGAAAATGTGCGATTTAAAATGTGTGATTTGAAAAGTGATTTTAAAAACGCAGTTAAGCATTTGGTAAAATCACAGTTTGGCTTTTAAAATCGCAGGTTAACCTCTCAAATTTTGCGTTTTCAAAAAAGCACCCCCTTACTTGTGATTTGAAAAAGCAGTTTTATACATTTTCAACTAGCAATTTTTTAAAAACGCAATTTTCAAACGGTTTATTTTTTAAAATTTGATTTAAAATTGTAATTTTTATCTATGAAATCACAATTTCAAACGCATCTTTAGTGAGTAAAGTATATTGGAAAACATATTATCATGTTGTATATAAACACATCCTCCTAGACACTTTCGTACTATCATTTAACAAACTCAAACTGGTCTCTCTCTCTATGCTATCACGGATGTTAGAATATAAAATATTATCGTAATATTCTTAGAATATTATGACATTATTCCTTCTTCTTTTTGTCACATTTGGCTCACCATAATTGTTGTAAATCAATTATGATTATTATTTTTTATTTTCCTGATTTTACACTTATATTTTCATTTTCCGCCCGCTTCATTCAACTATAAATAGGCTCACTCAGAAATGCAAAATTCTCTTATACATATTTTCTTTTTCTCTTTAGTTCATCATCCACGACAAATGATCAACAAACTTAATTATTTTAGTAGTTGCATATTTTTGTGTTATACATGAAAAGGCTCTTTATTATAGTTTCATCATTCAAAGCAGGTTGGTACGTAGTTGCATACATGCTGGTAGGGATGTACATGCAAACGGTTATAACCGGTGGTTATTTGCTAAAACCGCTAATCGCCTAGGCGGAGGCGGTTATTTTTATAATTGCCGATTAGCGGTTATTGAATAGATAACCGGCGGTTGTATAATTGCTTTTCAATTTAGGTTTTGGGCCGATTTTGAACTGGTTTTAGGCCTATTTTGGCCACTTTTTGGCCGGTTTTAGTGCAGATTTTAAATCCAAAATCCAAAATAGTAACAAATCCAAATCCAAATCCAAATAACCAAATACAAACAAATCCAAAACCCAAACATTATAAATCCAAAATATTACAAATTCAAAATTATATATATATAAAATCGGTTTTAAACTTGTTATAACAGCTCTGTTTGTACACCCCTACATGTTGGAATGCTGCAAAAACACTTTAACTATAGAAATTCTGCATGTAAAGACCGAAGAAAACAGATTCATCATCTTTTTTTATGAAACAAATTGCATGTTAAGAGGAAACAGAATTAACTTCTTGTTTAAAAGAAGGTAAACAAAATAAGAGTTAGCTTCAAGTGCATAATGAGCACTTGACACTTAATTTTGTTTATAGTGAGAGGATAATCATTTGATTTTTTAACAAAAATATATAAGAAGTGCTTATAAAGCAAAGATATATCACGTACAAATTGATTCTTCCCTCTATTAGATCACTCACTCACTTCCTAATCATAAATGTGAATTAACAATGAATTATTATTTATCAACCAAATTGTTATAAAAAATAAAAAATAAAAAATAAAAAGGGGTTTCCTTGCTTGATTGCACTTACACGTAAAGAAAAGTCCTTCCATTAAGAATTTGGAGGGTGTGGAATATTGCCTCTATGCTGAATCATATATGGTCTCTCTTCACTAGGGCTGGTTCGCTATGGGTGGCATGGATTGAGACTACTTGGCTTAAAGGGAAGAGTCTATGGCAGATATCTATTCCCAAAAATTGTTCACGGAGTTGGAAGAAGTTGCTGAAACTTCGTGATGTTGCTAAGCCTTTTCTGAGCTTCAAAGTTGGAGATGGTTTAAATATTTTCTTTTGGCATGATAGATGGCACCCTGCTGGGTATTTGCTTGATTCTTTTGGAACTCGAGCTGTTTATGATTTGGGTTTGTCTTTGGAGTCCAAACTGTCAGCTATAATCCGAAATGGCACTTGGTTTTCGCCCTATGCTAGATCTGATACTATTGTAGAGATGCAAAGTCGACTCCCTGAAGTTAAGATAGAGGATGCTAACTTACCTATTTGGAGCTCAAACAATGGTGTCTATTCTTGTGCTTCTACTTGAGACCATCTGCGAAGGAAGAAGTCGATTATTGATTGGTGGAAGTTAGTATGGAACTCCCTCGACACTCTTTCTTCTTATGGCTAGTTTTCAAGGAAGCTATAGTTACCCGAGTTCGTATGTGTCACTGGGGTATGAAGGAGACAATCTTTGCTTATTCTGTCGGGGATTGATGTAGGACGGAATTCATTAATATTTTCGATGAAAACGAAAAATAGAAAAGATGTTCAAAATAATACTGAAGCAGCACCGTTTAATTAGAAGCTTACCTATTCGCAGACAATTGAAGTACAAAAGGAAAGACTTGATCGTCAAGCGAAGACTTTATGTTTTTTCTTTACTAGGACTAGATTTGCTAGTAGCTTTATTTCTTTCCTTACTAGGATTGGATTTGTTTTATTTCTTTTCCTTTTAGAATAAGTTTTACTTTTACTACTAGAATAAGGTTTACTATTGCTATTAGGAAATGTTTACTTTTACTACTAGGGATAGGTTTACTTTTTCCACAAGTATTTCTCTTCTATAAATAGGCTTGTTTATTATGTAAAACTCAGAATCAATTGACTTGTTATAAAATCAGAGAATTCCCTCTCAAATACTCTGCGGAGTTTTATCTTTCTTTTAGCCTGCAGACTTGTTTTATCTTTTGGGGTAGAAGACGAAGACGCTTCTCCTTGCAGAATCGAAGACGTTGTTATTTGATTAGTTGCCTTAGTCTTCCGCTACATCAGGGATGTCAGGAAAGCCAAGATCACCTATTTTTTTCTTTGTAGTTTCAGCTGAAGGATCTGGGTTTCTCTTATGGTTGATTGTTCTCTTCCCAATTCGCCGGTTGTTTGGGAAAATGTTGTGCAGTTGAGTCTTTTGAAAATGAGTGGAAAAGGGCTGAAGGCAAAGCTTGGTAAACTCTGTTCAGGGGCTTGTATTTACCATTTGTGGAAGCAATGAAATGCATTGCTTCATGGCAACAACCTTAGAACAGAGGAGGCGATCCTTAAGCATATACGATGGGAAGTGAAGACTAGACTTCTTGCTAAGGTCTCTATCACGTATTCTGAGAAGGATGCTGATTTAATACCTAGATGGAGCCTATTGTAGTGATCTTTGAGTTTTAGTGCAGTATATTGGCTTAGGGGTCCCTGCTCTGCAGCTGTATTCATGGTTTTCTCTTCTTTTGGCTAGTTGTTATGGGTTGTTTAGCCTTAGAGTGTTTCTAATTGATGTTTCTCCCTGTTTGTTGGGGAAACTTGATCCAATTTTGCTGGAGTGTATTGGTTGGTTGTGCTTTGTAAAGTCTTGATTCATCCAAAAAAAAAAAAAAGTCCTTCCATTAGATTCTTTTGTTAGAAGCTCCTATTTATACTTTTAAGAGAACAACTTTTTTACCTTTCAAAAAGAAACTAAACAAAAAATGAAAATTCACATTGAACAATAAATAACCATTTTATTATTATTATTATTATTATTATTATTATTTTGTATAAAGAAGATATCATTTGTTAATGTGTTTTGTTAGGTGGCTTTTTGTTTTTAGTTTGTAAATGTTTTGATGTGATGTAAAGGAAAGTAACTGTTTTTGTGTGTTTTAAGAGTATTTTGTATTTAGATTGTTTGTTAATGTTTTTGTTTTGAGAAGAAATAACGAAGAACAAGAATTTTAACAAACAAAGCCATATTAATTTTATAATGAATTATAGAAAAAAAAAGTAAAAATTAATGCTACTCTGTACACTCATTTATCACATCAGACGTATTTTAAGTATCTTTCCATACCAGTCACTTTTTTTTTTTGTTAAAAAAAAAAAAAAAAAAAGCCACTAAAAAAGAAAGCTACTTAAAAGAAGTTACATCAATTTATATAAAATGAGTGTGATAAATAGGTGAAGAGTAACATTTCTCAAAAGTTAAAAAAGTTGAGCCTAGATATGCATGTAGAGACGAAGGGAGAGGAGGGATGGTATTGGCCATATCCCTTCCCCTCTTTTGAATTTTCTTTTTACTATAGTATATAAATAGCTAAATCCATATATTTGGACCAAAATAATTAAGCTTGGCCCCGAGCCCTATTATATTAAAAAAAAAAAAAAAAAAAACCCAAACCTTAAACAACCCAAAGATATCATGAGCAACAACCCAAATGTGTCATTAAAAAAAAATAAAAATAGTTATGAGCAATAGCCTCCAGAACCAATGTAAAATAGTTTTAATGCAACAAGGGCACCAACGTAGAAGCTGAAGCGGCACAACCATTACAAAACAGTTTTTGCAAGGACAAGCCTTCAAGTTCGTTTTCAATATCCATTCCTTTCAATTTTTTTACAATATTTTATCATGATATTTCTTAGTTCATACACTGAATGGGAGCCACATGGTTCTGTAGGTTGTAGTGACATCAAGAGATTCATGACAGAATCACACCACTCTGAAAAATAATTATGACTCTTAACAGATAAAATCAACTATAAACCATGCAACCAAAATATAAAGCGGAAAAGTAAAGGACATAGATATTTTGGTTACAAAGTAGAAACTTTTTGCAATAAAGAGAAAAATCACTCTGGGGCAGCCAAACCCAGGAAATCCATTATTCAGAAGAAAAAACTAGTTATAAGATAGTAGTACTCACAAATCCTTTTGCAGTAGTCGTACCTTGAATTTTGACACGTACCTATACGTTAACGCCTCTCAACCAGACTTCATGTTTGAAGAGTTCTTCAATGGATTCCTTTAATTTAGAGCTCCTCTCTAAGTTATACTTCAAATGGTTGAATCAATACAACAAAATAAGACTCTAAGAGAGTTAACACATCTAACAATTTCTACTTAAACACCATCTCTTAGCACAATGAAAATTATACTACGGAATCCTTAAAATTACACAGCTTATGAGCCTCTTTAAATAGACTTCTGAAATCCTAATTCTATTCAAACTCGGATTTGCATAGGAGGCGTCCAGACCTGGCCTCTAGCGTCTAGACTTGCAAATAAAACTTCGAGTAATCACTAAAGCACGTCCACACTTGCAACCCTAGCGTCTGGACGGTTGCATAAAGTACTTCCATTGTCCGCAGTCATCGCATCAGTGTTCAGAGCTTCTTGCAGACGAGTGTTCTCTATGGCCCGCGTCTGTTGCGCCGTTTGAAACTTCATAGGACTCTGAGATTCTGAGCTAGGCGTCCAGACGGGCTATAGGGAAAATTAACTTTCTGAGCTGTAGAGTCTTCAGAATATTTCCTTCAATAGGAAATTGCCTCTCTAGGGATATTCTGTACATATACTTCCTTGTTCAGCTCTTTCCATATTGGAATTAATATTCTGCAACAAATTTTTTGGATTTACGGTGTCCTAATATGGAAGCATTTTCGTCAACCAGAATGTAGCAAATTAAAATAAACCAACGAACTCCCCCTTTGGCCATTCTGTGACAAAAACGACATACACCCAAAAATAAAAATTACTTCCCATTTTTGTCTCAAAAGGACAAAGGGTAAACAAAGTAATAATAAGCCAGTAAAAATAAACCACAATGGTTTAAATGTAACCAGTAAACAACAATGTATAAAAAGTAGCCCATAAATAATAGAAGAGTACATCAAACAGATGATAAAAATAAAAATAAGTAATATAACACTTAATCTTCTTCATTGTTTGATCCCCGACGACGTCGATATGCCTCTATGTTGATGTTGTCTTACTCCACCTTGGCATCCAGCACCTCGAACCCCTTGTCAACGGACTGAAAATGCTTAGTCAAACGAGTATGCATAGAATGGAATCGAGCATCCAAAGACTGCAGCTGACCTGTGATCCGCTCCAGTGCACTCATGACTACATCACTGGGAAGGGTTGCCTGAGAGGAGGAAGCTGCTGACAGCTCTGGTTGGGCTCGTGGAGTTGGATGAACTTGCTTCTCTAGATCCATATGTCTTTGTAACTAAGCATTGGACTTCATCACAGTATGCTTTCCAAAAGCTCATTCAGTTGAATCTTCAGACTCATATGCAAGAATGTCCGTCACAAACCTCAAACAAATCCTAGTCACCAGACAGCCATAGGGTAATCCCATCTGATGTTCTTCCAGCATCTCCATCATAGTAAGAACTATGTGCTTGTACGGGCAGAAGGGAACTCGTTGGATGATAACATATAAAAATCTGGCCCTTCGGATGGTGATATTGCTACTCCTGGAGAGCGACCACAAATTCTGCATCATAATGTGAGCCAGAAGCCAGGGAGGAGATTGCAACCAGCCGATTGGGATGTTCTTCATGTCTTCATGCCAATCTTGAGCCCCTTGAGGATCAAACAACAACCTCAAGTCTTCAATGGAGGGGGGGTCCACCGAATCTGGATTTGGAACTCCAGGAGCAGGAATAAGCGAGATATGAGTCACCACGCCGATAAGAGCAGGATCAACTATGATTGCTCAACCACGAACTTTGGTCTTCAGGATGGGAAAAATCTAATCAATCTGATCAATCTTCAAATTTGCATAGAATTCACGAACAAGTCTAGTGTAAACTTTGTTGCACGTGAACTTGCTCTACCACCCATTCTCTTGGAATATTTGATCGATGAAGTCAAAAGGAGGCAACATGACATCCTGTCTGACAACAACCCATTCTATCACAATGGCCCGTTTCTCGATCCTTGCCCTTGTAGCGGCAATCTCAATTTTTGACCTCTTGTTTTGGCTAGACATATCTGTAAAATAGAACATAAAAAATATTCCCAAAACAACATTGAAAACCCATGCCACAAGTCAGATATCCCAGTAATATGCCAAAAAAAGAAAGAAAGAATTATAACAGCTATGAAATGCATACCCACAATTGTCAAAGATAATAACATAAACATGCAGTATTAAAGAAATCCAATAGTAATTGCATATGCAAAACTAATATAGGACAAAAAAAATAAAACATGCATGCATGTGACTAAATGCCAAAATAAAATACTAACCCCAGCAAGCAAACATTAATCTCATATGCATATATCTCAAAAAAATATATCCCAATATCCAAAATTCCTATGTTCTAGAAAACATAAATAACCAAATATTTAAGAAAGGGAGAGAATGACATACGTGGAATAAGGAGAAAAGATATGAGATAATGCAGGAAAAAGCCAAAAAGCACCAAAAACTCAAGAGAGAACACGACAGAGCCAAGACAAATAAAAATCTCAAGAGAAAATGAGTAGGTGTAGTGATTGGGAGAAAGAGTGACGGGTTTTATAAGCCTAGGTCGCGCGGTCGGACGGTTAAATTGCCTGTCAGGACGGGCAAAGCTGATTAATGCATTGATCAGCGTGTCCGGACTCTGGCCACACATGTTCAGATACTCCACACAGAACCTGAAAATTTTGGAGAAAGATGCATAATTTTTTCCCCTAATGTTCAACTCCAAAGCACGCATGTATCTAAAACTGAGAAATTAGTCAAATGGCAAATCAAATATGCAAACATATAATTGAGAGTCAAGTAATTTATGAGCTAAAAATTTCTCTGCAGATATGAAATTTAAATAGGTTACTCAACTCACGCCATGCGTGTTGTATGTGAAAGCTTTCTCAACAAAGCATATGTTCACTGATAAGGTTTAAGACAACTGAATTTTTTTAAAAAATAAAAAATATTGTTTGATTAATCAAAAGTCAAACATTATCTTAATAGGGCCTAGCCACCCTCATCTGATACACTCACCTTAAGTTACAACACTTTTTTTTTTTAATTAGTTCGTTAGTGACTGTCACTTTCCACAATGAATTGATTATTGATTCTTTTTATAGGGACAAGTATAAAAACAGTTCAACAGCATAATTAGCAGTGGATCTTTTTATCATCCATATTTTTAGAGAATTTATTTGCTTTTTATATTATGTGTATAACCTAGAAAGAATGCCAAAATTTATAGGTTCTAGGCTCAACTAGTGAATTGGTCAATTTGACCATCTAGGCAAAACTTTATCTCTTAACAGAGTTTTCAGTGTAAAAAACTAGAGATAAAAGAATTTACCTTAAGGGAGCTTTGGATAGTGCACAAATTCATCGCATGAGAGGAATAAACTATCTAACTTTTAGATGCAGCAGAGAAACTCAACAGATATCAGACTACAAATCTCAACTATATATAAGCATATTTCATCAATGAACAATGGCTGGGATATTAGTTAAAAACACATAAGATATCTGAAAAGCTAGGGTCCGTTTGGGTTTGCGATTTAAAAAAGTACGATTTAAAAATAGCGATTTTAAAATGTACGATTTAAAAAAGTGATTTTTAAAAACGTAGTAAAGCGTTTGGCAAAATCTCAGTTTGACCTTTAAAATCGCAGGTTAGCCTTTTAAAATACTGCGTTTTCAAAAAAGCACCCAATTACCTGCATTTGAATAAGCACTTTTCTGCGTTTTCAAATCGCAATTTTTTAAAAACCCAGTTTCCAAACGATTCATTTTCTGCGATTTGGTTTAAAATCGCACTTTTTCTATACGAAATCGCAATCCCAAACGCACCCCTAAACAAAAGAAAAATAAAATACTTTTGTTGAAAAATAAAATACACTTAAAAAGAAAAACAACAAAACACATGTTTTTCAGAGATGAAGACTAAGATACTAAATCCTAAATCTAGCATGTATAGAAAACTAACTTGTCCGCATAGAGAGGTTTGATACTACCAAAAAAACAGCCGTCCGACTTACTTTTTCTGTTATCCTCATAACAACTTGCAGAAAATTCTCTAAAGAAAACTAGAGAATGATGAGGATAAGGTCCCAAACAATGATGCAAAGCATGATTAAAGCAATATGTCAATGAATGCAAGATTCGATGCATAAATCCAGACATGCTCTAGGATAGGAACCATGATCCTAGGCATGCCAAGTACTCACCTACCACTTGGTGAGTCTACTCCACCTCAAGGGGTGAATGGTCCCATCTTTCCTTATCCATACCTTCCTGACCCTGGGAGCAGGGTTGTGGGCCTTGTCCAGCTTGTCCAATTTACTCAGGACATTCTGCATCATGCTTAATAACCCCCATAGAGATGGTTATTTTGGGCTCACGGGGCTTTGACTTGACGCACCTGGATTTGTTGTGACCAGTCTTGCCACATTGATGGAAGGTTAGAACAAATCTCTGGGGATGTTGCCGCTGATGCGGAGGAGCATGATTAGCATTGGGAGCTTTAGTGTCTGATTTTGTTTTCTTTGGCTCTTGCTTTTTGACCTTGGGCTTCTGAGCATGGATCTATGAACAATGAGGTCGAATGTGATCGCTGATGCCACACTGATGGAAGATGGGCATGCTTCTTTTGTTAGAATGCTTCTTGACAGGCTCTGCATAAACTTTGTTAGCATTCTCACAAACAGCTATGCCCTTTCCTTTGTCCATACAATTATTCTACGGCTCTGCAACTTTCAGCTTTACAAACATAGTTTTGGAATAAGAAGCAGTCTTATCAAAACCTAAGCTAGTCTTATCAGAAGAGCACTTTTGCACCATTAGCATCTGAGCTAGTTTATTATTAGTGAACTTCTCTAATTGCAACTGTGATTCAACCAGTTTGATGAGTGCCAAATATTGTACACTTTGACCCCTTAATTTGCATTTGTTAAACCTCTAGTTTTGTTATTTTTGATAATTTTGGTTAGTTTTAGTGTTTTGCAGGTCATTGAGAGAAAATAACTTTATTTTTGTAGAATTGCAATCTAAAAGAAAAAAAAAATACACGAAATTTGTGCCCTTAAACTTGAAGAATTCATTTTCCTTTCTCTTGTAACAAAAAGACATGTGACCTGAAGGAAAGACGTGTGGAGGCAGATTCTTTACACTATAGAGCACCGAACCGTGCATGTAAGAGTGGAAGTCCCGAGTTAGATTTCTTTTGTTTACACACAGGACGTGTGGAAGAGGTGCACTTCTCAAGCTTTAATTCTTTTCATCCATACACACCTGGCATCCACCAAGACACGTCATGCGGCGCAATTCTGGGAAAGGATTTTTGTCTTGAATGAAACGAAGAGCTGCAGCACTGAAACCTACAGCAACTCAAGACATGAGTTTCTTTCCATAACAAGGCAAAACTAGACCTATGCGTGAGTGGGCTTTACACGGTTCTTTCCAAAAGAAAAAAAAAAAAGGCAGCACCGGCACACTATTCTTTCCAAAAGAAGACCAGCAGTTCTTACGTGAATTTCTCAAGCAGCAGGACACGAGTTCTTCCTAGATTGATACGAGATCTTTCCAAATAATGACATAGGCGTTCTAGCATGCACGTCATCTGGAAACACCCACATGAATCACAAGAATTCTTTCCAAATCTGGGCTTCACACACGTTCTTCCCATACTTGGCAGATTGAAGTAGCACATTTTCTTGAAGACTCGGGCACTGACTTGTAGACCTGCAGCTAGCCATGCGAATATGTCCAAGAGAGACACGATATTTCCATAACTGGGCAGCAAAATACATGGGTTTCTTTCCTAGTTAAGCAAGACACAGACTCTTTCCAATTAAAGCTGGCAGCCGAGGCCCTAGCTAGCAAGTCTATATATAGTCTTTCTTCTCTTGTAAAAAGGGTGTGTGGAGGCAATTCAAAGTATTAGTTTTTCTTTAGAGCAATTCGTGTTCTTCTTCTTTCACACGTTACTTTTTGTAAGTCTCTCAATTTCAATGGAATCAATTATTATTGTTTTATCTTTCAATTCTATGAGAGGGTAAACCCTCAACTAAGGTTGAGGATGAAGCCTCACTTATGATTAGCAACATTGTTCTCATGTGATGTAATATTTTCCAATTTAATGATTTAATTTTCCAATTGTTTTACTTCAACTCAATTTTGTGGAATGATTATTTGATATCTTTTGTGATTTAAGGATACATTTGATCATTTAAGATAGTTTCATAAAATTGTTTGTGCTTGGTTGTCTTTGTTTAAAAAATTGGATATCCTTTGTGATTTATTTTACAGATACAATTGATGTTTTGATTTAAATTGGATATCTTGTTGTGATTTACGGATACACTTAATGATTTTATTTAAATTGGATTTCTTTTATGATTTGTGTAAAGAATAGATACATAGGATGATTTTGATTAAATATTTGAAGCAAAAGTAAAACATACTTAAGATTTTATTGTGAGAACTTTGAAAAATATTATTGATCATGTGAATATATGTTGCTATGAATTTGTGAGTGCGGATTTCGATATCTTAGTGCTTTTTTTACTTGATTACATTCACTCTAATTTTGTTTATGCTTTTGATTTTTATTTTTATTCACAAAAACAATCTCTCAATTTTTGGAACTAGGTTAGGATTTGATTAATTTAGTCATAAATTTTGTTTTCAAAAACACAATTCCCTGTGGGATCGACCTCGCACTTGCAATCCATTAACTGCAAAAGATTCATGCACTTGCGAATACAATTAAAATTCACAAAACAGTCCATCTTCTAAGCCCTTAATCTTCTGTAGTAATGTGCTTTTCTCTGTCTGCATTATGTTTAGTTCCAACACATTCTTTTGGTTTACCTCCCGTAGCTTCATGAACTTGATGAATAAGGTTTTGTAAACCTCTTTAAGATCTTCTTCATCACTACTCTCAGAATAATAAGACTTGGATTCTTCAGGATCATTATATGAAGCAGTAAAAGCTAGAAATTTAGGATCCTTACATGGAGTCTCTTCTTCCTCTGAATCATCGCTGAGAGTGGTGTTGAGAGCTTTTCCTTTAGCCGGCTCCAGATTCCCGCATGTGATCGTATCTTGAACATTCATAGCATTTGGGACCTCTAGGATCCTTCTTGTCAGCATCATCTTATTCAGCACCTTTGGGATCACCTCTCCAATTGTCAAAAAATTTATTCTTGAATTTCTTGGTCTTCATTAATTTTCTGAAATTTCTGGCAAGCATGGCTATCCCTTCCTCATCATCAGTGTCTTCATATGAAGAAATTCTGCTTTTACCTTTTGTAGCCTTGAGTGCAATAGATTTAGCCTTCTTGACAAGGGGCAAGGAAAACTCATAGGTTTGAAGAGAACCTACCAGCTCTTCAATTTTCATTGTATCCAGATCTTTGTTTTCTTCAATGGTGGTCACTTTTATTCTAAACTGCTCAGGCAAATATCTTAGAATCTTTTTAATGAGTTTTGCATTCGAAATTTTCTTACCAAGACTTACCATAGAATTTCTCAAATCACTAATCTTGGTGTAAAACTCATTAAACGATTCATCTTCTAACATCTTAATTCCTTCAAAATGGGAAACCAACATTTGAAGTTTGGCAAATTTGACAATTTTTGTGCCTTCATATGTGGTTTTCAGTATATCCCATGCTTCCTGAGCAGTTTCACAATGTGAGATTCATGAGAACTTAGATGGTGAAAGAGCTTGGCAAAAGGCATTTAAAGCTTTATCATTCGAAAGACAAGAAGTAGTTTGAATGATAGTCCATTCAACAATTGTTGCATCCAGTCGAGTCCATCCAGATTCAACAATATGCCAAACGTCTATAGATTTTAAAAAGGAGAAATTATACTTTACCCCTTGAAGTTGACACCAATTTGCAATTCTGGTACCAATGTTTTAATTGCGTCAATTGCAACCCATAAAGTTCAAGAAATTTGCAATCCACCTCCTTCCGTCCAATTGTGTCATTTGAAGAGACGGAAGTGACCCCACGTGCCACACATGTGCGTTTTTAGTTCTAACTTACCAAAAATGCCCTCATTTCTTCACAAAATGCACCGTTTTAGTAAAATGAAAAAAACCCCAACTCGTCCCGTACGTGCATGGGTCGTCTTCTTCCTTTCTGTTTCTTCTTGTTATTGGTTTTCATCGTAGGCCTTGGATAAGGCCAAAACGGGTGTGATGAATTACATTGTGGAGAAATTTCGACTTCAAACACTCCCATGAGACCTAGCTGACCCACCTCGACATCCAAAACAAGTCATCGCCACTGCCGTCAAGTCGGCGCCATTCCCCATCGACCACCGTAACGGGGTCTACCTCGTGCTGACCTCCCAGGACGTGGTCAACCAGGACTTCTGTTGGGTCGTCTGTGGCTTCCACTACTTCACCTTCCCGTCTGTGGTGGGCTACAACATCCCCTACGCTTGGATTGGCAACTCGGCCAAGCAATGCCTGGAGGTCTGCGCCTACCCGTTCGCTATACCCGGCTACATGGTCGGCGGGGGGCCCAAGGCCCTGTTGTCGCCGAATAGGGACATCAGAGTGGACGATATGATCAACATGATTGCGCACGAGCTGTCAGAGGTATCTAGGAAATCCTTGACCGAAATTTGTGATCGTGCACAAGGTGGCGGTACTGCTTCGTTGCCAGCATGGGTTCTCGTCATCTCTCTCTGTCTGTAATGTGCTTAAGTTTTCCTAATGATTTTTGTATTGAATGAAAAAAGTAAAGAAGAAAAGAAAGAACAAAGATGAAGAATGCGAAGTATATAATAGAACTCAACTACTATACACGTGTGTTAACTTCCTCTGCCCACACATGCTTTAACTTCCTTTGCCCACGTGTATTCTCTTCAACACATTCTTCAGCCACGTGCACGTTGTCAAGTTCTTCTATGACTTCTAGCAGCTTCTTCCTCTGATATCTTCTAATGTCTTCTAGCAGGATCCACTTCTCTCTACTGAACCTTCTTCTAACACATTCCTTTCAAGCTTGTGACCATTACACTGTCTCTATCTAAAAAATGTAGCAAAGAAAGCAAATTGGAGTTTGCTTTGCAGATGGTGAGGTGAAGATGTTTCAGAGTCTTTGTTTTGTGTGTTTTTCCCCGCGTGGGAGGGGGAAGAATATGGTGGTGTTAGATTTCGATTCTTCAGTTGGTAAATCATAAAGTTCTTTGAAAGAATTCCTTGAGGATGAAGAAAGAGGTTTTGAGGAAGAAGAAGCTTGGCTGATGATGTTGAGTTGGAGCTCTATTGCAGCAATGAAAAACAGAGTCGAACAGAGACTCTTGTTTTGTAAGTTTTGTTGTAAATCTTTCTATTACAAATTTAACAATTAGTTATGAAACTTGATAATTTGCTATAAATGCCAAGGTTTGAGAAAAGTAGAAAAGCAGGAAGGAAATTATGAAACTTGAAAAACGATTTGCCAAGTCTTTCCATCGTTGCTCTTTGAGTGCTAAAAACTTGTTATTTTCTTTAGGTTTAGTTCCCTTTGGTTGCTGTTAATTGTTAGTATTTAGTATGATAGTAAGGATGCTAGTTATGGTTTGATGTGAGATACAGCAACCTTCATCTCTCTTTCTCTTGTAATTTGTATGTAGCAACACTTTACAAGTTTGGTATGGAGCTAAACTTTCCAAGAGCTGTTGGGGGACTGAACACTCAATATAGAGAAAGAAGAGGGTGTCTGTTTGACTGTGTGTACGTGTGAGTTGTGAGAATGGAGAAAGAGCGAGAAGTGATGATGGAATCAGAACCATTCATTTCTTTTTCGGATGAATTAGAACCAATCATTTCAAATCGTGGCTTTTGGTATTTTCCACACCTTACTGCATGACCTATGCCCTTACACCAACATGATATGTGGTTAGTTTATCTTAATAAAACAGGCTATAGGTGACAAAGGTAGCAGGCATATGTAAGTTGAAAAAAAACATAAAAACAAAATAGGCTATTTCATGCAGTGGAGGTTCATGGTCAATGTTAGTATTTTTATTGGCTACATTCTGGTTAAAACAAAAATACTTTATGTAATGGTTGCGTTTTAACAGGACAGTCGGTTTTCAAATCAGAATCTTCATAAATTCAGACATTTGCTGTTCACAAGCTTCTAGGAGATATCCATGAAGAGTCCATTACAAAAAACAAGTCAAATCAATCGATTCCTGTGCAACCTTCTGGACAGGCCTTTGAAGACGTACGGACGCCCCGCAGTGTCTTACAGATAAACATTGAAGACGTCTGGACGTCAGAGCAACACCGTCCGGACGCTAGGTCAATCAGTATTCAATAAGGAGTTATATTTCAGAAGTCGATACTGTTTGGGAAGTCTCTACAAGTCGTCTGGACGACTCGGCAACACATCCGGACGATATCCAGTAATTTAGATAACTCCAGATTTCTGTTCGAACGCGGAAAGGATTTTAGCAAAGACCATCCGGACGCTCGGTCAAGCCGTCCAGATGCAAACCTGATAAGGATAGAATTGCGCTGTTTCTAAAGGATATTGTAGAAATCCGTCGGGACGAGGCAAACTTCCGTCCAGACGCTCGACAGACAGAGTCCGAATCTCAGCAGCTTTTGAGGTCTCTTTAAGCCTATAAATAGGGGGCCTTAGGTCTGTGTTTTGTACATAATTCGGTGGTGAATTCCATAGTGCTTTGAGAGGGTGTTTTGGGAGAATCAAAGATCCACTAGCTCTCAAGTCGTTGCCAGTGTGTGCTCAAGTGTTCGTGTGAAGTCTATCTTAGGTGTCGGCCCTAGGGTAAAGGAATCCATCAAAAACCCCTTCAGGTGGAAGATCTGGTTGGGAAGCGTTCGTGTTGGGCTACACGTCAGAGTTAAATGTATGACTACTGCATATGGTTATGTGAATACGAGTGTCTTGTAACTAGCTTTGTTTTTGGATAGTGAATTTCCTGGGTTTGGCTGCCCCGGAGTGGTTTTTTCTCTTCATAGAGTTTCCACTTCGTAACAAATAT
This sequence comes from Alnus rubra, assembly GCA_028654335.1. NCBI lineage: Eukaryota > Viridiplantae > Streptophyta > Magnoliopsida > Fagales > Betulaceae > Alnus > Alnus rubra. The sequence goes on along the minus strand of JAJPGS010001499.1, from coordinate 187,090 downwards.
CTTGTCTTATTTAAATTCCGCATTTAAGATATTTGTTTGCACACAAACACACACACACACACACTTGGTTTAAATTAGAAGTCAATAAATTATTTTCAATTGGTATCAGAGCTTGGTACACTCTGTTTCAGATTTATTTCTTGAGCGTATCCTTTTGACTTCTGTTTTTGATTATTATGTCTCAAAATCTTAATTCTGTTCCGTCCTTTGATGGGACGAACTTTGGCTATTGGAAAGCCCGAATGCGCTTCTTTTTAAAATCTATTGACATCTGAAAAATTGTTGAAACTGGTTGGATTAAACTAGAAGAAACAGATGAAATTACTGTTGTTCAAACAAGCGCAAGGCTTTCCAATGATAAATCCCTCCATGCACTATGTCAAGCACTTTCACCATCTGAATTCGTAAGAATTTCAAATTGTGAAATTGCTAAAGATGCATGGCAAATTCTAGAAACAACATATGAAGGCACAAAACTAGTAAAATCAGCCAAACTTCAAATGTTGATTTCTAAATTTGAATAAATTAAGATGCTAGAAGACGATACATTCTGAGAGTTCTACACTAAGATTAGCGACCTAAGAAACTCTATGGTAAGTCTTGGGAAGCAAATCTCGGATGTAAAACTCATCCGAAAGATACTAAGATCTTTGCCTAAGCATTTCAGGATTAAGGTAACAACTATAGAAGAAAGCAAAGATCTGGAGGAGATGAAGATTGAAGAGCTGGTAGGATCTCTTCAGACATACGAATATTCCTTACCTTCGGTCAGAAAGGCAAAGACAGTTGCCCTCAAAGCATCTAAGGCATCCAAGAAAAAATCCGAAGTCTCATCTGGCGAAGACTTTGATGTTGATGAAGATGCAGTGGCTATGTTAGCCAAGAACTTCGAGCGTTTTATGAAGAATAATAAATTCAAGAAGAAGTTCTCTGACAAATTAAGAAAGGCACCTCCTACAGCTGATACAGAAGAAGCAGAGAAGAAAGATCCGAGGGGTCCTCAGTGCTTCAAATGTTCAGGCTTTGGGCACATCAGGACTGAATGTGCAAATCTGAAGAAACAAAGAGGGAAAGCCTTTAATGCAACTCTCAGTGATGAGTTTAAGAAAGAAGAAGAAACTCCTGAGGAAGAAAAATTCCTAGCATTCGTAGCCCCACATGAAGATAAGGAGGATTCTCAGTCTTACTACTCTGAGGATAGTGAAGAAGAAGATATGTAGTCAGCCTATCAACTTCAATATGTAGAATTTCTAAAGCTGAGGGAGAAATACAAGCAGCATGTTCTAGAACTGAACAACCTTAGAACTGAAAAGACCTCCATGCTCATAATTCATAAAGATTAATGATTTAGAAGAGAGGCTACTAGAGACACAGTTACAACTGGAAAGAGTCTCAAACGAGAAGCTCACTTGCATGCTCTCCATTCAGAAGTGCCCAACTGACAAGACCAGACTCGAGTATGTTCCTACTTCTGATACTCCGTCTACCTCCAAGACCATTTTCGTGAGGCCAGTTATTCCTGAATTTCTACCTCCAAGAATGGATAAGGGAAAAGTAGTTATGGAAGGAGAAGTTCCTTTCAACCCTCAGCCTCTGGTTAAGCTTCCTATCAAGAGAAAGCCTCCCACATGCCATCACTGTGGCGAGCTAGGGCACATCAGACCAAATTGCCCACATTGGCAAGTTCAGCAGAAGAAAAAATGGTTGGCTCCTAAAACTCCCATGTGTCACCAATATGGAGTTAGCAATCATATCAGACCAAGGTGTCCTCCACCTAAGCCTCCCAAGCATCATAGATCTCCGCCCAAAAATCATGTTTCAAAGCTTCAGAGCTGCAGAAGACTACTCAAGCAAAAAAGACTTGGGTCCCCAAGAAGACTGCAACAAGGGAAATCTTCAGTGAAGGAACATCTTCCGCCAGTACTTTCATGCAAGATCTGGTCAGATTTTTGGCTCTACAGCTTCAGAAGGAAGGACAGGACAGGATGAGGACACACACTCCCCGAGGGGGAGCAGACCTACCTAGTAGGTAAGGTCACACATGCCTAGGATTTTTTTGTTCCTAAATCCTAGAGCATGACAGGTACACTTGCATAGTTTATTTTATTTTCTCATCTTATAAAAAACTTTGCATGTTGTTTTGGAACCATCATTTCTATCCCTATATTTCCTCTTGGGTTGTTTTGAGGAAATTCTGCAGGTATTAAATATGGATGATAGTAAAAGCACGTCGAGTGGCTGTTTTTCTACCTTGTTACTCTCAAACCTCTCTTCCTGAGGTCAGGTTTGTTTTTACCATACATTCTTGGTCAACACTACTCTCTTTATTTTGAAAGCATTTTTTTTAAAAAAAAAAAAGGGGGGGGGGGGGGGGTTAAAAGGATGCAGAGGTTTATTGTTTTATAACTTCCAGATATCTTGTGTATATTTAACTGATGCTCAGTTTATGATGCATTTATTCATTTGCCTTTATATAACTGAGAGTTTTTTTTATATCTGCGAAGTTTCCCAGTGGCATCCATACTAGATAGTTGATTTTCTCTTACGATGAAAAATGTGCACTATCCAAGGCTCCTCTAAGGTATTTGTGTCTCTCCTCTGACTTTTAGCTTCTGAATTTTTTAAATGGGAGAGATTTTGTTTTGCCAAGATGGTCAAATTGACCAACTCGCTAGTTGAACCTAGAACCCATAAATTCTGGCATTTTTTTTAGGTTGTAGCACCAAGTGATAAAAGGCATTCAAAACTGAATAAAAATGGATTCATAAAAAGATCCACTGATTATGCTATAAATCTGTTATTGATCTTGTCCTTAAAGAAACAGTCAGTGATCACATCATTGCAGAAATAGACGATCACTAAAGGACATAGTAAAAGAAAAGTGTTGCAGTTTAGGGGGAGTGTATCAGATGAAGGTAACTAGGCCCTAGCATAATAATGTTTGACTTTTGACTGATCTAACATTAATTTTCTCTTTTCTTTGAAAAATTGGGTGTTTTAAGTTATATCAGCATACTTCATACTTTATTGAGAAAGCATTCACACACACACACACACACACACACACACACACACACATCGCATGAGTTAAGTTTTCTATTGAAAAATGTCATTCTGCAGGGAAATTCTTGTCGTGATTAAAACATAACTCTCAATTATATCTTGGAATTTTTTTAAAAAATGCTAATTGAACTAAGATATTAGTGTTATATACATGCGTGCTCTGGAAATTATTTGAAAAATATTTTTCCTGCTCTTTTTCCTCTATTTTTCAGATTTTTTTTGTGTGAAGCGTCCGGACGGTGTTTCGAGACGTCCGGACGGTGCTCCTGTATGTTCGGATGGTTATTCTGGTTGTCCGAACGATATGGTTGATTTGTCCAGACGTTCATTCTTCTTGTCCGGACGAGCATGTTTTTGCGACCTCTACGAGGCACTACGTCCGAACGTCACTAAAGTTCCGTCCGGACGGTGAACCCTGTAGGGTTAAATCGCATTCTCCTTGGCGCCGCACGTCACTTTCTCCTCTCCTTTTGTGATTTTTTGTCGTCTTGTGCGTTTTCCTTGTGATTTTTATGCATATTTCTCACGTGCACGTATCATCTTTGCATTTTATCTCCTCCCCAGGTATGTATTTATACTCTTTTACTAATTTTTTTTTAAAAGTTTTCATGCTTAAAATAAGTTTGTTTTTGAGTTTTCATTTTTTTGAGTTTAATATATATTATTGCCCAAATTTTTTTAACTAACAGGAATTAATGATTTCATTTTTTTTTAGTCCAGAAATTATGTCTTCAGACGATTCTCCTCCCCGAGTCAGACAAAGAATTGAGGAATCAGTTTCTGATCGATTGCACCGTATGCAATCACGACAGGTCCTATCTAAGCGGAATCTTCTCCGCCCAGATCTGAGAGACCCCCGTTCTGCTTCCTATTGCTCAAATGCTCCTGGAGAACAACTGGGAGTACCTTTACAATTGTGCCTGCCAGGCCTTTCCCAGACTGGTGCGGAAATTTTATGGCCATATGATCGTCACTCAGGATGATGATCATGGACTAATCATGCAGACTATGGTCAGAGGCCAGACTATTCTGATAGATCCCCAGTTTATCAGTTTAGTGATCGGGGTCCTTGTTCTGCCAGTCTCTGGAGCTCCGTTTCCTGATGAGGCTCCCAGCATTGATTTTCTTCATGACTTCTTTGGGACGAGACCACAACGCAAGGACAAGTCCCACTCCCAGATCAACATCGGTGCCTTTGCTCCAATGCACCGATTTTTAGCAAAAATTGTGGTGACAAACATCTGGCCTCAAGCTCGTCGTAGTGAGCTGACTCTCAAGAAAGCCACCCTTCTGTATGCCATAGTGATGCGGTCTCCATTTTGCCTGTGCAAGCACATCTTGCACACAATGCTTGAGGTTCAAGATGAGAAGAACACGAGTCTCTCTTTTGGGTGTTTGATCACTCAAATCTGTCTGCAGGTCGTGACAGATATTTCAGACTCTGAGCCCCGCTCACGGATCCCAGATCCCTTTGGCATCCAGACTCTCATGAGCCAGTTGCGGCATGAGGCTTAAGTCGCTGTTCCTCAGTCTCCACCAGATCTCCCCACAGCAGCTGCGTCATCATCATCATAGGCTATGCCTCCCACCTTTGACATTGAGGCTACTTTTGCACAGCTTATGACTTCCATGTCAGCTCTTCAATGGGAAGTCAATCTTATAGGGGAGTGTGTCGAGCAGAGCCAGATCGACATCAGTGAGTGTCTCAAATATCATCATCCTAAGCAGAATGATGATGATGATTGAGTTTTATTTATGTTATGTTCTTATTTTGGTGTTTGAACAATTTTACATATGTGCTTACTTTGTGTTGTATTTATTAAACACTTATGGTTTAATACTCTGTTTACCCTTTGTCATTGTTTGACAAAAAGGGGGAGTATTTTTTTTTTGGGGGTTGTTGGTATTTAGACCGGAAATGTATTTTCAAACCGGTCAAGTGTTTTTGTCCTAGAATGGCCAAATGGGGAGTTTGTTAGTATTTTTATTGGCTACATTCTGATTAAAACAAAAACACTTTATGTAATGGTTGTGTTTTAACAGGACAGTCGGTTTTCAAATCAGAATCTTCATATATTCAGACATTTACTGTTCATAAGCTTCTAGAAGATATCCATGAAGAGTCAATTACAAAAAAAAAGTCAAATCAGCCGGTTCCTGTGAAACCGTCCCGACGGGCCTTTGAAGACGCCCAGACGCCCTGCAGTGTCTTACAGATAAACATTGAAGCCGTCCGGACGTCAGAGCAACACCGTCCGGACGCTAGGTCAATCAGTATTCAATAAGGAGTTGTATTTCAGAAGTCGACACTATTTAGGAAGTCTCTGCAAGCCGTCCGGACGACTCGGCAACATGTTCAGAAATATCCAGTAATTCAGATAACTCAAGATTTTCGTTCGAACGCGGAAAGGATTTTAGCAAAGACCGTCCCGACGCTCGTTCAAGCCGTCCGGACGCAAACCTGATAAGGATAGAATTGCGCTGTTTCTGAAGGATATCCCAAAAATCCGTCCGGACGTGGCAAACTTCCATCCGGACGCTCGACAGACAGAGTCCGAATCTCAGCATCTTTTGAGGTCTCTTTAAGCCTATAAATAGAGGGCTCTAGGTCTGTGTTTTGTACAGAATTCGGTGGTGAATTCCATAGTGTTTTGAGAGGGTGTTTAGGGAGAATCGAAGATCCGCTAGCTCTCAAGCCGTTGCCAGTGTGTGCTCAAGTGTTCATATGAAGTCTATCTTAGGGGTCGGCCCTAGGGTAAATGAATCCATAAAAAACCCCTTCAAGTGGAAGATCTAGTTGGGAATCGTTCGTGTTGGGCTACACTTAAAGGTATGACTACTGCATAGGTTTATGTGAGTACGAGTGTCTTGTAACTAGCTTTGTTTTTGGATAATGGATTTCCTGGGTTTGGCTGCTCTGGAGTGGTTTTTTCTCTTCATAGAGTTTCCACTTCGTAAAAAATATCTTGTCTTATTTAAATTCCGCATTTAAGATATTTGTTTGCACACACACACACACACTTAGCTTAAATTAGAAGTCAATAAATTATTTTCAGTCAATTCCAGAGAGATACTCATAACAATGCCTTGACTCCAGCTTCATGACAGGTGAACTTGTTTGATGAAGGCAACCATGAGCTGGATTTCATGTTTGCAAAAGATGTTCAAGAATTACTTTAAGTGAAAGTGCATGTTAAAACAGGGAAGGGAGACAAGAAGACGCTCTCCGAACCAAATAGAACTGCCGAACACCATCAATCATCGACAGACCACCATCGTATAGACGAAGAGAGGAGGACGGCTCTGAGGAGGGACACGTGTCTCAGGTTCATATCCTACGGTTTGGAGAGGCGAAAAGTGTTTTGATGAATTTTTTGGGGATTTTTGGACAAAACAGTGCCATTTAAATGAGGGCATTTTTGTCCACCTTTGTCTAAAAAAGGCGCGTGTGCGGTACGTGGGGTCACTTCTGTCTCTTTAGACGACACAATTGGACGGAAGGGGGTGGATTGCAAATTTCTTAAACTTTATGGGCTGCAATTGACGCAATTGAAACATTGTTACCATAATTGCGAATTGGTGTCAACTTCAAGGGGGTAAAGTGTAATTTTTCTTTTTAAAAAAGAATCTCATTCTCGCTTTCCAATAGCCATAATTTGTACCATTAAAGGCGGGAATTGAATTAAGATTTAGAGACATGAGAAAAAAATAAAGGAGTCTAAGGATAACACTCAAGAAATTAATCCGAACATGGGTGAACCTGCTCTGATACCAATTGAAAAATAATTATAACTCCTAACAGATAAAATCAACCATAAAACATGCAGCCAAAATATAAAGCAGAAAAGTAAAGGACACAGATATTTTGGTTATGAAGTGAAAATTCTTTGCACCAAAGAGAAAAACCACTTCGTGGTAGCCAAACCCAGAAAATTCACTATTCAGAAGAAAAAGCTTGTGACAAGATAGTAGTACTCACAAACCCTTTTGCAGTAGTCGTACCTTGAACTTTGACACGTACTTATACGTAAACGATTCTCAACCAAACCTCATGTCTAAAGAGTACTTCAATGGATTTCTTTAACTTAGAGCTCATCTCTAAGTTAGACTTCAAACGGTTGAATCAATACAATAAAATAAAACTCTAAGAGAGTTAGCATATCTAACAATTTCTGCCTAAACACCCCCTCTTAGCACAATGAGAATTCTACTATGAAATCCTTAAGATTACATAGCCTATGAGCCTATTTAAATTGGCTTCTGAAATTATAATTCTACTCAAACTCGGATCTGCATAGGTGGCGTTTGGACCTAGCCTTTGGTGTCCGGACCTGCAACTAAAACTTCGAGTAATCACTGAAGCGCGTACAAACTTGCAACCCTAGCTTCCGGATGGTTGCATAAAGTACTTCCACTATCCGCAGTCATCGCATCAGCGTCCGAACATTCTTGCAGACGGGTGCTCTTTGTGGCTCATATCTGCTAGGCCGTCCGGACTTCTTGTAGACGGATGCTCTTTGTGGCTAGTGTCTGCTGCGCCGTTTGGACCTTCATATTTGGAGCTAGGCGTCTGGGCGGACTGTAGGGAAAACCGACTTTCTGAGCTGTAAAGTCTTTAGAATATTTCATTCAACAGGAAATTGCATTCTTAGGGATATTATGTGCAGATACTTCATTGTTCAGCTCTTTCCATATTGGAATTAATATTCTACAACAAATCTTCTGGATTTACGATGTCCCTACTATGGAAGTCCTTGATATGGAAGCATTTTTGTCAACCATAATGTAGCCAATTAAAATAAACCAATACACTCTATTTTACCTCATTTGCTTTTCTTTGTTGAGATATTTCATAATAAGATTCGTATTTGATAACTATAGTTATTTGATTTCATACTACAATATTTTTAATTTTTATTTGATAACTATAGTTTAGAGCATTTTTTAGTTCATGAAAAAACATCAAAAGAGTTTATTTAGTTGCATTTGGTTTGTTCAAATATCATTTTTCGGTCTATGTATGTTTTCTCATCTTTATAAAGATTTTGCTTTAGAAAAGCTTATTGGAAGAGACCATTAAGAGAAATTTCTAATTTCTACTCTTATGTTGAGCAAGCAACCTTTTTTCTAGTGCATCTATTTACTACCACATTTGTTGTTAGATATTGTAAGTAACTGGAGAACTTCGACAACATGCTTGTTTCAAGTAGGCGTTACCGAGCTCGACGCTACTTATGCTAAGTGTAATGAGTCAATGACTTATAAAAAAAAATATTTTCTTGCATTTTACCTAGTGGCTGTTGGAACAAATTTATGAAGCCTTAATCATTGCAGGCTCCCTCGCTAGCTCTCAAGTCGGCGCCACCTCAGTTCTATGTTTTGCAAGTATCCAGAGTCTAGTCTGATCGTACAAAAATAGGCATAATCAGTTACAAATATATAAATAAGAACAAATAATATAATTTGTGATTTTTTTCTTCTAATTCTTATGGTTATGAGCTTCTTGTAATTTATGTACATTTCACAAGTTTTGACAGTGATCCAAAATGTGTATGACATGATCTAATAAAAACAATAAATGCGTTCACTTAGAAAAATAATAAACGTGTTTCACTTGATCACAATAAAATGATTGCGACATATATCTTTGCAATTAATATTTGGTTCACGTTTGTATAAATATCTTATAGTCTTATAGATATGTATAGTGAACGTTTTACAATGCAAAGTTTTAGTTACAAAGTTTTACAATGCCAAATTTTTACTTGCAGACTAAATTATTGGAGGAAATCAAATGTTTGTATGACAATGCAAAAAAATCATGAGCCAAAGATTTGAGATAGGAGGGAGAGTCAAGGGAAATATATATCTCATCTGAAGATAAATAAATTATAAAAGGATAAGGAGTTGGCAACATGCATATTCCTATTATATGGTAGAAACTATTAATTTATCAACATGTATATTCATACTGTGGCCCTTCTATCTTAGTATATTTTTCATTCATGTTTGGGCCTCTTACAATAAAAATTTATGGCTCCATCTTGTATGCATGATTAATAATCAGTGAATCTTCATTAGCTTAGGGGAAAAAAACATTTAGCATAATTTGTAAACAACGATCGAGAACATAACATCCGACGAGTTTCAAACTCCTTATCAAAGTGAACCAAAATATCACTTTTAAACAAACTTTTGTGGCACTTCTTCTATGTAATAAATTAGTTATGCACACGTGTTTTAAACAATTCAAGCTATTCATTAATTCAGCTCATCAAATTAGAACAAAAAAAAAAAAAAAAGGCTCATCAAACTTCTCATTTGGGCTTGTTCATTAGATAATCAATTCAAGCAAAATTAAGGAGAATCTATAAGTCACTTAACAAATTAATGTTGAACAAATTGAAATTCAATTTAGTAGATATTAAATGTTAATATTATGTGCGGTTAATATGATGTGCTAAACTACTATTTATCTTAAAATCTTAAAACGAGAAATAAACGAAAGAAATAAAGTGACCATTTTTGCTTTGGTACCATGCTAACACTTATTCTAAAAACTTAAATTGATAAAAAAATTGTTAATTTAATCATTTATTTAGTATTCCAACATGTAACAACTTAAAAAAAGTAATCAAAATCATATTATTCTAACATGTAGAAACTAATAAATCAAACTTGAATATACAGTTTAAACTTAAATTAAGCTTGGAACTTGATAGGAATATAAATCGATTACATTCAAACATTTCAATCTACTCAACTCGTTTATACTAAAGCTTCTCATCCCTCTTCTATTTTCGTTCTTCAATTTTTTTTGGCCTGGTTTTGGTAAAGAAAAAAAAATGAAAAAGAAAAAGAAAAAGAAAAAGAAAAAAGAAATAATCAGTTTTGAAGCTCAAAAAATTACAAAAAAAAGGGAAGACCATATCCCATATACAATCTTGAAAAATCGTCAATAATGTGCAATGGAGCTGAGAATAGATTGGTAATCGCTGATGAGGCTGAAGTTTCACACCACTCTCTCTCCTGGTGCACAACAACAAATACCACAACAAATAGGGAAATATTGGGGAGAGGGGTAGACACATGCTTTGAGGGTTTGGCTTTCTTTTCTGCCTTAATACCTACCTGAATTCTTCGCCCTAAGCTCTGTCTCCTCTCTCCCTCTCTATCTCTCGCTCTCTCTCTCTCTCTCTCTCCCTCCCTCCCTCTCCGTCTCTCTGTCTCTGTCTCTCTCTCATCCGTTGAAGCTTCTTCAATCTAATTCTGTAAGAGACATAATTTGCTGGACAATCGTGAAGATTTTAAGGGTTTACCCACAAACCCACGTAGCCTCAGCTCTCAGGTAGGAGAAATAATTGTTGATTTTGCATCCTGTAATGAATTTTTGATTCCGGATTTTCTCGGCTATTTGATATAGGTCGCCTTGCGTTTCTTGTGTATTATGAATCTTTAATTATATGAGCTATATTTACAATTTCAATGCTTGTTTGAGTTTTAGGGTTTTTGAGCTGAAAGACTATTGCTTTCTGGGTGTTTTTGCGTTCCTTAAGTGGTTTTGGGAATTGGGTATCTGAGGACTGAGGGCAATGATATGTGTTTCTGGGTCTGTGTCACTTATAAGATATGGGCAGTTGAGATTGAAAGGTATTGGCATCTGGGTCTGTGTGAATTGATTGAGATATGAGTCGTCGGGTGCGGCGGAAGGTGGCGAGGAAGGGAAAGGTTTTGCCAAGTTATCCTGAAGTAGAAGATGAAGTTTTGGTTTTGGAGAGAAAAGAGAATGTAGATTGGACTAACCTGCCTGATGATACAGTGATTCAGCTGTTTTCATGTCTGAATTATCGTGACCGTGCAAGCTTATCATCAACCTGTAGGACATGGAGGGTTCTAGGGATGTCTTCTTGTTTGTGGAACTCTTTGGATCTTCGTGCACACAAATGTGATGTTTCCATGGCAGCTTCCCTTGCTTCTAGATGTGGGAATCTTCAGAAGCTTAGGTTTCGTGGTGCAGAGTCTGCTGATGCAGTAATACATCTTCAAGCTAGGAATTTGTGTGAAATAAGTGGCGATTATTGCAGGAAAATAACTGATGCGACTCTTTCTGTGATTGTGGCTCGACACGAGGCACTTGAAAGCCTCCAGCTTGGGCCAGATTTCTGTGAAAGGATCAGTAGTGATGCTATAAAAGCAATAGCGTTTTGCTGTTCTAAATTGAAAAGGCTTCGACTCTCAGGAATTAGGGATGTTCATGGTGATGCCATTAATGCCTTGGCGAAGCATTGTCCAAATTTGACTGATATTGGGTTTATAGACTGCCTCAATGTAGATGAGATGGCTTTGGGAAATGTAGTATCAGTTCGTTTCCTCTCAGTTTCTGGGACATCAAATATGAAGTGGGGTGTGGTTTCGGACTTCTGGCATAAGCTGCCCAAGTTGACTGGGTTAGACGTTTCAAGAACTGATATTGGTCCAGCTGCTGTGTCAAGACTGTTATCCTCATCAGACAGCTTGAAGGTTTTTTGTGCCTTGAATTGTCCAGTTCTTGAAAAATATACTAGTTTTCATGTCAATAAAAATAAAGGTAAACTGCTACTTGCCCTTTTTACTGATATTTTCAAAGAAATAGCTTCGTTATTAGTCGATACTACGAACAAAGCGAAAAATGTGTTTTTGGATTGGAGGAACGTAAAGAATAAGGACAAAAACTTGGATGAAATCATGAATTGGGTTGAGTGGATCCTATCCCATACACTTTTGCGCATTGCCGAGAGTACTCAACAGGGTTTGGATGATTTTTGGCTCAAGCAAGGTGCGGCACTGCTGCTTAGTTTAATGGAAAGCTCGCAAGAGGAGGTTCAAGAAAGGGCTGCTACAGGACTTGCAACGTTTGTTGTCGTTGACGATGAACACGCGAACATAGATTGGGGAAGGGCTGATGCAGTTATGCGAGATGGTGGCATACGTCTCCTTCTAGATCTAGCAAAATCATGGCGGGAAGGGCTTCAGGCAGAGGCTGCTAAGGTAAATTTATTTATCCAATTATGAGCCATCTGATGTTTAATAATCTTAATTTATTTCTGATCTAAAAATATGGGTTGGGTATATTTTGATAAGAGTACTTCCTACAATGCATATCATGTGTTCATATTCATTCTGAAATTATTTTCATTATTTTTCTCCAGTTTGAGCTTGTAGGTGTAAATGTGGAAATAGGTTAATTTGTTTCCTTTTTATCTTGATATTGTTATTGTGTAGGCTATAGCAAACTTGTCTGTGAATAACAATGTCGCAAAAGCTGTTGCTGAAGAAGGAGGAATCAACATTCTTGCTGGTTTGGCGAGGTCCATGAATAGGCTGGTTGCTGAAGAAGCTGCTGGGGGACTATGGAATCTTTCTGTTGGAGAAGAGCACAAGGTTTGATGTTTTGGAATTTATTCTCTCAGTGTATGGCATAAACTCAAAATTTATAGCTCTGAATACATGAGAATTCCCTATTAGGGTGCCATTGCTAAAGCTGGAGGAGTAAAAGCATTAGTTGATCTTATATTCAAATGGGCTAATGGTGGCGATGGAGTCCTGGTATGTTTACTTAATATCATGCATTCTTTTTGCTTAGCTACAAGCCTTTCATGCTGTTCTTGCATACAATTGGAAGTTACTGTTGCATGATAATTAAGTTGTGGCTTGTTTTATGTTTATGTGTTTTCAGGAACGTGCAGCTGGTGCATTGGCAAATTTGGCAGCTGATGACAAGTGTAGCACAGAGGTTGCAGTGGCGGGCGGTGTACATGCTTTAGTGATGCTTGCCCGTAATTGCAAATTTGAGGGAGTGCAAGAGCAGGTATATTTCATTGTTAGGATAGAGTATCTCAAATGAGCATATTGACATTTCCGTCAGCATATGTAGTAAATATAACTTGCCAATCAAAGATCAGGATTTAAAGTGCCGTGCTTTCAAGATATATGTTGGCTTATTATCAAAGACCAACATATTATACTGAAATTTGCTAGCTTTTGGATTTCTTTTTCGGTTTTAAACATTTAATTTAATTTTCAATTTTGGTAAGTGGAGTGATTAGGTAGCTTCTTCTTCTTCTCTTTTTTTTTTTTTTTTTTTTTTTGTGGCATGAGCTGGGTTAGCAGATTGGACCTACATTTTATGCTCAATGTGCTAAGAACTCTCTCTTATATATATATGAATGGTTGACTTCTTTGGAAAAGAAATAGGATTTCAAATATGGTCTAGATTCATGATTGCGGTAGATTTTGGCTTTGAAACTCATTTCATAAATGTTAAATTGACCATTTTCTCCCTCTGTACTAAGAATGTGCCCCATGTTAATAATGGTGCTCGAGAACCAGTTTTCAGACTGAGATTAAGACGTTCAAAAGCAAAAAAGGATAGAAAACAACTATAAAAGGGAGAGAAAGCCATTGTTGATTTTTGGTGTTGGCAGAATGCGGTGGAAATAGGCGGCGAGGTTACATTGTTATATTGGAAGGTCGAGAAGGAAGGGGTGGAATAGTTGTGCTTGTGAGCTGCAAAAGGTCTTAGCTTTCTTTGGGGTGTCCTTTGGTGCTAGATGTGGAGGTGGAACAGGTGCACTTTTCCAACCAAGATATGGTGGTGGTAACATAGCAGCTCATTCGGGGCTCCTTGTGGCCATGCATCATTAAGCATGGTGGTGCGACCTTCGGCGTCCATAAAGCTTGTGTCGTGGAAGAGATGGCTAAGAGTTCGTATACAAAGGTACTAGTTGGGCTGGGGAAGAGTGCGACAATCACCAGCAGGACTATCGTGGTTAACCATGATGCTACATGATTGATGGTATGATCCTCTAACTGTTGGGGAGGGACTAGGGAGGTCAGTACCAGATTTTACGTTGAAGGTGGTTGTCAAACAACTTGAGCGGTAGAAGGGGAGAACGACTCAAGGGGTGACGCAAGAGACAAATGTGTCTGTCGTGATCTGTGATCCTAGCTGGCACACCTGAGAGAAGAGTTGGACCGGGTTCTTGAGTGTATGGATGTGGGCCTAGGTCTTTCTGGGTCGGGGTTTAATGTTAGCCCAGTAGGGGAAGGTGTGGTGGGCTGAAGCCTAGCCCAGTTTTGCAGGCCTCATCTGGTGCTTTGAAACCCAAACCTTTGTTATTGGGTCAAACAAAAGGTGCGGGTGATAAGGGTAAGGGCCCATTAGTAGTCCATGTTAATTGCACGACTTAGCCCAAGGTCAAACCCACCCTTAAGTGGAGAGTGAAATCATGGGGCGAGTTTGTGCTAACTTGGGGCTGGGCTATGCGTGTTATGACGATAATCTGGTTTGGAATTGGTATTATGCTCTCGGGAGGAACCCATCGTTTGTGAGCCTTTGATTTGCTGTCCCCCTGGTGTGAATGACAATCTTGAGTGTTTAGAGGCTTCAAGTTGGGTCCTGCAGAAGGTGAAAGAGATCTGCCATTATGTTGGATTATCATGTGAGGGGTTTGAAGGGGAACTCATGGCTTTGTTAACAACCATTGAAGTGAGTCAAAGTAGGAGGAGTGGGTTTCCAACTCCAAATCAGCCAACAGAGGTAAAAGAGAATTAAAAAAGATTGTTCCTCTCTCTCCTTTTTGGTGGGGGAGGGGGCACATCTGTGGCTCTGGGAACTACAGTCTCTGACTAGTAGTTGCCTTATGGAGAGCCGGTTCTATTTGGAGGCAAAGTCCTTCCGGTTCTCGGTGGAAGCAGGGTCTGCCGAGCTTCGGGTGGAGGAAAAAAGAAAAGGGTTTTCAGGTTATGCTGTTCTCGGGTTGAGTTGCACTGCTTGGTTACTGTCGAGGGTGGAAGAAGTCTTGGTTAATGCTGGGATCGAGGATTTCGTCAAATCCTTTAGGGAGGGATCAAAGGCGACCATCACTCGGAGATGTGAAAATAGGTCTGGGCGGTTCTTGGAGGTGGCAGTTTTCGACGGAGGTCGGAGAGGGCGCATCCTTTTTCCTGAAGGTCGGGATGGGAGAGGGTGGAGCCGTGTTTCTGGGGAGCTGAGCAAAATGTTGGATTTTCTGGAAAACATGTGTGGGCCTTCGTCTTCTGGCGGTCGTTCTTCTTCTGGTGTTTTGCCGTCGGGCGGTAAATTGGGGATAGGTTCAGGACGTCCGTTGTTTGCGGCGGTGGTGAGTTCAGCAGCTACCGTCTCAGGAACTAGGGTTGAGACAAAGATGATTGGTGATTGGCCTCTGCCGGTCGGGTGCGACGTGGAGAAGACGCAGCTGCGGGTAATGGAGATGGGGGCGGTTTGTCAGGTGAGTGATTGTTCCGTTCTGGAGGAGCAACCGGTCGGCGTCTCGGGTTTGAACCTTCGTGCAGAAGACCAGTCCAGGTATCGAGGTTGTGTCTGTAGGCAGGCTGGCGTGTCCAGGAATTCAGCCGTTGAGGGTGACGTTTCTCTGCAAGGGGAGGGACTGGTTGGAGTGTTCGAGAAGGTGTTTGAAATCCTGGGCCAGTTCTCCAAGGCGCTGGTTTGGGCCTGTGGCTTGCCCAAAAAGCTGGGATATAAGTCTTCTCTTGGGCTTAAACGTAGGGTGGGTTTTGTGGCGGGTCGGGTGCTTAAGAGGGTAAAGTCTGTTGTTAAAGGGTTTCGGGCTGGGGCAAAGTTTAAGCCCTATGCCAATTCGGACGATGTTTCGGGCCGTAAGCTGTCGTCGGTTGATGGTGCAATATCGGGGCAGGGCTCGGGTTAGGGTTGTCTTCAGCGTCCGATGGAGTTCCATGGGAGCGCCCTTCGGCCGGACGTGACGTCGGCGGCAGATCCTGGGGTGGATATGGTTCTGTCTCTTTCCGGGGCTAGATCCAGTGATCGGGTGCTCGTTCCTGTGGTCGAGTCAGTCAATGAGGGTGTCGTCCCTTCCTCTCTTCCGGCGCTGATGTTGCGTCCGCCGGTGTTTCTAAGTGGTATTCCTTCTGGGGTGCGGCCTTCTTTAGTTTCAAGTTCTTCCGAATCAGGGTTCATCCTTCGACAGGCAGGGGTTCTTCTGTCAGCTGGGGTGAGGTCGGGCTGAGGTTTTTCAGTTTGGGGAGATTGGTGACTCGTCTGTCGGTGCTGGGCGTGATCTCGTCGGCGTTGCTCTTAGTGCGCCTTCTGGTAATTCTTTGTATCGAACATCGTCTCTCCGTCGGCAGGCAGGGATGCTTGCGGATGTCCCTGCCTTGGGAAGGAGTTTTGGTGGGGTTAATCTCTTGGGTCTTCCTGGGGTTTCGGTTTCCTTTCCCTGTGGTCAGTGGGTTTTGTTTCCTCATTGGCCAAGACCAGTCCCCTTTGTGGTTGGGCACCCCCAGTTAACTGGTTTATCGTCTAGGGTCGTTGAGGTGGGGGAATCTTCAAAGGGGGTTGATCCAAAAGGAAGTGTTGTTGGGTGCCCCCTGGTTCCTGGTTTGCCGTCTGGAATCGTTGAGGTGGGGGATTCTTCTAAAGGGGTTGTTCCAAAGGATAGTGTTGTTGTTTACTCCAGGGTTGTGGAAGAGAGCAAGTCGTGTTTTCGCACGATGGGGGTTTCGTTCGTGGGATCTGATCAGAAGGGATTTCTAGATTTTTTGGCTTTGATCGAGGATGAGCGCTTTGACTTTGAATCCCCTCCTAAGAAGGATAAGGAGATAAAAAGGAAAAAGGGAAAAAGAGAGGTCAAGAATCTAGAATGTTCTATCAATTTCGATGCTAGGGGAATGGGTTCTAGTCGGGACAGGGGCAAGAAGATGGGGGTTTGATGTTATTTTCTTTTTTGGGTTTTTCGGATGTTTCCTTTTTTTTTTTTTTTTTTTTTTTTTTTGTGTGTGTCCTTTTTGTATACTCCTTGTATGCTTAGGGGCGCCTTTTACGCTTTTTAATAATATTCTGTTTATTACCTATCAAAAAAAAATTATGATTCTACGAGTGGCAGCTCTAGCGAAGCAGAGTTAAGGTGAGGGGTCTCTCGGATTTATCATGAAGCCTATATTGTTATTGTGGAATGTTAGAGGGTTAAATGAGGGGATAAGCACCTTAGAGTTAGAAATTTGCTCAATGAATGGAAGGCAAGGAAACTAAACTGGAGCAGATGTCTTGTAGCATTGTGCGTAGCTTGTGGGGCTGCCGTCATGTAGATTGGTGTTGTTTAGATTCAATGGGGGGCATTTGGTGGTATTTTGCTCATGTGGGATGGGAGGGTGGTGGAGAAAATTAAAGAGTGTGGGAGATTTTTCTGTTGCTTGTTCTTTCAAAAATGTTGAAGATCAAGTTTCTTGGGCTTTTGTGAGTGCTTATGGCCCTAATTTTGATTGTGATAGAAGGCTTTTATGGGATGAATTGGCTGGTTTGCTTAGTTGGTAGAACTTGCCCTCTTGCATCAGGGGGAATTTCAATGTCACTTGTTTTTCTAGTGAGAGATGGAGTGAAGTCTGTTTCTGTCCAGTTATGTTGGAGTTCTCAAACTTCATTTTTGAGCAATGGCTCATGGATATTCCTCTTGTAGGAGGTTCTTTTATGTGATCAAACAATAGGGACCCTCCCTCTTGGTATAAAATCGATAGATTTCTTGTTTCTCCTGCACGGAAGTCTAGTTTCCTTAATTGACCTAGAAGAGGCGGCCTAGACTGTTCTCAGATCATTTTTCCTATCCTTCTTGATTGCGGAGCCCTTCATGAAGGTAGAAGGTATTTCAAGATCAAGAAAAATCAAAGGGTTTGGTGCAGGGGCGGAGCTAGGAAATTCCTGGAGGGGGGGGCGAACTTAAATAATAATAAAAAATAAAATATATATATAGAGTCCCTCTGAAGAAAACGAGTCTTAAACTTAACTTATAATAGTTTTTATTAGCATTAACAAGCGAAAAAGTAACGAATAATTAACCAAATCAAACCCATCAAATTAGGAAAAAAAATTTTCAATAATCAAAGTAAGTTAGTATCTATTAAAAATCTTAATCTAGCCAAAATAGCAAACACAGAAAAATATAGACTACTTGACAAATAAATTATGCACAGTTAATAGGGTCTAAGAAAAATGAGTACCTTTTAATGAATCAACGTTATCTTGAGCTTGGGGGATTTCTTGAAAACAAACCAAACACAATAATGTGCTAGCTGAACGCTGCAAACCAATAAAAACAAATAATAAATTAGAAGAAGAAATGATGAACACAATTAAAAAAAGAAGAAGGTTATCTTCCAAATTATCTTCTAAATTGATTACTTATTTTAAAGACAAATATTAATTTTATAGAATAATTAAAAAAAAAAGTCCAATCTAATTTGGATGAGTTTTTTCCGTCTAAAATCAAAATGTTGCATTTTAATTAGTACTTTTGCTAAAAAAGACATACCTAGTTTCCTTTTTTTTGTGTATTTATTTTGTAAGCTTCTTGAGAATTCGATCCAGACTAAATACTGAAAAAATTAAATAATAAAAACAAATATAAAAAATTCTATTAATCAAAGACAAATATAACAAGACATATTTGGTTAATTGGTTAGTTTCTCAAATAATCATATTTGAGGAAGCCTTTCATTTCAATTTTCATTTTTCACCACCCTCAAATCTCATTTCTCTCCCCCATCAGCCACGGTCCCACACTCTTGCCCACTCCCGAGTCCCACCACGCCCCCCATTCATTTTAATATGCCATCTTCTAATCTCAAGAAAGAGTCAAGAGTCTTGACTCCTTGAGATTTTGAATTTTTGAGAAGATGGCAGATCAAGGAGACAATCCTCTCAATTACATCCATTAAAAAATAAAAATCCACTCACTCAATTACTCGAAGCCTCTAGAATCCACTCAAAGCTTCAATTGAGACTATTGCCTATTGAGTCAATTCTTTCTCCCACCCACGCCCTAACGCCCTGGCCCCCTCATCTTTTCATTTTTTTTTTATTTTAAAAAAATGATAAAACTGTTCAGTGGTCGTCCTTATTTCTTGTCCTTATCTTTTTATTTCTCTCTTCAACCTAGCTCACGCCTCCCCTCCCTCTGTTTGTGCTTCAATTCTCTCATGAATCTTCATTGTCTATTTGTCTTCAACCTATCTCAAAGAAATCACATAATCAAACACAGACTACACAATGAACACTCAGATTTTTCTTTTAGAAAAGCCCAAATTTCAAAGAAAAATCATATTAAAGATTTAGAGCCTGTAGAAAAATAAGAGCAATAACTCACGGTGATGAGTATTTACTGCTGGTGGTGGTGCTTGAGCCGGTGGACAGACGACCGACGGTGGATGCACAGCCAGATCTCAGTCTCTCAGACTCAGTTCTCTCACCTCTCGGTATTTTCAAGCTGTGTTTTTTTCTTTTTCTTTTTTCTTGGGGTTGAATGTGAGATCGAGGGTTTGAGGAAAGTTTGAGAGGTATTGTAAAGTAAATTGTCTCCTTTTTTTCCTTGTGCAGTGTGATTTTTTTTATTGACATTGGGTTGCTGTGTTGAAGAGGATTTGCTGCTGATTATTATTATTATTTTTTTATCTGCGGCATCTGGTGATTTTTTCTTATTGTTTTTTCTTTTTTGCTTTCTAGTTTAATATCCGCTGCCTTGTTGGGTTTTTTTTTTTTAAGGAAAAGAAAAAATATTGTAGTAGTAGATAGTAGATTAAATTTTTTTTTTTTGGGGGGGGGGCTGAATTCTATTTTTGCCGGGGCCATAGGTGCCTAACCTTAAAATTAAAAAAAAATAAAATTAAAAGGCTTTGAAAATTTTTGGGGGGGCCATGGACCCCCCAAGCTTATATGTGCCTCCGCCCCTGGTTTTGTGGATAGGGTGAAAAAATGGTGGACGAATTATCACTTTCAGGGTTCTCTAAGTTACATTTTGGTTCGCAAACTTAAGGCATTGAAAATTGATTTAAGAGTTCGGAATGAGGAGGTATTTGACAATGTAGAGAGAAATAAAAAGCTTCTTTTGGATGATTTATGGGTTCTTGAGGGTTTGGAAGAAGAGAGAGTTTTAACATATGAGAAAATGAGGAAGGTTACAATGAGTAATGATTTGGAGAGGATAACTCTTTTGAAAGAGCTGAGTTGGAGGTAGAAATCGAGGGCATTGTGGTTAAGAGAAGGTGACAAGTGCACAAAGTTCTTCCATCGTGTGGCCAATTCAAATAGGAGGAATAATTCCATTGATCGGTTGTTGGTTAGTGGTACACTTTCTTTAGATCATACTGAGATCAGAGAACACATTGTGCAGCTCTACAATATTTCTTGATTGAACGGTTCAGTTGGTGGCTTAAGTTGGGTGTCCTTCCTTTTGATTCCATTGGGGAGAATGAGGCCATTTGGTTGGAGAGTGCTTTTGAGGAAGATGAGCTCTTTGAGGTGGTGGAAACCCTAAACAGTGACAAGCCCTTTGGTCCTAACAGTTTTACTATGGCGTTCTTTCAAGCTTGTTAGGATGTTCTTAAAGTAAATATCATGAATGTCTTCTATGATTTTCACACTAGAGGAATGTTTGGGAAAAGCCTCAATGCCACATTCATTTCTCTTATTCCGAAGAAATCAGGGGCCATTGGTATTAGAGACTTTCGACCTATTAGCTTAGTGGGCAGAGTTTTCAAAGTTGTTGCCAAAGTTCTAGCTGACAAGTTAAAAATGGTATTGGGGAAGATCATTTTCAAGCCTCAAAATGCTTTCTTAGGGGTAGGTAGATTCTAAACTCTGTTCTTATAGCCAACAAAAAGTTTGATAGCAGGATCAGACCAGGGGAATCAGTTGTGTTGTGTAAGTTGGATATTGAAAAGGCTTATGACCATGCCAATTGGGAAATGCTGAGGAGATGCGTCTTTGGGGAGAAATGATGTAATTGGATAGGGCATTGTATTTCTTCAGTACACTTTTTTGTATTAGTGAACAGCACTCCGATCGTTTTCTTAATAGTTCCTGTAGATTGAGATAGGAAGACCCTTGGTCTCCAATGCTATTTGTTATTGTTATAAAGGCATTAAGTAAAATGATTTTTGCTATAGTGAACGTGGGTCTTTTATCAGGTTT
The DNA here is from genome assembly GCA_028654335.1 of Alnus rubra. NCBI lineage: Eukaryota > Viridiplantae > Streptophyta > Magnoliopsida > Fagales > Betulaceae > Alnus > Alnus rubra. The sequence goes on along the minus strand of JAJPGS010001499.1, from coordinate 166,029 downwards.
CTCGGTCGGGTCTAGGAATGTTGGTGCCTTTAACATTTCCCACCTTTTGTTTTCATATGACACTTTGATATTTTGCGGGGCAAACCCAGATTATCTTCGTAACTTGCATTGCTTGAGGCAGAAATCTAGGGTATTGTGGTTAAGAGAGAGTGACAAGTGCACAAAGTTTTTTTCTTCTTCCACAAAATGGCCAACTCCAATAGAAGAAGGAACTCCATTTACTCCTTGTTGATTGATGATACAATTTCTACCATCTGATTGGAGATCAGTGAACACATTGTCCAGTTTTATAAAAAGCTGTATACCGAGTAGTTTAGTTGGAGGCTTGTGGTGGATGGTCTTTCTTTTGATTCTATTGATGAGGCTGAGGCTAGTTGGTTGGAGAAAGATTTTGAGGAAGGGGAGGTATGGGAGGTAGTGAAAGTTATGAATGGTGACAATGCTCTGGGCCCTAACGATTACTCTAAGGCGTTCTTCCAAGCTTGTTTGGTTGTTTTGAAAGAGGACGTCATGAAAGTCTTTCGTGAGTTCCATGCTTAAGGTAAGTTTGAGAGAAGAAGCCTAAATGCTATGTTCATTGCCCCCATTTTTTAAGATTCTAGGGGCTGTCGACCCCAAGGATTTTCACCCGATTAGTCTATTGGGTGGCATTTACAAAATTATTGCTAGGATTCTAGCGAACAGGCTTAAGATGGTGTGGAGAAGATTATTTCTAGGCCACAAAATGCGTTCATCCAAGGTGGCAAATCCTAGATCCTGTTCTTATTGCCAATGAATGCCTTAATAGTAGATTGAGATTTGGAGAATTGGTACTTATTTGCGAAATGGACTTAGAAAAAGTTTGATCATTTTAGTTGGGATTTTTTTGTTGTATATGCTACGTGGGGGTTTTGGGGGAAATGTGCTTTTAGATAGCTCATTGCATTTTCTCGATGCGTTTCTCAGTTATGGTGAACAACACTCCCACAGGTTTTTTTAGTAGCTCTCGTGGCTTGTTACCCTTATCAAGAGCAAACCCAAACCCAAATTATAGAACATCGGTTTGTTTGTTGGAAAATGATGTATTTGTCTAAGGGTAGTAGGGTTACCCTTATCAAGAGTACCCTTTCGAATTTACCTATGTTCTTCATGTCCCTCTTTCATCTCTTGCAGGCGTCCAAGCCATATTGAGAAGCAGTGATTTCTTATGGGGTGGGCTAGGCAAAGAGTTCAAATATCACCTGGTTAGCTAGTCTAAGGTTTGTTTGCTGATCTCGGAGAGAGGGTTGAGGGTTCGGAACTTGTTGATGTTCAATCGCGCTCTTTTAGGTAAATGGCTTTGGCGCTATGGGCTTGAGAGCAAGACTTGTTGGAGAGTAGTGGTGGACTTTAAATTTGGCAGTTCATGGGGAGGGTGGTGTTCTAATGAGCTTGTTGGGGCGTATATGGTGGGGTTATGGAAGATTATTAGGGAGTTATGGGAAGTTTTCAAGTCATACAAGATTAGAGCTAGGAGATGGCTCCAAGGTTAGATTTTGGCATGATTTATGGTGCGGAGATATGTCCCTTAAGAGAGCCTTTCTAGGTTTATATGGTATTGCTTGCGCAAAGGATGCTTTTGTTGTGGCTTACGTGGAACTTTCTGGTAGTTCTATTTAGTGGAACGTGAGCTTTGCTAGAGCGGCTCATAATTGGGAGATTGATGTCTTTGTCTTGTTTTTTAGGGCGTTGTATTTAGTGAAAGTGAGACAGAAAGGTGAGAAGTTGTGGTGTGTCCCCTCCAAAAGGGGTTTGTTTGTTAAATCCTTTTACAATGTCATGGGTTGTAATGATGGTTTTCGTTTCCCTTGGAAGAGTGTTTAGCAGACAAAGGTTTCGTTGAGGGTGGCCTTTTTTACTTGGCCAGCCGTCCTAGGAAAGATCCTTACCATGGAAAATATCAGGAAGCAGCTTGTCATTGTGGTTGATAGGTGTTGCATGTGTAAAAGAAATTGGGAGTTCGTGGACCATCTTTTTCTCCATTGTGAGGTTTCTTGTGCCATTTGGAATGTTTTCTTTAGTTGATTTGGGCTGGAGAAGCAATTGTTTAGTCCCTAGGTAATACCCTTCATGTTTTTGATGGCTCCAGGTGCAATTCGACGTGTTGTAGGGTTGTGGAGGTTGATGCTAACCCTTTGGCGCAGGAAAAGGATGGAGTAATCAAGAAGCTTCTCTATCTTTTTGAGGAGTGGATCGATTGAGCTCGCAGGATTACGCCGAGATTGGGCCTTGAGTGTTTTGGGCTTGATCGCAAGTCGGGTTGCTTAGCGGTGGGCCAGATGCTCAAGAGGGCTAAGGCGGTTTTGAGAAGGGCCCGGTTTCAGGCTGGTTCCAGTCGCTTGGGTTCCAAGGCCAATACCAAGAAGCATGTTTTGGTGGGTTCTGACCCAATTTTGGATTCAATCTTTGAAACTTCAACGGGTTTTGGAGCGACTGATGGGCGGGTCTTGGTTACTCTTGCGATTCCAGGTCTGATGTCGTTGGCGGTTATCGATGGTCCTGTTCCAGCGTCTTTTGGGCTGGAATCTTCTGTGCAAGCTTTTGGATCAGATGCTTCTGTGGTTACGGGTACTAGGACTTCAGGTCCAACGTCATCGGTGGCTGTGTTTGGTCCCGTTCCCGAGTCTTTTGGGCCGAAATCTTTTGTGCAAGCCTCTCTCCCTTTTGACCAAGCTTTCTCTGTGCAACCCTATGCGCAAGCCTTCTTTTTTGGGTGTTCATTAGGTGCTGCTCCGGTACTTGCTGAAAAGGTAGACTCGGCTACTAAGGGGTCTTCTCCGGTGCCGGATATAGATGGATTAGGCTCCTTCGGCACCACTTTTTCGGGGTCGGCCACTTTGGGTGAAACCCATTGGAGTGTGGGGATCCTATCAACCCATCGGAGTCCAAATCAGTGCTGAGATACTACCAAAGATTGAAGATAGGCAGATGATGAGCGTTGGTGCCCCGCCAAGGCTTGTGGTCTCTCCAGTGGTTGGGTGCCCTCCTTTGGTGTTGTCTTCCTTATAGGTGGGTGAATATTCGAGGGGAGGTGATTTTGAAGGGGTTGGTGGCTCTCCCAGGGCCGTGATAGATGTTAGATTTAGTTTCAATACTATGGGGGTCTCCCATGAGGGCAATATGAAGGGCTTTTTGATTTGTTGGCTCAAGTTGATGAGGAGCAGCGTTAAGAGGTTTTAGTCTCCACTCCTAAGTTTAAAGGGAGTAGAGAGGTGAAAAACTTAAAGTGCTCGATTAATTATGATGCTAGGGGTTGTGGTTCTAGCCGCGGCAAAGGCAAGAGGGCCCTTGCTATGATGTAATGGTCTCTGGGTTTTGTGGGCTGGTTCCTGTTGGGGTATTTGGGTTTCCTACTGTTTTTGGGTTTTACAGGGATTTTTTTTTTCTTCCTGTTTTTGGTGTCATTTTTGTATACTTCTTGTATGCTTAGGGATGTCTTTACTTTTTTTTATATATTTCTCTACTTATCTATATAAGAAAAAAAAGATTTGGCTGGGGTTCTGCCTAAACTAATAGTTGGCTTGTATGCTTGTTGGTGGATTGTCGACAGCACTCAGAGTGTTGTTGTGTGGAATATTGTGCCTTCGTGCCTTTTGCGGTGTCTATGGAGGGAAATGAATGACATGAGTTTTGAGTACCGTGAGAGGACTTTGGAGGAGATTAAATCTTTATTCTTCAACGCCCTGTATCTTTGGACATCTATTTTTGTTTCTCCTTTTGTGGTTATTTATCATGATTTTCTTTTTCTTTTTGCTTCTACTAGCTAAGTGGTTTCTCTTGTATAAGTTCTGTGTACGTGGGGGCGCTTTACACTTTTAATGATATCTCGATTACGTATAAAAAAAAAAACTTGTATTGCTTGTTCTTATGCATCGAAGCGGTCTCAGGTTTGAGGATTAATCTAGTTAAATTAGAGTTGGTCCCCTTTTGGCAATGCCAATAATGTTGAAGGTTTGGCTAGCATTTTGGGCTGCAAGATCTTTTTTTGCCTATGAAATACTTAGGTCTTTCATTGGGAGCTTTGTTTAAGGCTAATTCTATTTGGGATGGCATTATTGAGGAGATAGAGCGTCATTTGGTTGGATGCAAGATGATGTATTTGTCAAAGGGTGGGAGGGTTACCTTGATTAAAAGTATCTTATCTAATCTACTTACTTCATGTCTCTTTTTCCCCTTTCAATTGGCGGTTGGTGTTGCCAATCGCATAGAGAATTTGCTATGAGACTTTTTGTGGGGTGGCATTGGTGATGAGTTCAAATTCCTCTTAGTTAGTTGGTCTAAGGTTTGCTCTCCGATCTTTGAAGGAGGGCTGGGGGTTTGAAACTTAATTTTGTTCAGTAGAGTGCTTTTGAGGAAGTGACTATGGCGCTCTGTTCATGAGAGAGAGGCATTGTGGAGGGTGGTAGGAGATTCTAAATATGGCAACTCGTGAGGTGGGTGGTGTTTAATTGAAGTTCATGTGTCATATAGGGTGTAGTTATGGAAAAATATTAAGAGGGCATGGGAAGATTTTTCTAGTCACACTAGATTTGAGATGGGTGATTGCTCCCAAATTAGATTTTGGCATGACATGTAGTGCGGGGGTCAAGCACTCAAGGTAGCCTTTTCGGACTTGTTCAACATTGCCCGTTCTAAGGATGCTTTTGTGGCAGATCATTTGAAGTTTTCTAATGACATCATTCGTGGAATGTTAACTTATCAGATCGGCTCAGAACTAGGAGCTAGATCTCTTTACCTTGTTCTTTAATTTGTTGTACTCATTTGGATTGAGACAAGGAGACGAAGACAAGCTTTGCTAGGTACCTTCCAAGAGAGGGTTATTCGATGTTAGATCATTCTACAATGTCCTTATTCTCCATGATAGTACTCTTTTCCCTTTGAGAAGTATTTGCCGGAATAAGGTTCCCATTAGAATGTCGTTCTTTGCTTGGTCGGTCGCTTTAGGGGAGATCCTCATCATGGATAACTTAAGGAAACGACATGTCCTAGTGGTTGATTGGTGCTGTATGTGTAAGAAGAGTGTGGAGTCAGTGGATCACCTTTTACTCCATTGTGAGATTGCTAGTTCTCTATGGAATACTATTTTCAGATGTGTAGGGTTAACTTAGGTTATGCCTAGACAAGCGGTAGACATTTTCGCTTGCTGGAGAGGGCAATTTGGTAGTTATCAAACTGTTGTGTAGATGGTTCTGTCCTACCTAATGTGGTGTCTTTAGAATGAAAGAAATTATTGGAGTTTTGAAGATAGTAAGGAAACCCTTTTTTTTTTATTTTTTATAAAAAAAAAAAATTATGACGAGGAATCCCCTTCAAGGCAGAACTACTTAGTGTAACCACCCCTGAAGGTTAAACCCCGGACCCGTGCAACGCGTCCCCACCACATGAATTAGGTAAGTCACGGCTTCGCTGCGAGGCATGGCCCAAGGAAGGGGATAACCGTCAAAGTCCAAGGCCTTCACTAATTGAGCCAACCCCTTGGGGTTTCTGTGAGCAAACAGTGGTGGAATTAAAGGCTTTTTTCTTCAAGACACTTTACTACTGGACAGCTATCTTTGACTTTAATATTTTTAGCTTTCATGTTTTTCTTGATCTTTTTTTCTTCTTTTGGTAGATGTTTCTCTTGTATACTTCTTGAGTAGTTGAGTTGCGCTTTTTAATGAATTTGTGATTAATTATAAAAAAAAAATAAAGGGAGAGTCATTGATTTATGCGTTGCTTGGCTAAAATGGTCTGATTATAACATCTTAAAATTGATGTAGTCATTGTAGTGATTGATATCCGATTTCATGTTTCAAATGGTTCTGTAATATTATCTGGCACAATGGATTTTCTACAGTGAGTTCCCATTGCTCTCTATCTCTCTTTCTTCCCCCATCTAAATTAAAATGTATTCTTCCTTGCTCTATTTGTGTCGGCATGTGACTTTGTTCCAAACTAATTGAGGACACTCCTTGTATACACAGGCTGCTCGTGCCTTAGCTAATTTGGCTGCTCATGGAGATAGCAACAGTAACAATGCTGCTGTTGGACAAGAGGCAGGTGCTCTTGAAGCACTTGTTCAGCTGACACGATCTCCTCATGAAGGTGTCAGGTAATTTACAATTTCTTCTGAATTTATATTTCCTATTTAATAGACATAAACAGGGAGACTTTGCTCCTATCAATTTTTGCTAAGCATTAGGAGAAGCATATTTTTTTTTTTTGTAATTGTTATCTTTGAAGCTAGTGCCGCCTTCATTTATTTATTTTGAGAAAATGATTTCTAATGGAAAATGGAGTCTTAGATCTACTGTTATTCGTTGAACATTTTACAACTTTAACAGTAATATCCACTGTAGCTTCCATAATATGGATTTTGGGTTATAGTTTCCCTTTCAGGCACTCAAAAGATGCCGTTGCTGAGGGCATCCCCCAAGGGCGTGGGATTTTGTGACATTTCTAACTAAATAATATTGGATTTTACCAATGCTCTGTTCAGTCTGTCAATCTTGGCTTGCAACTACTGTCTACATACCAATCTTCTTCAAATTATATAGAGATGACTACGGTTTGTCTTAGGCCTGGATATCAAATTTGTGCCTTTAAAGAAAGTATTACTCAATTTTGAGAGCTCGCATCGACTCTCTTCCTTTCTTTTCTTTTCTTTCTTTTTTTTTTTGGGTGGGGGGGGTGGGGGGGGGGGATAAAGAAAATGATCTTTTGCTGTGTACTATTTTGTAGTCTTATTGAGGCTCTCTAATTGGAGCTCGTGTACTTTAAGAGACCAATGTTGTTTAAACTCGTGAATCTGAACTTCTGTTTCTGCAAGCAGGATTAAAATATCCCCTTGTTTTTATCTGAAATGAACCTCTTTTATATCATTATAGTGTTGCCGGTTTATCAGTTTTATCTGATCACTGTATCTGCTTATCAAATAGGCAAGAAGCTGCTGGTGCATTGTGGAATTTATCGTTTGATGACAGAAATCGAGAAGCGATCGCCGCTGCTGGTGGCGTAGAGGCCTTGGTATGATATTTACCTTTTTGAGCCCAAACCATTTTAATTGTTGTAATCCTATATTGCGTTTTGCACAACATCCTATAATAAGAAGTGCTTCAAGAGGAAGTATTTGTGGGATATGCTGTTTGATGCCTATTTAGAAAGTGCTTCTTAATTGACTAGTGCTTTCAGTAATATAGAGGAAAAAACGTGAAGCCCTTCGCCTGGAAAAAAATAGTTTCTTATTGACTAATTTACTAATTGATTGCTTTTGACTGGAAGTATCATTTTTGTGAAAATAATGCATAATAAAAAGTTCATGAGCTATAGGTTCCTGTTTGCTGAAGTTGACATGTAAGAAGTATGGAATTGTTGGGTATACTCCTTATGAAATTTTATATATATATATATATATATATATATATATATATATATAAATAAAAAATAAAAAGATGAAGAAGAAGAAGATAAAAAAAGAAAAAAAAAGGTTGCTTTTGCATGGAATATTTTGTTTCTTAATTTTGCGATGTTTCGTCTTTATAATATTCACACGCACACATAGATATACAAAAACACAACACATGCATGCACGCATTGAAGCATACTTAAATTCACTGAATTTGTTAATTAATGTTCTTTTTTGATAAGTAACTGATAACTAATATGTTTCTCCCAACTTATGTGAGAAGTGTTGATTTCATGTTGAAGATATCTTTTACCTACATAATGTTTCAGAACGATTTGAGTGAGTGCTTTGTTAAAGTGTCCAACAGCTAAGCTGCAACGGTTATAATCTATTTATAGTGATATGTTTTCTTTAGTTTAAATCATCAAGATTGCAAAATAATTGTCAGCAATTTTGTGGTTTAAAGTTTCACTGCATCTTGAAGCTTGATTCTCGATATTTTAGGTTGCTCTTGCACAATCTTGTTCAAATGCCTCCCCAGGTCTTCAGGAGAGGGCTGCCGGTGCTCTCTGGGGATTGTCTGTGTCAGAAGCCAATAGGTATGTGCTTGAGTTAATAAATTTTTCCTATAATTGTCGTCTCATTTCTGTCAATACAGATTGACTCCTAGACAAGCTTTTGATGCATCTAGCAATATACTATATATTCTGTTTGATCCACCTAAGAATTATGCTTATGGAAGCTTACAAAGCAATTGTTGCACGACTAACTACAATCTTATGAGACATTTATCAACAAAAAATTTAAAGAGGGAAATATTTTAATCAAATACAATATGTCTTGTTTGCGATAGCCACATTGTCTGAATTAATGTACAAAACACAACTGTAAACATCCGAAAGAAATTAAAAAGCTCAATCCTGCCCAGTGCCTTCATCTTTTTTCTTTCCCTCTTTTTGGCCCGAAGAGAGGGGTATAGTGCCTTATTTGAATGAGCTTTGACTGTTATGATGATATCCTTCATACATCATTTTTTTCTTTGGATAAGACTTGATACATCATCATTACCTCTGCTGGAAAAATTGATGCAACCTACAGCTGTTAGTAGGGGTGATCAGTGGGCCAGTTACAACCGAAAAACCCATGAGGCTGATGGGTGGATTTTCCCCCATTACTTAGGCGGGCAGAATCAATCTTTAAAATCCGCCCAAAATAATCAGATAGCGGTTTTAAGATATGCATGGGCGGATAATACCCGCTCACCCACCGTGCATATTCTCTTTCTCAACACTCCCGTTTTTATTCTTCCAAGGTTCTTCAAGTTTTCTCACACCAACTTTCTACACTCACACGTCTCCTTTCTCTCATTATTCAAATGCACCATACTTCTTCTTTTCCCCAAGTCACATGCTGCCCAAGTTATGGTGGGGTCTAAGCATTCTGGTGTGGTTGACATTTCACATATGTTGTTTGCATATGACACTTTGGTTTTTTGTGGGGCTAAGTCTGATCATCTTCGCTTTCTGCATGCTTAATTTTTATGTTTTGAAGCCGTCTCCAATTTGAAGATAAATTTGGCTAATGCTCTGTTTGTTTCGATGTAAAATGATTTCCGTCGTAAAATGGTTTCAGATAAGTCATTTTTCTGGAAAATATTTTTCTCCGAAAACATTTTTCGGTGTTTGGCGCGTATAGAAAATCACAAATATTTTTTATATTTTTATTCAATCATATTAACATATAAAAATCAATTTTTATTCAAAAACATATAGATATTAATGTAAAATAATATAAAAATCACCGATGACGAGATTCAGTCACTGACCGATAGGATTTCGACCACTTTTACTGGATTCTGGCTACTATAGCCAGAATCCGAGATAAAGGCCGGAATGTGAAAAGTTCGTCGGAATCTTGGGTTGGCCGAATTCCGGCCAAAACTGTCAGAATCCGGCACAGAACCACCGGACTCCGGCCTACTGGCCGGAATCCTGCCGAACTGCTGGAATCCGGCCAGTAACCGGAATACAACCATTTTGGTCGCCAGATTCCGGCGACATTGACCGGATGTTGACGAATTTCCGTACCGGCAAGATTTCGGTGATGGTCGATTACTTGAATATGAAGGTCGACTGTGTCATTTAAAAGAGGTTGAATGCGTCTGGCATCTTCGGAAAATGATTTACGCTTTTAAAAAGCGTAAATCATTTTCTGAAATTTACCAAAAATGAAAAGCGTAAATCATTTTCCGAAATTTACTAAGCATTTTTTGTCAAACATAAATCATTTTTCGATTGACTATTATTTTCACCCTTACCAAACACCGGAAAATGCCGAAATTATTTTACTCCGAAACAAACGAAGCATAAGTTGAAATTAGTTCCAGTGGGTAATGTGGAGAATGTGGTTTGGTTGGTAAGCATTCTAGGTTGCGGTGTTTCTTATTTGCCTTTGAAGTATCTTGGTCTTCCGTTAGGGGCCTCCTATAAGATCAAATATATTTGGGATGAAGTTATTGAAAAGATAGAGCATCGGTTGGCTAGTTGGAAAATGATGTATTTGTTTAAGGGTGATAGGATTATCCTCATCAAGAGTACGCTTTCCAATTTGCCAACGTATTTCTTGTCCCTCTTTCGTCTCCCTGTGAGTATTGCTAATCGTATCGAGAAGCTTTATCGAGATTTCTTATGGAAGAATATCAGGAGGAGTTGGGGGTAGTTTGCTAGTCACACCAGATTTGAGGTGGGAGACGACGCCAATGTAAGTTTCTAGCATGATTTGTGGTGTGGGGACAAGGCCCTTAAGGTGGCTTTTCCATATTTATTTGCTATTGCTTGTGCTAAGGATGCTTCTTTAGTGGCTCACTTGGAGCTTTATGGTGGTTCTAATCAGTGGAATGCAAGCTTTGTTAAAGCAGCTCATGATTGGGAGGTGGATATCTTCGCCTCGGGTCTTTTTTTCTTTTTAATTTGTTGTACGCTGTTAGAGCAAGATAGGAAGGTGAAGACAAGCTTTGATGGATCCCCTCTAAAAAGGGGTTGTTCATTATTAGCTCCTTCTATAAGGTCCTTATTTGTAATGGTGGCATTCCTTTTCCTTGAAAGAGTATTTGGCTGACCAAGGTTCCTTTGAGAGCATCTTTTTTTGCTTGGTTGGCTGCCCTAGGAAATATTCTTACCATGGACAATCTAAGGAAGAAGCATGGCATTGTTGTTGATTGGTATTGTATGTACTATGTACAAAAGGGATGGGGAGTCTGTAAACTATCTTCTTCTCTATTGTAAGGTAGCTGCTGCATTATGGAGTGCGTTTTTTTAGTAGTTTTGGCCTTTCTTGGGTTATGCCTAGAAGAATAGTTGATTTTTATGCTTGGTGGATGGGTGGTAGCTTTCAAAGTGCTGCTGTGTGAAAAATGGTGTCTTCTTGTCTTTTGTGGTGTCTCTGGAGAGAACACAATGATAGATGTTTCGAGGACTGCGAACTGACGTTGCCGGAGCTTATGTCCTTATTTTTAAATACTCTGTATTCTTGGACAGCTGCATTTTTATCTCCCTTTGTACTTAGCTTTCATGATTTTCTTGTTCTCTGCTCTTATCCTTCTTAAGTGTTTCTCTTGTAGGCTTTCTGTGTATCCGGGTTGCGCCTTACGCTTTTTAATGATATTTTGATTATTTATATAAAAAAATAGGGATAATTGCACCGTTAGCCCCTGTAGTATGCCATAATTATTTTTCACTTCCTATGGTTTAAAAAGTACATGGGAGGTCCCTGTGATATGTAATAATTACGTTTTACTCCCTGGGTCGATTTTCCGTCCACCATTTTGACGGAATTTGTTAGCCCTACACGTCAGCGCCACGTGTCGCTAATAAGATGGCGACACGTGTCCATCTTCATAAAAAATATAAATTTATTAATAAATAAATAAATTTATTTTTAAAAAAAAAACAAAAAGAAAGAAGAAAAAAAAAAAAACTGGCAGGCAAGGGGTGGCTGGGCGAGCCACCCCCTTGCCACCTTTTTTCTTTTTTTTTTTTTGTTTTTGAATTTTAATTTTAATTTTTTTTAAAAAATAAGTATTTTTATTTATTTTTTAATAAATTTTTATTATTTTATTAAGATGGACATGTCAGCGCCACGTGTTGCCAATAAGATGGCGGCACGTGGCCCTGACGTGGCATTTGACGGAATCTGTTAAAATTTTTAACGGAATTTGACTGTAGGGATCGATTTGTAATTATTGCATATCACAATGACCTCCCATGCACTTTTTAAACCATAGGGAGTGAAAAATAATTATGGCATACCACAGGGACCAATGGTGCAATTATTCCAAAAAAATATGAAATGCTGTATTGTTAGCCTGGTAGTATTTTGGTACTCTTATATACAGAATAGTCCAGATTCCTTTTAGGTAAGGATTTATATTTATTCTTCGTTATAGGTTATATTGATTCTAATGCCATGTATCTTCCTTGGTCTTTGTTAGTGTTGCGATTGGTCGTGAAGGAGGTGTGGCACCTCTAATTGCATTGGCGCGCTCTGAAGCTGAGGCAAGCATTTCCTCTTCTTAATGATCAATGTCCCTACCAAATTTTTTTATTTTCAACATCTGCTTTAAGAATAAGTATGGCATAAGTTTTGCTTAATCTATATTTTCCCTTCAGGATGTCCATGAAACAGCTGCAGGAGCTCTTTGGAATCTTGCTTTTAATCCTGGTAATGCTCTCCATATAGTGGAGGAAGGGGGAGTTCCTGCCTTAGTTGATCTTTGTAAGACATCAGTATCAAAAATGGCACGCTTCATGGCTGCATTAGCATTGGCATACATGTTTGATGGGAGGTAATAATATTTGCTGTGGCAGAGACACAAGTATGCTCACAATACTCATTCTTTGTTTTTGTCAGGCTCACATTTCTGATGTCTTGCTTCTATATTTAATAGTGCCCTCTCTTTTTTTTTTTTTATTAATTTATTATTATTATTATTAATTTTTTTTTTTTTTTTACTTTTTACTTATTTTTTTTTCTTTCCAAATTTATTCCACGTGTTATGGCCTATGTCCCGATTGAAAAACAAAGTTTGGCTACAGAACTGCAATTTATCTATATGAAGCTAATTTAAACTACCAATGCACAGATAACTATTCCATCAATGTTGGGGGGACCATTTTATTTGTGTTTTTGCTCTTTGCATTATTGTTATTTCTTTTCATTTACTTTTTATATGGATATTGGAGAAGTTGAGGGAAATCGTAACAAAAGGTGTGTACAAAACTAAACCAATTGTTAATCTATAGAAGAGGCCCGAGCTCTGTGGAATACCATGGTCCATGACATTAATTAAAAAAAAAAATAATCTTTCAGATAGGAGAGCCATGAGAAGCTTGTTGTTTTTAGTTCTCTATCACCTTCTACGAGAAATCTTGTTATTAGAATTAAAACAATTTTCCTGTGTCTTAAAACCTGCAATATTTTACACCTTAATTCCCCAAAAATAAGGGTTAATAAGAGATTAAAGTATCTCCGTTAATGGTTTGTGGTTTAATCTTCATGTGAATTATCTGCACTTGTTTTGGAAGAATTAACTTTGGTTTTTATGTATTCAATTCTGTTATACTCTCTGCAGAATGGATGAATTTGCTCTGATAGGGACTTCATCAGAAAGCGTTTCAAAGAGTGTAAGTTTAGATGGGGCTAGAAGGATGGCTTTGAAACACATAGAAGCCTTTGTCCTGACGTTTTCTGATCCACAAGCATTTGCTGCTGCTGCCGCATCATCAGCGCCTGCATCATTGTCACACGTAACTGAAGGAGCTCGTATTCAAGAAGCAGGGCATCTGAGATGCAGGTTTCCCTTCTCTCTATCAACTCGTGTTCATTCTGGCTACTCATATACATTTCTTAGTGATGCTGAAATTGTACCTTGTTTTCATATTCCTTAGTGGAGCTGAAATTGGGAGATTTGTTGCCATGTTAAGAAATCCGTCATCTATACTCAAGGCATGTGCTGCGTTTGCTCTTCTACAGGTAATTGTACATCTCTCTTTTCCTAGCTAACATTGACATCATATACACTGTTAGATGCACCGACTTTAAATTCTGATGATGAAATAGATACTATTTATTTTCATTTGAAATTGAGAGGCTCTTATTCCGCAACGGGTGGGCTCATTGTGTGTGGTTTTTATAAATGTACCCATCCATCATCTTTTGGGTTAATTGTTTTCACTAAAATTTGATAAACAGTGTTAAACTTATTGGTGGAAACTCCACATTTGGAATATTTTAACTGCAGTTTACTATCCCCGGTGGCCGGCATGCTGTGCACCACGCGAGCCTCATGCAGAATGCAGGAGCAGCACGCGTTCTGCGTGCTGCAGCTGCAGCAGCGACTGCCCCACTCGAAGCCAAAATATTTGCAAGAATTGTACTTCGCAACCTTGAGCGCCACCACATGGAACCATCACTTTGAAAGAGTAATTCTGCTTTCAAGACCCAATATATTGGCTGCCAATTCCATATCAAGCTATGGAGGTTCCATTCATAGACTGCAGTATAAGCAACATAAGAACACATTCTGGTCTCTGTTAGTCTCTATGTAAAAGAACCAATTGTACTGTAGAAATGTATTTTTTTTTTTCTTCCTTTCGGCCCTCCCATTCTTAGGCATTTAAAGCTGGTTTATGTAGGTTTCAATGATTTTTCCTTTTCTTTTTTTTTTTTTAATTTTTTTTTTTTTATTTTGTAACAAATCTCCACATATTAAAAGGTACTGTAGGCGGGGGGGGATTGATGTAAGAACCATTACCTTGTCATTTTTGTATGAATTTGTTTTGACAAAACCATGTTTACAATCATATTATATAAAAGCTGCTTTTAGACTTGTGTAGAAGCTTTGGCTCATTCTTTCATAGCAATTTGATGGAATATTGATCGCATTAATGTTATTTGTTTAACTCAACTCAACTAAAATCACATTTAATTAAATTGGGATCGGTTATGGATCTTCATCAACGATCCACATAGCATGGTGATCCATATAACAAATCATATATGATCTGTATCAGTGTGGAGGCGCGTCACGCTAGGGCTTTGAGGGATGGATAGACGATTTCTGGTGGAGGCAAAAGCGTTTGTCTTCTCGGTTATTGAAGGGGCGTCAGTGCTAAGGGTGGAAGAAAAGCGGAAATTTTATTCCGGTGCGGTACTCCTTAGCAACCAGTGCATCAAATGGCTGGTTTCGACTATGGAGGTGCTGATGGGTGGTCATGGTCTGTCTGATATTGTCAAATCTTTCAGGGAAGGGGTGAAGGTGACGATAGTTCGTATTGGAGGTAACACTAATGGCCAGTTTGTGGAGGCAGCGGTCTATGGGGTGGACGTTCAGAGAGGGTTTCTTCGTATTCCTGAGGGGCGGGGTGGATGGGGTTGGCCTAAGTTTATTAGTGAGTTGCATAAGGCTTTAGAATTTTTTGGTTCTTCGGTAGGGTGCGGGTTCGGTGTTTCCTCGCCGGAGGAGAAGTTAAGGGGGAAGAAGGTGGGGGTTTGTTTGGGAAAGGCAGCGGGACCAATGTCTTTTGCGGAGGCGGTTCGCTCGACGCCAACCATCCCTACTTTTGGTGGCCGGAATCTGGTCTCGCAGGAGGAGGTGGCCTGGTGCGAGGAGGAGCAGTTCCCGATAAAGGAGCGGTCTTGCGCGATTGTCCGGCAGGCGGTGGACTGTTCCGCCTGGGAGAAAAGCCTTTTGGATCTGGTGGGTAAAGACCTCTGTGGCGATGGCTCCAATGTTCGAAAAGGCAGAGAGTGCAGTTCAAGGGACTGTGACGTCTCAGTCTGCAAAAAGATCCTCGAACAGGTTGGAGTTTGGCTGGATTGGGTGAGTGGGTCTAACGTGGGCTGGAGCAGGATTTCTTCTGTTGGGCTGAAACTGGGCCGATGCAGGATCTCTTCAACTGTGCTTAGAAGGCCACGCTGTAGGGATGGTTCTAGGAGTTGGGCCTTAAGCCCAACCCCAAGAGGGCTAAGAGGTTTTTCCCGGATCAGGTTTATGGTCTCGACGAAGCGAGGTTGGACTCTGGAATGTCGGGTTTGGGCTCTTCGGCACCGGAAGCCTTGGACGGGTCGACTTCTACTCTTCTAGTGTTCAAGTCAGGCTCGTCGTGGATGGGGGTTCTTCTCCGGTGGAGAATCCGGCTTTCTCCGCTCAACCTGTTTTGGCCCGGCAAGATGGGTCTAGGTCGGAGGTGAAGACGACGACTGGCATGGGTGGAGGGCTGTCGGATACTGGCGAGTTCTCCAGTGCAAGTCCTAGCTTGTGCACGGCAGTGGTTGAAGATCCTTTTGCCTTAGTGTGTGTGGCGAAGCCCAACCTGCGATCGGAAGTGTCTGTTTGTGACTTAACCCCGTGTCTGCTTGGGGGGCTGGATTCGGACTCTAAAGGATTTGAGTTTCCCTCTTTGGGGGCGGATGCGTTGGGAGAGAGGATTCGGTTGTCTCTTCCGGTGATGGCGGACAGTGGGGCTCCCATTTACCCGTCCGAAACAAAATCAGTCATGAGGTATCAACGGAAATCGAAGGCCAAAGCGAGTAAGTTGGATATTTCCCTGATTGATGAGGAAGTGGCAGCTTTGAGTTCGCCGATGACGCAGTGTTTGGGTACTTCTTCTCAGGCTTTGGACGGGTCTGTGGTTCAGAACCTACCGATGCCAAGTGGGGGAGTGGGGCTACGGCGCGGGTTCCTTCTCCTGAGAGTTCCCTCCCCCTTGAGTGGCTGCAAATCGATGACCATTGACAAGGGTGAGACTCCCAACTCGAATGGCTTGATCCAATCTCAAGAGTGGCCGGTAGGGTTTAGCCCATTTGGGGAGATTGTTTTGTGGGATCAGGGAGAGGAAGGTGACTTTCCTCACCCATTGGGCGTTATTCCTCCCGACTTACATTTGGAGTGGGAGTCGGATGGTGCTGAGGATGAAGATTCGGCCCTGGCTTTGTTGGATGCCATTGAGGAAGATTTTCATCCGGGTAGTATGGGGAAGCGGTATAAGATCAAAGGAATGATAGAATTGCAGAATCTGAAGAGCTCCATAAACTACGACGGTGCGAGTGTGCCTTCTAGGAGTAGAAGAGGAAAGGTTCAGGTTCTTTAGTTTGTGGGTTGTTTGTGGGCTGTTTGTGGGCTATGAGTGTTGGTTCCTGTGGGTTTTTGGGTGGGTTTCTTGTGTTCCTTGAGGGTTGGGTTGGGGTTCTTTGTTCTTGTAGGTATAGGTTCTCGTGGGTTTGTTTGGTGGGCTTCTTTCTTTATTTTTTTGGGATGTTTTTTTTCGATTTTCAGCTTTGCGTTTTCTCTTCTTGTATACTGCCGGTGTACTAAGGGGCGCCTGACGCTTTTAATAAAGTCAGTTTATTACTTATCAAAAAAAATTGGGGTCAACCACATGTATAATTTTTTATTTTTTATTTTTTATTTTTTATTTTTTATTTTTTTAAAAAAATATTGTTGATAGGCAGCTTTGAAGCAATGGACTGAGCCTAAGAGTGATTTTACAATAAAATATTTCGGAATAGGCTGAAAATTATTTTGAATAAATATTTGATTAGAAAATCGAAGCACATTCAAAAAGATGTTGTGAAGGCCGGGTTTTATAGGATATGATTGGTATTATTGTGCCTTGCATTATTAGTCATAGAATATGATTTTATCATAGTGTCCTGCATCATCAGTAACATTTTCTGTTTGTTCTCAATGTGGGACCAGAAAGGAACCACAGGGCAACCAAATTTGTAATTAAAAATAAAACAATAAAAAATAAATAAAAATAAAAAATAAAATTGAAGGGATAAAACCAGTGGTGGTAAATCTATTATTGTATTCACCATGTTTTTTAATCAATCATTCAGTTATGAACTTATGAAGTCTTCATGAGTAGGAGTCTACTCGGATCAGAGCCTTTGTTCTATAAGATAGTTCGGTTTTCAAATCCCAAGTGTGGAAGATATTTTGTTGCGGTTAATTGCAGCAATGGGTGGATGAGAGATCTCCGATTTGAACCGTCACCGGTGGAGAAAGCCCCACCACGTGTTGATAACAACATTGGAAAAGCACAAATCGGCTATGAGGGAATCGCTTTGTCGATGGAGACCGCGCTGGTGAAGAAGAATGTTGGCGGAGAGAGAGAGAGGGGGGGGGGGGGGTTGCTGCGTTGGGGAAATGACCTAATTTCTCCCGACGCACCTTGTTACTTTGTGGGGTTTTTGTTCCAAAAAAAAAAAAAAAAAAAGAAAAAGAAAAAGGAGGCCTAGGGGAGGCCACCTAAGCAGAAGTGTGAAAAAGATGTTGGAGAATCATTTCTCTATCCAAAATCTTATCATTAAGTAATAGTAGTTTATCTAGAATTAGGTAGTAGCAAATTATCTTAATATCAAGTAGTCTTAATTACAATTTTTTTTTTTTTCCCTCTAATTGAATAAGGAAATGTGTTACAAAAGATGATCTTTTTCACTCTTGATCCGAAATTGCATAGAAATTACAAGCCGACTCCCTCGAAGTAACCAACAACGTTTTCTTGATCCATGAAATTCTTCTTGTTCTTATCAACCTTTCCATCAATAGCAACCAAAAAAACATATGTTCAAGCCAATTGCTTATTTTTTGAAAGAAAAATTATTCTTCTACATCTTTTATAGACATCTTCTATACCTTATCCTACGTGGGGTCCTTTTTTTCATTTATTTTGTTTTTATCAACCAACTTTTAGTGACACAGGTTTAAAATAAAAAAAAAAAAGAAAAAAAAAAGAACCGCTACGGAGAATGAGATGTGGGAGAAGTATATGAAAGATATAAGAGAATCATTTCTCCGGGTTCGAGGGTGCACCTTAACCTCTACGACATGTTCACCATAGCTTTTGCTATCGGGTGTTCACTATTTGCTTCTGCTGGTGAAAATGTTGATACGAACAAGAAGGATTTCCTGATTCTTATGCGCAGCGTCACCTGATGGATCAAGAAGACGTTGTTGGGCCTCCTAATAAAGCAATCTGTAATTTTGGAGAAATATTCAATTATGCTTCTTTATTTCTCTTGCACTCATTTTATACACGTTTTGATATTAGAGTCTCGAAACAATTGTAATTATTGCTCCTTTTTTTTTCTTTTTTTTTTGGCGTAAAATGTTTTTTTATTAAAAAATATTTTGTTTTATATTCTCATTCAATCATATTAACTCATAAAAATCAATTTTTATTCACAACATAAAAATATTAAAAAAAAAATTAACCTAATAATTTGAGTTCTGTCAGTGGTTTGGCGGAGGCCCATCGGTGGTCCGGTGATGGTTCAGCGGCAGTCGATGGTGGTCTGGTAATGGTTTGACGATGGTCCGAGATAGCTCAGTAGTGGTCCAGCAGTTTGAGTAGGAGAAATTTAAAATCGAAAAATGATTTATGAATTTAAAAATAGAAATCATTTTCCGAAACCAAAGAAGCTTTTTAGGTTAAATCGAAAATATTTTTCAGTTTGACTATTATTTTCAGTCGTACCAAACATTGAAAAATATTGTACGCCTAAACAAATGGAGCCTAAGACTCCTACTCCTACATCGACTACTTGATATTAAGATAAACTACTAGTCTACTACTAGTACCTAATTCTAGATAAGCTACTTTTACTTAATGATAAGATTCTTGATATACCAAATAACTAGACTCACGTGATAATATAACTAAAGTATTGATTAAATAATTAATTATTCATATCAGCTTAAACTTTTAGGACAAATAGTGATTAAATATTGTCAGCTTAAGCTTTTGGGATAAGTGTTAATTTAACATGGTATTAGAGTCAAAGATCTCGAGTTGAAATCCTAACTTTGTCGATTCACTCCCATTTTACAAGATTTTACATGTTGGGCAGCACCTATTAAAAGGGGGTTTGAGCCAACACGTGAGAGAGAGTGTTAAAATATTAACTAAATTTATATTTTCTTATCGGTTTAAGCTTTTGGGACAAGTGATGCATTGCAAACCTCTACGTAATTAAAGGAGTTAAGTGAGGTTTTTCTCTCTCTCTCTCTAATTTTTTTTTTTCTAATTGTCTTGATTACAAGTATTAATTAACCATGGTAATAATTTTTCAAAGCTTAATAATGCCAAGACAAGAATCTTTCACACTGTAATGTTACATACATGACAAGTCCAATTGAATCATGACTACACCAGACGACAAATAAGTTGTTGTGTTACAAGTTTTGATAATCATTTCATTGTACTCTGTTTCTCTGCCCAATCCCCTTTTTTCCCTATTACAAAAAATAAAGGAAAACAATACACCTGGGAAGACAGCATTCAAATTAATCCACGGGGCTCAGCAATGGTATATCCTCAGTGAACCCAAACAGTTCCAACAAGAAATCCCAGATTGATGAAGTTTGAGATCTCATCATATGTTCTGATGCTTCATCTTCATCTTCCAAGTAAGGCACTATATACTCTTTCATGTCACTTCGAGAGATCTGTAAATGATTCCCTGAAACGTTTATGAATTTAACTTTCCCAGCTTCATCCAGGGTTTTCAAACCAATCCAGTCTTCAGTATAGAGTAGAGTCTGCAGGGAATGAAAATATGCAATAGAAATTAGGTCGATATGGCCAAAGAGGGTAACAACTTGTTATGGTATTAGAATTTGCATGCTAGAGGACTTTACCAAGACAGAATTTTCTCTATCTTATCTTAGAGTATTGAGTAGTTTAATTAAATAAGGATAGTTGTAATTATCTATCTAAGTCAATCTTTTAATTATTTATAGCTCATTGTAGGAGTTTATCTCTAAGTTTAAGTCTTGTATTCCTTCTATTTAAACGATGTCATTGAATGAATAAAGAAGCAGAAAATTAATCTCAGGCCTGGTGTTTGAAAAGGTCTAGGTTCTCTCATAATCTAAAGTCCCTCAAAACCTAAAAGATCTAGATTCCATCAAAATCTAAGGCCTAGGTTTCCTCAGAACCTAACAATTTATTCCGTTATGTATTTGAGAAATCATTCACGTAACACAACTAATGAGTGTCAAATCGAAATTTGAACAACTTGGAGATGCGTCAATTGAGTTAAGATTGCATGGATGTTACTTTCTCCTGTTTTTCTCAAACATGGGCTTCACCTTTTTGCTTTTTGCTTTTTTCTTTTTCCCAATTATCCTGTTATATGAGTCTATTTGGGATTGCGATTTCAAAACGTGCGATTTCAAAATGTGATTTTTAAAAATACAGTTAAACGTTTAGTAAAATCACAGGTTGACCTTTAAAATAGCACGTTTTCATAAAACGCACCCCTTCCTTGCGATTTTAAAACGTCTATTTTTTTACGTTTTCAAATTGCAATTTTTAAGAAACGCCATTCCAAATGATACATTTTTTACAATTTGATTTGAAATCGCACTTTTTATCCACAAAATCGAAGTGCCAAACTTATTCTAAAAAAAAAAAAAATGTTGATGAGGAAATATGTTGACAGACTTGAACGAAGTCATCCACAGAGGCCTAGCACAGAGAAGAAAAATTGCTGACAAGAAAGTAAAATTAAGATATGGAAGATAGATTACCTCTTGTGCAGGCAAAAGAGGATCAAAGGCCCCATCAGGGTAATACCCGAACCAGGAGGTTTCCTTGGGTACCAGAACAGTATCCTGCTCAAACTGATGATGCATGCAAAGAAAGAGAAAAAAGTATCACTAAACTTGTGAGAACAGTAGACCAGGAACAAATTCACAACAACAAAAAAGTTCGCAATTAGTGACGTGTCAACAGTAATGTACTTTTTGACATGTCACTAAATAAATTGAGAAATGATTCATACACTCATTTCTTACAACAGCCCCACAACAAGCTGATGTGGCTGATAATATTTTATTATTTTTTTACAAAAAGAAAATAAAACAAAACAAAAAAAATACTCATTTCTCACAACAGCCCCACAACAAGCTGATGTGGCTGATAATATTTTATTATTTTTTTACAAAAAGAAAACAAAACAAAACAAAAAAAATAATAAAATATTACCAGCCACGTCAGCTTGTTGTGGGACTGTTGTGAGAAATGAGTGTATGGATCATTCCTCAAATAAATTAGTGCGTGTTACATCTGACACGCCACAATTTTAGTGACGTGTCAGATCTAAAACACCACTATTTTGTGACGTGTCAAAATTTCCAACGTCACTAATTAATTAATTAATAATATTAATTATGTGTTTTTTTAAAAAAAATATTAAGTAACAAAATTTAATTGGTGTACCCTATATAGCGTATAATTATATCAGTGTAGTCTAGGGTTTTTTTTTTCTCTCAATATATAATGATTATTTTAGTTAGAATTAAATAACTTAATGTAGAGAAATTAAATTAATTTTTTAAGGCTGTAAATGTGGTCATATATTTTGGTTTAAGTACTAATATATAATTAATATACTTGCAACTATTACATTATATAATATATTATAAAACTATAAGTAACCATGTGTTCTTAATTTATAAATATAAATATAGAATAATTAATATTGTATATATAACAAAATATATATAATAAGTAAGCATGCACAATTATTATTGCACATGCTTTACTAGCTTATTATACACTGTGCATGCTTACTTACAATATTACATGTGCATGCTTACTTATTACATGTGCATGCTTACTTATAATATTACATGTGCATGCTTACTTATTACTTATAAGTAAGCATGCACATGTAATATTGTAAGTAAGCATGCACATTGTATAATAAGCTAGTAATGCGCATTAATATTTGTATATGGTATAAGCAAACGTTGAAATGTATAATTGGTTAACCACATGTTATATAATATGTATATAATTATATAAGGTAACTAGTTAATACGAAAGTACTAATATAACATAGTAATAATATAACATAATGTATGATGTGTCATATATTATGTTTATGATAATGTTTATCAACTTTATATATCTAGTATAAATTTATACTATATATATAAATTTATCAACTTTATGAAACGTGTATGTGTGTGTGTGTGTGTATATATATATATATATATATATATATATATTAAAAATATAAAATTTAAATTTTAGTGACATGTCAAATGACACGTCACTAATTTTTCCTAAGGGGGTGTGCCAGCACGCGGGTCATTTCCGCACTACAAGCTACCCCGCAATTTTTTTTTTTCATTCACTTTTCAATCTCTCTCTCTCTCAGCCACGCCAGACGCCAGCCCAGCACCGACGTCGACAGTGAGGCATATATATATATATATATGTATGCATGTCCCCTCTCTCTCTCTCTCTCAGGTCCGCCCAACTCTGACGACCGCCGACGTCATCTAGTACCCGTACGGTTAGTCGCCGTTCAACCGATCCAACATGCATTTTTTTTCTTGTTTCTTTTCAATTATATATTAATTATTTAAAGAGTAAATAATATAATGAATATTATACATAATTTTTTTTTTTTAATGTTTATTGCTATATGACATTTTAATTGTGTTGTATTTATGAATGATATTTGGATGTTAATATTGCTGTATTTAATATAATTTGATGTTATTTAAAATTATATTATTAATATACAAGGTTATTGTGTATGATATTTGGATGCATAGGAATCATATAATTTTTAGATAGAAATATGATATTTGGATGCAAATAATTGGTCTAAAGAAACTGATTTGAATAGGGCTATTTGTTCTGTTTGGGGTATTCCTAAATCAGTTTATAGAAATATGAGTTTGTAATTGTGTTGTATTTGTTTGTTTTGATGTTTGGGTAGTTGTGGTGGGTATTTGTTCTTCATAGCTTAATAGATTGTTTATCGATCCAAAAAAAAAAAAAAAGAGTTTTTTGATTCACATTACTTTTTTTTTTTTTTTGGGAGGAATTATATATATTTAACATATTTGCAATGCAATGGTTCCATTTAAAAAGGTACAATCATGCAAAAGAAAAAAAAAGAAAAGAAAAAAAGAGAGAGAATATGGATTATATGGCATTTCCATTAAATAATAAAAATGATATAAAAAGATTATATTGCATTTCCATTAAAAAAAAAATGTCACCTCTGATCTTTTTTATTTATAGTTCTTTTAATTTTTAATTCTTACTATTTTAATTTAATTTTTTTGATGAGAATGGTATAATAGACTTCTCCTGTCATTTTTTTTTAATTTATTCGAAAAAAAAATAGTTAAATAACTTAAATTTAAAATCTTTGTAAACACAAATATTAAATTGATCAAATAAAAAATTGAGGTCTAAAAATGCAAAATTCAAAAACCGTATATACATAGAGATTTTGAATTTTTTTTCTCTAATCAGTATCAAACTATCACGTGTAATGTGAGAAAAGTTTTAGAACTACAATTAACTATAATTAACCAGTTTATGATTTCGCAATATACCCACAATAATTGATGTTGTAAACGGTTGTGATCATATTGACCAACTAAAATCAGCGGCGTCTGATAGTAAGTACGTATATCATATTACATATTAAAAAATTAAATAAAGAATGATAAAACTAAAAAAGAAAAAAAAAAAAAAAAAGATTGGAGGCCTTTTCATAAGATTTTGTATGGATTCCATATTTCTTGTAGTAGTTTGTAGGCTTCTTAATTACCTGGTTTTTGTGTTACATTGGACATTATTCCTATTAGAGTTAAACATAACTCTGATATATACATTAGAATTAAGCTTAAATTTGAAACGTTAATTTGCATATATTAATCTGAAAATAAGTTTGAATGTACAAAAGAATTATCATAACTATTTTAAGTTGTGAAAATTTTAGAAACTGATATAACTATTAGGTTTAGCTGATAGACAACAAACTAATTAATCCATGAAACTGAGTCTCAAGAAATTATAATATGAACTATTATTTCATTTACGACACCTACTTGCGTTATTTATGACACTACTATTATTTAAAGTCAATATAAGTCCCTAACGATGTTAAGTGTTCATTTGTTACTGATTTGTATTGTACATAGAGAAAAATATGGATAAGTCTTGGATGACAAAGTATAGGGGTACGAGGGAATATAGAGACGGGTGTAGATCGTTTGTTGACTTCGGAGTTAGTAACTGTAGAATCCCTGATGGAAATATCCACTGCCCTTGTAAGTCGTGTCGAAATAACCAGCGCCACCTGCCCGATGTTGTACTTGCCCACTTGACACGGGGTAAGGGAATAATGACTACATATACTACCTGGTTTTGGCATGGTGAGAAGCAAGTACGAGGTCCTACTGCAGGTTCTTACTCAAATCGTTTGGCCACAGATGCAATTGGTGAAAGCACAGAACAGGGTGGCGACATGCACGCAATGTTGCGTGATGCATTCGGCATGCACTAAGAGAAAACAATTGTGAGTCTGAGGTCATGGTGCAGGTAAATGAAGAAATTGGGTGGAATGAAGAAGCCGCTGAAGGTGATGCATTTAAGTATTACGACTTACTTAAAAAGGCGGAGAAGCCACTTTATGGAGGTACTAAACATAGCAAACTGAGTGCTACTATACACCTATACAACTTGAAGTGCATTGGTGGACTTAGTAACACTATATTCTCAGCATTACTTGAGTTCATCATTCAGTTGCTGCCTACGAGCGATGAGACTTTGCCAGTTAATACATATGAGGCGAAAAAGCTTCTCAAGGACATAGGGCTCGGGTATTGTAACGATCCACCCCCAATGACACAATACTGTCCGCTTTTGGCTCCCCATATCAGACTTCCCAGGAGGTCACCCATCCTGGGATTGCTCTCGCAGCGGCTCGCTTAACTGCGGAGTTCTGATAGGTTCATTGCCATCACGGCTTTAAAACACGTTGTGTCATATAGGGTACATTTATACATATAAACACATCCTCATTCCCAGGCGATGTGGGACGTCACAATCACCCCCCCTTGGGACCCAGCGTCCTCGCTGGCGACCCTCATGGGATCACCCCATTCTTGGCATCCCAGCAAGTGCCCGCCGGCAACCCTCTTGGGCTTGTGCACGCTCCCACCATCTCAGGCTGGGCAATGGCTCTGATACCATTTTTAACGATCCACACCCAATGACACAATATTGTCCGCTTTTGACTCCCCATATCAGACTTCCCAGGAGGTCACCCATCCTGGGATTGCTCTCGCAGCGGCTCGCTTAACTGCGGAGTTCTGATAGGTTCATTGTCATCACGGCTTTAAAACGCGTTGTGTCATATAGGGTGCATTTATACATATAAGCACATCCTCATTCCCAGGCGATGTGCGACGTCACAGGTATGAGAAGATTCCAGCGTGTCGTAATGACTGTATGTTATTCTAGAAGGGCAACAAGGAAGTCAAATTCATGTACCGTCTGAGGAGGGTACTAATCCGGATGGCAGCACTTGTTTCGAAGTACTGAACATTACAGACTCGCACAAGGCATGGGAGATCCTCGCGGGGAAGAGGGTCGTGATGGAGTATAATCTAGGGTCACAGCTCTTTGGACTTAGCGCCAATAAATTTATACGGCAGACCAGGAAGCTAATAAGGAGCGGGACCTATGTGCATTTACGAGACGACTAGGCGTGTGTGCCAGCTTGTACGAAGGAGATGGGACGCCTTGATGGTATGTTTAAAGCTAGAAGTTATATGAAACGCCTATAACATATCGTTAAAACTAGAAGTTATATGAAACTTTTAACTTGTGCAGGTGGACTTCTACATCCCGCCAACGTGCGATTTAATAAAAGTAAAACGAGATGCGTTCCGGGATATGGGCTTAAAGCTCAAGAACGGGAGATACAAAACAAAACAAAAAAGGCCTAGGCATTCAGCGGGGCAATACTCCTGAGACGATACGAGCAAGAGTAGGGAAAGGAAAACTCTCCAACTACCACCCTGACGACTTGGATGCGTTGTTGGATAAATGGTGTGACGAGGAGTATCAGATTCGTCATGAGTTAAATAACTCTTTTGTGTAGTTCCATTAATTTCATTTAGTTGTGTTAGCGCTCACATATTAAGAATGTTAATTGTGTACGAGTATGCAAGGTTGACACACGAACAATACTCCCCACTGCTCGGGGACCAAAAGCTATGCAAGGTTGACACACGAAGATGTATGTGAACCAATTTACCCAATACATATAGATGTAAACATTTATATATATATAACCATATGTTAATGTTTTATTCTTTTGGCAAACTGTAATGGATGGCACTCCTCTACATGAGCACAAGCGTACATAAAAACTCACATGAGGAATGATGGAAGCTATCCGAATGACATAATAAGGGAGAGATGTGTATGCTACTCACCTTTCATATATTATTTTACTAATGTTTAATATAACTTCTTTACGATGCACATTTGTTTGACGCACCTACATTTAATACAACATACAGGAGAGGATGCCTGAGCTAATACCAACTGATCATGCCGCATTGTCAAGCATGACACAAGGGACGGTATGCTAGACACCGGACGACGCGTATGCCCAGGCGCACAACAATAAGCCGAAGTACGCTAGCAGGGTTCAGGCTGAACATTCTGCAGTTTGGGCTGAACATTCTGCTTGTGCGGGGGACCACACGCTTATACCATATACCCTCACAGCCACGATCACGGAATCAAAGCCACGCCACCTCGCAAGAAGATCTCTTGAGTGCGATCGAGAGAGCACTCGAGAGTGAGCGGGCTGAGCGTGAGAGAGCAATCCAGGCTGAGCGGGTAGAGCGCGATAGATTGCTAGAGGCTGAGCGAGCAAAGCGCGATAGAGCACTAGAGGCTAAGCAGGCACAGCACAGAGTAGAGATGGTTGAGGTGTTGGCGGCACAGTCTCAGATTATGGCCCGTTTTAGCCAAATGGAGTCAATGTGGCGTGGGTCAGTATCCGTGCCCACGGTCACTGATAATATCGCAGCACCAAACAAAAATTCCAGACCTCGTGTGAATGTGAAATCGTCTGTTGGTAGTGGATCAGGTAATAATTAATGATTTTTTTTTCTTGGTATGATGATGTTTGTTTATTTTCACATGAAATTCAATGCTTAAGACTTGATATGATTCGATCATATTGTTTGCTGACTGTGTTTACTTTATTATTCACAGGTGGTGCAGAGCATGCTGCACAGTCGACCGGTCATGAAAATCTTGCTGACAACTGAGATTTGGTGACATTTAGGGTTTATTTTAATTGGTGAATATGTACTTGTATTTTTTGTTCCTGTTTTGTAATCTATATATAGATTGTGTTTTATAATCTGTAATTTGTTCATTTATATGACAATGATTGATTGTATGTTTGTTGAAACTAGTGTTTTGATTTTTGAATAGTTGTGATTGTCAATGATCGATAAAAATGTAAATTGTTGTGATTGTTGATGGATTGATGGAACTGTAATAGTTTAGGATTTAGGGTTTAAGATGGATTGATGCTAAACCGCTAAAATTTTAAAAATATATTCGGGAAAGGTTTTTCCCAAAAAAAAAATAAAAATAAAAATTGCACTAATTAGTGACGTGTCAATCAATGACACGTCAATAAAGCCGGATCGCTATTCAAAAAAATAAAATAAAATAAAGCCGGATTTGCGACGTGTTCATTAGTGACGTTGGAGACACGTCACTAATGACACGTCACTAGTGTTTAGTGATGTGTCAGGGCTTCTAACATGTCACTAAATGTCAATCACAAAATAACTTAAATTTTTGTAGTGAAATATAGAAGCAGAATATAACTCTTCAACTCACCATGATAAGTACCAAATTCTGTAAGCTAGCAAATCGTTCCTTGTAGGTGGAATTTCTTGTACTGCTGATTTCATTGTTAAGCTTTGGGAGAAACTTGCATCCTTTTAAATAGGCACTTATGTCCTGAAGAAAGGAAAAAAATGATCTTGTTTGTCTCTTAGTGTGTTAGAAAATGTCATTGAAGCTATATTGAGAGGTAGCTATTAGATATAATGAAAATATAGGGTGAAAGGTAGTACACATCAACAAATGATTTCATCCCAGAGAAAAATGATTAAATAACACGGCTCTACATTCTGTAATAAATAGTAGGAAGAAGCCGACTCCGAATCTAGCATAAAAGTTCCCCATCCCCAACTTTCCCCACAATGGATTGGTCTATCATGAAGATTGGGAGACAAATTATTTCAAGAGAAACTGCAACATATCAGCTTTACTAAATATCTTAAAGCAAACTTGAAGTTATACTTACAGTGGGGATTTTAACATAACCACTGGGAGCCAAGTGTTCCTGCAGTCCCATCAATGATTAACTATTCAAATTAGTGAAAATAGTCTTAAGAATGAATGCAATTGTCACAATAATCAAAAGGGAATTGATTATAAACAGCAGCTGGTAGCAGCCCTGAATTATACGTTTGTCATTATTCAATATATATTTCCTTTCTTTTAATAACAATAAAACATTACAAATTTTAACTAAAAGAAGAAAAAAGATTAAACCTGGACATAGTTGCTGTAGACCTCTGACTGGATTAAGGTGTCCAAAAGAATGCAAACCCACTCAGACTGCAAAAATACGGCACATCAGCTATAGTGAAATTCATACATAGACACGTCATTAATATTTTTTTTTTTATAAGTAATTGCAATTTTATTAAAAAACAGCGTAAGGAGCCCCTAGTACACAGAGTATATAAGAAGCAAAAGCCTCACCACCGACCCGACAAGAAGTAACCCACAAAACAACTCAATCCTAAGGCCCCGAGAAACAAACCACAAAAACCCCCAAGGCATACAACCCTACATCACGTCATTAATATATTCAAGCAGAAAAAGAAATTACATGAAACATAGTGATTAATCATTAATTGCTTCGTCAACATTTCTATGGTATACCCAAGTCCAAATTTTGTTGTCAAAGGTCATTGCTTAGTGATATTAGTTCAATATCCAGATTACTGAGTCTCTTGCATAAAGTATAGATTAAAGAAGTTTTAGAAAATCAAACTAGAAATTGACAAATGATAGGAAAGAAATGAAAATCTATCAATAGAATTGTGCAACATTCTTAAATATCCCCACTATGTTTGGCATTGATATCAATGATCTACAAGCATATGTATCACCAGTATCCATATAAATCTACAATAGTATGTTTCAGTACCTTTTGAAGAGTGAAAAATCAGAAAAACTCAAATTTAAAATCCTTTAACGCTAAATGATTCATTTTAGCATTTTAATTTGGTGTAGGATACCAGGAAGGTAATGTAATTCTTACATCTCTCTACCTAGAGCTTGTCCTGCCCAACACAATTATAAATTCAAGTTTATCCATTCCAAAAGTTATGGATGTTTTTAAATGTAAAGAAAGTACTACAAATGTCTTCCAGATCTACTCCAAAAGGGTTTCATATCATGAGGTGAAAGAAGCACATACTCCGCAGAATGGAATTGAAGCAATACCAGCATGCATACCAGCTAACGATATGAAATTCTTGACCTGTACACATATAGAAGAAGAGAACATATGTAATATACAAACTAAGATTCAGAGGAAGACAAAATCAACACAATGTAAAATTATAGACAGGCAGTAGAAGGAAATCATGTCAGAGGAAAAAAGAAACAATGATGAAGATGATGGAGAATGATCAGGTATTTGGAGGCTCTCAGATCCTGGATGTGGAGCATCAATAATAATATGAAGTGTTTTAAAGAAAGCAACAACATTGGTATCAGCTTCTCTGGGTTCGTGTTTTACAAAAATAGATCCCTCCCTTTCTCAACCAAGTTTATAATTGGGGGTGCAAAGAAAAAAGATGAGTTCCACTTTCGAGCCAACTTCATAATAATGAGGTCATCTCTAGCTTCAACTTCTCAACTACATGGCAAAGAGAGGAGCAAGACTAATGAGGCAGGACAATTAGGATATACTGCTTTAAATGATAAAGATAAACTAACATGTGTCGATTGTCGGAAGAATTAGCATAATGAGGTAAACTATTGAAACGTGAAAACCTGTGGCTATACTGAAAAAGGCTCCCAGGCCTTCTACTGATAACATTTTACTGTAAAATTCAGCTACTCCTTCCACATCCACGAAACTTTTTCTTGGGAGCATGGAGAGTCTATCTAGTGTCTCCATCAACTACTGCAGCGTCTAAGATTTAGCCTACTCCAACTATTTTTGTCACAGCATGTAGTGCATCCCTATCTTTATCAAGTTCCATTTTCAAAATGGATTTGGGGCATTGTATTTCATGACTGCTTTTGCAAGACATAAAATGGAGGCAAAAATAAAGAATAAAACTTCTAGATGATGAAAGAAATTCAAAGTAATTCCACAAGATAGCCATTGAACAAGGAAAAAGAGACATATCTGGACATCTAGTGGTAAAAGGCAGACTTGATTAATTTGGAAATCTTTTCTTATATACCCATCTCATTCACTGTGGAGGTTAGTATAGGACCTTGATGGATGGAATCGGAAAGCTGTGACAAGGGATTGGAAAGAAATTAACTTTTAAGAAAGCTCAAAGAAGCGTCTTTGAAATGCATAGATCAAACGCCCCAGGACCAGGCCCTCTAACCATAGCTGTGTACCAATATTGATGGAAGATCATTGTAGGCATTTTGATGCATCTAGGAGGATTTGAATCCAACAAAATTGTCAACCAGACAGTTACACTACATCATTACACCAATCCCAGAGGTTAATGGACTTCTTGGTATCAATTACCTTCGAGAAGCTAAGTATCAGTTAGCACAGAAATGTATCAACACTTTGAATACCGATAGAAAGAAAATATTTTCCTTCACGCAATTTTCTGGGGTATTGATGGAATTTGCCAAGATGAAGTTTCTTCGCCTGGAATGCACTTCATGTATAGCGTATGAAAAAACAAATTAGCAATCCATGTACAAGGCCTGTGTGCAGTGTGGGCATTTGATAAACAATAATTTCATCATTTTGAAGATAAACAAAAGAGTATCTCGACAATTTGATGACTGTTTGAGGGCTGAAAGGATTTTTTTTTTTTTTTTAAAAAAAAGCAAGTACAGAGTTATTATCAGAGTATTTCTTACAGGAGGAGCCCCATCACACCATTCAACAACTCCTCGACCAATCATGGTGCCCTGTATAACAAAATGACCGTCTTATGTTATTAATATGTAAAAAATAAAGAGAGAGAGAGAGAGAGAGAGAAGTATGAATAATGGGAAAGAAAAAGACAAGAACATTGAGAAAAATGCAATGCAAGCCAAGTACAAAATTTATAAAACCTTATAAAGCTTCTAATCTTACATGAAGAATCCTTCATGCTTCGTGTAGCCAATCCTATTTAATTCACAACTTCCTTTTCATCCATGAATCAGGAGATGAAACAAGTAAAAATCGGTTGTCATTTTAAATTTTCCTTCATGTCATATTAATGAAGGGAATGCGCAGGATAAAGAAAAAATTAAAATTATGCAACCTTACTTTAGAACTGCTGATTTGCACGTAAATACCAGGAAAAAAATCTTTCTCAAACCTGTTGATTCTGAAAGGAATACCAAGCAGTCTAAGCCTAAATGAATTGATAACTCTGTTGATTTAGAAGAATACCAAAGCACTTGGAATGGAACTGCAATTCCTTCCCCGGTTGTTTTTTTTCTTTCTCTTTTTGTTCTCAAATTCTTATTCAAAATCAAAGATAGTTGTTTGATGGCTACAATGTTTTGAAGTTATAGAAAGCCCCAAACAAACAAAATTACTCAAAGACCAATGCCTAAGTTCCTAAATTACAAAAAACCCTTAACTAAAATAAGAAACAAAATTAAAAATGGACAAAAAATCAACTTTGTCTAGAAACAAAATCAGCTCCATGAGGCCGTGTCAAGCCTTATTTTTCTCTTTGACGATTTAGGATTGTAATGGAATCTTCCGATTATGCATGCAATATCATCCCCACCAGGCTCTAGAAACTTCGTCATTGGATTTGGATTTAGTCTTCCATGGCCTATTCGAATCCCATATAATCATTTCCAGCCCTTCTTTTCATGATGTCTCACATCAAAGAACAACTTACTCCTTTGGTTGAGTGTATTTATGCAAAATCTTGTATGTGGCCAAAAATTCTGCATGCTGTTTCTTCTTAATTGGCTACGTGGGAAATCTGTTTTGAAAGTAAAATCAACATTGTCATTCTAGCCTATCTCCATGATTTGGATCAAATCCTCCTCCACTATTAAAATATTAATTATAAAGGACTATATTTATCATTTCCTTATCACCTTAATTGTTTAGGACAAGTGGTGCTTTAACATGATATCTGAACAATAATCCTGTATTTGAATCCTAACTCTGTAATTACTTCCCAATTCAATTAAAATATTCTAAATGTTGTGTTGTGACTCTGTTTCTTCTGCCCCTCGCCAGCCGCCATCTCCTCCCACTTCTCTTCTCTTTCCATTACTTTCTCAATGACCCTTTCTCTATTGCTCCTTACTTTCTCAGTTTCTCTCTCGGCTCTCGCTCGCTCTCCCAACTCTGTCTAGCCACCACAACACCACTTCCTATGTATATTTCTGAGATATTGAAGAAGGTGAGTGTAACAAAAATACATCTTCTTCGAGCATATGAATGATCTAATATACCATTGGCAGAAGCTTTGTGTTGATCTACTTCTTCCGCATATGAGACTTGTATTGATCTGTGGTTTGTAAGTTGAAGTGGTCAGTAAAATCGACTCTATACCTACCCGAAGAGGGTCAGTCCCATTGATTAGTCGATTGATATTAAAGCTAGCTACTGACGGCTTTCAGTTCAGCCATCAGTATGGACTGAGTACTGATGCCTAAAATCCAAAATTGCTAAAATCTCTTAACTAAAATAAGAATCAAATTAAAGACGGACACAAAATAAGCTCTTTTTGCAACGAAAATCAGCTTCCTATGGCCATATGTCCAGCCTTATTTTACTCTGACTGATTTTGGGCAGTCATGTAAAATTTGTTTTACAGAGGAGATTGGAGACTAACAGCTAGCCTGCATGGCCCTTTATCTGATAGTAATCCTGGAGGGAGTTCCGACGAGGGTCATCATTGTGGATGACCCAGTTTACTGGCCCTCCATTGTGATGTTTAGGCGTATGTCTGCCTTAACTAGTCACTATGGCTACGTCAAAGTTCCCTTACTACATTAATTAGTTAGGTCGCACCCTCAGTAGTCCTAAAATGGGGTTAGGGGCTGGGGGCATGACATCCATTATGTGTGCTGCATCACATATAATACTATCAACATGGATGTTTTTCTTTTACCTAATGATCCATTGGTGCAAGAATTATTTTAGGCATTCAGTATGTGTCCCCCTTTCATCTATTAGAACCTATTCAACATCAATTCTTAGTTGTTGAAAGAAAGAGTCATTTCATATTCAGGGAGTTTACCAATTAAGTGGATTTCTCCAAAGCTCATCAGGCTCTCCTTTGACCTTGAATGATGATCATATCAATTTATGTCAATCCGAATGTTCTAGTAGGAATCTAGGTATGGATTTGAAAATCTCAGCAATAAGACCATACATGGAAAAGGGTGGGGAATATTGATGCAAAAACAAGAACAAAAAGAAAAATAGAACAAATGTTTGCAGTAATCCAATGAGAATCTATAACTAAAACACCATGCAAGAATCTAATTAATTAAAATCTTGTTTTCAATGTTCGAAAAAGGCCCTCCTTCATAATTGGGGAAAGCTAAAAAACACCATCTCCATTATAATAACAGCATTCTCTTGTATCTACATTGCAATAGCCAAAATATTATACACACTTAAAGCCACATGTCCAAAATGATATGTTGACAAATCCACTGAGTTCTCCAGATAACACCAACAAAAGAAAAAATAAAATAAAATAACATAAGAAAAGAAAAACCTAAACTACTATAAGACTAAATTAAATGCCTGATTCTTGGGAATCTAAATGACCAAATCTACAGTGGCATTTTTAATATTTGTAGATCAAATTTACACTTGAATTAAATCTGTCATCCCCCATGGATTAGTGGTTCCCAACACAAGTTCCTTTTTGATGTAATTCAAAGATTTTAATTCTGATTGGCAAGTTCAAGCATAAATATTAAGATTTTCCTACTTTGTGCTTGTCTATGTTCCATTTCTACTTTACTTTTCTACTATTTATTATTTTTTATAATAGATTAATTAAAAGGAAGTCCAAGGGAGTGCCACCCTAGTGCACCAGAAATATGCAAGGGAGGATCTACTATGTTAATTACCTGAGAAAGTCCGACTATGTTGTAACCCTCACTTAGGTCACTAATGTTCTTCACCTTCTCACAAGCAATGGCAGTCTGCGAGCACAAGAATTATATAAATGGTTATCAAATCATTAAATATGAACATTCTAGATGGCAAGCACTCTGCATACTATAGTTCAAGTGGCACCTGTTCCAACAGCGGCATAGTCCAGGAATCCCATCCTCCATCTCCAATTTCTCTACAAAGAAAAAGTACATATGATTATATTCAGGATTTATTTAACACTATTCCTCGATTATACACTGAATACGAGCCTGATCAGATTACACAGTTCCCCATATAAAGAAAGGCAAGCAATAACCAGGAAACCATCAATGTCAAATCATTACGCATGTTGATCAATTGTAAAAGAATTTAGCTTTCTATATATAATAGTTGTGCCAGTCTGACAACAGACAGTTAAATTTGACGTTCTTGATGGCTTCAGAAGTGTAAGGTATATAACAAGTTTGCAATCTTTTAAGGGAAACTTAGAAAAATAGTCATCTACAGGCCTTGTACCCATGGGTATGCAGCTGTCTCCACTAGCAGCTGCAGAAAATGAAGGCAGCGTGGATGTATGGCCCATAGGTTAGGCTCAAGTTTGATATATTAGAAAACAGAGAATAACACATTCCATCATAACTACAATAAACACAAAAATAATCCCATACACGCAATATCCTTGAGAACCAGACCAGTTGCTTAAAAGCTCAGTGAACTTTTTGACTCCCTGATTGCTGCATTTATCTCCAATGCCTGCCACAAAATGCATATAAAATGTCAGTATAGCAGGAAAAGGTTTCAAGGATGCTAAATGTTTCAATATCTAGATATCCTTCACCTGGAGGGAAGTCTCAAAATATTCCAGTTTTCAATAGAGAGAAGCTAAAGAGATGATTAAGATACAGTTTGCCCCGGAGATTCTGAAAGATTAAATCTTGACATATTTGAGAAGCAAAAGTTTTACAGAAAAGCTTCCTCTTTTTTTTTTTTTTTTGGATGAATAAAAAAAAACAAGCTTCGTTTACTTTTTTTTTTATAAGTAAAAAATTCATTAAAAAGCGCAGAGGGGCACAACCCTAGTACACAGGAAGTATACATAAATGCCCCTAATCAGAGGAAAGAAACAAACAAGAAAGTAAAAAATTAGCAAACGACATACTACCCGGGCTATGCACCGACACCCAAAGATATAACATATGAATCACATTTCTACAAAGAGCCCCAACCGGTACCTCCACATCCTCAAAAAGCCTAGAATTTCTCTTACGCCACAAGCCCCACAAAACACATAAAGGAACCTGCTTCCAAATACGGTTAATAGTACCACGACCCAACTAAGTACCCCACCCACTCAATAAATCCAAGACACTACTAGGCATAACCCACTCCACCCCGAACAAGGTATAAAAAGAAATCCAAACAACCCGAACCACGTCACAATGAAGAAGAAGAACAAGCTTCGTTTACTTATTCAATAATTTATGAAAATGCATACAGACTTAAAGGGAGAAGTGACTAACCATATCCCTAGAAAGGAAATTACAAGTGTAGGAGTATAATATGGTCAATTTCTTTTGAATAGAAAGGGAGAAGTGACTAACTGTCACTTGGCATAGAGTTCCAGAACAATGTGTCAGCCTGTAGTGTTCCTCAAATCTTATGGTTAAGAGTGTATTAACTCATAGTTTGGATGAACATGAAAGAGAAAAGTATGAGCTCTCACATAAGGACAAACTAACTCCATCAAAAAGCTATTTCTGCCATGTTGGAGAACTGAGACACAGCTTGGTATGATGAAGAAGAAAAAAATTTAAAGGCAGATTTTAAAATTATAAGGTCTTTTGCCTACAGGCCCCTAGCAACAAATTTTTTTGACACTTTGGCCCCTTCCCTTTTATCATCTCTTAAGTGGTTTCATCTCATCTGGGACGATAGCTTCATTGTCAAAACTTTTTCCTTCTAATATTTCACAGGTAGCAATGGACATGCTTGAGAAGGGTAACAATGGAATGAGGTTTACCAAGTTGCAAAAGTTTTTTTAAAGTAAATGAAAGTAATTTAGTAAAGCAGTGCATTGGAAAAAGACAGGTATGGACTCGATGAATCACACACCTGGCAAAGCTCAGTTTCTTAAAGATGCGTGGCAAATGTAGCATAAAATGAGGATTCATTGCAATACAACTAGATGGCATTAGAGAAGTCTAGAAGATATGCGTTTCATTTGTTTTGTGTTGCATTTAGCTAAATGCGTTTTGTATATAATATAGTGTGTTTTGTATAACAGTGAGTGAGCTATTGTGTTAGTTAAGAATGGGTTGTTCTAACAAAATGAGCAAGATAATGTTAGCTTCAAGAACCATGTCGTACAGGTAAAACCTTACGAGAAGCACACAATTTCATCCAACTGAAATTTCTCAATTTCAGTACAGAAACTGAGACCTTTTTTTTTTCTTTTTTCTTTTTTTTTTCCTTTTCTGAATCTTTGGACTGTGGTTTTCTTTACTTCTTTTCCAAAAAAATTTCTTTTCAATTTTGCTTATTGATTTTTAATTTTAAGGGAATAATAAAAATATAAAACTGGGTTATGTTTAATTTACTTAAATTTGGCTTCTTCTTTTTTTCTTTATTCTTTTTAAATATGAAGTAATATATACTACATAGATGATCATTTAGACAATAGGGTATGGACTTGTATTTTTTAATTATATAAATTCATACTTTAAACCCTACTAAAAAAAAAATTATTTGGCCCCCTCCCATTAAAATGTCTTGCTCCGTCCCTATATGAAAGAATTCATTTCTCATCCGATATTGCTACTTTTCCATAAATTTTGTAGGATTGATTCTTATGGTCATCATTGTTTACTTGTTTTGGTTTTTGACCAATAAGTATGATAAGTATAGGTCTAATAATCTTTTTTCTGAGCGTATGTCTAATAGGTTTGTCAGCAATGGATTTCTGTTTCCTGCTACCCAGATAAGGCTAAAGGGTATATAATCTAAATCCCTCAAAGTTTAAATTCTTTTTTTTTCCTAACAATTTCTTCGAAATTAAATAATACACAGAACTTTTTCTTGAATGTGTTTTGTATCAAAACAAATGGAGCCAGTATATCAATGATCACGTAAAGAATAAGCTCAGCCTATACCTTTCACCCCTCACTCACTGATAAAATTATCAACTGAAAAAGAGAGTCAACAAAAGCCCTGGTGAGATATCATATGGACATTAAACAACCTCAATGAAATGGACGCATAACTGCACCATTAATGGAATTACAGAAAACTAGAATGCAGTAAATTCTTTTCCCATCATAGAAATTCATGAAACTATCTACATTCCGCCATTAACACATCAATGATTTATTCTCTTAAAACAAAACAGAAAAGAAGAAGCAGAGAATAATAGAATAGAAGGTCAACGAACATATGAAGCATCAGCAGAAACCCAAGAAGCCGATAAAAATCCAATCAACAGAGAATAAGAGGAGACTGAGAAAATTACCATGAAAGACAACGAAAGGAACAGATTGAGTAAGCGCGATGAGAGTGAGTGAACAGATGAAGATGAAGGCTGTTGGTAGTCTTAGAGCACCCATTGGCGTAAAGGGTTTCTGGGTTTTAGTCAGACAAGCATTAGGATAATCTCCCAGAAAGTTTCTTAAGGATTTTTGGTTCCTTGGGAGTTTTTTGGGTTTCACTGGATTTCCGGGCCAGAGGTTTATGTGTCGGAACTCTGTGGAGAGAGAATGGGACAAAGTCGTATAGTTTTTGATAATCTCGAAACAACGCGCCAACTACCTTTCCAACAGTGAGTCAGCTGACAATTTCCTCCACATGAGCTTGCTGTCGGTCAATATTTAAATTTTTAGGTGGACAAACATTTTGGAGAAATTTTTCAATTCAATTAATTAAATTGGTAGGTATTTAAAATGTATGAAAATACATGTAGTAATTACGTATTCCACTAAAAATACATATTACACGTATATTTTGAACACATATCAATTAATTAAATTGGATTAACGGTGATGAAAACCCACGCGGTGAAGGAGAGTGTTTGAGTGAAATAATTCTTCACTTCCGGTAG
Organism: Alnus rubra; assembly: GCA_028654335.1. Lineage (NCBI taxonomy): Eukaryota > Viridiplantae > Streptophyta > Magnoliopsida > Fagales > Betulaceae > Alnus > Alnus rubra. Next base: position 127,246 of record JAJPGS010001499.1, on the reverse strand, counting down.
GAAAACACCACAAATAACTCATTTTGGATAGAAAATACCACAAAATTCCACTCAAAGCGGAAAAAATACCACATATTCACAAATACTTTATCTTATTCTTTTATTTACAACCAATGGGTCTTTATATAGACTACAATTGGATAATGCCTAAAATGATAAAATTTCAAATATTCAAATAAAACTCTAATCCTTAAATATTCAAATAAACTCTAATCCTAATAATCTAATCTTAATTTTAAATAGTTTAATCCTAATGAATTTGGTTTCTATTTCAAATCAATTCCTAAACGTATCTCACCCTAATTTTATTTTTATCATTAAAAAAAAAATCAACTATTCCAATTGAGATATGATATTTTTACAACCTTTGTATAACTCTAACAATTTAAAAAAAAAAATTAAAATTAAAAAAAAATCATTTAATCTGTTTTCTTATATGTTGGTCCTGGTTAATTTTAAAAAAAATAGTGTTAGAGTTATACAAAATAATATCTTAATCCAATTTAGGGAACTTTTTCCCATATGATTATTTGATATGTACTTCAAATGCTCTTACAATATGTTAAATGTATGAGACTGAATCCAACAATATTATATTATGTACATATTTTTTTATTGTTATTTAATCAAAAATGTTATGGCATGTGAACTATATATATATATATTCATTTCGTGGTCAGAAGGTTTATACTACCATTTATTAGTCTATTTTATTATTACTAAAGTCAAAACTAATCCACATTAGTTGAGAGTCCTTAGCCCCCCATTTTTCCACTCACAAAAGTTTCCCATCACCCAGCTGCAGCAACACCGCTGCCGTCGTTGTAAGTTGCCACCGATTATTTGTGTTATTGTGGCTTTATACCCTACTTTTAGACTAGCTTCGATTTTGTGGTTTTGTTCATGGGTTTTGGTTGGTTTTTTTGTTTGGTCTTTTTTCGGGGGGTTTTAGTTTCATGAGAACTCCAAATTCATGATATAGTTAGTCTATTCCGTGTTTGATTTTCTTCCTCATATTAACTTTGACTTCCTGCAGTGTGTAATAATATGGCATTAGTGTTTAAAAGAAGGTTTTTTTTTCATGTATCTTAGGTGTTTGCGAATATACCTAATTGGTTTTACTTTGGGTTCATTAATGTTGTTTCTGCCAAAATCTCAAATGATTGGGTATTCTTTGTTGGGTTCTAAAACAAATTCTACATATTGAATTAAATATCGAAATTGGGGGGGTCACATATTGTAGGAGCCTTCTTTTGATATCTAGAGTCCTGTATTTTTTTTTGTATGTCATATGATCTCTGGATGAGTTTCTTAAGGATTTTTGGTTCCTTGGAGTTTTTAGGGGTTCACTGGATTTCCGGGCAGGAGGTTTATGTGTTGGAACTCTGTGGAGAGAGAATGGGAGGGACAAAGTAGTATAGTTTTGATAATCTCGAACCAATGCGCCAACTACCCTTCCAACAGTTGAGTCAGCTGACAATTTCTCCACATTCTTGCTGTCGGTCAATAATCAATATTTTAATTTTTAGATGGACAAACTTTTTGGAGAAAATTTTCAATTCAATTAATTAAATTGGTAGGTATTTAAAATGTATGAAAATACATGTATTAATTATATATTCCATTAAAAATACATATTACGTATATTTTGAACACATATCAATTACTTAAATTGGATTAACGGTGATGAAAACCCACGCGGTGGAGGAGATTGTTTGAGTGAAACAATTCTCCACTTCCGGTAGAAAAACACCACAAATAGCTCATTTTGGATAAAAAATACTACAAAATTCCACTCAAAGCGGAAAAAATGCATATTGCGTATATTTTGAACACATATCAATTAAATAAATTGGATTAACGATGATGAAAACCCACGCGGTAATGGAAATTGTTTGAGTGAAATAATTTTCCACCTTCGGTACGAAAACACAACAAATAGCTCATTTTGGATAAAAAAAAAATACCACAAAATTCCACTCAAAACGGAAATAAATACCACATATTCATAAATACTTTATCTTATTCTTTTATTTACAACCAAAGGGTCTTTATATAGACTACAATTGGATAATGCCTAAAATGATAAAATTTCAAATATTCAAATAAAACTCTAATCCTTAAATATTCAAATAAACTCTAATCCTAATAATCTAATCTTAATTTTAAATAGTTTAATCCTAACGAATTTGGTTTCTATTTCAAATCAATTCCTAAACGTATCTCACCCTAATTTTATTTTTATCATAAAAAAAAAAAAAAAATCAACTAATCCAATTGAGATATGATACTTTTACAACCTTTGTATAACTCTAATAATTTTTTTTTAAAAAAAAAAAAAAATTAACCATTAGATCTGTTTTCGTAATTGGTCCTGGTTGATTTTAAAAAAAGTTATTAAAGTTGTGCAAAATAATATCTTAATCCAATTTAGGAAACTTTTTCTCATATGATTATTAGATATGTATGAGAATGAATCCAACAATATTATGTACCTTTTTTTATTGTTATTTAATCAAGAATGTTATGGCATGTGAACTATATATATATATATTCATTTCGTTGTCGGAAGGTTTATACTACCATTTATTAGTCTACTTTATTATTAAAAAAGTCAAAACTAATCCACATTAGTTGAGAGATCAACTTAGAAAAGGAGGGATGATCACTTAAGTGTATACTATTTAAGTTTAAAATTGAGAAACGTTAGAAATCATATTATTATTTTATTTAATTGATGTGATAGTGTTAATTAATTTTTAAATTTTTAAATTTTTAAATATTTATTTTTATTTTTAAATAATGAGCCAATTAGAACTGTCAAGTTAACAAAATAAAATATCATGGTGAGATAAAAGTGTTGGTTGTTTCAAGTATTACTCTTTTAGGTTTATCGGTATAAGGTATTGGTTTAATAGAATTTGTAGCCTGTAGGTTATATAGAGACCAGTACATGTTACTGCTTTGTTGAGACATTTGGCAGAAAATTGACAAGGCATGATAATTTAAGGAATTGGCTTTAATATAGAGAGAGTGTTTGCACTTTCTTTTTTCTTTTTTTTTCCCAAAAGACAATTTGGTAGAAAGTTGTCTTTAAAATATGGGTTAAATACATGGGTACATGTGGCTTAAAAACTTCATTTTTTGATAATTAAATCTTCAATGGTTGACATGTGGCAGACCGTTAAATATTGGACGAAAAAATAGACGGAGGTACCAAGTCCGTCTTTTCCCAAAACTCAGATATCATCTTTGATGTGGATTGAAATTGAGGTACCAAAAAATAAAGTTTTTAAACCACGGGTATCAAATATGTATTTAAACCTTAATATATATATATACACTCAAACTTATATTTTACTTACAATTACTCTTTTAAACTTTAAAAACTGACAATGACCTATTCAAATTAGCAAGCACTTTCAATTTGCTCCCTCCATCAATATTTCCCATTAATTTGGACAAAAAATGGGTCACATGACTCACACATGACTTAAATTGTTTGTTATACTACTATAACCGAAAAAATCAAAAGAAAACACCATGGAAGGAGGCTTTGTAGCTAGTGTCCCACAATTTAGCCGTGGGTCTTTGTGAACAAATGAGGGTTCTTTTAATTTAAGGGCATAATTATAGTTTCACATGTCTTCTATAGGGTATGTTAGACAATTTAAATTACGTGTATTGCACATGACACTTTTCTTGTCAGAGTTAACCAAAAATCCTAACAGAATGGGCAAAATGAAACAATTAGATAGTTAGGGGAGTCGATTGTTAATTTTAAAGGTTTGGAGTGATTGCAAATTGAGTAGAGGGAAAATTACATTTTATTCCCCAAAATTACCACCCATTTTGTAACTAGTCTCACAAATTGCCAACACTTCAACTTCGGCCCCCCAAACTACCAACGACTTCGAAAATGGCCACTATGTTAGCTCTTCCCATCAAAATGGATGAAAACCCACCACGTGCCATGCACATGATGTTTTAGGACACAAACCACCGAAAATGCCCGTGTCTTTCAAACTTGAAATCCAAACTTAAATCCTCGGAATCATCTTTGAGTTCTTCTCATTAGCTTTGGTTTTGGGTATTCCTTTGACGCAGGTCATGGTCGAATTCCGAGGACAAATTCGGCCTTCTCTACTGTCGACGCCACCAACAGATCCGGTGTCGCCGACCCCAAGTCCTTCTCTACCCAGCCACTAACAGCTCCAACGTCGCCGACCCCAAGTCCTTATCTGCTCATTTTTCCACTCGCAAAAGTTCCCCATCACCCAGCTGCAACAACATCGTTGCCGCCGTTGTAAGTTGCCGCCGATTATTTGTGTTATTGTGGCTTTATATCGTTTTTTTAGACTAGCTTTGATTTTGTGGTTTTGTAATGGGTTTTGGTTGGTGTTTTTGTTTGGTGTTTTTTCGGGGGGGTTTTAGTTTCATGAGAACTCCAAATTTATGATATAGTTAGTCTATTTCGTGTTTGATTTTCTTCCTCATATTAATTATGACTGCCTGGAATGTGTAATAATATGGCATTAGTATCTAAAAGAAGGTCTTTTTTTTTTTTCATGTATCTTAGGTGTTTGTGAAAATACCTAATTGGTTTTACTTTGGGTTCATTAGTGTTGTTTCTACCAAAGTCTCAAATGGTTGGGTGTTCTTGTTGGGTTCTAAAACAAATTCTACATATTGAATTAAATATCGAAATTGGAAGGGTCACGTATTGTAGGAGCTTCTTTTGACATCTAGAATCCTGTAATTTTTTTGTATGTCATATGATCTCTGGATGAGTTTCTTATCTAATTAGGTTTAAGGAAGAAGCGTCAATTTTGTTCATAATAGATAAGGAATGGGTTGTGAGTAAAATGGACATGCTTGTTTGACATGCTTGCTTGCTTTGGTTGGTTTGTTGGATGATATGTTTTGAGGTAAAAAAACGCTTTTTGCGTAGGCACGACTAAATGTCGACAAATAGTGATGCGTCAAGTATACGTCTGTTATGTTACGTCTGTTATTTTGTTTCACTTACTGCATCAAATATTTGGTTGGTTGATTGAAACAAAATATAATGATTAATATGTTAAACTTAGGCGAGAGTTGGAGCTGTGTCAATCTAATGGGAAGATGTTTCGGGCTACGATAGCAATAGTCATTTTGCTTTTAGTTTTTTTTTTACCTTAGTGGCTATGGTGAATCTAGAGGTACTTACTTAATATTAAACTGAAAGAAAATATGGAAAAATGTGTAAAATTTGGATGGACAGTATCATGTACTGTGGTTAAATTTGGATCTTGTATGAAATTGTGGTTGATTTTGATGCTTTGTCCATAAAGCTATTGGAACTGTTATGCATAACTCCATAATCAGGATGTATGCAATATGGTCAGCATGTACGCAATATGCTCACATTTGTAATTGAGAGTTCTAAACATTAGTGTGACATTATTTGGGAATGTCCTACTAGTGCTTCTTGATCAATAACACAAACAAGCATTGAATATGGTCACATGTTAAAACATCATTACATTTGGTACCTTGACATCAAATAACATAGCCCCACTTACAATCCCTAAAATAGTTGTTTGCCAACAAAACATATCCAAAACACTTACAACAGAACATATTGTGTCATCAAATAACATATAAACCACACCACAACCCAACGAACTATTACATATCAAATAGCATAGCTATAAGTAATGTGACATAAGTTAAAAACAAAACGACAACATTGATGCTCAATCACTTCTAATCCGGCCTCTTTCTCTTATTCTTATTAGCCTTAATCACTTCCATTTCCTTCTCTACTGTTGGAATAATATTTCTATCTCTGGTCACCGGCCTTGATGCAGACCCCACTAGCTGAGAAGAACCCGATGCATGAGAAGACTTTAATATTTGAGAAGAGCCAAGGGGTTGTGAAGGTCCTGCTGTCTGAGGAGGTCCATAAAGTCTTGTTGTATTGACAGTACCCTGGAACTGTAAATTCAAAAGAAAATAATTGTTTTTGAGTAAAAAATAAATCAAAATTCAACACATAAAATGGGGATTTGAATGCTCACAATAGCATTAGTCTGAGGCTGAGGTTGTGACTGAAATTGACTCCTTGTTTGTGGAGGTCCATATGGTCTTACTGTGTTAACAGTACCTTGAGACTGTAATTAAAATATTAATTAGGATACTGATTTATATAATCTAAAATGCAGTAAAAAAACTGAAATAAAAGCGATCACATAAAAGATGAGTGCTTACAAAAGCATTAGTCTAAGGCTGAGGCTGTGACTGACTTTTTGTTTGCTAAGTTCCATACTACCTTACTGTATTGACAGTACCTTATGACTGTAAAGACACGTTAATTGGTGTAGGCCAAGATTACACAAAGCATTTAAGTAAAAAATGAAATATAAGAGATGTGTGTTTTTGAGTGCTTACAATCACATTTGTCTGAGGATGAGGTTGTGACCAAGGTTGGTTGATTGATTGGGGTCCATACCATCTTACCGTGTTCACATTACCTTGAGGCTGTAATTTATTTCAAAAGAAAATCAGTATTTTGAACAATAAATAATTAGAAATCAATACATAAGAGATGAGTTTAGATGAGTGCAAACACTATTATTGGTTCGTGTTTGATTCTGTGACCCATACTAACTTCTTGTTCGTGCAGGTGACATCCCTTGTGGGGTAGTTTGACCCCTACCCCTCCCCCTCCCCTTACCTCTAAATGATTCAACAGTAGTAGGTGGGTTATTATGGGGAATTGATGGCTACGAAATGTGATGTGGTTTTGAACATTAGTGTAAATTGTAATGTAATTGGTGGGTCAATATGTGTGTTTTGAAACTCCCTGATCAATGTCAATTGGAGATTTCATGTCTGATAAAGGGAGCTTTGACCACCATCATCACCTTGTACCTATCACAATAAAAATTGTCAATTTCAGAGAGAGGAGGGGGGGGGGGGGTGACATACTTTTAAGTAGCCCACCATGAATCAGTAGTAAAAAAATAGAAATCAACACATATTTTAATTTCACCTGAGATTGGATTGCACTCCTGCCCTCTCCTATGTAGTTCACTGCCTCTCTTCTTATCCGGGGACATGTCCTTGCATTTTGTCCAATCCCCCTGCATCTAAAGCATCTCATAGTAACCCCACCCTTCCTCATCCTGTATTGATTTTTAGGCTAGTCTAGTCCCCTTGTCCTTACTTTTCTCGGCCTCCTGGATTGTATTCTAGCCATTGGTGGGTCTACATGCTCGCCCTTTGTCTTTGTCCAGTGATCTTCTCCAGGCATGGGATACACAATCGCATTTATATGCACTCTTAAGCATGTCCACAATATACCAATCGTCAACATAATCAAAAGGGTTAGCATGATCACTCACTATTGCACAGATTGCATGTGCACATCGGATACATGTCATGTCCCACTGTCTGCAGCCACATGTTCTCTTCACTAGGTTCACCACATATTGTTTCTTCTTGTGTGTGACGTCATACAATCCATCCTCAGCGTATGTGCTATAGCAATGACCAGCATCATGTGTGCTTTCATCTAACCTCGCCAATATTTTAGGATAAATCCTACAGTCCATGGTTCTTATGCCTTCTCTCTTCTTTTGGTATCTTTTCATCAATTTCTTCCTCAACATCTCCATCATCGATATGATAGGCAAATCATGCGACTTCAAAATCCAGGCATTGAAACACTCTGAGAGATTGTTCACAATCAAATCATATTTCGGGAATGTACTAAACCAAGCTCTCGACCATGTACTTGGGTTTATCTTTGACAAGTATTCGTATGCATCCGGGCTTATCCCCTTTAGTTCATCCATTTCCCTCAGACAATCGGCCTCATTGTAGGCTGTAGCCGCGCTCCATAACTTATCCTTCAATGCCAAACCACGATGACCTTCATCTCTATAGTTTGCGTACAAATGTCTTATGCAAATCCGATGCTCAACACCAGGAGCAACCAAATCCAAACTCGGTACTAAACCCTGTACACAATGAAATTATAAAAATTAAAATGTCAAACATTCACAAACTATGATTAAATGAATGAAAATATAATTTGTATCATAACAAACTATAATTAAATGAATGAAAAAGGCATTGAAGTGTTACCTTTTGACGATAAAAAAATGAATGTCCATCCTTTTGCAGGACCATTGCCAAGGTTCGATAACAATCTCTGGAATTTTGCAGGTAGATCAGGTATAGGTCTCTCCAACTTCATCATTACACAACTACCAATGTTCGTTCTTCTTATTGTTTCACAATAATCCCAAAGCTTCTAGTATTGAAGATTCACTTTCCCACGAATCTTCTCTTTCACAAGTACTCTGGCTCTATACAACCTTTTTTTTTTTACATCCACACCTCACCTATCATTCACCTCCCCTAAGATTGCCTTTACAGGCATGTTGGGTTGTGCTCTGAACTTGTCAATCAACTTATCTGCAATCCATGTTGATTTCACAATCGAATTCTTATGCTTCCTCCGGCAACTATGTTTGGGCTAGAGTGATCGTATTTCAAACGATTCTTCATCCTTGCACTTGCGGCCATACAACCTATACTTACATTTTGGATCCCTACATACAACTATACACTTCACAAGGTAATTCTTCTTGAACTTAATATCCTTTCCCATATTTACATTACAATCTCTAACAACTTTCTAAAAATATGAATTGATGGGAATTTCTAACCCACCACGAACTCTGGGTTTCCCATGTCAGCCATCTGGTACTCAGATGACTTTGTAACATATTTGCTCTGAGATGCTACCTCTTCCTCCTTATCAGTGTTCGGAGGATATATAAGAATGTCACTGCGTGCCATGTTTGAGTTGGTGTCATCATCTTCATCATCACTCTCAACACCATCTTCAGCAACTACCTCATCACCCTCTTCACTCTCTTCACCCTTCTCACCATCCTTGCTGTCTACATTACTCTCCCTATGAGCATCTTCACCCTCTCTGTAACACCCCATATTTTAAGATATTGAATAAAATATGATTTAAGACCTAATAATAAGGCAAAAGAATAAATATGAATATTTATGAAAATAAATATTCATTTATTAAGGAACCTTTATAGTTTTAGTTTAATAAAAGTTCAAACGGACCTTAAATTTTAGAATAACGAAAATAGGGTCAAACGAACTCCATTTTGGTCGATTCAAAAGCCAGAACGCTCGTCTCAAAGTTCTCTAGCTACCCTTCTAAATTTCATAATTTTTGGACTTTGTTAAGAGTACGAAAACACCTGTAAAAAATACTACCTCTGTTTTGGACGAAAATTGATATATACCATTTGTGGGCCCATTTCTATTTCTTAAAAACCCAGCCCAACCCATGTGAGACTCAGCCCAGCCCGTGAACCCAGCCCAAGTTAAAAAAAAAAAAAAAGAATAGAAAAAAATGGAACACGTTGAACCAAGGCCAAGTGCAGCTCCCCCAAACAAAATATCTCCATCTCAACTTGCTGTCCAAGGAGTTGCATCCCAGCCTTTGATCATTCTTGCTACTCAAGCTGAATTCCAACCATTAGATGAGATCAAAAGGAGTTGATCTTGGCCATCCAACTCAGTATAAAAGGAACCCATCCCCTTCACAAATCTCACACCTCTCTTCTTCAATTCTCTCAAGCTCTCTTGGTTGTCCCCTGTTTCCAAGAGCTCTTTCTCTCCCTTCTTGGTAAGCCTCTCTCTCCCTTCTTTTCTGTTTTGTGCCTCTCTGGTCGGTTGCATCAGAGAAATGAGAATGATCTCTCTCTCTTGTCTCTATCGTGTGTGTTGGGTAACAGAAAAGGGAAAAAGAAAGAACAAGAGAGGAAGTTGATGTAGGACGGAATTTAATAATATTTTATGTGCAAACGAAAATAGAAAAGATGCCAAAAATAATATTGAAGCAGAGCCGTTTGATTCGAAGTATACCTGTTTGCAGACAATGGAAGTACAAAAGGAAAGACTTGATCGTCAAATCAGGAGTTTATTTTATTTTATTTCCTTATTAGAATTAAGACTTTATTTCCTTTACTTATTAGGCTTAGATTTGCTTTATTTATTTCTTTTCCTTCTAGAATAAGGTTTACTATTACTATTAGGAAAGGTTTACTTTTACTACTAGAATAAGGTTTACTATTACTACTAGGAATAGGTTTACTTTTTCTACAAGTATTTCTCTTCTATAAATAGGCTTGCTTATTATGTAAAACTAAGAATCAATTGAATTGTTATAAAATCAGAGAATTCTCTCTCAAATACTCTGCGGAGTTTTATCTTTCTTTTAGCCTGCGGGCTTGTTTTATCTTTTGGGGTAGAAGACGAAGACGCTTCTCCTTGCAGAATCGAAGACGCTGTTCTTTGATTAGTTACCTTAATCTTCCGCTACGTCAGTTGGTATCAGAGCAGGCTTTATCCTTATCATGGCCAATTAGCGCAACGGTAACAAACTTCTCCAACAACGCCGCTTGTAGGGGAGGGGCTCTTTTGAGAGCCGAATCTTTGGGGTATCCGAGCCGGCATTATCTGGATTTGATGGCCAACTTATACTACAGTAACATCTTCTATAACGATGTGGATCGTGACAGGGAGGCTCCTTGGAGAGCCGAATTGCAAGAGTTCCGACAGATGTTGAGACAAGAGATGCGCCAGATGCGAGAGATGATGGAGCGCATGTACATGGATCCTATTCGTAATCGTAGGGAAAATCTTGTCCATAATGATGATGGGATCCGAGTGAAGCCTACTTGTCACCAACGACTTGCACCCATAAACCGAGCACCGGTCTATGAAGATCTTAGTGACAATGATGTAAGTTGCGTTCAACCTATTTCTAACCATATTTATGAATCTCCGAATAAGAAAACCGTATATGAAGAGAATGTTAGTTACAGTAAAAAAGTGGAGTTGCCGTTAGAGAGACAACATGTGCAACCACAACCATTGGTTCCAACTACTATACCATTGGAAGAATATCCACCACAAGCGCAGTCCATCACGATCACGGGAGAAATAAATGACAATGGTGATTCTTTTGAAGAAGACAATCAAGTTGAAGGTGACATCAAGAAAAAAATATTTGAAGAAATTATTATGGAAGGAGACGAAAAGGAAAAGTTGTGTCTTGGCGCTATCTATGAAGATTTTTTCAAATATCTTTCTCCAGAAGAGCCGCGCGTTATCTATGAAGATTTTTCCAAATATCTTTCTTCGGAAGAGTCGTGCGCTATCTATGAAGATTTTTCTAAATATCTTTCTCCAGAAGAGCCGCGTGTGACACATCGCAAAGAAAACTCGAGGACAAGTTTTTTTCAAGTGGGGGTGTCTGATGTAGGACGGAATTTAATAATATTTTCTGTGCAAACGAAAATAGAAAAGATGCCAAAAATAATATTGAAGCAGAGCCGTTTGATTCGAAGTATACATGTTTGCAGACAATGGAAGTACAAAAGGAAAGACTTGATCGTCAAACCAGGAGTTTATTTTATTTTATTTCCTTATTAGAATTAAGACTTTATTTCCTTTACTTATTAGGCTTAGATTTGCTTTATTTATTTCTTTTCCTTCTAGAATAAGGTTTACTATTGCTATTAGGAAAGGTTTACTTTTACTACTAGAATAAGGTTTACTATTACTACTAGGAATAGGTTTACTTTTTTTACAAGTATTTCTCTTCTATAAATAGGTTTGCTTATTATGTAAAACTAAGAATCAATTGAATTGTTATAAAATCAGAGAATTCTCTCTCAAATACTCTGCGGAATTTTATCTTTCTTTTAGCCTGCGGGCTTGTTTTATCTTTTGGGGTAGAAGACGAAGACGCTTCTCCTTGCAGAATCGAAGACGCTATTCTTTGATTAGTTACCTTAGTCTTCCGCTACGTCAGAAGTTCTAGGATATGTGGGCGTGTGTGTGTTCGATGGGTTAAAAAGAAAAGTAGAAGAAACATCAAGTGTCTCTTCCTCAATCTTCTTGTGTGTGTGTATTGTACAAAAGAAAGAACAAAAAGTTAAGAAAGAAAAGCAAAGGAGAAAGTCTTGGTCATCTAAGGGAAAAAGGAAGCAATAAACAAAATCAAAGAAAAGAAAGACAAGGAAAGGACCCACTTCTCTCTCTCTCTCTCTCTCTCTCTCTCGTAAGTCATCCATTTTTTTGTTTTATATTACTCACTTCCTCTAAATACAAGAACAAGCTCTTCTCTCAACATTCAATGAACATGAAAAATAAAATAATAATAAAAAAAAACCTTTTGTACCTTTACAAAATATATCACTTTAACTTTATTTAGTTCATGATTTTAAAGTTATTAGTATTTTAAATGTTTATGATTTTATGAGTTTAAAAGTATTCTAATGTTTTTGTGTTTTATGTTGTTTTTAAACAGAGTATTTCAAGTGGCATATTTAAGTAATAAATCACGCCGCTATGATGCCCGAGTAAAAATAAATATTTTTATAAAAGCGTCATTATAATGCCTAAGTAAAAAGTTACTATTTTACAAAAGCGCTATTGAGCCACCCTAATATTTTAAAGTATTTTAGGCGTTATTGATACTAATGTCGTTATTCTGCCTGGATTTTATAAGAATAAAATAAGATTATTATTCTATTAATTTGTTTTGAAACATAAAACTCATTATTTATATTTGGTAAGCTATTATGCTTATCTGATATAAAAAATAATATATATAAGCTTTTTAATGTTAAAACTTTTATAATATCATTTTTAACTAAAATTGGTTTGTTTGGGGTATGAAGTGTTGGACTAATGATTAGGTGATTCAAGTGAGTTACTGTTTTTGGGGAGGGATTTTATGTGGTGAGTTCTTATTGAAATTCCTAGAATGTTGACGATTTAGTCTACTAAGTAGTAATGTTATAGGTAATGTAATTTGGAAATCTATGGTTGCATGTTATAGGATACCTTAGTTTAAGTTTTAGGCTTCAAATCTCAGAATATTTCTCTAAACTTCTTCTTGCAATTTATTTTGGTAGAAGGTAGCTAAAATACTGCTCGGAAGAAAACACTCTCTTAAAACCCCGGCAAAGTTTTTTAAAAGAAAAAGTCAGGAATTTTCTAAACTCTTTCAACTCTTTTAATATTACTTTTCTTTTTATATTACCATTATAATAATGCTCTTGTCATATGATGTGATTGAAATCTCATATGATCATACTTGGTTTATATTTGATACATGTGCACCATATGAATAAAGTTGGTGAAATCATAGTTCCCAAAGTATGTGCACCTTATGAATAAAGTTGATGATATCATAATATATGTTACATGTGCACCATATGAGCAAAGGTTAATGATATCATAGTATATGTTCATGTGCACACAGTTTTATCCTCGAGGTACCGTGTCATAGACGATTCAGATCATATATGTGTTATGTGTTACGTGGGTAGCATGACAACCACACGGAAGGATGAATGTGGGCTATTGGCCGGGTGGCCTTTACCTAGGGAAGTTTCCAACCCGGTACGGCTCTCCCCTGTGACGATAGGATGAGCCCATAGTTGTCCTTTGGGATGAACCAAACGTACGCTGCTTATGGTTAAAAGCGGAATTGGGCCAAGGGAGGTTAAAACTTACATGCTATATAAATGATACATGCATTTGATCTAATTATATTTTATTTAACTGTTTCTTTATTTGTATAAGTATTTGAACTCTATTTAGAATTCCTGAAAAGAAAATTATACTTTTATTGTTGTGTTTTCCTTATTAAGTTGTCAAACTCACCCCATTTTCCCCCCAATCTTTTCAGATGACACTGTGGACCAGAGTCTTTTCTTTATGGATGGCATAGACCCCACCCCTAAAGAGCAATAGATCGATAAAGACCGGCCTAACTTTTGTATTGTGCATATTTTTTTGAAATTCTTGAAAATATGATGTAATAACTAAAGAACTACTATATATATATATATAATGAAATATAGCCATGTGCTATTCCTGGAAAAATGTGTGTATGCTTTAAATTATAGGGATGTTTTATAGCTCAATTTCGTGTTCCCCTTATATTCCAAAACGGGGGCGTGACACTCTTTCATGCCCCCCCCACTGACAGGTTCACCCTCTTCCATGCCACCCCCATAGAAGTCCCAAGAATATCATTATTTTCAACAAACAAATCCGGTTCATGTACCTCATCCCAATACGAATCATGTCGCTCAATCCTATAATACCCCCTATTATTACCATCATCATCGTATTCATACTCCCTATAAAGTACAGGCTCATCAAATGAAACAATGTACAACTCCACAATTGACATACCTTTATGGAGTTTAACCATTTCAATTACATTATGGTTTGATGCAATTAATGTCAAACCGTTTCGAATAGTACTACCCGGCAGTAAGTAGTACATTAAGTCCCTTGATTTATATCCATAAGTTTTAACAATATTTTCAACCACTAAAAATGACATCTTATCATCTACAACGACCTCCTTGTAGACATCAACATCCCCCTCCCACATGAATTCATAAGCCGCCTATCTACATGGCCTCCGAAATGCACCTTGAAAACAAATTTTCGTACAACCATATTCACAACAAAACATGATAAATAAATAAGTAATGTGATAGTGGTCTATTAATCTATTCTTAACTTTATCATTAGGCAAATTAAAGGATTGATATTTAGGCACTGGTATTTACATATCGAACGACTGCATGCATGGTGTGCATTATTAATATGCAGAATGACCCACCATGGCCCTGATATTTACATAGGTAATTCTAAAAGTGTATTGACACAGCTGAACCGCACACAATTCAATAGATATTCAAATATTAGTGGACCAGCTTAACAAAAGACATATTCTAGTTCACACAATTTAATACTATTATTACATGATACATTACTGCATTATTTTAGTATTAATTGGACCGCATGAAATGCATGCATACTCAGTTAGGGGACTGGCCAACACAGATTTAGTATAAGATTCTTCCCAACATTATTTTACTCATTTTACTCATTATGCCTACCACAAATCAAACAAAGCAGTTGACAAATGGCCCTACCCTGAAATAAGATTGTAAACAATGTCCCAACACCCAGTAGCAGTTTACAAAAAGAATCTGACCCTACCCCTAAAAGGAGTTGTCGGGTGGGACAACATGTCGCTACAAATCATATAAATAATAATAATAATAAAAAAGCCACCAAATCTGTTGGACATTATATAAGGAATCGATCATTCTCATCTTTGGTGGCCGAAAAACGCAACTCCTACCAAGTAGTGCAATAGAAATCCAGCAAAGCATCGATACAACTCTAGCAAGGTGACGCAAGGAAACTCCGGCAAGGCGATTCAACTTTGGTAAGGTGACGCAACCCACACGAGATTGGGTTTTTCACGAACAGGGCTAAAATCACACCACAACACGCACACGATTTTTGGTTTTTACCAAAGACGATTTTCGGCTAGAGCAACCACACCCACACTCCGGCGATGATTTTCGACTAAAGAAATAGCACCCACACTTAAACGACTTCAAGGAAGCTTCTAGATGTGAAATGGTCTACGATTTTAGGTTAAAATGCGAAATGGCCATCTATTTACCCGAATGACATTTTCGTAAATATATGTCCTCCACGTTTTAGGTTAAAATACTACTCGATATGCTTGTTTTGTTTAAAAGGGCAATTTCGTAATTTCAAGTTCAAAGACAGGGGCATTTTCGGTGGTTTGTGTCCTAAAATATCATATGCATGGCACGTGGTGGGTTTTTCATCCAATTTGACGGGAAGAGCTAACGGAGTGGCCATGTTCAGATTCGTTGGTAGTTTAGGGTGTCAGAGTCGGAGTGTTGATAGTTTGTGGGGCTAGTTACAAAATATGTGGCAATTTGGGGAGTTAAAATGTAATTTTTCCTTAGAATATAATTTCAAGAGGCTAAGTGTAGTTACATTTTTGTTTTTCTAGACGATAAATATTGTATATAGAAATGCAGGTAAACTCTTTAGGTGAGTTTGAAGATTTTAAACTATACCAATAATATGAGAGTATACTTACTTGTAGGGTTGTAATCGAGTCGGGTCGAATAATGAACGTTGAAGTTTGATTTGTTTAATTTTGTTTCAACCATAAGTAAAGCTTGAGTTTATTACCAAATTAGATAATATGTTCAAATACAATACAATTTTTTTTTAATTTATTTATTTTTTATTTTGAATGAGCTCAAGCATGTTCATGAGCTACTTAATTAATTTTACCATTTATTATATAAAGTACATATTATTATTAGTTATATTTTTCATAAATTCATCATAATTATTAGTTACTTAATTATTATTAAGATTTTATCATTCTAGTTAGTAAGATGAATTACTTTTTTCTTTTTCTTTTTTAATAAACCTATAAAAATTAACATCGCCACCTTTATATATGTAATAAATTTTTATCATGAAACAGACTACTTATGATATATATTATAACCTTATCTATAATCTTAAATAATTAAATTTTGAGTCTATATGTATATTTCACAATACATATATGTGTGTCACATACCCACACATGCACACATCTGCACTAGTATCTACATCAAGACTCTCAATCACAAGGATTCAAGCTATATTTATTATATTATGAAGTGAATTATCTACTATCTTTGTAAATACTTAAGATATTCTTATTACAAAGTTAAAAACAGTATTTTAAAAAACAAAAAAAATGATATTATTCGAGTTCAACTCATGTAATAAACAAGCTTAAATTTCTATTCAAATTTGATTAATTTATGCTCCATTTGTTTCGACATAAAATGTTTTTCATTGTAAAATATTTTTAAGAAAATCATTTTTCAAGTAGGCGTGTATGTAAAATCACAAATATTTTTTTATATTTTCATGTAATTATATTAACCTATAAAAGTTAATTTTTATTCGGGGTAATTACATTTTTCTCCCATGAACTACCAAAAAATGCGCGATACCCCATGAACTACCAACTCGACCAAAATAGAGCATTCAACTACCAAAGACAACCCTTTTTCCCCCTTCCGTCAGTCAAAGGGGTTAAAACAAACGGTCAACGGGTCACGTGACCGTCACACACCGTTTTACTCTCATTTTCTTCATCTTTTCCCCCCATGAACTACCACAATCTTCCAACATGCCCCATATGAAACTCACAACGAGCATTGTGGTCATAACTTCTGGGTGGAGGATTTTACAGTGGCCTGAGAGGAATTAATTGAATAAACTTGACTGCTAACAACTGTGGGAGCAACTGAGAGGGTGGATAGGGCAGGGCATCCAATTTCCTTTTAATTTGTTTCAAAAGATTATTGTATTTCTTGGTTTTTGATGACTTGTCCACTTATAATTAGTTACTGTAAAATGATGGGTTTACGGTCCATCCTTATAAATGGTATTCTCTTTATATAATCCCCTCATAAATTTGACAATCATGAATACCACATAGATCGAAATAACAAATAAAAATATTTAGTTTGTGTTCTGTTTAGGCAGTTGTTTTTTAAATCAGATTTTTTTGGCTTAGAGGCCAAAGGGTCTTGTACCTTTTTTCTCATGATGTATGCCTTTAAGCTTTTCAACAATATATGGTAACACATGTTAAATGTTCTTTAAAAAAATATATATATTTGGTTGAAAAAGTCATAAAAAGGCTTTGTGAAAGTACACTCTTCCTGATTTATTTTTCTTAATTTTTGAAAGGTTGCGGAAATCATTAATCGGAGCACAAACTGGTGGGACATACCTCTTATTGAGCAGATATTTCCACAGGAGACGGTTGATAAAATTTGCAGCCTCCCGATTTGCCCCAGAACCCAGGAGGATAGGCTTATTTGGGCAGGTACGAAGTTGGGTTCTTTCTCGGTCCGTAGCGCCTATCACTTGGAGATGGAGCGCCGTGCTCGGAATTGCTGGGGAATCGTCCTCGGCTTCTCAGTCCAACCCTTACTGGCAACACCTCTGGAAAATTAAAGTCCCAAGGTCAGTAACTCTTTTTCTTTGGCGAGCCTGCAATGAAATTCTCCCTACTAATAAAAAACTTTTCAAAAGAAAGGTGGTTTCGGCACCTGTTTGTCCGCTATGTGGTGTGGACGAGGAATCGACGAGCCATGTGTTATGGGGGTGCCCTGCTGCCCAAGCCATATGGAGTTGTTGTGGGAGGTCTATCAACAAAAGTGTGGTGATGGAGGATAATTTTTTCGGCATCTTCTGCTGTCTTTGTGACAGGTTGGACTCGGAGGAGATGGAGCTTGCTGTGATTGTAGCCCACAAGATTTGGCTGAGGAGAAATCTGATGGTTTTTGGGGGCTCTATTCCGTCCCCCTCTATTTTGGTGAAAGGTGCTAAAGATTTGTTGGGAGATTTTTGGAAATCCTTCGAGGAGGTTCCAAATCAGGAGAATGAAGGCCCTAGAGCTATTTCGAGGTGGACCAAACCAGATGCCGGATTCATCAAGTTAAATTGGGACGCTGCCCTGGATGTTCGGCAGAATCGGATGGGTGTGGGCATTATCGCTAGGGACGAGTTGGGCGAGGTGAGGGCAGCATTATGCACAGCGCTTCCTTACATTCAGAATCCTTCCGTGGCTGAAGCTTTTGGAGCGAGAAGGGCAGTGGAATTTGCCAGAGAAAGGGGGTTTTCCTCTATCTTTATTGAAGGGGATTCTCGTGAAGTGGTGCTAGCTTTGGGAAACTCAGGGGATTACTGTGTCTCTTACAGTGCCTTAATTTTGGACGCTTGGGCTCTGCTTTCCTCTTTTCCTCACTGGAAAATTGCGCATGTGGGGCGTGAGGGGAACAAAGCTGCGCACTGTCTAGCTAAACTTGCTGTCTCCCAGTTCAGTAGTAGAGTATGGTTATGTGTTTGTCCCTCTGCTATTGTGGATATTGTTTGCTCTGATTTTGATTAATGGAAAGTCATACCTTTCCCTTAAAAAAAATAAAAAATATTTTTGAGTGTCTCACATTGAATGCCTAAACCTAAACACCAATGTACCACTCTTCCTGCTTAGGCGTATCCTTATCCCACCGTGGGGGTAACGCCAATCTTGTAGCCCAAACAGGTCCAACTCCGAACTAAGCACGTGGCTCCACTGGACTCCACGTGTGGAACAGTCAATCAATTCTACTGTCCGTACAAACATATATTTTTTTGTCTTTCCCTTCGGCACCAAACACAAATCCCAAATTCCAGTCAAGACCAGCTCGTCTGTCACCCGCACGGCGCTAACTTACGCCTACGGTGATCTTCACCGGACCCATACACAAAGTCACAAACCCAGGTACCCTCTCTCTCTCTCTCTCTCTCTCTCTCTCTCTCTATATATATATATATATATATATCTATATATATATATATATATATATATATATACATATAGGGTTTAGGGTTTTATGAGCTGTCACTGAATTGTTTTAGGGTCTTAGAACCTGGAAATTCAATATATTTGTGGGTATTTGTTTGTGGGTTTACTTTGTTTCTTTCAGCTATAGTATGCTTGGTTACTGATTTTCTTTTTGATGGGCGATCGATTTGTTTGGCGGTTATCATAGAAAAAAAGATTGTAACTTTGATTAGTTTTTATTGGATTTTTTTTTCCTTTGGATTTATTACTCGAAGTAATGTCATTATTGGAATTTATATTTTTATTATTCTGGGTATTTGCGTGGGATTTATTTATTTTTTTTTTTTTCAACTATGATTCATATATGCTTTTGGCTATTAGGGAACTTATTATGGAAGAAATATTTTATTGCTCAAAGATATGTTTTTGATGAAATTTTCTAGGAAATATTTTTTTTTTCAAAAGTAATATGAATATTTTATTGAAAAATAGAAGTTCCTAGTATATAGGGGTATACAGAGGGTTTCCTTGAAGAATTACAATCTGAGATCTAAATAATCAGTGAAGGCTACAAAAAAATTAGTATAAACATTGCCAAAAGCCATAGGCCACTCAAACAAGGAACATAGAATGCTGATTTAAGCTCAAGAATAGCAATTCCAACCCATTAAAAGTGAGATTTTTTCTTTCCAAATCATCCACATGAGGCAATGAGGGACTGCATTCCAAATGAAACTGTTTCTATGCCTTCCAAACAATCCTTTTCAACAAAAAAAGTAAAACTCATCCACTTTTTAAGGCATTATCCATGAAACTCTGAGAATTCCAAAAATGAAAGACCACAATTCTCTAGCAACCTAGCAGTGGAGTAACAAGTGATCAATGTCTTGCCTCACAGTTACACATGCAATACCAATCAACTTCTCCTTTTGATCAATTATCCATAGTTAGAAACCTCCTTCCAAGGCCACCCTACAAACAAAAAAAGGGCTAATAATTTTCCAAGGGAACTGCACCCTGAACGTTTTAAACTCTTTTTCTTTTTTTTGATAAGTAATGTATTTTTAAAAAAGGGCAGAGGGGCACATCTCAAAATATACAGGATGTATACAGGATACCCCTAATCCAAAGATAGAAGAACACAAATCTAAAAAATCAGAAAAAGAACAATCAAACATAGAATGTAGCGTCACTCTCCACGTAAACAAGGTTGGTAGCACCAACTTATTCAAATTAAGCGAACCAGTCTCACAATCTTCAAAACTGCGTGCATTCTGTTCCTTCCATAGACACCACATTAAACACAAATGAGCCACTCTCCAAATCAGCACCAACAGCCGGTTGCCCCTTTGTCCCCTCCAACTCCCCAACATCTCAATCACCGATTGAGGCATAACCTATGCAACACCAAACAGTTGCAATAACACGGTCCACAACTCTGTAGCAATGATACAGTGCTGGAACAAATGATCGATGGACTCTCCACAACTCTTACACATAATAACACCACTCCAACACAATAATATTGCTCTTGCGGAAATTATCCATAGTTCAAATTTTCCCTAAAGTAGCCGTCCACACAAAGAAAGCCACTCTCGGAGGAACCTTAACTTTCCAAATACTCTTCCAAGAAAAACAAGAATGTATAGGAATAGATAAAAACTTTATAGTAAGACTTCACTTCAAATGATTTTCTTCTTGAAGGAATCCAACAAATTTTATCCTCTCCTTCATACCTTACTTTAAAAGAGTACATCAAATCAAAAAATCTAGAGACCACTTCCACCTCCCAATCATGTACAGGTCGAGTAAACAAAATATTCCATAGAATGGTACTATTTTGTATTTGCATATTCTCCTCCACCCATGCATCCTTACCACATGCAATAGTATACAGCTCTAGAAAAAGAGTCTTCAAAGGAAAATCCCCACACCACACATCATGTCAATACAAGACTTTAGAACCATCTCCTACCTCATATTTCACATGATGTGCAAAAGCATCCCAACCCCTCCTAATACATTTCCATACTCCCACTCCAAAAGGTCCCCCAACCTCCTTGGAACACCAACCACCCCTCATACTACCATATTTAATCTCCACCACCTTTTTCCAAAAAGCATCCATTTCCATAGCAAACTGCCATAGCCACTTACCCAGCAAAGCCCTATTAAACTGAATCATGTTTCTCACCCCTAACCCCTCTAAGACCTTCGGTGAACAAATCTTAGACTAATTCACCATATGCAATTTAAACTCATCTCCAATACCTCCCCAAAGAAAATCTCTCTGAAATTTTTTGAAACGATTAGTCACTCCCATTGGAATAGGGAAGAGGGACAAAAAATAGGTTGGCAAATTTGAAAGAGTACTATTGATCAATTTTAACCTCTCACCCTTTGATAAATACAACCTCTTCCACCCCGCCAATCTAGTTTCCATCTTCTCAATAATGCTAGTCCAAATTTTAGAATCCTTATACTTAGCACCCAAAGGAAGACCTAAATACTTTATAGGAAGCGAAGCCACACTGCACCCAAGAATGCTAGCCAAATCCTCCACATCCCCTACAACACCTATAGGAACAGTCTCGAACATAGACAAGTTGATTTTCAGCCCCAAAACCGCTTCAAAACATTGCAGCAAGCATCTCAAATCTCGGAATTGTTCAACATTAGGCTCACAAAAGATCAAGGTATCATCTGCAAATAACAAATGGGACACAATCATAGCCTCTTGATATCTCGAGCCCACGGAGAACCCAAAGAGTTGCCTGCTTTCCATCGTTGTAGACAACGTCTGACTTAAAGCCTCTATCACCTACACAACCAGTAAAGGAGACAAAGGATCTCCTTGTCATAGACCTCGTGTACTACGAAAAATTCCCGAAGGCGACCCATTGATGATGATAGAGAAACGAACAATTGAGATACAACGAGCAATCCAACCTGGCCATCTCTCCCCAAAACCACATCTTTCCAACAAATAAAGCAAAAACTCCCAATTTACATGGTCATTGGCCTTCTCCAAATCCAATTTACAAATAATACCAGGCGCTCCAGATAGATAGAACGCACATGAAATCAACCTCCCTGCTAAAGCTTCCATTTTAATCTATCAACCCTATCTCTCACTGGCATATTAGGATAGACCCATCTTGGAAAGCAAGAAAAAAATCTGAGATTCCAAGAACAGCCCCTGCCATCCTCCACCTTCCGCAAACAAGAATGCATGGAAGCATCTTTGTCTTCAGGTATTATGAATAAATGAGGAAAAGCTATTTTTCTAGTGTGTCAAACTAATCTGGTAGAACTCACTTTTGTTTCTTCATGCTTATTGTTCTAAGAAAGTTCTAGGGCAAATTAAGGTCCTGTAGCTGAAAAGTATTTCTCTATCTGTTTCTTTGATTTCAGTAGGAATTTGCCGCCAAATATGAGGGATTCACCTAATTGTTTTCATAAATTTTTTACTTTGAGGTAAATGAATCACTGAAATGATAAGAGCCCCTCATGATTAAGCCTAGTGGGTGCTTAAAAATAAATTGAGAATTTTATCTTCATTTTTTAGTCAATTTTTTGTTTTCTGCAATTGCAATGAAGGTTATTTTCAGAATTATGGATAAATTCTCTTTTTCAGACTTGTTATAGGTCTTTTTGGAGTTCATTTGGAATTTATATGATTGCAGCATTGATTTAATGGTCATGGATTGTGCAGCTGATAAATTGTTCAGTCTTCTTGAGATTGCTGAAAAATAATGAGGTAGGGTTTCTTGATATTGCAGTATGGGGCCTGATTTAGAGCTCAAAGGGAACTCCAAAGCTGCTATGGGAGTTTCAGTTGGTAAGAATACAGTTGTCCCTCGAGGCCCTGAAGATATGATTCTGCAGTGTGCTAGTAATTGTGAGGATAACACCTTTGGCATGGAAGCATTATTGGTTGAGCGAACTACTGAACAGGATGGAAGTGAGAATATGGAGCTTAATATAACTGACTTTACAACTGCAACTGATGCTGTACTGGTTGAAGGTGAATGTCAGGATGTGACTGAGCATTCAAGTTCTTTTGACAATACAGAATCTGGGACAGAGAATGGCTTGATGCAGGCTGATGAAGAAGTCGAGTCACGATTATTTGATGGATTTTTTGACACATTACCATTAAGGTACTTTTTAGTTTGAATTAGTTATTGTATGCATTATTTATTTCTTGTCTATGAAGTGGCAGTGGAAGAGTTGCGGACATGAGATCATCATACCCATCCACATAACCATTAGGAAAGATGCCTGTTCCTTTTCTTGCTTTATTGTTATTATTATTTTTCTTAAGCTAAAAGGCATGCAGGGTAGACTAACTATAGCTATTCTACCTAAGCGTGACTTTAGTAACACCTGCTCGTTGGGAGCCACACATGAGGGGCCTGGATGGTGGGAACCGCAGGTGCTCCCTCAAGTTCGACTAAGCCATAGCCTGATACAGCCCTATCAGAGCATTAGTGGGACTATAGGTGGCTAATACTAATAGGATTGAGGAAACCCATTTCTGGAATCAAACTCTCATCCTAGTATGTGCCCAACCGCTTGGAGATTTCCTTGAGGCCACTCAACTATCACCACTGATCAGACTAGGAGATATAAAGATATGGGTAGAACACAAGAAAACCTCCATTTCACATGCGTTTTAGCTTGCATTTTCAAGTTCCTTGAACATTTGATAGTAAATAAAGCAAGAAAAGAAAAAGAATCTCCCATAGCAGGCACTGAAGGTTTTACCTTCAATAGAAAATGGAGAATCATGTGGAAGGACGAATCAGAAGTTGTTCATCTCAAAGAGAGAAAGAAACAGGGCACAGTGAACAAAGAGAAAAAAAAAAAAGCACAAGGGAAGCTAAGATAAAAGTATATCCCAGCATAAACTCAAGAAATACAATTTGTCAGAATGTTAATATCCACCTATTGTAATCAATGGCAGAGGCAGAGTTTATGGTCAGGGGGAGACAAGTAATACTAAAAAGGGACATCTTAAATATTAGTTATTTTTCCTCCTTTTTCTAGATATTTGCTATTTTCCAATCCCAATGAAGCATGTAACCTTAAGATCTCTCAGATCAAGCAATTGCATTTCCAAACGATGCTTAGCAAGCGTTTTTGTCCTTTGTTTGAGAGATTAAATTCTCATTTCTTGGTGCAGCCAAACGTTTTGGTCAGATTAGGTGCCTCTACTAGAAGTTATGTTTTTGTAAAATTTTGACTCTCTCTCTCTCTCGTGCGCGCATGCGAATTCTTTTTTCCCCTTTCATAATGTTGATTTTACAAATCTGTAGATTATATTCCCAAGTTGTTAGGTTGAAATTTGGGTAATTGGTTTGAGAGCCTATCCTGTTCCCAGCAAAATGGATATATCTGTCTAGTTTCAGGTTTGTAAAATTAATCTTCTTAATAAAATTGTCTATTGAAGCACAAATATTTTAAGTGGGTGGACATTTGATAGAAACCTTGATCCCTCTTTATGATAGGTTTGAGAGATATCTTGGTCCCACCACATCTACAATTTGGTTGGATTGGGTCATTGTAAACTAATCTACTTAGGAAAAACCAGACCCTTATTTAATACTTAAAGTGGGTTGGCAAGTCCACTTGATAAAGTTTTCACTATTCCTCCAAGATAACTATTATTATATGGATTGGGTTTTGAATTTCTTTTGTTCAAAAACTTTTTAAATGAGATTTAATGTTCATTCAAGTATTCTTAATGTTCAAATTCTCCTTCAATTTTTGCTGTTATTTAAACTGTCAATATGGTTCAATCTCAGGAGTAATCAAATCTTGTCCTGAAATCCTGTAAAATGAAATCTTTTCTTTTTGATGCTTCTCATTTCATTTTTCTTGGTCTTGGTCAGCGTCATCCACTGCAGTAAAGCAAGTCCTCAAACAGCACATCTATTGTAAATCAGAATAGTGTTTACATACCACACTAACACAAAAACCTTCTCAGCCAAATCAGTCTGATACAATGTACTTTCTCCTTATCTGCTTACATAAAACACTTGGGAATAAATGAGTTACCTGCTCTGTCTTATCAATATTGATCTTACCTTGTATGAGTGCATATTGTGGCTTCTTTTGATTGTGAATAATTATGTCATGTTCACATTGTTTATGTCTGCTTCTAATCACCCAGGAGGAAAAAGTTGACAGTTCATTGGAGGAAGTTTATACGTCCTCTTATGTGGCGCTGTAAATGGATAGAGCTTCAAATTAAGGAACTGCAGTCTCAGGCACTAAAGTACGATAGCGAACTTGCAGTATATGACCAAAGGAAGCAGTTAGAATTTCAGAACTTTACATTAGATGATATTGATGCAAAGTCTCTACCATTTTCCAGTCAAATTCTTAGAAAGAAAGTCATGAAGAGGAAGAAAAGAAAGAGAGTTGAAGAGACAATTGATATAACAACTTATATGTCACAACATAACCTGTTCTCTTACTATGGTATGAAGTTACAAATTCTGATTTGTGCAGTGCCTTTTTTTTTTGGCCTAGTATAAGTATAATACATGGTTTTCCTTTTTCCTTTTTTCTCTGTTTTCCAGGAAAGAAGAGGTCTGCTGCTGATGCTGCTCCTATGGAAGATGATTGTGGTAATCTATGTAAGAAGTACTAGAGTTGATTTGAGTACCAATATTGATGATTTTAAAGCTTATTAGTTAACTGTGAAATAAGAAAAAAAAATGTCATATCAATGAGCATTTTCTTGTGTTTAATATATATTCTTAGAAGTTTAGCAGGGTTAAACTATTATCTGAAACCATTTAATGATTAACTAATCAATGTAAGAAGAAAATGTGACTTTTACAGGGTATTTCACAATTATAGAATTATATGTTAATGTATGTATCTTTGATTAAGTATAATCAAATCACAACTAAATCACCTTGTATTTTTAAGTTTCTAGATACTGGAAGAAATTTGTATATATTGAAGATGGTGATTTGTCTAGAGCTTCAATGTATCGTGATCTCTTTGAGCAGGATCTTAGATTTTGAAGTAACATATTGATTTTCTTCTAGTTTTGTAGGAAATATATATTTTAGTCTTTTTTCCACCAGCAATACTTATTGGCCCAAATTTTCTTTTGTGATTTCTGCAGATAAGATTACTAATGGCAATGGTGAGTTTGGAATAAACGATGAGTGGTCATCTCTTGAATTTGGAAATGATGATAATTTCATGGAACAGATCCTCCGGAGGATTGAAGTGGCACATTCACAAGCTCACAAGCTGAAGACCCGAATTGACAAGGTGATTAGTGAAAATCCTTGGAAGTACTCTTCCGTAAATAAGCTGACTTTGCTTGCACCATCTGATGCATTGACCAGTTCTGATCAAGATCCTGCATCTCCTCCTGGTGGTGGACATAGATTGACAGCTAGATCTCTATTTACTTCTTCTCGGCATTTACCTGAGTGTAACATGGGAGATTTACCTATGCCTGAAGGCTCAGCTTTGAGTCACGGAGACGTGAACCCTCTTTCTAGTATAATTGAAAGCATGGCTGAGCCTCAGGTCGCAGATTTATGTGAAAATGTAAGTATTTCTTTTGCGTCATGATGTGATATTAGGTAGTAACCATGACCATGTAAGCCTTCTTTTCTACTTGACATTGGTAGCCTACCATAGATATTAACGGACAATGCTAGAGGGTTTGGTTATTTTTAATTTCCTGTTGGTTTGGTACCTTCTGGTATTGGTTTTATGTGAGTCCAACTTATTTTTGAGAGAAAATCGTTGACATGATTGGGATGTTATATCTCTATTTCTAGTCAATGACCTCGTGTACTTGGTGAAATGGAACAAGTTTTGTTCTTGTCATGATCAATGTGACATGAAAGGATATCTATTCAAGGTGTCCCATTTTCTGTGATTTGGCTCCTAGAGTTAGTAGCTTTGTCTGTGAAGTTTCTCATCCATGCTGACACGTGGACATGTTGTCTTATATTAATGCACTGTTCATTTGGTAGATACGGACTTTCTTAAATGAGCCCTGTTATTTGGAATTATGAACAACATATTCGCTTGCACATATTATTATATATTGCAACTAATATATTCTTCATGCCTGCAGACTGAGGATGGAATTCTGATACATAATGAGGCAGCCAAGGAAGAGTTGGATGCTCTTGAAAAAATTAGAAGTCAACTCATAGAGAAGCCTCAGGTACCAATGGATGACAAGAAAACTATTCCTTTAGTTCAGGTTTTAGGAACTGGTGACTTGCCCTCAGAAACTGCTGCGCCTAATGTACAATCTAATGTGAAGTCACGTTCCGCTTCCAAGTCGAATCTCCCAAGGAACACAAGAAGACGGGGGAGGCGAAGAGCCGGCTCAAAGAGGTGGAGCAGGAGAGTTTCAGGTTAGCTGGATTTGTGAAAGTTAGAATAGATTTTTTCTTTTTGGAAGGATGGAAAATCAAAATATTCAAGATAGGATGTCAAAAACTTTTGTTGCTTTTAGAATTTGTACATGGCTCTATATGCTGCTTTACTATGTTGTGTATCCTCTCTTTGGTAGCAATGATTTCAAATGTACATGCCTGCTAAACACACTTTATAATGGAAGCATGAGATTTCTGTTAGATATCCCCTAGTAAATGAGTAATTGAATCACCTTTACCTGTTTTTTTTAGAATTTTGATGGTTCCTTTTGTTCATATCGAGGGCAGTTTGTGATATCGGTAAGGGCTATTCTGTTTTGCTAAAATTTGATGCTTCCACATTCCCTTTGCTAGTGGCTTTTGATTTCAAAACTTAGTTAAATGAAAATGTGATTTTTAATTTAAAATCGTGCACTTTTTAAAACAAAAGCACTTGGAAACGTGATTTTTTGTTTTTTTTTTGGATTTGGCTTAGGTGCTTGAAAAAAAAACTATGGCATAGGTGTTGTAGTTTTTTCAACGGTCAAGATCTAACTTCATTCTTTCTAAAACTAGATATTTACCATTCAAAAAACTACACTACTTTTATGCTGTAGTGTTTTTACAGCACTTAAATCAAATCTTTTTTTATTTTCTTTTCTTCATATCACCCTTTTTTTTTCAAACGCACTCCAAGACACAACATTTTATGGAATTTTGTTTTACAACGAGCATTTAGCTTGCGAAATCAGGGGTAATCTTTTACGTTCTCAGCTGCTGTACATTTCGAAAGTGAAAAGGACCGGTGTATATCTTATTTTAAGGCAAAGTTGTCTCTTTGTTATTACAATTGCAAGACAACATTATGGAGGAGACGATACCTCTAATAATAGATTGGTACTTTTGGAATGTCATATAAAAGATAAAGGAAGAGGCCATGTTAGGCACATTCAGGATGCTCCATTTCTCTTGAAAAGCCTTCTGGAGAACTTAACGGAGACGAGAGCCAGCACCGTCGCCGTGGGAACAAAGAGGACGTCGGGAATGGCCTTGATTGCTTTCAGCTGGGGAACCTTTTCTCCAGCTCTCTTAGCCACCATGGCTGCAGGAGGTGTTACTATTCCAGCGATCAGCACGAAGTCATCTACTTTGCTGAGATTGACTCTTTCTTTCATAAATTTGATGAACACTGTCTTCTTTTCTTCTCCATCTTTTTCTTTTCTCCAGCTTTCAAAACATTTCTGCGTATTGTAATATTTGGGTTAGGAGGAAATTAAATGAGAGAATAATATATATATATATATATTATAAATGTGCAAGCAATCTAGACTGACCTTTACTTCCTCGCGCGACGGTACATCATAGTGTTTACCAGGCAATGCTGAGTTGATAGAGCTGCATAAGATTTATTTTAGGGGACAATTATTGAGAGCAATTAGCTTCAATAAAGAACGGTTTTTAGGCTGCTCGAATAATTTAGAAATTCTAGCAACCTAAGAGAGGAAGCTGTAGGATGGCCTCACAAACCTCTTAGGCTGTCCAAATTTTTATGTTATTCAGACAGTCTAATAATAGAGAATTTAATCCAATTAGATAAGAGTTAATATAATCTAATGTCAATGCACTGTATTCATATTTTTTATATTCAGTTTGAATTTCTCATTTTTCTCAAATACAATATCAATCAACTCAAAACACAAAACACTTTATAAAACCATATTTTTATCTTGTTGTAAGAATATTTTGACAAAACAGGCACTAACTTATTGTTTACAAAAACTTGAAATTAGAAAAGGAAAAGGATTAGAGTGGCAGTGTAGCCACCCTAAGTCGAGGATGGTGCCTCCGCAGCCACTCCGATATCTTCTTCTTCTTCTTTTTTTTTTTTTTTTTTTTTTTTTTTTTTTTAAAGTAAAAAAAAAAAAAAAAATTGATATCTAAGATTAGAATGATTGTACATACTTGAAGATATCAAGAGTAGCAAGATGGAAGTCATTAAAGTCGGTGATATTATCCCCAATGAGCCGGTCGATGATCTTATCCCCAATGAACTGTTTGTAGAGCGTGTTCACATCAAGATGCAACATCTGTGTTAATGGCAATCCTATGATGCAAATTGTACAGGTCAGAAATATTTTAGTGTTAAATAAATTTACTAACTTTCTCCTCATGAATTGCTACTAGGAATTTCTACCAACTCCATAAGGGTCAAGATCATGATTTGTTTCATCAATTTTTAAATATCGTAGCAACATAACATATATACAATTAGATCTATAAAATCTAATCCGAACCATAAAATACATAGTTTTTAAATGACCATGGTTGATATTAAATAGAAGATATTTGGGGATCAGGTCGAAGATAATGATAGATTAATCCACATTTCCAATATTGTAGTTTATCAATTTCATTTTGAGTAATGTTATTTAGTAAGACTGCTATTAGCTATCATACAATTGGAATGACGTGACATTCGAAATTAGCCCAAACACTCCCTTTTTTTTTTTTTTTTTTTTTTTTTTTTTTTTCAATAATTGTTGATCCAAAGACTAATATTTATTGTCACATCATCAAGTTGTATAACAGTCTACTAAACAACTTTACTATTTCATTTTTGGTTATTTTTTGTTCCAAGATTAATATAAATTTTATACTTTTGGTTAGCCGTTCTGCTATGGAAAATTAAAAGACGAGCTACGAAGCTCAAATACTTCCAACAACCCTCTTTGAAACCAAAACTTGAAGGATTTCTATTTTTTTTTTCTTTTTTCTTTTATTGGCTTTATAATTTCAGCAAACTTGGCAACATCCATAAGACCTGGTTTGCATTATCTTTTGGGGTAATTACATTTTTTTTCTTCATGAATTATCGGCCATTGTTAATATGCTACAATGAACTAACACCCTCACCAAAAGAGAGCATTGAACTACCATTTACATACCAAAACCCCCATTCCATAAGAGAATCTCGTTAAATCGAAATGAACATTCTATTTTCAGACGTTAAATTTTGTTTAAAGATAGAAATGCCCTCAAACAGTAATTTAATAAAAAAAATATTAAACCTAATATATATATATTAAAAAATAGAATATCCCTCCACCAGCAGCCGCCTCCTTTCTTTTTCTTTTGCTTTTAATTTTTTTTATTTGTTTAATTTTGAGGGTATTATATGTAAATTTTGATTTTAAGTTATGGTATTTGAGTCTTTTCTCAAATTTGACTGATCGAATGGGGGTTTTGGTATGTAAATGGTAGTTCAATGCTTTATTTTGGTGAGAGTGTCAGTTTGTCGTGGCATATTGACAATGACCTGTAGTTTATCGGAAAAAAAAGGTAATTACCCCATATCTTTTTTATTATATTTATTAATCTTAAATCTAGGGTGAAATTTTATATTGCCGGTTTAGTTTAACAGATTCTAAATGTATGGATTGAAAAAGTAATGATTTTGATTATGCGTTTGATAAAATATGTTGTTTGAAAACATGGTACCTTAAACTGCCTTTAGTGTTTTTAAAAACGCACTCCTTACCTGCTACGTGAGAACATGAATTTTTTCATCCTTTTAAACAAGACATTTTCTATGATTTGTTTAAAAACGCGCGTTTGACACATAGTAAGGGAGGAGGTTCGTATTTACCCCCCAAAAAACAAATAGAAGTAAGACAAGTTATGAATGCTAGCACAAATATGTTATGGGTAAAATTGGTAGGAAAAGAAATAAACAATAAAAATGATAACATTATTGATAATCGCATCAAGCATGTATAATTTAGCTATTGAAAGCTATCTAATTAATTAATGAACAATATGATTATGACTGAGCTTACTCTCAGCTGGACAATATCCATAGAAAAAGAAATTAAATGATAATATGCAGAAACAAAAGAAATATGATGATCGAAAGACAATAAGTAAGAATCATACATTTAAAAAATATAACAAAAATTGAATAGAAGTAAAAGAACCAACCTTTTGGCATGAAACTCATAATCAAACCCATTTTGGGGAAGGATAATCCTATATTCAGGTGCAACAATAACGTGTATATATTAAGAGAGGCAGAGAGAGGGAATGACTTCATATATAGTATGTTTGATGAGTCTAAGCAAGGTATCCTTTTCCAGGCTTTGATATTCTTTTTTCCTAACGAAATCAGGTTCTTGGCTTGGAACTAGCATGTTAATTGCTTGAAGGAATCTTCTATTGTTGTCTATTATAATCCGTCCCTATTCATGATCGGATTATCTATAGTTAGTATTCTTCCATGCCCCTCCACAAATAATAAAGTAGGCCAGAGGGGGTGACTAGAGTGGTTATTCTATTTGGACATGATCATAGTAGCACCTGTTCGTTAGCAACCAATGACAGGAGGGGCCTACAAAGTAGAAGCTGCAGGCACTCCCTCAAGCCTGGTTGAGCTGTAACCTGACCCTGCTCTATCAAGACATTTGTGGACCCAATAAGACATGATGATTTCCATTGCAGGAAATGAACTTATGCAGTTATGCCCTAGTGTTTACCTAACCACATGGGGTCATAGGAATAAGATTAGGGTTAGTAGCTAGTAATGATAGTAATAGATTTAGGGTTAGATCATTTTAAATTATGATTATATTATTTTAAATTAGGATTATGATTAATTAAGAGTTTCTATTCATTTAGGCATCACCTTTTTTTTATTTTTTATTTTTTTGTAGAACATGTAGCATGTGCTACTATATATTACTTAAAAGGCCCGAACGCTTACATCTTGAGAAAGAGGTACAATACCCCTACACTATAAGCCAGAAGGATTTGACTTAAAAAATAGTTACCGGAGCAGAAACACCAAATCTTACCAGAAATACATTTGAGCATTTCTTACCTTAATGCTCACCCTCTAATAAAAGAGGGACGATCTAGCATCTAGCCAACAGAAATTTCAATAAAATTTGAGCAATACACAGACAGCTTGTATCGGAGGAAACAAGAGGAATACACAACACAAAGCAGGAAAAAACCAAAAAAAGGCTGTCGGCAGTAGAGACAGCAGCGGATTCCGTTGGAGACAGCGACGCGTGGCGGATACGCGCCATCACCTGTACTACCCAGTCGTAGATCAACCACTGAAGACCCCATCCAACACCGTGCATGGCTAGAGAAAGCGGATCGTGGCCGTCACGCGCGCCAAAGAGCAAAAGGCTCTCTAGCGCATGCAAGCCATGCGCCGGACACCAATAACCGACGTGGCCTAAGCTTTCGGCGGTTGGATCGGACGATTACGGAGAATGCGGCTGAGGGGCGTGTGTCTTGGAAAAAGCAAAGGAGTTGTGTAGATCTGGCTTCAAAGGTGAAGATGAAAATTTGAAAACCCTGGCCAAACAACCACCGTTAAAGACACGATCACCGCCACACCCCCAAGCTGGATCACCTAAATTTGAGCCTTCCTGCCATAAACAAAAGAAAGAGAAAGAAAAAAACACAAAATACAAACCTCTATAGCCTAATAAGGCTAAGGGAACAAAAGCTCCATAGCCCTAATGACTGGGATAAATCTAGCTTTCACTGAGAAAAGTTTAGGGAGGAGACAAAACACCTTAGTCCAGGAGGACTAAGGGCCAAGACAAGAGCCGGGGGGAGCCTCCCTCCCTCGGCAACGACAAGCTCTCCTTTTTTCCATGCTTCTCTCTCTCTCTCTCTCTCTTTTTGTTGTTTCTTAATTCCCAAAATAGGTGTCACCTTATTTAATGTCTTTAAAGATCGGTTTGTGATTAATGAGAATTAGAGAAGTTATTTGTGAAATCTACCGTATTCTCCCTATTTGAGTGAACTTTTGTGTTTCTCCTTCTCTAAAAGAGCTATTGTGGTTTCTCCTATTCGAAAGGCAATTCCGTCACAACCGAGCCTTAGGTACCCATAGAATTCCAACTCAACTACTAGTTAACCTTAATTATTCCTATCATGGTCATGGATTGTGCAGCTGATAAATTTAGTCTTCTTGAGATTGCCGAAAAAAGATAGTCATGAGTGTTAAGTCTCATATTACCTAGTTACTAGATGAAACTGAGCTTTATAATAGATTCTAGAGAAACTCCAAATTGACGGTCATTTTTGGAGTGATAATTTATATGTGGTTAACTTTTTTCTCTGAGTCGTTAAAACATCAATATTAAGAGCTTTATTTACCACAAATGTTCAAGGAACTTGAAAATGCAAGCTAAAACGCATGTGAAATGGAGGTTTTCTTGTATCCTACCCATTTCTTTATATCCTGCCTGAGCTTGTTTGTTTTGATGTCTTCAGCTTCAGGCCTTGAGCTAAAGATCGAGATTTCTATCTGGCCTTAATGATTTATGACAAAACCATGTCTTTGATGGGTTGTGAGCATCAACTGAAAATATTCAAACACCCAGTTCTTGGATCTGTGGTTTTGATCTTGGCCTTGAAATGGAATTGGGCATCTGAAACTGATCTGACGAGGGCCCGGCTAAATTCCATGCTTTTTTTAAGTAAAAACCTTCTCTTTTTATTTATTTATTTATTTATTTTAAAAAATTAATTTAATTATTTATTTGTTTTATCTAGCTTCCTGTCAAAATTCTAGTGTTGCTCAAGGCTTGATCTCAGATACTGCAGAGTAATTTATTATTCAGGGGTGGTAATTGTCTTGAAAAAATAACGATTTCAAAACATAGTTAATGTTAAAGAGTGCCGTTCAGCCTTTAAGATTGTATGTTTTTAAAAATAAATGCAATTACCCAAAAACGTGCAGTTACATTGGAAAAGGACCAGTGAATTTCTCACTATAATGCAAAGTTGGGGCTTTTGGAGTTTCCATCTAATTTTGAATCAGGATCCTTACAATTTCTTTAAAATTGCAATTAATTATAAAATCATGCGAATTCATGCAGCTCATTGTTTCGAACGGTTTGAAAAATGCTACCTATTAAAAAGAGGTGGTATGTTATCGAGGCGGCAAATTTTTTATTTATTTTTCCTTACAAAAGGCTCCTTCTTCAAGTTTGAATAGACATTTCTTCTTTCGAAAACCAAAATATAGCTGATGGCTCAAAGTTTTTCTACAACATATAGCGTAAGAATATGATTGAAAATATACTCAATTCTCATTGATAACATGCCACATTTTTAATAGGTAGAATTTTTCAAGCCGTTCGATGCAAGAAACTGTCTGAATTTACACGTAATATTTTTACAATCTACATTTGAAAGAAATTGTTGGTGATCATTAATATTCAGGATGTTTGCCTTTAGTTATTACAACTGCGATAGCACTAATAGATGACTACTTTTTGGTATGTCATATAAAAGATAAAGGAAGAGGCCACATTAGGCACATTCAGGTGCTATTTTTTTCAAGAAAAACCTTCTGAAGAACTTAACAGAGATGAGAGCCACCAACGTCGCCGAGGGAACGAAGAGGACGTCGGGAATGGCCTTCAACGCTTTCAGCCGGAGAATCGTTTCTCCGGCTCTCTTAGCCACCATGGCTGCAGGAGGTGTTACTATTCCAGCGATCAGCATGGAGTCATCTACTTTCCTAAGATTGACTGTATCTTTCATGAAATTGATGAACACACTCTTCTTTCCTTCTTTATCTTTTGTTTCTTCCCAGATCTTAAAACATTTCTGCGTATTGTAATATTTGGGTTATGAGGAAATTAAATGAGAGAATAATAATATATATATATATATAGTATAAATGTGCAAGCAATCTAGACTGACCTTTATTTCCTCGCGCGATGGTACATCATAGTGTTTACCAGGCAATGCTGAGTTGATAGTGCTGCATAAGATTTATTTTAGGGGACAATTATTGAGAGTAATTAGCTTATATAAGCTAACTTATTGTTCACAAAAAAATTAAAAAGAAAAAAAGAAAAAAAAATTATAATGGCAGATGGCAGATGGCAGGTGACCACCTAAATTGGAGGAGAGGTGTCCTCACGGCCACTTAGTTTTTCTTTTTAATTTTTAAAAGGGAAAATTGTAGTAATCCATCTAAATTTTAATCACTTATGCAATGTGTTCCTTAAAGTTAAATTTTTTTTCAATTTAGTGTATTGAACTTTAAATAAAATTTCAATCTCACCTATCCATTACGATTTTTTGTTAAAATCTAATGGAGGTTATAGAAAATTTTAAAATACCCTTATTTTAAAATAAATATTTAATTGTAATTTAATGTAATTTTGTAATTTTATAAATTTTACCAGAGGTATAATAGTCATTTGACTGTCTGATCATTTAACTCTAAACCCTAACAGGAGGGGAGCGATTGTAAAAAGTTGAAAATTCGATACACTAAATTGAGAATTTTAAATTTTGAGAGGAGATTGCAAAAGTTATGGAACTTCAAATAAATAAATTAAAGTATTCATTTTCTTTTATATATTTATTTATTTTAATTTTTAATTTTCCAATATAAGTCTATATATATATATATATATATATATATCATACGTGAAGATATCAAGAATAGCAATGGGAAATGATCTATACACAAAAGCCTCACAACTCTCGCACAACAGTCTTACGTGGCAAGAATATTTTAATGTTTTTTTTTGTTTTTTGGTTCATGCGGCTAGAAAACACTGGAGAGGGGGAAAATCAAATTTCCCCGCACCACTGCCACTGCCCAGTCCCTATCTCTCTCTCAAATTTCTGTCCGTACAGATCGCCCATCGCCCGTCGCTGGTCGCCCGTCGTCCGTGTCTTCCCCCTCCGGCAGCCAGATCCTCTCCAGCTCTCTCTCTCTCTCTCTCTCTCTCTCTTCGGCGTATTTCCTCTCTCCGGCGCTTCCCACTCCGCCAGAGACGGTCGTCCGTCGTCTTCCCCCTCCGGCAGATCCTCTCCAGCTCTCTCTCTCTCCGGCGCTTCCCGCTCCGCCAGATTCGGTCGTCCGTCGTCTTCCCCCTCCGGCAGATCCTCTCCAGCTCTCTCTCTCTCTCTCCGGCGGTTTTCCTCTCTTCGCCGTTCTCTCCCGGCGTCCGGCGTCCGCCCTTCTCTTCGCCGTTCTCTCTCGGCGTCCGGCGTCCTCTGTCGTCCGGCAGATCTCGTCCCAGTCCAGCTCTGTCTCCGGCAGATCTTCTCTCCGGCGGGCAGGTATTTTTTTTTTTTTTTCCTTTTTTGCTGCTACATTCTGTTTGAAATTTTGATTTGGGGTTTTTTTGTTTTTTTTTTTTGTTTTGGCTGCTACATTCTCTGGCATTTGAGTGAACTATGGTTTTGCATTTTGCTTTATTAAAATTTTTGGGTTGTTTTTCCATTGCACACAAGGTGCTTGATAAAATGCTCCATTGACCAAGTTCAGACTTCCCCTTCCCCTTTGGAGCGGGTAATGGGGATTATAGGAAGTGGACCAAGTTCATTGTTCAAGTTCACTAACTTTTAACCTAATGTGTGAATTGGGAATTAAGTGGGTGAATGTGAACTTCTTTATTTTATGTTTTACCAAGCTCGTAGAGCTCTCAACTTACACCTTGGGTTGACACTCTTCCTGCACGTGCACTGTTAACAGAGTGAATGTATTTGATTATGGTACTAAATGGGATTACTGAAATAGCAATTGTTTCAAACATGATTTTCTAGTAGTTTTCTTTTCTCTCTTATGAGTTTTGTGTTTCTTTTACTTACTGATGTTAGGAGTTTTCTTGGATATCAAGGTGTTTGTGTGTATGTGTGTGCGTGGATATATTGCACTGTTTGATGGTTCTGTTGGGCTGACCTTACTGCTTAGTGGGGAAAGGGAAGTCCTAAATTATTTTCTCCTTTATAACAATTTATCTCTTCCATATGATTTGGCTTTCTGGAAAGGATTCTTGCTAAATGCTCGGAAAAAGATATGTCAATCAGAAAATTTTCTTATCTTTTTAATCAACCATTGAGCTGTAGTTTTGATTACCCTGTTAGGTGAGTTCAAATGCTTAATTATGTCCTTCTGGTGTGTCACATACCTCAATCTTGTGCCCTGGTGTTAAATTCTGTGCCATTAAATACATGCCTGAATTTGCCCAAGCCAGTTGATATTTCTTGTCAACTGGAAGGTCCTTCTTGTGTCACATAACCTCAATCTTGTGCCCTAGTTATCACTTCTGTGTCATAAAATACATGCTTGAATTTGCCCAAGCCTTTCCTTATAGCCACCAGAAAACTTCTCAGCTACATTCTGGTGTGTTTACTTTCTTTTACGGCAGAAAGATTTGGTAGCCACATCAAATATAAGATGATTGTTAGAAAAAAAAAATCCTCTTCCCCCAAAGTCTTCTTGATATGAAATCTGTAGTATAATTAGCATGGTGAGGGCAATGTTGAGCAACCACAGATATGCTTTCCCAATTTCATTCTGGAGGTTGCCTTAACATATTCAAATTATATGGTTGCACCACCATATAAAACCAAAAAAATTGATCTGGAGGTTGCCTTAACATATTCAAATTATATTGTTTCATAAAACCAAAAAAATTGATCTGTTGGCTGACTAATTTGATAAAAATATATGGGCAACAAAGGAATGTGGACATTTTTTTAAATAATATGTATATAATTTTTATTTTTTTTGGGTATGCTCGAAAAAATGTCGGTAAATAGTGAAGCGTCAAGACCCCCTCCGTTATGTTACTGTGGAGTGCGTGCACGTCTAAGGTACTCATGGACTAGTGACAACCCCGGACGAAAGTGGTATGGCTGTATAAAGTATAAGATAATTTTAAAATTAATTAATTGTGACTTATTCTTTTGTTAGTGGTTTATGACATTTATTCGTTTTCACACAGGAAGTTGGGGATTGTGATTTTTTTAAGTGGGCTGATAATCACATGACTTCTTATGAGAAGAGATTGGAGGAACATATGAGAGACATGGAGGAAGGGAGACGGGCCGATATTGAGAAAGTTGAGAAGATGACAATGGCCAATATTGACAGACTTGAGAAGCTGATTGAAACAAAACACAATGAACAATATGCTAGACTTCGGTTGGAGTGGGGTCTGCGTCAAAGTAATAGAAAGATGTTTTGGGTAGCAGTAGTCGTAATCATTTTGGGCCTTGTAATTTATCTCAGTGGTTATAGTGGTTCTAAAGTTAGCTACTTGATGTTAGAATGAAAGGATGGAAACAAGAAGGTTGAAAATGATCATTGTCATGGGTAGCAGTAGTCGTAATCATTTTAGGCCTTGTAATTTATCTCAGTGGTTACGTTCTATCCAGTTGAACAATTGAAATTCTGAATTTTAGTTATGATGGAAGTTGATCTGTAAAATCAGTGTTTGTAGATGGGTATTTGATACTTTCACGAAAAAGCAGTGATTGCATGCTTCATTGTCATGACAAATTAAAGCTGGTTTTTCATTGATCTAAGCTTGTTTTATGTAATCCCTGTAATTACTCCTTCCTATTCTTTCTCAGAAGAAACAGTCTTGTTTTATGTAACTTGAGTCATTGTCTTGAATTTATTGATCTCTGCAGACATCAATGACTGTCCATTCTGATAGGTTGAGTTCACTGATGCACATTTCTTTTCCTTTTTTTTTTTTTAATTTTTTAATTTTTTTACCATTTTTCGAGAGCTTCCTTGATCCTGTGCCTTATGAATGTGTTGTTCTTTACACAGCTTTCTATTGCTTTCATATTAATGAATCCGAATGCAGATATGTGGGCCATGATTGGTGCACATTTGTAAATCGTAATAAACGTCCGATTGGTAAACCTTTAAGAACAGCATGATTTTGTTGACTTTCAACACATCATTTCAATGTGTTATGACTTTAAACCAAAAGTTACAGCTTATGACTTCCTGATTCCATGTATTTGCTTATAACAAGAGAATAGTAGTCGTCTATTACAAGTCCCTCCATTTCCAAATGCCTACTAGCTACTGATAAATGATGATGCAATCAATATTCCATGCAATAAATAAATTATTGGAGAGATCCTATCTTATAATAAATCAAGACATTTTATACTAATCTCCATAGGCAAATCAACTTGCATCAGCAAGATATTCTATAACAGACGCAATCTCAATGAATAAACAAATAGAAGATTAGAACAATAGCAGTGAATTGTTTATAAGTATCCATGAATTAGAACAAGAAGATGGCCAGCATGAATAGCATTTGGTTCCTCAGGTCTGTTATATATTATCCAAGTACTTGACATTTTACCCTGCAAATGAAAGGATGACACATCATGCATTAGATGATGGGCAGCAAAGTAACTCACCTAGAATAAAAAATTAAAAACAGCACATCAGCAACTACCATACCAATTCTTCCAAAGCAGCACATCAGCCATCACTCAAAGACCCTCCATACCAATTCTTCCAAAGCATCAAATCAACAACTACCATTATCAAATACCCAAATCCACAAAATCAATCAATTAATAACTTACTAATTATAAAATCCGATTCATCTATGAACATATAATATACATAAAACTACATATATATGTATTTATAGAATAACATACACCATCCAAAATTCACCTCAACCTCTTTAGCTAGTACACAACATATATGAACATCTTATAAGAACAACAAAAAAAGTAAAATAAAATAAAATAATGGAGTCAATCTTCACAACTCCATTACATCCAGGAGTCCATCTGAAAGCTAGTTCCATCCATTACAACTCCCACACAAAATATTCATTTTAGCTCTGCAAGAAAACACATACATATTATAAAACAAGACCATTATATTGTTTTGAAGAAAACATAATGATAACTAAAATAATAAATCAAATACCATTAACTATCATTTTTGTCTCAAGGTGGAAGTAAACCATTCATCAGAAGACGTATAGTTGACCGCACAGCATCAGTAATTGTGGGCAGGACACTTATATGGTTGAGTGCGGCATAAACTTGATTGAAGATGGGCCGCACATGCATTTCAATTGCCGGATCAGTTGGGATTATGGAATTAAAAACGTGTGTCATCCAAGCAATTATTACGGTTGGGTTGGTATTGATACAATATGGTAAAAACCACAACAATTGAAGCAATACTTCTTGACTCAAAGGGAGAGGATCCATAGTCAAGACCTGAAAATCAGCTTTAATATTCAGACATCTAAAATCTAAAATGGATGCATTTTAATAACACAATACTATCAAGTGATTTACCTGGGAGCAAATCCAATTCACAATTGACACATCACGCATTTGTAATGGTGTAGTTAAAGCCTCCTGGTATTTGTGTTGGCTTATCATTGTGGACAACAGATTTATGGGGTCAATTGACAAATTCACCTGATGAATGCACGCATGATTATTGTACGCATATAAATTCCAATCGAGAAACAATGACTTTAAAAAACACAAATTATACCTGAGAAAGAATAGAATGATGGTGACCACTGAAGGTGTGAGCAACTGTCAATGACGAACGACGGAATCCTGCAAAAACAAAAAACAAACATTAAATATCCTCGTGAAATATCAAATAATTATCAAAAATCAACTACTAAATAAAGAGATATTAGCTAATCACCTGAGTACTATGACCGTGAGTTGCAGAAGGTACAGAAGGCAACGGAGATTGGCTAGTGTTGCCTTGATTTTCCGTTGATTTCGAGGCCTACAATTAAAGAATATTTTATGCAATGTGGGAAAGCACACATGTTTTTAAGCAAGTAAAATGTGGACATAAATAATAAAAAAAATAAAGAAATCACTAACTTGATTTTTTCGTCTCTTCGTTTTAGCATTGTTGTCTCTTGGTGGCTTGCTTGATACATTGGATTTCTTTACCACTGTTTCTATAACAGCCACCTTTTTCTTTGTTCGTGGCCTCCCTTTACAAGTAACCTTATGAGGACTAAGCACCTTTTGACAACTAGAAGATGTGATAGTAGCTGGAATGCCAGAAGCTTGATTTTCGCAACGCCACAACTCCTTTATTTGATCAATTTTTTTCATTAGTTCCATGCAACGTTCCTCCGTGTTTTCTGATGCGAGCGACAGTAATTCCTCAAAATTGTTTCTCACCTTGTCATATATTTGAGCATGTGGATTATCACCAATGGCATCATAACTACTCTTAACCTTCGAGTACTCTCGCTTAATATCCTTCCTCCATCTGTCAAGAATATATCTTTGTGGCAAAGTTGTCACTTTCTTTGTCCGTAACACGGAAAGTGAATGCCTACATAAGATGCCTCTTACTTCAAACAATGCACATGTGCACTTCACTTCCGATTCATCTTCATTGAA
Source organism: Alnus rubra (assembly GCA_028654335.1). Taxonomy (NCBI): domain Eukaryota; kingdom Viridiplantae; phylum Streptophyta; class Magnoliopsida; order Fagales; family Betulaceae; genus Alnus; species Alnus rubra. The sequence goes on along the minus strand of JAJPGS010001499.1, from coordinate 85,249 downwards.
GTAAACAAGAAATGTTTTTTCTATTAAGTGGTCTCCAACGGCAACATATTCAATAACTTCAAACGTGGAAATTGCACCTTCACTTTTGAGATGGGAGTTATTACAGGACATCATTTTCACAAACTGATCTTGTACTTCTTTGAACTTCGCATTTGTGTAGACAACTTGAAACTGTTTCTCTAACTGCAAGGCGCTTATACACGAGATTGTGCGATTGAAAGAATCAAAATCAGCACGTGTCTCACTCTCAACCATTCTCCTTAAAGCATTATCATATTCATCAACAAATTCTTTCAATGTGGTTCGGGAGTGCACGTAACCATCAAAAAATGCGTTCATACTTTCACTTCGCTGTGTAGTGTTCATTCCCGCCCAAAACGTATCTTTCATGTATGCTGGCACCCAAAATGTCTTATCCCTATATAACCCATTCAACCATGCATTATCATGAAGATTATACTTCTCCAGTAGATCTTTCCAGTTTTCCTCATATTCTTCACATGTTTGAGAGTCATACAAACATTTATTTATGACACTCTTAATGCCATCAAAATTAGCATGTGATCCAAACTTTTCAGGGAATTTTTTCATAATGTGCCACATACAATATCTATGTCGACTTTCAGGGAAAACAATAGCAATTGCATTTTTCATAGCTCTATCCTGGTCTGTTATAATTGCTTTAGGGGCTTGGCCATTCATGCACTCCAACCAACATTTAAACAACCACACAAATGTGTCTGGATCCTCGCTTGAAATTAGTCCTGCCCCCAAAAGTATAGATTGACCATGATGATTCACTCCTACAAAAGGAGCAAATGGCATGTCATAGCTATTGGTCAAATACGTTGTGTCAAACGTAATAACATCCCCAAAGAAATCATACGCTGCCCTACTCCGTGCATCCGCCCAAAAAACATTTCGTAGCCTACAATCATCATCCATATCTATCATAAAGTAGAAGCCACTATTTTGCTTTTGCATTCTTCTGAAGTAATCACAAAGTGCTTGGGCACCCCCTTTATCAAGACGAAGTTCTTTTGCCTTGTTAATATAATTCCGACAATCTCTCTCTCCAAAAGAAAGACTCTCAAACCCCCCACTTTCAACAACTAAAGAATTGAAATTCTTACTCAGACGTATTCCTGCTCTATCATTTAGCTCAAGTCTTCTTTTTGCAGCATCATTAATTTTCTTATTGCTTCTAAAAAATCTCGCTTTACCCGGGCTTAACGAATGATTATGCGTCAGCTCAACTTTACTCAAAAACCACGTTCCATCACCACATAATCTCGCACAAATCCTGGCACCACACCCTGTTCTATTAGTTGTTGGAATTGGCTTCGCAACATCACTTGTAGCTCGCTCGTCACCTACACGAGTACATATAAGCATTACGTAACTTTTTATACCCTTCGTTTTTCTCGAGGTTCTATGCGCTATACCAAACCCAACTTGCTTAGCATACCTCCTATAATAAGAGCAAACTTCTTCTATTGAACTAAAAGTCATTGATGACTTCAGTTCTTCAATTTTCTCATCATCCTTTAACACCACGGGTAGGACCACATTTTCTTCCTTATCACTCAACTCTTCATCCGAACTAAAAGTCATTAAATCCTTTGGTTCTTCAACTTTCTCATCATCCTTATCACTCAACTCTTCATCTGAAATAAACGTAGTTAAATCCTTCGGTTCTTCAACTTTTTCACCCACATCTATCCAAAAAAGAATACCAAGTGTATTTATAAAAAAAGCCTAGAATAATAATAAAGAAATAAAAACAAAAAAAATAAAAAATCTAACCATTTTGATGGTCATCTTGATGGGTTAAAGCACCGTCAAATTGACCCTCGGTATCCAATTGTGAACTTGAAGAGTCCATTTTGGAAAATGCTATATTAAAAAGCACTACAAGTTAATTGAATGGGAAAATGTAAGAATTTGTTAATAATAATAAAATTCTATTACACATTAGAGAATTGTAGAAAAAGTAAGACTAGACATGAATATATATAACACAAGAATAGTGAAAGCGAGGCTCTCTTACTCTTGATTAGAGATGAGGGATTCTAATTTAGAAAATTATAGTCAAATTTATTATAGAAATCTACTTGCATAATTAACATCCTCCTATGGTTAATTGATAAAAAAAAATAAGCTATAGAAACAAAGGGAAACCAATTACCTTTTCTAATCTTTAATGCCATATTATCAATTTGTGAGAGGAAGAGAGAAAAAGAATATCAATGCTATATGATTCTAATATACAAGGTCTATGATTGATCTTATAAAAAGATAGTGTAATAAAGCATCAACACTAATTTGATTGATCTGTAATTAGATGAATTTGTTCATTGAACAAAAAAACCAAGAGCCCCGAGTCAATAAACACGGAAAAAATTGACTCAAGAACACATTTTATTTTCATTAGAAAGCAATGTCAGTTATTAAATCTAAAATTGACTAGTAATTCAGGCCTAACTAGGGCACAAGATTGAGGTTATGTGACACAAGAAGGACCTTCCAGTTGACAAGAAATATCAACTGGCTTGGGCAAATTCAGGCATGTATTTAATGGCACAGAATTTAACACCAGGGCACAAGATTGAGGTATGTGACACACCAGAAGGACATAATTAAGCATTTGAACTCACCTAACAGGGTAATCAAAACTACAGCTCAATGGTTGATTAAAAAGATAAGAAAATTTTCTGATTGACATATCTTTTTCCGGGCATTTAGCAAGAATCCTTTCCAGAAAGCCAAATCATATGGAAGAGATAAATTGTTATAAAGGAGAAAATAATTTAGGACTTCCCTTTCCCCACTAAGCAGTAAGGTCAGCCCAACAGAACCATCAAACAGTGCAATATATCCACGCACACACATACACACAAACACCTTGATATCCAAGAAAACTCCTAACATCAGTAAGTAAAAGAAACACAAAACTCATAAGAGAGAAAAGAAAACTACTAGAAAATCATGTTTGAAACAATTGCTATTTCAGTAATCCCATTTAGTACCATAATCAGATACATTCACTCTGTTAACAGTGCACGTGCAGGAAGAGTGTCAACCCAAGGTGTAAGTTGAGAGCTCTACGAGCTTGATAAAACATAAAATAAAGAAGTTCACATTCACCCACTTAATTCCCAATTCACACATTAGGTTAAAAGTTAGTGAACTTGAACAATGAACTTGGTCCACTTCCTATAATCCCCATTACCCGCTCCAAAGGGGAAGGGGAAGTCTGAACTTGGTCAATGGAGCATTTTATCAAGCACCTTGTGTGCAATGGAAAAACAACCCAAAAATTTTAATAAAGCAAAATGCAAAACCATAGTTCACTGAAATGCCAGAGAATGTAGCAGCCAAAACAAAAAAAAAACAAAAAAACCCCAAATCAAAATTTCAAACAGAATGTAGCAGCAAAAAAGGAAAAAAAAAAAAAAATACCTGCCCGCCGGAGAGAAGATCTGCCGGAGACAGAGCTGGACTGGGACGAGATCTGCCGGACGACAGAGGACGCCGGACGCCGAGAGAGAACGGCGAAGAGAAGGGCGGACGCCGGACGCCGGGAGAGAACGGCGAAGAGAGAAAACCGCCGGAGAGAGAGAGAGAGAGCTGGAGAGGATCTGCCGGAGGGGGAAGACGACGGACGACCGAATCTGGCGGAGCGGGAAGCGCCGGAGAGAGAGAGAGCTGGAGAGGATCTGCCGGAGGGGGAAGACGATGGACAACCGTCTCTGGCGGAGTGGGAAGCGCCGGAGAGAGGAAATACGCCGGGAGAGAGAGAGCTGGAGAGGATCTGGCTGCCGAAGGGGGAAGACACGGACGACGGACGACGGGCGACGGGCGATGGGCAATCTGTACGGACAAAAATTTGAGAGAGAGATAGGGACTGGGCAGTGGCAATGGTGCGGGGAAATTTGATTTTCCCCCTCTCCAGTGTTTTCTAGCCGCATGAACCAAAAAACAAAAAAAACATTAAAATATTCTTGCCACGTAAGACTGTTGTGCGAGAGTTGTGAGGCTTTTGTGTATAGATCATTTCCCTTCTCCAGTCTTCCATTAATGACAACTAGTAATGACGATGACGATGAAGATGACGATATGATGACGATGACGAACAGTAAGAATAGGATTAGTTCTATTTTATTGTTAAGATTTTATTTTGTTGTATCTATTTTTAAATAATGTGGAATCATATGGACATATTATATATGCAACATATATATACAATTGGGTCTGTGAAATTTAATATGGATCATAAGATGCACCGTTTTTAAATGATTATATCTGACATTAAATAGAAGATATTTGAAGGTCGGGTTGAAGATAATGATAGCTTAACACACATATTCAATATTGCAGTTTATTCCTTTAGTTATTTTGGCAATGCTATGCCCCAAGATTAATAAATTTTTTGCACTTATGGTTAGCTGTTCTGGTTTGCAATATATATAGTCTCTTTGATTTAGCAACTTCAAAATATATGGCAAAAGTGTGAAATAAGCTACATAATTGGAAGGTTAAATTCCTTTTACAAGTAGGGAATGAGATCTTCTTCAAAGCTGTGATTCAAGTTATTCTCACATATCGTATGAGCATTTTTCAGCTTGTCATTGGCCTTTGCAAAGAAATAAATGGGTTGATGCAAAAGTTCTGGTGGGGGCATCAAAAAAAAATTAGGCCAAGATACATTGGATGAGCTAAGAACGATGGGGACCGGGTCTCGAAAACACAAGGTGGGCTGGGATTCAGAGATTTGGTGTACTTTGATAAAGCTTTTTTAGCAAAACAGGGTTGGAGACTTCTGAAGAACCCCACTTCTTTGGCAACTCAAATAATTGGGGCAAAATATTATCCAAACTCGACAGTGTTAGAGGCTATTATGGGTAAAAGACCATCTTTTGCTTGTAGAGGTTTACTATCTGCATGTGATGTGCTTAAAAAGGGCTAATATGGTGGGTGGGGATGGTTGAGACATTCAGATTTGGGATGACAAATCGATTCCAATCTCTTTTTCTATTCAGTCTCCATGGTGAGGTTTTGATGCGGAGGCAAGGGTGATGGAGCTCATCGACCCAGATACCAAGTGGTGGAATTCCAAGCTGATACATGATACTTTTTCCGAAGATGAAGGCCGCACTATGTCAAATCCCTTTGAGTTTTATGCAAGCAAATAATTCCCTAATTTGGAGAGGTACATCACATGGGGCATTCTTAGTGAGAAGCACGTATCACATGGAAAAGGAATTATAAGCTATTTAGCGTGGTGGGAGCGTTAGACAAGGTGCTGGGGTCCTAGGGAAGCTGTTTGGAAGATGATATGGAACCTTAAAATATTAATGTAGTTAAAATGTTCATGTGGAAAGCGTGTAATGATCTTCTCCCAACTAAGATGAATCTTCTTAGACGAGGGGTAGTCACTGATTCATTATGCCCGATTTGCTTGCGAGAAGACGAAACTATAAAGCATATTCTCTGAGGTTGCCCGGTCCCAAAAAACTCCAGAAAGGTGCGGAAGGGGTTTCTACTCTTTTTTCATATCTTTGAGGAACTTATGGGTCACTGTGATGTTCTAGACCTAGAGCTGGTAGCTATTCTGCAAGGAAAATTTGGTTATGCAGGAATGGATTGGTGCATAGGGGGGATTTATTCATCCTCAACAAGTACTCAGGGAAGCACGAACCACCATTGAAGACTTTAGAAGAGTTGCTGGGACATAGGTGATAGTACGTAGTTCTAGCTATATAGCCCCCCATATTTTATGGCAACCCCCCCCCCCCCCCCACAGGGTTGTTCAAGGTTAATTAGGATGTAACTGTGAATAAGAAGAATGGGCGGATTGGCAATGGCCTTATTATCAGGGATTTTGAAGGGGTTGTTTGGTTGTATGAGCACTACCAAGAATTTTCTAGTTACACTTAAGGTCGCTGAAGCACTGACAGCTCTCCATGCTGTGGAAATATGTAAAGAGACTTTCATGATATAATTTTAGAGGGAGATGTTGTACAGATTGTCAGTACGATTAAAACAATAGGTAAAAATTGGAGCTGTAGTCATATTGTAGATGGCATTAAACTGGAGTTGAGTTAGTTGCGAGTCTGCGATATTAGAGAATTGAACATGTTAAGAGGAATGCGAATATAGTCGCTCATACCATAGTCAAAGAGGTTATTTTGTGTGTCATAGATAAAGTTCGTGTTTAAGAAATTCCAAATTACATCTATAGTTGTGGAATAATATATAGGGAGCTTTTGCCCTAGGTGGTTGAAGTTTATTCAATAAAGATTACTATATTTTGATTTTTTTTTTTAAATATCGAATAATGGCTTCAAAACGTTGGTATTAATGTAAAGACTATCAAGAATAAAAGTAAAAATTGTAGTCCTATAAAGCTTCAACTTGTGAATATAGGTCATAAACCAAACCCCATAATTCATGTGCATGTGTTTCTCTTTTTTTTTTTCTTTTTTTTTTTCTTCCCTCTCTCAATTTCATTATGATTTTCTTCGGTATTTACCCCAAAACAAATAAAGGTAACACAAGTTATGAATGCTAGCACAAATATGTTATGGGTATATAATGATGATAGAAAAAGAAATAACGAATAACAATTAATGATATCAAGCAGGCATGTATAATTTAGCTATTGAAAGCTATCTAATTAATGAACTAGATATGATTATGACTGAGCTTATTCTCAGCTTTATAATATCCATAGACAAAGAAATTAAATGATAATATGCAGAAAAAAAAAAAAAGAAATATGATGAAAGACATTAAATAAGAATTCTCTCTCTCTCTCTCTCTCTCTCTATATATATATATATATATATATATTAAAATATGGAACAGTAGTAAAAAGAAATGATTCAATTAATTCAAAAAAACTCCATGAAAAAAGATAAAAGAAATGATCAACCTTTTCCCATGAAACTCATATTCAAACCCACGCACTTTGCTCATGAAGGATAATCCTGTGTTCAGGTGCAACAATAACGTGTATATATTAAGAGAGGCAGAGAGAGGGAATGACTTCATATATAGCCTGCTTGATCAGTCTAAGCAAGGTATATTCTTTTTGTCCTTATAAAATTCTTGCCTTGGAACTAGCCTGATTCCGGAAGGAGGAGCAATAACGTGGGATTGGTTTTTTTTTTTTTTTTAAAAAAAAATGATCGGAAACCCTTTAAGGTAGGGCTACTTCATGTACTCATTCTTATCAGGTAAATCTGAAACCTATGTCTCTCACTCCTCTCAGCATGGATCAGTTGAGTCGTGAGCTTCGTCTGAAGGGCTGACCCTAGGAGGCAACCTTGTCATTTGTATTGCACAAGAATTTCAACAGTACATAGTTGTTTATATGTGAAAATCTTAATTTAAATAATTTAAATTAGCATTTATGATAAACCGAAGGTTTTGGGACAAACGATCATGACTTCATGTGGTATTGGAACATAGCTTTTGAATTCGAATTGTTTTTATAATTAATCTCTCATTTTAATTTAATATTTCATGTGAGACACGTAAAGAGTGTTAAAATATTAATTCAAATATTTAAATTTATCATTTCTTATAAGTTGAAGGTTTTGAAATAACTAATGATTTAACATTATATGCATCAAGTATATACTTCTATGAATCTCTCATTGCAAAATGATTTTTTGTCACATGTCATCACTTAAATGCAAGCTTATACAACATCCACAAGAAGTGATTTCTACATGTTCAGCAAAAATAAAATTCAATAAGACATCTTCATATGAAGTGAAAATCTCCCATTTTATTGATTCCTGAAAAAAAAAAAAGAAAAAAAGAAGAAGAAAAGGACTTGATGGATTTAGCCATTCAGGTTATATAGAAAAAATAAAATAAAATCAAACCGATAGCGAAGGCAAAATGATGTAAAATAAAAGATAGTTTCGTCCAAACTATTATATTGACCTGACTTCTGTTCTTACATCATGTAATTTTTAAGTGCATTTTTAATATAAACTAACATCTATTCTTAAAGCATGTGATTCTCACACGTATTTTTTAAAATACATTTTGAGAATTATGTGCTCTAAAAACACAAATTAATTTAATGTTTAGAAAGAAAACTTTGTCAAAAGGAAAACCAAAGATTTCTTTAGACATAATGGTTATTCTTTTATAAACTGCATGCCGTATCCATAAACTACACTTATCGTGGCCTCATGTCGTATATTTGCTACATGTCGATGTCGCTTTTAGGGCTAATTAAACCAAAAAAAAAATAAAATAAAAAATAGATGATTCAATCTTCCTAATTTCTTAAAAAGGATACCATATATAGGCCTTTTCCTAGTTTCTAATTCAAACTTCTCAAAGCCTACTGGCTTGTAGTAGTAATGTTACAATAAGAAATTTTCTGGGGGTGGGGGGACAAAAGACAAATGAAATAGGGAAATAGTGCGTTTGACATTGTAATTTCGTAGATAAAAAATGTGATTGTAAACCCAATCGCAGAAAATGTATTGTTTTGAAGTGTTTTTTAAAAAATTGCGATTTGAGAATGTAGAAAAATCTGTATTTTCGAATAGTATGCAAGGGGTGCATTTTTAAAAATGCACGATTTTAAAGACTAAATTGTGATTTTACTATACGTTTAACTGCGTTTTTAAAAATCGTGTTTTCAAATCAAACGTTTTTAAAATCGTTATTTTTAAATCAAACGTTTTGAAATTACAAACCCAAACGAATCCGAAGTCCCACTCGGTGGCAAAACTTTGCATTTGGCCCATACATAAAAACATAGGCAGGGCAACCTCATACTTGTTACCATATCCTGTTGTTTTTTGCTCATATTTACAGGCGCTTCTCCCATTTTTTATGGAAGAAATTCAACGCTCGCCGCTCTCTAGTTTAAATTAATCTGTCCCTTCATGTGCTTCCCCAAGTGCTCCAATGTCATATGCATAGCCTCCAGCTGCGGATACACTCTTTTCCCCGCCACAAATTCCCTGACTCTACCATCAACTTCAATAACGCTACAGCCTACCTCTTTATTTGCTCCATTCTTCCTCATCAACCCCTTAATTTCCTCTACATCTCTCCACCTTTCCTCTGTGGCATACAAATTTCTCAACAACACATAGTTTCCGTCATTCCATGGCTCCATTTTGGCTGCCTTGTTTAGTACTCTCTCAGCCCTCATAATATCCTTGGAGCATCCACAAGCAAAAAGAAAAGAACTCAAGATTATCCCATTAACCTTGTAAGGCATGTTCTCAATTAACTTCTCTGCCTCCTCCAAGCACCCAGCCCTCCCTAGAAGATCTACCATACAACCATAGTGCTCAATCTTTGGGGTAAGCCTAAATTCCTCCATTGTTTTAAACCACTTCTTCCCTTCCTCCACTAGACCACTATGGTTACAAGCAGACAAAACACCAAGCATGGTTATTTCATTTGGTTTATATCCTTCACGCAGCATCTCTGAGAATATCTCCATTGCTTCCTTGGCACAGCCATTGACTGCAAGCCCATATATCAAAGCATTCCATGAAGCTGTTTCTTTTTTAGGCATATCGTCGAAAAGTCTTTTGGCTTTTGTAATTTCACCGCATTTTGCATACATATTGACAAGCGCAGTGCAGACATTTGTTGCTCTATCAAGCTTCCTCTCCCGGGTAAACTGGTGAGCCCAGCCGCCCAAATCCAGAGCACCCAAATCAGCAATAGCCGGAAGAATGCTTACGATAGTCACCTCATCTGGTTCAAATGATGTGGTTGACTGCATTTCCTGAAATAATCTCAATGCTTCATAAGGTTGTTTGTTTTGGCAATATCCACCAATCATTGCATTCCATGAAAATAAGTTCTTCTCCGGCATGGCATCAAATAGCAACCTAGCAGAGTCAACATCACCATTATGGCAATACCCAAAAATCATACTAGTCCAGGACACTACATTCCTATCCAGCATCTCGTCAAACAAATTTCGAGCTGAGCCCATCTCTCCCAATTTGACATAACCATCAATCATTGCATTAAACACTGCCGAGTCTTTCACAGGCATCCGATCAAAGAGTAACCTTGCATTACTCATATCCCCAGACCTCGCATACCCACAAATGAGAGCAGTCCACGACACTTCACTTCTTTCCGTCATTTCATCAAACAACGTTCTTGCACTGCCCATCTTCCCATTCTTCGCATACATATCAACCAGAGCCGTTGATACATGCAAACTTAATCCAAACCCAATTTTAACAACATTGCAATGAACCTCTTGACCTTCCCAAATGGCCACATTTAAACCACAAGACTTAGCCAAGATTGTGAAGGTGTAACAATCGGGAACAAAATCCGTGTCCCTCCTAAGATCTCTATAAAGAGTGAAAGACTCAACGAACTGGCGCATACCCACATGGGCTTTGATCATGGAGTTACAGAGGAACGCGTCGTCCCTGTTGGGTCGATGATCGAACACCCGACGAGCGTGATGGATGCCAGCAAGTGGGTTTCCCGAGGCGAAGAGAGCAAGGGAACCGCAGGTTGCGATGAACTTCGTGAGGAGATTAACGTTGGCTTCAAGAGCGTTGCGGAGCATAAAAGCATGGATCTGGAGGATAGAAGCTAAGGTGCTTCTTTGTTGGAGGAGGTATAAGCATTTTCTCTCTGAAGAGCTCCACAGGCATTGCTGCTTAGCCTCTATCATTGCTTCATTTTCTTTTTTGGCGGTATTGTTGGTTATATCCGTTACATTCCCACGGCTTTCCCACCAAGTCAACGCACAAAGAATACAGGTGACATAGTTATCATATATATATATATATATAAAAGCTGAGTTATTTTTTAGAATGGCATAGAATGTTGACATGTGACATGAATTTATATTTTTTAGTGATTAAATCGGTTCTTTAAGTATTGAACTGGTCTTTTAAATAAAATTGAACCGATCTATTTAATATATATATCTCTATTAATGATACAAGCAGTCTCTCTCTCTCAATTAATGATACAAGTATGAATCTTTTGTAAAAACATGTGTTTCTTTAGTATTTTATATTTTTGGTTGAAATCTAAATATGTTTTCATTTTGTTTGTGAAATTTTTAGTTGAGCAATTCTTCATTTGAATGTTTTTTTTTTTTTTAATTTTTTTTTCTAATGTTCAAAATTATATAGGATTGAAATATAATAGGTATGATATCGACAATATAAAAAATTCCTGCTAATTTTTTATTTTATACTTTGATAATCAAAATTATGGTTTTCTTCTTGTTATTTTTCTTCTTCATACTTATTTTCATTTTAAACTATATTTATGGGAACAAAGATTTTAACATGTTTTAATTTATATGGATTAAACTAAAAATAACGGTCTTATGTTTTAATTCATTTGAATATTTTAAGAGATATTTATTTTTCTTTTATGTGATTTACACGATTTTTACTTATCTTTTAGAAGTATTATTCTGCTTTTAAAAGTTAAAAAAGACAATTTTATTTGATTATTATGTACAAAAAGAATAGAAATGATTTTAAAACACGGATCGGGCTTAAGTGCTATAATTTTAAACTAAAGCACATTTATTGTAGAAAAATTGAGGGTCAAGATTTAGTTTCTCAAAACACAGTCGTTTTAATTATGTAAACAAAACTGGAAAAAAATAAAACAAATGCGATCCTGTGCGAGACCGCAATGCAGACTTCCAACGCCTTCACGATGCAATCGGGGAATTCAGGGACGAGACGGTCCAGTGGGGGCTTGGAAATCTGGGAAGGATTAGCAGAACGGCCTTGACTCAGCCTCGCAGCAGAGAAACATATCGAGGAGCTTGCGAAGCCAGGCGATGGAGAGGAGGGAAAATCGTCGTTGGAGGTGGACGAGGAGATCGGAAAAGCGGTCGGCGACATGCTTCTGGGGGAGCTCCAGGTCCTCAAGCTCTTGCTCGTGGTTTCCGTCCATGGGCACCACCGGGGGGAATCTTCGTCGGAGGTGGACGAGAGGAGCTCGGAGAAGCGGTCAATCGGGGATAGTAGCAGCAAGTTATAGAATGATAGTGTTCATACTTCATAGTAGCAGCAACTTACAAATCGATTCCTTTATTCATGCACATTCCAGAAGGAACGATGAAGAAGATGAGTTGATGATTGAACCGGCTTTAATGGGTGCAAACCGGTGGAAGAAAATTCCACACTTCAAGCTCTATTCACGATGTCATCTTGCTAGAGAAGCTTATCAAACCACAAAAATTAATTGTGTCTGACAAGTGACAAGACTGGTTATCAAGTTGAAAAGCTGTAACCGGTTCCAACTCTTCATCAACACTCAGTTTAGATGGTTGCCTTATGTTGGGGATAAATCTCACTCAACCCGATCCAAAGAGGAGTCAAATAAGGTCCAAACAGATAAGAAGATATCAGATCAGAAGTCTAAGAAGATATCCAATTAGAAGTCTAGTAAAGGATTAAAGTCCAATTAGAACTCGGACAGCAGTTCTAAATCAACAAGGAACAGGAGTCCTAATCTAGGTTTGACTCCACCTCTATGCCTATAAATAGGCCCATACCCCAAGTATAAACAGAGACTCAATTTTATGCATAAAGTATTATTTTCTCACAGAATCTAACTTAGGCATCGGAGCGGGACCCCCGGAAGGGTCCCTAGGTTTTGTTGTTTTGCAGAGTTATTGAGAAGCGTGAAGAGAATCAACAAGGAACGTGCAGATTCACACCATACCGGAAACTGTACCAACAGTTTGGCGCCGTCTGTGGGAAACGATTTTTCGTTCCTCATAAAAAAAAAAAAGATCCAGCATGGTGATGAACACACGTTCCGGAAGCCAGACCAATCGACAGCCCGTGGCCCCACAGGAACCGGCTATTCAAAATAATTTGCAGCCTCCACCGAACCCTCCCCCGGGGGGTGGAGATCAAGATCGCATAGCAGCATTGGAAGCCCAGATTGAAGACTTAAATGCAGAATTGTTACGCATGAGGCAGAGACAGCCCAATCCCGAGATGAACAGGGATGAGCGTGAGGAAGAAGATCACAATAGCAACATTAATCCTCGGAGGGAGGATGACCGCCAAGGAGATCTGAGCAGAATTATTACCGAGCTGGAGAGAAGGTGCACGTACATGGAGATGGAAAGAAAGGACAAAGGCAGATCCGTAATGGTGGACAAGCTCCTAATGGGTACAGACTCACCCTTCACCAGACGAGTGGCAGACTATCAGCTTCCCGATAAGTTTAAGGAGTTTATGGCTCGGTTCAACCGAGAGAAGGCTACGGTCGAAGATCCGACCGAGGATATGATCTTTGCTGCCATTTATCAGGGAATTTCACCCGAGGAGCCTTTGATGAAGAAGTTGATCCGGAAGCAACCGAGTACCTTGCAGGGCCTCATGGATAAGGTAGAAGAATTCATTAATCAGGAAGAGACGCTGAAGTCTATGGCCAGTTCTAGACTACCCCGAGAGACAGCCCCAGAGAAGAAAAGGAAGGAATTCAGGAAAGCTGATTGGGAAGAGCAGAGACAGGTAAAGAAGTTCAAAGATTACAACTTTACACCTCTCAATGCCGAGATATCAGAAGTCCTCATGGAGATCAAGAGAGATCCGGCGTTTCGGGAACCACAAAAGATACCAGGTAATCCTCCTTATAAGAATGCAGGGAAGTATTGTGATTTCCATAAACAAGCAGGTCATTACACCGAGGGGTGCGTAACCCTAAGGTTGTTAATAGAAGAATTCATAAAGAATGGCAAGCTAGTTCGGTTCTTGGGAGAGCGACGGAACCATCCAGGAAATAACATGCCTCGAAATCATCAGGACTATCAGCCCCGAGATCAACAGCCACGGGATTACTATCCCCGAGACCGTCCTCAGCTAGACGAAAGGCATCAAGAGAATGCTCCCCGAGATGACATAGAAAGAAGAGAGGACCGAAGAAGCAGAAGCCCACAACATAGAGAGCCGAGGCAACAGCAGTATCTGCCCGTGATCCCATAAAAAGGACTCTCAGGAATTTCAGGCTTGCTTTTATTTTTCAGTATTTATATTTGCAAAGAACTAGACTTTTATTTTTAATTCAGACTAGACAGAAAATTCCCCAGATTTTGGGAATAAGTATTTTCAGAATAAATGAATAAAGCTGACTTAAGCATCGGAGTGTTCCCGGTCTAGGGACCGGGAACCCGTTGATGTTGCTTCTTTTGCAGGCAAAAACTCTCGGATCAGTCCTAGCCGAGAGCAAGAACAACTTCTCGGATCAGTCCTTGCCGAGAAGGAGCCTCTCGGATCAGTCCTAGCCGAGAGCAAGAACAACTTCTCGGATCAGTCCTTGCCGAGAAGGAGCCTCTCGGATCAGTCCTTGCCGAGAGCAAAAACAACTTCTCGGATCAGTCCTTGCCGAGAAGGAGCCTCTCGGATCAGTCCTAGCCGAGAGCAAAACAACTTCTCGGATCAGTCCTTGCCGAGAAGGAGCCTCTCGGATCAGTCCTAGCCGAGAGCAAGAACAACTTCTCGGATCAGTCCTTGCCGAGAAGGAGCCTCTCGGATCAGTCCTTGCCGAGAGCAAAACAACTTCTCGGATCAGTCCTTGCCGAGAAGGAGCCTCTCGGATCAGTCCTTGTCGAGAGCAAAACAACTTCTCGATCAGTCCTTGCCGAGAAGGAGCCTCTCGGATCAGTCCTAGCCGAGAGCAAGAACAACTTCTCGGATCAGTCCTTGCCGAGAAGGAGCCTCTCGGATCAGTCCTTGCCGAGAGCAAAAACAACTTCTCGGATCAGTCCTTGCCGAGAAGGAGCCTCTCGGATTAGTCCTTGTCGAGAGCAAAACAACTTCTCGGATCAGTCCTTGCCGAGAAGGAGCCTCTCGGATCAGTCCTAGCCGAGAGCAAGAACAACTTCTCGGATCAGTCCTTGCCGAGAGCAAAAACAACTTCTCGGATCAGTCCTTGCCGAGAAGGAGCCTCTCGGATCAGTCCTTGCCGAGAGCAAAAACAACTTCTCGGATCAGTTCTTGCCGAGAAGGAGCCTCTCGGATCAGTCCTAGCCGAGAGCAAGAACAACTTCTCGGATCAGTCCTTGCCGAGAAGGAGCCTCTCGGATCAGTCCTTGCCGAGAGCAAAAACAACTTCTCGGATCAGTCCTTACCGAGAAGGAGCCTCTCGGATCATTTCTAACCGAGAGCAAGAAGAAACTTCTCGGGGGGTCGGATTTAACCCTCGGGTTTTGCAGGTTTTTCAAGAGACAGGGAGAAAACCCTAAGGAAAAACAAGAAGGTAATGGGGGGTAAGATTTAACCCTCAGGTTTTGCAGGTTAGCAAGTTTTCAGAAGGAGACAAAGATCGGGTTTCCTTAGACATGGAATTCCCATTATTCAAGCAAGCTTCGGATAAGGGAATAGTGGGGTAACTGTTGGGGATAAATCCCACTCAACCCGATCCAAAGAGGAGTCAAATAAGGTCCAAACAGATAAGAAGATATCAGATCAGAAGTCTAAGAAGATATCCAATTAGAAGTCTAGTAAAGGATTAAAGTCCAATTAGAACTCGGACAGCAGTTCTAAATCAACAAGGAACATGAGTCCTAATCCAGGTTTGACTCCACCTCTATGCCTATAAATAGGCCCATACCCCAGGTATAAACAGAGACTCAATTTTATGCATAAAGTATTATTTTCTCACAGAATCTAACTTAGGCATCGGAGCGGGACCCCCGGAAGGGTCCCTAGGTTTTGTTGTTTTGCAGAGTTATTGAGAAGCGTGAAGAGAATCAACAAGGAACGTGCAGATTCACACCATACCGGAAACTGTACCAACACCTTACATACCAACCAGCTAGTTCAACACTCGGACAAAAGTGGGGCCGACGAATCTCAATACAGATCACAGGTCTTAAAAACCCAAAAGGTCGTGGTTTAGGTGCTAATTTTAAATCCAAGACTATCTGTTCTCTAGTAAGCATCCAAAGCTTCTTCAATCGCCTCGAAGATTCACTTGGGTAGCAAAATCTCACCCAACACGCACAGGCTCAAGGTCAGCAAGTCTGAGAAAGAACAAAAAGGGGGAAGTGGAGGAAGTGGCAGAGAGAAGGGTTGGGGAAAAGAAGAAGTTGGTACTTGAAATAAGGAATATTGTCATGATAAGAGCGTAAATTGTAAAAGCTGGCTCTTCCAACGAGATGAGTCATCATCTGTGTGTGAACTGTGAAGGGGGTATGATACTTGGGGTGAACCCATAATTATTAAATATTGAACCGAATTTTTAAGTAAAAAAAAAAAAGATCTGTGAATTTTAAAGGTTGAACCGGTTTTGTCATAATTTTAATAAATTTATTGTGCTTTAATGAAAAAAATCATGGGTGTTAATCTTCATGAGACCAAAATAAGGTCTTTTTTTGCATTATATCATTAAGTGTCATTATAACCGCATTAAGTTGTGAGATTTTTTTAAAAAAATAAAATTAAAAACATGCATTAATTCTAAGTGGTCAGATTTTTATTTAAAATCTTATTTCAAAAATTTTCCTTATATGGGATTTCATTAAATTCAGAATTTTAATGTACAATATTATGGTTTCAGAATTTACTATTCTCCAATATTATAGAAAGACAAAATTAAAACTAAGAACGTACTACATTAACTACCCATAATTGACCATATAAGTATTGCATGCATTAATACTAAAGAAACCGTACATATAAGCTAAAAAGTTATATTACTCTCTTAGATTGGTTATTTATATATCTCTCTCTTTAGGGTTTGAAACATCTTGAATTGTGAAATGAAGAGCATCCAACAACGACATTCAAGAGAAGAATAGAATGTTTAAGTACATAATTTTTTTTGTGTTTTTTTTTTGAAGGACTTTGCTCCTTTTTTTTTTTTTCCTTTTTTTGGGGGAGGGGGGGGGGGGGTTGTGGAGGTTGAAGGACTTCGTCTTTTATGCATTTTTATAATTAGAATCTAGATATTCTTCTTGCTATTTTTTTTCTTTATACTTTCCATTTTCAACCATGTCTACCTATGAGAATAAATTTTCATAAAAATTGTTTATTTTTCTCTGTATTATTTTTTCCCTAATGTTCAGAATTATTTTTGTTTTATTTATATTGAAAAATAGTAGGTATCATACAAAGATTCTTACTAATTTTGTATTAATTCTTTGATATTTAGATTAAACTATGTATTCTTCTTGATATTTTTTTTTTCTTTATACTTTTCATTTTAAACCATGTATATCTATGGAAACAAAGATTTAAACATGCTTTAATATAGAGTAATGTTTCTTGCACAACTCTTATACAAATCTAATAACTTTTTTTTAAGATCAACCATTGAATATTTAGGGTTCACATGTAGAAAAATAAATCAAATGGTTGATCATAAAAAAAAATAGTTAGTGTGACGTCCCACATCGCCTGGGAATGATGATGTGCTTATATGTATAAATGCACCCTTTATGACACAACGCGTTTTAAAGCCGTGATGGCAATGAACCTATCAGAACTCCGCAGTTAAGCGAGCCGCTGCGAGAGCAATCCCAGGATGGGTGACCTCCTGGGAAGTCTGATATGGGGAGCCAAAAGCGGACAGTATTGTGTCATTGGGGGTGGGTCGTTACAAATGGTATCAGAGCCATTGCCCAGCCTGAGATGGTGGGAGCGTGCACAAGCCTAAGAGGGTTGCCGGCGGGCACTCGCTGGGATGCCAAGAATGGGGTGATCCCATGAGGGTCGCCAGCGAGGACGCTGGGTCCAAAGGGGGGTGATTGTGACGTCCCACATCGCCTGGGAATGATGATGTGCTTATATGTATAAATGCACCCTTTATGACACAACGCGTTTTAAAGCCGTGATGGCAATGAACCTATCAGAACTCCGCAGTTAAGCGAGCCGCTGCGAGAGCAATCCCAGGATGGGTGACCTCCTGGGAAGTCTGATATGGGGAGCCAAAAGCGGACAGTATTGTGTCATTGGGGGTGGGTCGTTACAGTTAGAGTCGTGCAAAATTTTTGTAAGAGTTGTGTAAGAAACATTTCTCTTTAATATATGTGGATTAAACTAAGACAAAGACTTATGTTTTCCGGTTTTTATTTTTTTTATTTTTTTTTGTTTATGTGATTTACTCCATTTTTAACTATTTTTTGAAAGTGCTTTTATGCTTGTCAAAGCAAAACATGGCAAAACATTATTTGGTTGTTGTGCATAAAATAAATATAAATACTTTTGAAACACCAAAGAGATCTTAAGCATTGAACATGATGTGATGATTTATTTGATTGCATTAAATGTTTAATGAAAGATTTTATTTTATTTTGTATTCGTAAAAAAATATTTTGTTTAGTTTGTTTAATATTTTTTTAAATATTTATAATTACTTGGGTTTTATTTGTATTTAAATATAATAGGTATCACACTAACAATATCATAGATTCTTGCTAATTTTTTTATTAATGCTTTGATAATTAGATTAAACCATGTTTTCTTTTTAATTGCTATTTTTTTTTATTTCTTTATACTTCTTTTTCGTTATAAACTATTCATATGGGCACAAAGATTTTAACATGTTTTAATTTTTATGGATTAAATTAAAATTAAGTGTCTTATTTTTTTTAGTTCATTTGAATATTTTATGGAATATTTTTGTTTTTATTTGTACGATTTACTCGATTTTTAGCCATTTTGTTTAGTTTGCTATGTGTTTTTTTTAGAATGTTCATAATTATATGGATTTTATTTGTATCGAAATATAATATGTATCACACCAATAATATTAGAAACTCCTGCTAGTTCAAATCGCATGCCAACTCAAAGATTTGTTATACATTTACCCAAATTATAATTTCCTTCTCTCCGTCCTCCCAGCCAATTAACCACGTCTTGGGTCAACCCAAACACCAAAACCAATTACGTACGTCACCATAGCACTCAACACACCCGCCAACACAAGCAATTACAACTTGTAAATGGAGCTTCCCTTTATGATTAAGTTAATTCATCATATCGTAAACAAACTCAAACTTAATTAAACTCCTTCTCTTCATCGATCATCCGACCCAACCACGTCTTTTCGTTCAACCAAAACACCAAAAGCAAGAATACTGATAACGATCATTGAGCCTTTTTATTATATATATATATATATATATTAGGAATAAAAATGAGGACGGATAATAACTGTGTGCATCTGTTATTCGCTATTTGTTATCTGGATATGCGGCTAGCGGCACATTTCCTTTATATACAATATATATTATATAATATTTAATTAAACTTACTAAAATGAGGTTTTAAATTAAAAGAGAAAAATTGCCACTTACAAAAGCTTTCTTGGGTGGGGATTTGACATTGGTAGAAAAATGGAGGGAAGCATAGATGTTGTAGATATTAATGCATGTCCTCATCATTCGGTTCAACTCCATCAGTGGCTGCATTGCACTCACTTGACTAATTGCTGGCTTTGGTTGAGATATCACAGTATTTTTGTATTTGAGACACAACTCTATCCGAAACGAGTGCATGTGTGGCAAAGTAATCGTACATGCCTCGTTCATCAATTTCATCATTGATTATGCATTTTCAATGTGCAATATGTTGCACGTTTTAGCTTTTAGATCAGCACTTATAAAAAAATATGCAATACGAAAGGAATGGGCAGAAGAAGTGGCCCTGATACTATTTTACTGTTTCTTGTTTTTTTTAGCTAGGAGTATAATCATTGCCTATCTGGGACAATAATATATCTCAAGAGACCAGCCATCAATTAAAGTAAGGCTAAGATGATTTCTCAACTAGGCCAATTGTTAGTTAGTGTGATATATGTTTTCGTTCAATGCTTTTAATTTGTTCAATTGATCTCTTTTACTATGTTTTTTGTGCTTTGTGCTTGATCTAAAATGACCGTATTTGAAATTTTTTAGTTTCTTATTAAATAAAAAATTAAAGCAATAATTTTAGAAAAAAGAAAAAAGAAAAGTAATTGATAATATTTTTTAGGGTTAAGTAGTGAACACCCACATGTGGTTTAACTCCTTTATTTTTTGTCCCTTATGGGTCATTTTGTATTGCAGATGGTACATTAATTTTGGCGAAAGACAGAGATGGTACCTCCGTCCAAAAATTGATGGTAGTCCACGTCAGTGTTACTAAACACCCTTTAAAAGTTGACACCTGTTCCAGATGCCACATAAGTCTACCCTCTCAGCTGTGGATATGACGTGTACGTACATGCCCCCAGGGGCGGAGCCAGGTTTTAAACTTTGGTGGGGGCCAAATTAATAAAAAAAACTTTGGGGGTCCAAAACTAAGAAAATCAAAAAAATTAGGGTTAAAATTTTTATTTTATTTTTTCTTTTTAGATATTTTTTTTTTGGGAAAACCTTTGACTTGGGGGGTCCAGCTCCACCCCTGCATGCCACATCAGTGCCATGTCATATTTTTATTTTTAATTTTTTTTAAAAAAAACATTGAAAAAATAACAAAAAGGGGGGTGGCTGAATGGTTCGGCCACCTCCAGATTGGCAAGGGGGACTTTTTTTTTTTTTTTTTTTTCTTTCAAAAATATAATATGGCACTGATGTGGCATCTAGAACAGATGTCGACTTTTAAAGGGTGTTTAGTGGCACTGACATGGACTACTGTTAATTTTTAGACGAAAATATCATCTTCGTCTTTCGCCAAAACCAAGGTACCATTTACAATACGAAACGAATCATAGGGGAAAAAAAAATAGAGTTAAACCACGTAAGTAGGGTAAAAACGTATTTAACCCTATTTTTTAAAAGAAGAACACATCATCAGTCATCGTCATCGCTGATAACTTGATATCAGTGATGATAAGTCTCCTCACATGACGCATTTTTGGGGGTGACATATAATGCTATTAGTGACGACACTAAAGTCGTAGCTAATATCAAGTTAACAGTGACGATTTCATGTTGTCGTAGATAACTTGATATTAGTGATGACAAGTCTCCTCATGTGATGCATTTTTAGCGGCGACAAATATTGATACGTCATTATTAGAGTTGACGTTGATGAGAAATAAGGTCGGAACATTTGTGATGACAACATTAGCAACGACATACAACTTGTTGGCTTTTTCTCATTCTAAAATGAATGCAAAATGTTAAAATGAATACAACTTGTTGCTGAAAATCCGAACACAATTGGCAAAAGGTTCATGTTCTCAAACATGTCTGGACAGCCCAGATGACGCAACTCACAGTAAGGTCTTGTTCCCTCACATGTCCGGACACCTAACGGACGCAAGTTCCAGAAAGGCCATATTCTGCATCATGTCCGGACTCGTAAAACACAAATTGCATACAGAGAAAGTTTTTCATGCAGATGTTTGGACATTAGGGCAACATGTCAAGACACACTTTGCAGAAATTTTATTTTTTGTTACATGTCCGAACATGTGTTAACATGTCCAGACACCACCGCCTAGAAATCCGTTCTTCCTGAGCCTATTTAAAGGGGCTTCTAAGTAGTGTTTCTTTAAGAATTCTTGTAGAGAATTCTTGTGTGCTAAGAGAATGATTATTAGGCACAAACGTTTATATGTATCTCCCTTAAAGTGTTTCATGTATTTGTTGTTCAACCGTTCAACCATTGAAGTCTAACTGGAGAGGAGCTCTAGTTCAGGGATCAATAAAAGAACTCTTCAGATGGGTCTGGGAGAGAGGTAGACAAGTAGACGCTTGTTAGAGTTCAAGAGAGTGACTATTGTAAAGGGTTATGAGTACGAACTTCTTGTAATTAGCTATTTCTTCTGATAATTGATTTTCTATGTTTAGCTGCATTGGATTGGCTTTTCTCTTTGGTGCAAAGAGTTTCCACTTTGTAACTAAATATTTGTGTTAATTCTTTTTACTACTTTACATATTTGGTTAACTGTTTGGTTGAGGTTACTTAGGAGTCTAAATTATTTTTCAATAATGTTGCTTTTGAGTGTTAAGTTACATTACTCTATGAATCTTATAAGCCCTTTTGTTGGCTTTAGCAGGTCTGATATTTGATGGCATACATTTTCATGCGCAAATAAAATGGATTTCCCCCCTCTTCAGCCAACATGAACTTTATTTGTCTTTCGATTTCTCTGAAATTGTTCTTTTTTCTTGGTTACTAGTGCTTTGTGTTGACTCTCCATTATTTACCTTCCATTTCAATTAAATATTTTACATGTTGGGCCTCACTTATTAACGCTAAGGAGAGTGTTAAAATATTAATTAAATGATTAAATTTATCTCTTCCTTTCAGCTTAAGCTTTTGGAATATAATACGAGGTAATTTAACATATATGTTTTGTATCGTGTTGTGTTTCTTTGTTGTCTCCTTACAGAACTATTTTTTGCTTTCTTTTCCAATTCAAAACCATTAAAAAGTTCTTCTCATGATTATATTTGCTAGTTAACCCAATCTTTGTTCTTTGGCGCAAGTAGGCTTGTATTGTTGAATGAATGATATCATTGGGTACTTGGATTTTCAGTTTTGGTCTTGGAATCAGTCACTTTACGGGCTGCGGTTCATCCTTGGCTAGATGTATTCAATGTTAGAATATAAATGATTAAATTTATCTCTTTCTATTAGCTTGAGTTTTGAGGGATAAATGGTGATTTAACATTCAATATCAGGGTACCCAATAGCGGTGTAAATTAATGTATGCCAAATATTGGTGAAATGTATGCCAAATATGGATTGAAACTATGTGTTGGGCATAAATGGTGATTTTCTGCTTTGTTAGGCAGGGAGTGTTTTGTTCCCTTTTAAGGGACCTTTGCATCGAGATTTTCACCTGGAGAGAGTTGTAGATTGATGTGTCCGATCAATGAAGGTTTTAATTCATTAAAAAAAAGAAAAAAAAATTAATAAGAATAATAACAATTTGATACCAAGTATGGGGGTTGTATTTCCGTTGGGTTTTAATTATGATCTTGTCAAGCATCAAGCAGAAGCTATCATTCTTCTTAATTAGGAATTGAAGAAAAGGAAAGCAATTACAATGAGATACTTTAATTTGAGCACCGTGGAGAGACCTTCCCTTGGCTTGTCAATCTAACACTCTCACAAGAAGCTTTGACACTTGCATCTTCTTGGTAGACTAGATTAACATCTTCCAATAAAATCCCTTGACATGGAACACTCTTACTACATTTGAAATTTATGGCTTCTTCCGATGCACTGATGCCTGTGATATTTTTGTAAACAACATTGCTTACCTTCACAGCTGATGCCTGTCATTAGAATAAAATGAATATTAACATCATGTTAGTTTGTGATTGTGAGTCAATATGATGAGTTTAGGGGTCGTACGAGTGTTGTTAAGAGTGTTTTTAGCTTTTACTACAAATCACTTACAAATTGATGCGACATTTCTACAAGCGACAGGCAAATTCATGTCAACTATTGAACAATTAAATTTGGAGTATTACCTGATCCAAGCACAATCCTTTTTTATCACAGTAGTATTGATTTATGATTATAGGATTTTTGACATTGTACATTTCAACATTTTGAAATGTGATATTTTTTGCATGCCCGGAGCCTCCCTACACATGAATAACACATAAATGTTAAGTGTGAGCTGCTATACAAGGAGTTATGGAGCGCTAAAAAATGCGTATCTTAAAACCAATTCTTACCTGCCAAGTTTTTATTCTCACTCCATTCGTGGTTTTTGAAAGTATTGCTCTATTTACTATCACATCTGAAACAAAATCAGTTGAATTGCCAGCACCTAAGCTTCCAATGCTGCCAAAATAAAAAATTATTCAAAAATTATTAATAATTAAATTGCAAAACAAAAACCAGAAACATAATATTCATGCATCTTGCTGGTAGGATCACTTGAGTTGAAACATTAATTAGAGGCAAATAAAGGTGAGTTACAAACCTGATTCCATGGCCTGGTCCACAAGCAATATCTGTGGCTTCAACATTTTTTGACCCAGCTACGATTGCAATACAGTCATCACCTTCAATAAATAAAAGATAAAATCTCATTTGTACTTTCATAATCTTTCAATCTTGATTGTTATTTTTTGCATGAAGATCTCCAATAATTTTTTTTACTGAGGCAAGCCAAACTAGATTTTACTTAGCAACTTTTTAAAGAAAATTGACG
Organism: Alnus rubra; assembly: GCA_028654335.1. Lineage (NCBI taxonomy): Eukaryota > Viridiplantae > Streptophyta > Magnoliopsida > Fagales > Betulaceae > Alnus > Alnus rubra. The sequence goes on along the minus strand of JAJPGS010001499.1, from coordinate 61,126 downwards.
GTTTTATATTAAAAAGCAACATGCATTTGAACCTTAGAGTTGTGTCTTATACCTGTCCTTATAACACAATTCTGTATCTTAATGTTCTGTGTTTCGGTGACATGGATTCCATCAGTGTTGGGGCTATACCATGGTGCAGTTATCACGAGATTTGAAGCGTTGACGTTTACACATTTTTGAAACGTGAGATGCATTTGTTGTGCGTTGTTGATCCGCAGGTTAGCCACTCTCAAATTGTTGCAGTTGAGGAAAGTCACAGCCTATAAACAATTTAAAATAAGTGGTAAATGATAGCTTGATAAAAAAAAAATTATGAATTTAGTATATTTAAGAAATAGTTTAGAATGGCTTACAGTTGGTGCGTTTGTGCAAGGCTGCAAAACAGACAAATAATAAAAATATTGATTAGTTGAGGTTGTATTAAGAGAAAGAAAGATGATGAAAATGAAATGAAAGAATTGAGTCGAATTACATACAAGTGTTTTGTTGACTTTGCATGAGTTCTTCCACCATTTCCTTCCATTGCCATCGATAGTTCCCCCACCTTCAACCGTAAAATTTTGAATATTTTCGAAGAGAAGCCAATGTTGTGTATGTATTGGATAATCTGATCTACGACGAGATGCTTGGATTGTTCCATAGGCCTAGTATCAAAGAAACACTAAAACTTGTTCAAAACATATATATATATATATATATATATACACGTACATGCATGCATAGAACGTAAAGTACTAACCTTCAATGTGAAATTAGATTTGCAAGGGCCTGAGAATGCAATTGGTTTAAGATGATAGGTCATATTTCTAGGTACCACAAGAACACTATCTTTAGAATCACAAGCCTCCCTCCAAGCTTTGCTAAATGACTGCAGACAAAAAGTGGGAAAAAAAAAAAATTGAAAACAAAATTCTGCAGAAGAAAAAGAAAAAGTAAAATAATGGGTTACGTACCTCTGTATCATCTGCTCCATGATCACCTTTAGCGCGAAAGTCATCTACATTAACTAGCTTTGGTGAAGTAAATGGAATAGGCCTTGTTGTGAGGCCAAAACTTTGGGTCTCAAACTCCAGGCGCCTGTCGTGAACGGTGCGTTTTGAAGCTGGAGGATAAAGCGGGTCCTCATGTTGGTAACTCCCGAAAGAGGAAGAGAAAGACGCTAAGATGATGAAAAGTGCGAGAACATGGCCGAGCTGAGACATATCGATGAATAAAAACAAAGTGTCGTTTGATGAAGGATCGATGTGCAAAAGTTTAATTATCAGAAAGGAACTTTTTTGGTTGTGATTGTTTGATGCGGCGGGGGGTTCTTTTATAAGCATGGCAATTCATGCATGTCCGAATAGAACTAGAATTTGCGTCTCCGAATTCAACAACGATAAGGCTGGCTCAAGTCGGTTGGAAAATGGGAATTAATTCTTTTTGTGTATTGAGATTATATATGTTTATCTTTTAGTGTATATAGTCTCATAGTCTGTTTACAACTCGTACTTCTACTCTGTTTTGAATGATAACTAATTTAACTATTTACTAAATAATTAATATTTATTTCTTTTGCAGTGTTTTTTTGTTGGTCAACCCACATAAACGTGGACTATAAATTAATGTAGCATCTTTTCATTTTACTTTTTTTTGGTCATTAAGCGATGCACAGTTTTGTTTTTTCTTCTCCATTATGTGCGTTGGACATCTGTAATTAATGTTAATCTCAAATTTTGCATATTCACATCACATATAGAAGATACCATCATTAACATTATAATTAACAAAATTTCAAAACTAAATCATCTATTGTTTTAAAAAAGCTAAATAATCTATTATATATGAGATTTATCATTGCCTATTAGTCTACTCTGTTTTGAAGTCCTAGTTCTACTCTGTTTTGAACTATAACTTCTTTAACTATTTACTAATTAATTACTATTAATTTATTTTCAATTGTTTTATAATTAATTTGTGGGTAAACCCATGATCAGGAGCTTTTTTACTACTTGTAGTCTGTTTATGATTAAGTTAATTCATCATATCGTGAACAAACTCGATCTCAAACTTAATTAAACTCATTCTCTTCATCGATCATCCGACCCAACCGCGTCTTCTAGTCTGTTTACATCACAATTTCTCCTTCTCTTCATCCATCCTCCCACCCAACCACGTCTTTAATTTCGTTCAACCCAAACACCAAAAGCACTCAAAACACCCACCGACACAAGCAAATTTCGGTCATTAAGCCTTTTTATCATATATATATATATATATATGGCCACGCTGGATCATCTACTTCCATGCAGTTCATTTTTGCTGCCATTACCATCATTTTACTAGCTGGCTCTGTTCTAAAGATTAATATTAATCTAGTTTTTTTTTTTTTTAAATGACTATTATACTCACATAAACTTTATAAAATTAGAAATTATTCCTAAATTATAGTTAACTTTTTATTTTTAAATAAGGGTATTTTAGAAATTTCAACCTCTTTTATTAGGATTTAAAATAAAATCTTAACGGATGGATGAGATTTAAATTTTTTTTAAAGTTCGATACACTAAATTAAAAGTTTTTTTAACTTTCTTGGGAATTAGAAATCGCCTTTACTAGAGCTGGCATGAGTGGGTGCAAGACGTTCCCACTCGGTTCAAAATGAAATCGCCATAAATCTTCCTCCTTTTTTCTCTTTTTTATTAAGTAATCAAATTTCAATAAAAGCGAAAAGCGCTACTCAGATAGACAGGGAGTATCCACGAAAAACAGCTAAGAGAAGAAAAGAAAAAAAAAAACAAGAAAATTATGAAAATTAAGCTTCCAGGATCTACAAACACAACTATCCAAGTTGCCAATCAAAGAAAAGAGAACTGAGTAGAAAAAATAAAGACAATAACGGAAATAAAATAAAATAAACACAAGAATTTTAGGCGGCTCAGCTTATATGACCTACGTCCACGAAATAAAGTCAAATGGCTATATTTTGCTCTTATTTCTTGATATTTTCACAATACATTAGACTTCTATTTATAGGAGAATTGAGTTAGATAAATATGATAATCAACCATCAAGTATGATTACAATCAAATCAATCAAACTTGATTACCAACAAATCTGATTATAGGAGATTATTATCAATTACAACAAATCTCTGAAATCAAATCTCCTAATATATTTTACAATCAAATCAATCAGACTTGATTACCAGCAAATCTGATTATAGGAGATTATTATCAATTACAACAAATCTCTGAAATCAAATCTCCTAATATATTTTAAAAGCCAACGACCTTTTGCTATTCTCAAAACTTTTAATATTTTTTTCCCTCTAAATGCATCACGGGAGGAAAATTGCCATAAGTCATATTGGTGAAGAAAAGAACTCGAGACTGTTGACAAGGCAAAATAGATTTGTTACTTGCAGTTTTTTAGGACATTGTCTTACATTTGAGAGTTAAACTGTGCTCTTTGTCTGGTTTTGCCCCCCTCTTCAGCCAACATAAACTTTATTTTTTTCTTTGGATTTATCTGAAAATGTTTCTCTCTCTGGGTAATTAGTGTTTTGTGTTGATTCTCTGGGTTTGTGTTTCTTTGCTATCTCCCAACAAGACTATTGTTTGCCTCCTTTTTCAATTCATAAACATTAAAAAATTTATTTCTCATGATGATGTTTGCTAACTCTGCATCGATCCTTGGCTCAACAGTAGTGTTGTTGACATCAGCATGTGATTATACTTTTGATTCAATCCCAAGGATAATTTGATAGTGTTCAGGTTAATATTATTCAATCCTGACTTAGAGCATCTCAAGCAACATAATGTACAATAGCTTATAAGAAAGTATAATTTTCTCTTTCTCCTTTCCCATAACAGTGACAAGAACTCAAAGGGTGCATTGAAAATGGGTACCATTCAATGGTGTTGTATAAATTGGGCAAACTATGAAGGCAAGGTGGATTTGTGGTGCATTCTAATATCTGCAGAGAAAGCTAACAGATCATTTGTTTATGTGATTTTTTCAATTGTGGGCAAATTTCACCTGGTTCACTTCAAAGCATGTTAGGCTCAATTTGGAGCAGAATCCATATTATTTTCTAAAAGTTTCATACCCATACCTTACCTATTTGCTCTTATCCATTTAAATATCTCCAAAAGTATTTGCAAACAGATAAGCAAGTTCTTTTTATTTCAACAATATACTTCAAAAAGTTCAGGGCCTTTGTTTATTGTGATGTGTAGAACTTTTACACAGAAACATTATAAAACCACTGACATAAAACAATTCACCAATAAAACATTTACAGTATTCCTTTGTCCATTAATGCATCTTTTGGTTGGCTACTCAGAAAACAATACAAAGAAGAAAAAACAAATAAAGGAGTAGAAAAACAAAACAAAATTGGCAACTAATATTGCAAAATTAAGCTGTGCATCTCTGATATACAGGACTACAGAGTTTGTCCATTTTAAGAAAGACATTAAACAAAACATTAGCATGAGAAAAACAAGCAGCACTTCCACATGGGTATGATGAACATTGTAACAATTTGCAACAGCCTTTTGAACCATCTACAAGCATCAAAGATGGAGAAAAATTCATCAGAGATGCACCTACAGAGCAAGACCTCGTCTCGAGCTACTGTGTTAACCAGAATCAACAATAAAGAATAATTATTTTATCGATCAGTTAAAAAAGAATTTAATCATTTCTATCTGTTTGGATCCACAACTTCCTTAGCAATTATAAAAAATTGAATGAGCAGTAAGACATACCTCTTTATATTCATAATCCCAATCAGTTTTTTCGATGGGGATACTGCATTAGGATAATCCCTTCTGCTACTTCTCCTTGCTGATTTGGTTCGAAAAATGTGACTAGATGAATATGGTCGTTTCGTTGCAATAATATCAATTACCATTTTTTACCAGTGAATAAACCAGAAAATAAAGGAGGAGGAACATTACCGGCAATACCCTCTCTAAGATCAACATGTTAATCATTGAAAACTTTAGCCTCGACCTACAAGGAGTGATGTTGAGTTATTACACAAAATAAACATATGCTCTGGGTTTGGTGTTTGGGCTGGGAATGTTGAACTTATAGATTTCTTCTCTTTTATCAAGCCAGCAATCGCACTTCCTTCACAATTAGACACTGCAAATGAATGAACATTATCAATCCAGTAACTAAATATGATAAATCGTCCATAGTATGGCTGCGGTCACAATATGTATGTGTACTAACATTGTCAAAGGATCAAAATCCAGTTACGTAACTTTTGTCAAAGGGTCCCAACGATTCGCCAAATCTGTAATGAAATGCAATATGTCAATTAGTAATTAAAAACTCAATGTTCAAAAGCCTTTCTTTGTTGCGAGTGCACATGTGAGTGTTGAATCTGACGTTGAAGAAAAATAAACAAAGTGAGTAGTTAATATACTGTATACATAAGTGGACTCAAACCCATTAGCTAAAGCTATTGGGTTGGAGTGGTGCACAAACAAGTATATTACTGTGAACTCCTTAGGCGATTCTCCCCTGACATTCTTTCTCTACATGATACCTTGAGCATTTTAACGGATTGTGTTATGCAAAGCCAACAAGAATAGCAACTTTCAACAAACAAAATAGAATAGCAACAAGAAAATGGAGCAACGGGATCTCTCCAACACCAACATTTTGTCAAAAAGAAAAAGAAAAAAGAGTGAGATAATCAAATGTTGTTGGGAAGGAGAGGTAGTCCGTGATTCTCCTATTATGGGTCATAGATGAACCTCCCATCAATAAGCAAAAACAAGTGACATGGCAATAAACTGACATTTGAATATATTTCTTGACAATTGTCTTGCATCTGCATAAAGTTGAGATTCAATGGTTCTCCTCTTCTGGGTCATAATATGAACCTCCCATCAATCTGAATATGCCTAGATCAGATTATAATAATTTTTTTTTTTTTTTGATAAGTAAATATAAATAAGATTAAACAGGTGTAGGAACATCTGAAAGCATTAGCCTTACTGGAATATAATAAATTTTATAATGGATAATAATCAAATATTTTGAACACTATTAAAACTCATAACAGATTATCTTTTTTCTTTTTCTTTTTTAAGATGAGTAAGCCGTTTGTTTATTGTATTGTGCAGTAGTTTTATACAGAGAAACATCGTAAAACCAATCACAAAAATCATTTCACCAAAAAACAGTCCATTAATGCATCCTTTGGTTACTGAGAAAACAATAAAAAGAGGAGAGAAAAATAAAATAAAATTGGCTACCAATATTGCAAAATAAAGTTGCACACCTCTAATATACAGGACTACATACACATATTGTCCATTTTAGAAAAGACAATAAACAACACATTAGCAGCCTTTTGAGCCATCTGCAAGCATCAAAGATGGAGAAATATTCATTAGAGATGTACCTATAAGGCAAAACTTAGTAATCGGACTACTATCTTAACTAGAATCACCAATAAAGAAGAATTATTTTTCTCCATCAATTAAAATAGAATTAAATAATTTCTATATCTATTTGGATGCAAAACTTTCTTAGACACTATAAAAATTGAATGGGCAGTAAGACATACCTCTGTAGTCGTTATGTTCATAATCCAGATTAGTTTTTTCATTGGAATACAGCATTGGATAATCCCTTCCACTTCTACTCCTAGAAAATTAAATGAATGAACATTAAAAATCCAATATTGAATATGATAAATGGTCCATAGTATGGTTGCGGAAACAACATGGATGCCTACATTATCAAAGGATCAAAATCCAGTTACGTACCTATTTTTGGAGGAGGCCTCCTCTCTCTACGTGGTCACTTGGGCATTTTACCAAACACCTATGCTCCTGTCGTGAAAACACAACAAGAATAGCAACCTTCAGCAAACCCAACGCCAACAGTTATACCCCAAAATAAGAATAAAAACATATAATCAAGCGGTGTTGAGAAGAAGAGAGGCAGGCAGTACGTGATTATCCCAAAAGGGGTGATAGATGAACCTCCCATCAATATGAAAAAAGAAATGATGTGACAATAAACTGACCTTTGGTTTTGTTTCTTGAGACTTGACTTGCATCAAACAAAAACTCGGATTCACTGATTCTCCTCTTCTGGTTCATTGATGTGCCTATTATCAATCCAAACGCAAGGGATGTGGGCTATCTTGAACCACTCCGGTCCTCGATCTTTCTTGCAACGTTCGGTCAGTAGAGGACAATTCTGGATATGAAGATTCAGGAGTGAGGGAGAGAAGCCATCCTCTGGAAAGGACGCGGGCTTTTCACAATAATAGATAAACAAATATTCAAGAGAGGCAAGGTCTTGAAAGCCTTTGGAAGATAAGCATTTCAAATTTGGGAAGCCATCGATGGAGAGGCTGGTTAGAGAGGCAGGTAGCATCATCTCTGGGAAGGACACCAGATGCGAAGAGCCACCGCAAATTTGAAGTTCTTTAAGAGAGGTAAGCTTGTACAATCCCCATTCAAAAAAGGCCTCATTAGACGATACCACATAATCGATTGAAAGTGATCTTAGGTTGGTGGGAAAACCTACTTCCGAAAAGGATACACTAATGCTTGGACATTTTCTAATCCACAAGTCTTCAAGAGAGGTGAGGTTTAGTATGCAGTTGGGCAGGACCTGCATTTTCTCACATTCCAAAATCCTAAGCGATCTCAGGTTGGCAGGGAGCAACCCTTTGTCAGGGAACGAAACAATAGTTTGACAATTTTGAATACAAATCTTATGTAGATGGCTGAGGCTCTGTATGCCCATCGGTAAGGATTTAAGGTTCTCACAACTTTGGATACAAATGAATTCAAGAGACGAGTTGTGATGGAAGCTCTTTGCTATCGACTCCAAATTCTTACAAGACAAGATTTGGAGTTGTGTAAGTGTTGCAGGTAATTCTCCGGTTGACGTCAAGGATATGAGGGATGGACAATCAGTAATATACAAAAACTCAAGAAGAGATGTGTTGGTACTGCAACTGTTGACAACATCTACCTCCACCAAATTCAGCATATTACAATTTTCAATATTTAGTCGCTTTAAAGTTTGAGGTAGTTGGCTTATTGCAAAGTACGTCAGTGAAGTACAACCACTAATATAAATACACTCAACATACATGTTGTTGAACATCATTGGCTTGAGTAAAGATTTCAGAACCTCGCAATTTGTTATCACAATTTCTCTGAGTTTAGATGGCAAACCCAGTTGTAGCTGCTCCTCCACTTCTTTTGCCACCAAAGAAACTAGTTTGGAGCAATCAAAAATCTTCAGAAGTCGAAGACATGGGAGATGTTGTAGCAATCCCACATCATTTGACCACAAAGGCGTAAGCTCCTCACAACTTTTAATCATCAAATCTTTCACGTTTGTCAAATCTTCCGTAATTAACCCTTCTATTTGATGCGTGAATTCTGAAATTGTTGAAAGAGACGAGAAGCATAGTGAGCTAAATTCAACATTACCATTATGCACCACCCCTTTCGATCCATCAATTTCTAGGTTGCAGTGCTCCGGAAAGCTGGAAATTGAAATCACCAATTCTTTGCATTTAGTTATTTCAATATTTTCCAATAAAGGAAGGTGGTTTGGTAACTTACCCACTAGCTTGGGACACCATGTAATAGAAAGCTTACGCAGTTTTGGGATTTCTCCACAAGGAATCCAGTTCTCCCACTCTTGCATATTCTCAAAATGCAAAGTCTCCAAGGATCTAAAAGGTTGTGAGCAACCATCCCCATAAAAATCAGGTCCAATATTTTTCACACTAGTCACGCCTTTGATTAAAAGGTGTTTGAGTGACGGTAATTGGCCCACTGATGGCAATGATGTGCACTTTGCACAACTTTCAATCTCCAATCGCACCATATTAGAAAATGAGGGAACTTTTAGCCAGGTTGGAAATTCTGCACAACCATAGCGTCTGACAGTGAGCTCTTTCAAACCCTTGTGAGGTTGAAGCATATTAAGTACGTCAAATTCACTTATTCTATCTTGTGCTTCATCTAAGTTGCCACTCCATTCCAATGACAACCCATAGAGATTGTGCTTTTCAATTAACCTAGCATCCCTCACATCCTCACGATTAATCACATTTTCCAATCCTGCAATGCAAAGTGTCTCTCGAAGATACAACAAAGGCCCTAACTCCTTTATTACCTCGGAACAACTACCTTTTCCCACAACCATATTAGACAATGATTGGAGACAAGTTAATTTACCCATTTGTGGAGGCATTCCTTCCAATGCATATGCACTTTGAATGTTGAGATGTCGAAGATTGACTAGGTTACAAAACGTTGAAGGCAATTTCTTCAGATTATAACAGTGCTCCAATATCAATGTCTGTAAATTGTAGAGAGTGGCTATTGAATTAGGCAAGCTTCTAATTTGAGTGTAAGAAAAGTCGAGGAATCGTAGATGCTTCAAATCACCGATTGATTCTGGTAACTCATATATGCGGTATCCACTCAACGAGAGCATCCTTAAGCATCGTAATTTTGGAAACAATTTAAGAGGAACATTTCTAGTCAAGTAACACCAACCTGGATTTGGAAGCATAAGTGGCATAAAGGTTCGCAGACATGTGAGATCATTAAAAACCTCAAACTTTTGAATGCCATCATGTCGACCACCCAGGTAAGACGAATGTCGAGCCTTTGTAGAAGGTTTCCTTCCATTATTATCCCAAACTCTATCCTCCATTTTAAAGCATATATCTCCTGCAACCCATTGAGCCAAATCGTTAATGAGGTCATGCATTAGATATTGTGATTCATCCTTGAATGATTGTTGGAAAAATGACCTCGACAGCAGATTGTGAAAATACTCGCTACCCAAATCTTCCATTCGCTTTTTCTCTTCTTGTGGTTGAAGTAAACCTTCTGCCATCCATAATAGAACCAACTGCTTCTCCTCAAATAAGTAGTCCTTGGGGAGTAGTGAACAATACGCAAAACACCTCTTTAAATGTGAAGGGAGATGATGATAGCTCAACATAAGAGCTGGAGCAATTTCACTTTCCACTTCTGGTAAATCCCATATCTTGCTCTTCAATGCATCTTCCCACTGATCATGGCCCATTTTATTGCGCAAGACGCCTCCGAGTACTTTTGCTGCCAAAGGGGAGCCTTTACACCTTTTAACTATTCCCTCACCAATATCTTTGAGGTTTAGATGTGCACTGAAGTCCCTTGTCCCCAATGCATGATGTGCCAATATAGACAAACAAACATCATTCGACAACTCTTTCAGAGAGTAAGCAGCTGGAATGGTACCTGTCTTTGATGAAACTCCCTTATTGCGAGTTGTGATGACAATTGTACTTCTTGGAGCCCCTGCTTCGAAAGGAGCACGCAGGATACTCCAATCATGGTAGTTCTCATTCCAAAGATCATCTAGAACGACAAAAAACTTATTCCCTTTCAGTTTCTCCTTTAGTTTGTTTTGCAGCCAATTTAGATCCTTACCCTCACAGTTTTCGGATGTGAAAGACTGTAAAATTGTTTTTGTCACCCTAACAGCATCAAAATCTTCAGAAACACAAGCCCATGCCTTCAGATTAAAAAAGCTCTCAACTTTTTCATCATTGTACACAAGCTGGGCAAGAGTTGTCTTTCCTATACCCCCCATACCAATTATAGGAATCACAGAGAGTTGAGCATCTCCACCTTTTTCACCCAGCACAAATTCAAGTAGAGCCTCTTTATCTTTTTCCCTACCATAAACATGAGCTTGGGTTACTACAGAAGTTGGCGCCAGTATCTCCCTTGTTCTGTATGACCTTCTCCTATCAACATTTTCACTCAATTTCAGATCATCTTTTTGCTTCACCATCTTGTTGAATCGAGCAGTGATTTCCTCCATCTCTGACCCCAGCTTATTGTTGATCTTAATAACACTTGGAGTGAAACCATGTATTAATTTCCGTACCTTACTTGTGCGGGCATGATTTCCTCCGGTCAGTTTCTGTCGCAAAACTTCCGTGGCAAACTCATCGAGTATGTCATCCGCATCGTAAGCCAAGTCTCTGACATCATCCAGCCACCTTTTTACTGCGACGCCATTCTCTTGTTTCTGCTCCGCATCATCAAGCACTGCCTCAATTCTTGGCAGCATTTTACTCCACTTTTCCAGCTTCTTTTCAAGTCCTTCTTGGCGAGCAAAGTTGAGCAGCTCAGGAGACGCCAGACGGTCAAACAGTACTCCGAGGAACGCAGAGAGGAGGGCCTCTGCCATTGTTTTGGTGATGAATCAGGAAAATGGATGCAAGGGTTAAGAGTAGTCTCAAAACTTCTGACTGCAATAATTTCTAACTGCTTTGATGAACATTTGCTGTTTGTGGTTGTGGGGCCCTTACTGGCTTCGTTCCCATGTGCATGTTTTTATTTTTTTTTTTGTCTTCTTACGGCAATAATTTCTAATACAGTAATTTTATAAATTAAATTGAAAGAACACTAAATGGAAAATGGGTCAGATTCCTCCATGTCAATAACCTTTTAAATATCTGTTACATATATTTTACACTTCTTATTTTAAAATTTATCATCAAATTAATAAAACAAATATTAAATCTCACAAATTCAATAATAAATTTAAAATTTTATAAAAATATATATATATAAAAAAAAATGTATGTATCATTTCTCCCTTTAGATTTGGCTCTAAAGAAGACATAAAAAAAGCACAATCAGAAAAACTCGCTGGAGACACACTAGAAAAGTTGCTCCCTAACACAGACGTCCCGTGTAGCCTTCTGCCAGGAAAAGCAGCAGAAAAAAGCACGAGGAAAAACTAAAAAACAACATCCATACCCCTGGAAGGACCAGGATCTAGAACATCAACCACCGCCGGATCTAGCCCGGAAGAACAAAACTCCCTATAAGGGATATGAGGTAAACCAAAGTAAAGAAAACAGGAAAAAGTATAAAGGAAAGGAGAGAGGAGAGGAGGGAAGAGAAGAGACTTTTCCCTCCTCCCTCACCGGTTGCACGAAGAAGAAGGATACCAAGAGAGAGGAGAGAGGTTTTGAGAAGATCGGCGGCTAGGTGTTTCTTTTTCAACCCGATCTATTAAGTTGAAAACTCCTTTTATCATTACTCTTCCTTTAAAGTCCAAAACAAATTCAACTTTTATACCACGAGGGCCATGAAATTGTCATTATTTTTCAGTCAGTCAAATTTTTCTTCTTCAATTTGTTCAACAATTCAGATAAATTGTTTAGGTATTTTTGTTGAGAGCATGAGAGGTGTATAGTGAAAATACTGCCTAGAACATAGCAAAAAATTCACAATTTTTTTTTTTTAATAGGAGATTAATGGATGAATGATTGTTTGATTACGTATATAGATAATGATATATTCAAGATTATCAGCAATGAAAAAAATCATACAGCGGGTTTAAAATATGAAGATTCATCGAGGACAGCTGAATAAATTAACGCTAGAAATATTTTTAGTTAATTATTATTTAACTTTATTTTTTAATCTTGACCCCTCTAAACGAAAATTTTTGGCTCCGTCACTGCTTAAATCTAGTTTGCTCAAAGTAGATATAATCTTTAACTATTTTTGTACATGGATTTCGGAAGATGAAAGTCATAGATAACACTTTATTGTAAGAATTTTGTTTGTATCTATGACTTTGTAACCTCATAACATGTGGCTATGATTTTGCAGAGCTTTTGGCTTTGTGATGTAAGAGCGTTATGCCTATAATCTTTGATCAACGAAATGTAAAATATTATTCCTTGATGTGGCCTTTATATCACATATTACGGTGTTTATTATATTTTAATATAATAAATATAATACACGGTATTATGGTTATGGTAATTTCTATTAATTTATATTACCGTAATGGAATCGTTTAATTGATTTCAAAAAATCAATTAATAAAATTGTTTCATTGATGGGAGGAACAGTATGATATTTACCAATTTGAGGGTCCCTGACCTAGCCTATAAATTGAGTGCCTGTGTACACCATCAGTACAACCATAAAGCAATAGGCATAGGTTAGAAGATCCCTCAGATAACTTTTCTTGTTCTTCAGATGGATCGTGGAAATGTTTGAGCAAATATGTCTAGAGGTAAGCCTAGATCCCTATCTTTTATTTTCCGCTGCACATGTTAGTTTGAGCATAATATGTTTATATGTTCTAACATGTGGTATCAGAGCAAACCTCTATGCTATTTTACTTAGCAATAAGTTTTTGTTGAATCCATAATTTCTGTGAACATAGTCTCTTTTTTATTGTTCACGTTCGGTTGTTAAATCATATTTTTGTGAACATATTTTTGTTCAATCCAGTAGATGTTTTGTGAATACAATTAAATTTGTTGTTCACATACGTTTAAAAACCCATAAATTTGATATGACTATTTTTTTTTTATTATCACTATTTTGTGTATTGTGATATACTGCTTATTTTTGAATTGCTGTAATCTTGATATGAGTATTTTCATAAAGGGGTGGCGGCTAGGGTTCCATTTTTTTTTTTAGGGTTTTCAACCCATCTAGAACATTACGGGTCAGGTTGCTTGGTGATTGGGTAGGGTTTCGACCCATTAAGGTTTCTGGGTTGGGTATATTTTTGGGTTGGGTATTAATTTTAAAGTGCGGGTTGGGTTGGGTTGCTAAGTGGAACAACTCATTCAGGTCAACCCAAGCCAAAAACCCAAAGGGCCCTATCCAGATTTTTTTTTATTTTTATTTTAAATAAAAATAAAAAATTGGACTGACCCGATTTGGGCCAGCACTATATAGAAACCTAGAAGCCCAACCCGATCCATTTTTTACTTTTCGGACCCGACTCAATTAAATGGGTTGACCCAATTAGACCAACCCAATACAGCAACCCATTTCAGTAGCCCATCAAGAATTAAAGATAGTAGGCTCATGTGGGGTTTAGAACTTGGGTTGACCAAGTGTAAAGGGCCTAAGGCCACTTACTAAACCATTAGGCCATGTATTTTGTTATGTCCTCTTATTGCAATTTTATTTCTCTTATCATTTGCATTGATTTGTATTAAAATTATTGTTTCTTTAATACATGAAATGAGGAATATATTTTAATTGTTGAATTTATATTGTTTAAATATAAATTGCTTGATGCTTAGACCTAAGAATAATTAACAATACCATATATGCTGGCGTGCTTATAGTAATATCCAAGAATGCAATGTCTAGAAAAGTTCTGGCAAGGAAAGTCTTGGGATTTAAGTGTGTCATTGTGACCCCCCTCACTTTCCTGGGTGTAATACCCGAGAAGACACCCCACTTAAGTTATCAAATTATGTGCATAAATATAAGATTTAAGAATTGCTCTTAGTCTAATAGAATTATGTAGTTATGCATGTAAAAAGTTGGATCAGTAAAGCGAAATCGATCGAGCGACTTTCTGGTCGATCGAGCGATTATAGATCGATGTCGATCGATCGACTTAGTTTCGATCGAGCGATTTTATCCAGTGCGACGCAGCTTACGGGTAAACAGCAGAAAAGTGATTTTCACCTTTGATTTTAAACCCATTGCTTATGAACGGTTCCAGATGATTGAAACTTACTTAGTTAGCCTAAGTTGGCTTAGTTTGGTTGAAATTGAACTAGATATGGTGGTACAATCTAATCATGACTCAAGATATGGAAGAAAATCAAATCTTGGATATTAGATGATCTTGCATGGATATTTCTCTCTCTTGCTGCCAAAGATCCGACCCTTGGAAGGATTTGTGCTGGATTGATCCCAGCCCTTCGTGATTATTATATATAGCTTGCATGGGATACCAAAAATCAGTCTAAACTCTCCCCATGCCACTCACGTAAGCACCTCTCCCCTTCACTGTTTTGGTATTAAATCTCCCATGGAAAAATCTCTCTCATTCTTCTGTGGAAGCCAGCACCTATAGCCAGAAATAAAGCCTTGAATCCCCTCTTGTTTCTCAACAAAACACCAATAATTAACATCAGAAACCTCTCTCTAATTCCAGCTCAAAAGCCAGCAGCTCCCAACTCATTTCAAGCACCTTGCATTGGAGTTAGACCTCCTTCTTTCATCCAATCTGTTGGGTGCGAATCTTGGTAAGTGAATCTCCCTTTCTACTCTCTAAAATTCAGTATGTGTTCCTAAGAATCATGGGTAATCTCTCCTTTTGAAGGAATTATACTCATGAAGCTTTAAACAAGCAAGATAGTAGCTTTGTTTTAATACTTTTGTGTGGAAGTGAGCTGTTGAAGTATGGGTGTATGGATTTATGAAAAGGAAGGTGTGTGTGTGTGTGTGTGTGTGTTGTGTGCTGGAATTCCCTGCATGAATCAGAATATTAAAGTATGAACTAGTGAGTAAGTGTAAATGGTATATGGCTAATGCTTGTGTGTGTGGAAAGTATTATTTTGGCTACATAGGGGTATGAAAGAGAGTTGTATATATATGTATATATATATCAACATACTAGTGGAATTAATGGCTAGTAAAAAGAGATGTTCTAGTTTCATTATTCAATAACCTAAGATGGCATTCAATATCATGGTTAAGAGAACCAAAAACAGAAGTATTAGGACAACGGTTAAAATGGTACTTTGAGGATAAATATAGTAAACATATTTGTAGCATCATTTCACTAATCTAGTATTACTATATGATTGGAATTATGCAGTTATAGAGAAAGACTTTTGGAGCAGAAACTAGTAAGTATCTCTATACTTACTGAGGACGAAGCTGGTTGATTTTCCTATAATATTATGTTTACTGTTTTATTTACTTGTTTGCGCATGTGATTTTGCATATTTTATTATTTCTAATAATCTGTCTAATAACAAGCTGTTGGATCAAGATCCACGGTGGGTATGCGAGGCTTCACGTGAGTTCCAAGGTTCTCAGTGAATGAGGAGGTACCTGAAAAGAATAATAAATACAAAAACTGGTGTACCAAGGTCACCAGGGAAACCAAGGTTTCTAGGAGCCAAGGCTCCCAAAGATTATAATTAAAAGTTAAGTGAGGAAACCAAGGTTTCAAATAACACGCTAACCGTGCCAAGGCCAACAGAGTAGTGGAAAAAGGGAAATGCCCTAAACTCTATATTTAAGATTGTCATTGCTTTATGGTTACATTTATGTTCATTTTATGTCTATGACTCGCGATCATGGATTATATTTTGTATATACATGTGATTATTTGGCCATTGCATTATGTTGCATTTACTAAATAAATCAGCACTCATATTATTATTGGAAACAGTGGACTTACTTTAGTGTTTATGTTGTTTTCTTCTCTTTGTATGGTACTTGTAATGATTCAGGCTATGAAGAAGAAGAGGATTATCAGGACTATCCCGACATATAGATGGTTCCTGGTTCAGTTTCGTAAGGCTGGAAAGCCTATATTTTGGGACTACCCTGTTATAGTCCATTAGCCTATCCCAAATCAATGTTTATAATTCTCCGGTTATATATATATATTTTGGCTTGTATAATTATTTAGCCCTGTGTGGCATGACTGGTATTACTATCTGTATAATTATGCTGACTGACTCATTACATATATATATATTTGAGGTATTTCAGTAGTAGCTCTGAAGTGTCTACCTATTCCCAACTTATATTACATTTATTCCGTTGCCAATAATTACCTCTGATAAGTTAGTAATGTCTTGTGGAAATTCGAAAATTTTCACCTACGCTTTTTGCAAAAGCGGGGCGTTACACTGGGAACTCACCTAGTTGGACCTTGAAAAATGCTGTTTACCCCATTTAGGTATTGGTTTGTTATATTTCTGGGGCTATTAAGGGGCCATTTATAAAGTTGTTAGATGTTAATGAAGTCGCAATTATCATAATGATTTTGGGAGAGCCACAACATCTTAATTTTTAATGATAATTGCATCACACGTAATTATCATAATAATTTTTGGGAGAGCCACAACATCCCAAATTTTAATTATAATTACATCAGGATTACACGCATGAACCTCATAAAGAATTTTATTAGATGTTCATGAATTGCAGAGTGATTATTATGATTTTGGGAGAGCTACAACATCTCGATTTATAATAATTGTATAAAGATCATACACATGAACTTCATATAGAAAAATTAACATCGTCTTGTAATTAATTCATAAATTTAATTACTTATCCTCACAGGGAAGTTTTTTTTATTTTTTTTATTTTTTATTTTTTTTATGACTTAATTAGAATAAGATAACAAATTTAGTATTAAAAGTAACATTTCTTTCGGTTGCCCAAAGGTACGGAGAATTTTATTTATTAATATTTAAATTTATTAGTCTTATTAATAAAGAGTAAATTTCATGCGTGATGCAACCTTTGCCCACAAGTAGGTTGAAATTTACTATTTGAATTGGCATTGGCTAATTTAAAATAAAGTTACTTCATAGCATTAAAGTATTTATTTTATTTTCTTGGTCATTGCAGCTATTCATATTACTCTACTTTTGGTAGTTTTATATTCCAATACTTTAAGGTAATATTTTTTCTGACTGAAAAATGATTAATATGTTTTTTTTACTTGGGGTGCTAGAAACTTGGCGCTTCGTGTGGACAAACCACATACTCCCACGGAATTAAGTACGTCATATGAGATTATTAAGCATGAACGGTGGGAGTGATCTAATCACCTAAGTTAGATGTTCATAAAATCTCATGTCACTAAAGGCATCGAGAATTTATTTCTGAATGGTTTAGGGCCAAATATTTTATAAAGGTTGTTTATGAACATTTTGTAAGTTCAAACAAAGCTTGGCCAACACACTAAGAGAAAAAGCTTTAAAGACAAACCTTTTACAGTTTCTAAAGTGTTCCTATTCCCATTATGGGAATGAAGGATATTATAGCCTAGCTTAAGTCTCTAAAGATTGAGATTTTTTGAGTCATTATTGGTCTATTTCATTTTTGAATTCTCTCTTCTAAGTGTAGAATTTTATCTTGTAACACACATAAGGATAAATGGTTAGTAAATGAACTTCTAACCATGTGTGTTCAAGAATATGAGAGAATCCATAAAATGTTCACATGGTTACTCATGTTAAGGGAAAGACCGATAAATGAAATCATGCTCATCAATTAATGCATGAGAATAAGGTGCCAATAAAGTATTATGGCAATCAAGATACCTATTTCTCATGCAATAAGGAAAATTAAGGGCATATAAAGAAAGATTGCATGAAGTATGAGAAATGACTTAAAATGAAGATAATCCCATATATCTAGTATGTCGTGAATCTCTTTTAGTGACTCATTCAAATATGTTATGGATTGATTATGGTTTAACAATCCACGTTGTCAACACAAATGCAAAGTCTTCTTAAAATGAATAACACGTGTTTATAATTGGAAGTTGTTGGGATCTATAGGTTAATTTTAAAATTTAGTTATATTTTTGATATCAAAATATTTTATATTCCATAATCTTTTAGAAATTTATTTTTCTAGTTTAGTTTGTTAAAAATTTCAATTTTACTTTAAACTTGAAATTTTTCCTTATTTTGGGTGAAATATTGGTTGGGGGTTTATTTAAAGTCTATTTAAAATTGACCTAGGTCCCAACTTTGGAAACAAAATTATTTGTTTATTTCTGCATATTGATGTTGACATAAAGTAGAGTCTTTGAGAATTTTAAAAAATTGCTCTTGTTATGGCTTTGGAGATTGAAATATATCTCTATACAGAAAATAAAAGTCGGTAATTTACTGACTTTGGTACTTGTGTGGGCTGCATAAGGGAAAACATACCAACAAGACCATTAAAAGTGCTAAAGAGAGCCTTTTGAGATTCTTGAGATCATGTACATTGAAAGGTGTTGACCTTTTCATACTCATTGCCTAAATGGTTAGAGATATTTTTATCTCTTTTTGATGACCATATAAGGTTTATGTATGGTAGCGGCCAAACCGATCGCTACGTGGATTTTAAATTTATAAGTTTTACCACTCGCAATAATACGTATTGATTGTACAATAGTAAAGGCGAACCACAGAGATTATTGGTTGTTTTGTGTAATATGATATCTAAAGGAACATATCTAACTCAACTTAAGAGTAAAAATAAAATCAAAGGTTGTAGAATTGAAGCTACAACAATAAGGTGAAGAAATGAAAGCGGAAATTGAAAACAAACTTAAAAGAAACTTAGGGTGTTGATCTTATCCAATCCTCAACCAATGAAATGCTTAAAGTCTACATGGATCTTCCTAACATGCATGATATGAGCGCGTAATGGGTGTCAACCATTAAGACGACCTCGACACGAAAACACTTTCTTTAGGACGTAGTTATAAAGCACCTAGTTTCACATCAATTTCCTCCACATAAAGTTTAGTCTATAATTGAAAAACGTTTATACTACGAAAGGTGTGGAGTGATTAATGCTCCCGAGCTTACTACTCTAAAACACATCCCAATAAGCATACATTACGAAAACCCTAACTAGGCCACAATGATAAGGTATCTAGTTTCACACCGGTCTATTCTATGTAAAGATTAAACTTCAATGGAAAGACATTCTACACTACCAAAGGTATGAAATGATCGGTGTTCCCTAGCATACACTATAAGGTGACTCTAATAGGTAATCATACATCAAGTCATATAGAACCATTGCAAAAGACATCATTCTTATTTCTAAGAATGTTGGTTTTACTCAAGAAATCTAAGAAAACTCATAAACAAGTTTAACTCTTTTTCATGAATAAATAGATTGGAATCTTGATAACAAAACCTTTTAGCATGTGTTTTGATATCCTCTAGCCCTCAACAATCATCAAACATCTCAAGAAAATCCTAAGAACATCAAGAACTGTAAAGACCAAGAATTTAAATAAGTAATTAAACATACTGATTAAAGTTTAGTTTAAAAATATGCGGGGGTCAAATGTTAATTAATAAATGATATGGTTTTAATAAAATGGGGTCCTTCTTTAATTTATATAAGTAGGAGGCTTTAAATAAAAGAAAATCCCTCCCAACCATTCACAACTTGCCACATGTCCCTTATCCCTTTCATTTTTCCTTTTCTTTTCTTTCTTTTCATTTTTCTTCCTTTTTCTCCTCGGTGGACAGCAGTCCACGACTGCTTCTTCTCTTCTTATTGTTCTTCTTTCTTCTTCTTTCTACTTCTTCTTCTCTGTTCATTTCTTCTCCTTTCTTCTTCTCTTCACCGAACGAGAGTGTGAGATCGGAGAGAGAGTTTCAGAGGGAGAGACCGAGAGATGAGATCGGGAGGGTGAGAGATGAAACCGAAGGGGGGAGAACCGGAGTACCCACAACCCAGGGGAGGTCCGATCCTCCATGATTGGCGCCCCGATTCGAAATCCGGCGGAACCCGATGGATTTTCGGCTAGCCCACAACCTGAAGAGACTCGGAGACCCGAGTAACTGCCAAACCCGTGTGCGTAACCCGCTGTACCCATGAGGACCCGATCCTCTATGATCGGCGACTGGGACTGAAATCCGGCGATTGAGGAGCTCCTGCGGAATCCAGGAACTTGAACCCGCGACCTGTGAGCCCATAAAACCCGAGAACCCGATGCAGTCGTGAAACCCGAACAACCTGTGACCCGTACCCCATGTGACCCGGTTCTTCATAGCGATTTCCGGCGACTTTTCCAGCGGGTCAGTGATGTTTTCCGGCGATTCTAGTTCACTGATTCCAATGGATTTGCTATGAAAATCCTTGGGGTAATTTCTTACAACCTATGTTGATTTAGTTTGGGTATTTTACTCTTGGTTAGCTTATTGATGAGTTTGAGTATTTGGGGTTCTTAGATCCTCTGTTTTAATTAATTGAAATCTGAAGTTGGTTGATGGTGGTGTATTGGTTTTGTGTTTCGGTTAAAGCATGAAACCCTTGTTTTTGGTGTGTTGGCAGTGGAGTTATTTTAGTTGTGGCTTTGGTATGGAATTTCTAGGATTTTGTGGGTCTTGGCCGAATCTGGAGGTGTTTTTAATGATGTTTAGTTGGAGCTTTGATGAGTGTAATTTGTTGTTGAAGATTGAATTTAATGGTTGGATTGATATTGGATTTGGGTTATTATAGGATTGGTTTCCATAGAGCTTATTTATTGCTAATTGTTGATGTTGATTCTCATGACTAATTGAGGGTTTGATGTTAGCTTGAAAAAGATGAGAGTTTATGACTTCATTTTGGATGCTTAGGTTTAACTAAATTATTGAGTTGTAGATGTACGATTTATATGTTGTTTAGGAGTTTAAGTGATATGGCAAAGCATGAATTAGACCTAGAGCCTAAGCCTAATGTTTAGCTTTGAAGTCTATGTATGTGTAATAAATTAATATATATATTACAATATGTGATTATAAGTTAGTTTAATAAGAGTTATTAAATTATAAAGTTAAATAAGATTAAAGTCCTAAACCTAATCTACTTGAATGGGTAGAGAGTAGTAAGGGTAAAGTATTAAATGTATGATTTAAGATAAGAATGTCGTAGAATTGTAAATAGCCTAAAATAGCCTTAAGACAACAAATATAAATTAGTAACATTATAGAAATATATATACAAATAGACGTTGAATTCATTTGTTAATGTAATTAGATAATTAATGTATATGCCTCAAGCTTTTGTATGTGTAAATATTACAATATGAGATTGTAGCCTAAGCTAATAGGTGTTACTAAATTGTATATATATGCATGTGAATGTTAAATGTATATTGTTAACTTAGTAAATAAGTAACTAGCCATTAATGGGTTAACAATGACAATAAGATATAATAATAATAAATAAACAAGATCGGACACAAACATATAACTAATGACTAATCTAATAATAGCTTAAGATATATAGATAGCTTTAGAAGTGAGTGACGCGATGTGTGAGCAAGCGGGTAGTTTATGTGTCATAGAGTTTAGGTTCAATAGCATAGTCTAATGTTACCAATGTTTGCAGGCTTGTGTCGTGATTGGAGACGTAGACTTGTTCTCCAATGCAGAGTTCAAGTAACGAGAACATGGGGAATATTCGAGTTAAGAGTCCAATGCAGCAAAGTGGGTATTCCACTCATTGAGAAAATATATATTTTTATATGTATTGGATTGATAAAAATATATATATTGTTTATGAAACCAAACCAACCATATGATGAAATGTATGTTTTAAGATGATTTGATTAGTTTCGATTATGTTCAAATTATATTAATGATGTTTAAGAATTGATGCATGAATGAAATGTGTTAATGGATTTAAAGTGTTTAAGTATGTTCTGCGGTTGAGATTTAAATTATGTAAAATTGTTTGAGAACATGTCATGTTGAAACTGTTTAGTTTTTATGAAGAGAATATGTTTTGAATGATTTCAAAGTGTTGGATAAAATGTTGGATTTGTTTAGTGTTAAGAGGATGTGATTTAACAGCTGCATGATTTCAGCATGATACAGTAGTGAAATATATACTGGTCAAGCACGGAACATAGAGCATGTAGTATAGATCATACATCAATAGTAGTACAGCAGTAAAGGAGCAGTAAACACAGTAAAACAGCAGTTATCAGCATCGTGGGGACCGAAGCCCCAGTAGACCCAGTCATGTATATCATGTATAGCATTGTTTTATGAGTGATGTTTTTATGTTATGAGTAGCTTTTACTAGACGTGTTGATATGTATAAGTGTCTTAAATGAAAAGCGCTTATGTATATTTCTATCGGATAGTCATGTGTTAAGATCATACATTGAACTTGAAAGTACATGGATACATGAATGCCCAGGTGCGAGTAATGGCATGTCTATGAGTAAGAAGGTTGTCTGTTCTTGTTCTTCAGGAAAGACGTGTTAACATGATTGAGTTTAACTCTAGTGCTCTCATGATCTACTGACGTCAAGGCACGAAGCTGAAAAATGATTAGAGGTGGTGTTGCGAGTGTTTTGTTGACGGATGTTATCCTAGTATGGAAGAGTAAGATGCCATGTTCCTTGCTTAAGACTTATGTGTATATGTGATATCTGTGATAGAGTGATCGTGTGCACATATGTCCAAGCGACGGATGAAAAGTATTATTATAGAGGGATCTATATGTAGAATCTTTCAAGCGGTAGATTGGAACTTCTACATATGTTCACAGCTATATAGTATGTTTTAAATGTTTTCTAAATAGTCGGTGTTTGCTGCATTAGCTATTGGTAAATTGTGGCTAATATAGTGCTCGCACGACTAAAAATAAAATAAAGGTTGGCTCTTTGTGAAAACTTAGTTAGTCTTATACCACTGAGGTCTTAGTATGTTTCATGCTAAGGCGGTGAACTCATTCTTTCACCTATGCGGATGTGGATACCACCACAACCGTGTAGATGATGTTTCTTTGGCTGCAGGTACTTCGGTATAGTTGAGGGGTTGGTAGCAGTGTGCTTGGGATATTATGATTGAAGCTTGCCGTGACGGTTGTAATTGTCGGACCACGGGTTGTCCACTGTTTTATAGGTTTGATATGGCTTGTGGCGTTTATGTCACTTATTCTTTGTAAAGCCATTATTGGTATGTAAATGTTGTGTTAATAAGACTCAAACAAATAGATGTTAAATGGCTTTTTGTTGTAATTCATTTGTGATAGATGTATAAGTTGTCATTTCCGCTATTTGGGTTTATGTTTTCCGTGCATAGATAGATATATGTTACACTCTGATTATCAGGTACATGTTATGGGGCATGTGCCATATGTTGGCTTTGCGACAAGTAGTCGTGCCACTGCGATGACTCGTTTTATGTTTGTATAAAAAAAAAAAAAAAAAGAAAAGAAAAAGAAAAAGAAAAGGGTCGTCACAAGAACACTACATGGTTTTGGATAGGATTTTGATCAAACCCTAAGAACTAAATTAGCTAGACATGAATTGAATCTAATCTAAGCATGAATTTAAAGGGAAACAATAAAGAAACAAGAAAGAAATGAATAAAAAACAACTATATTAAAATTATGAAATTCAGACTACAAAAGGGGAGAAAAACCTAAGCTAGAACAAAGAGGAAAAAGAAGAAGAAATTGCTCTCTGGAATTAAGCCAAGAAAACGTGCATCAAAGTAAACTAAAACATGAGAAATTAAAGTGATACACCTGAGAAAATCCGAACAAACCCGAAAAGATGCATATTTAAACCCTAAACTCTAATCTCATATATATAGAGATTTAATTTACAAAGGAGACATCAAAGATTGATTTTTGGCTGCTCAAAGGAGTGTCGACATCCTCTGTCAACCGCCCAAATTGGATTAATTTCATCCACACAAAGCATGTCGACATCCTAAGATTTTCTCGAAAAATATCCAGGTTCGATCGATAGACTTAGCGTCTGCATAAATAATCGATCGATCGACTTTGGATAGGTCGATTTTCTTCGACTAATGATGCGATCGATCGATTTCTTTACTGAAGAAATAATCGATCGATCGATTTGCCTTGGTCGATTTTTCATCTTTTCAGGATCAGCCTTGAACTCTGGAAATGACCAAATTGCCCTTGATGTATTTCCAGGTCTAATTCAAATGTTTTGAATTAGATTTCAATTAAGACCTGAAAATAAGACAAAACACTAAAACATAACAAAAACGTTATATATACAACACAAGCTAGGTCTAACAAATGCAAATTAAGAGGTCTTGAATCGAACAATTCAAGACTTATCAATGTATCTCTATATTCTAAATAATAAAGCTGAGGTATTGAATGCTTTCAATACCTATAAGGAAGAAGAAGAGAAAGAACATGAAGATCATAAGATCTGATATAGGCAAAGAGTGTTATGGTAGGTACACACAAAAGGGAAATGATTAGTAATACTAATCTGCTATTACTCTTATAGAGTAAAGCTTTGAAGACCGTTATGTATATGTTAAACAGGATTCCATTTAAGGTTGTCTTTAAGACACCTTTTAAAGTATGAAATAGATGGAAGCCAAGTTTAAATTATTTACACATGTGGGGTTGCCTTGCTAGAGAGGGGGTTTATAATCCTTGCCTAAGGAGATTAGATTAAAGGACAACCAACAGATCTTTTATAGCCTATCCAGTAAACTCGAAAGGATTTTAGGTTTTATTATCCTTCATATAATCCTAAAGTTGTTGATTGTAAAATTTCTAGAGGATGTTGAACCTAGTGGGAGTGTTTATCTTCAAAGGTTTCACTTAGAGGAAACACGAGAGTTAACTGAGGCTCCTTCATATGAAGGATGTTTGATTGTACTTATGGAAAATCGATTTGATTACCTTGAGCTACAATCAGTCTTAGAATTGTCAACTCATGAAGAATAGGTTCTGTTTGAATCTGCTTAGACTTTGCGAAATGCAAAGGAAGTAGAATTAAGAAAATCCTATAGAATAAGGAGATCGACAATTCTTAGTGATTATGTTGTATACCTCCCAGAGTCTGATGTTGACGTTGAACATAAAGATGATCCAAAATTGTTTTCACATGCTATGAGTGGAGATAACTCCACATTGTGGTTGAATGCCATGAAGTAAGAGATAAATCCATGGATCAAAAGTCAAGCTAGACTCGTAGCCAATGGTTTTACTCATAAGGAAGGCATTGATTATAATGAAATGTTCTCTCCAGTGTCTAAGAATGGTTCATCAAGATAATCATAACATTAGTAGCTCATTTTGACCTAGAGCTACATCAAATGGATGTAAAAATAACTTTCCTGAATGAGGATCTTAAAGATGAGGTTTACATGACACAACCTAAAGGTTTTATAAATAACAGTCAAAATACTTGCAAATTAAAGAATTCTATTTATGGGCTGTGACAGATCTCTCATCGGTGGTATACTGTTTACAAGGTTATTGCTTTATTGTTTATCTAAAACCTTGTTAACTAGTATATATACCTTAAGGTCAGTAGGAGTACAGTAATCTTTCTAGTCCTATATGTATATATTATTTTTGCAAGTGGTGATTTAGGTTTGCTACATGAAGTTTCTTTCACAGAACTTTGAAATGAAGGATTTGGGTGAAACGTCGTATGTCTTTTGATATAGAGATTCACAGAGACATAAAGAATATTAACATTATCTCGGAAGGCCTACATTGAAAAGGTTTTGGGAAGATTTAGAATGAATGATTTTTTGCAACTTCGGTAGCAACTAAGATGGACAGATTATTGTCCCAAAATGTATTGGAATAAAAGCAGATGAAAAGTCTTTTGTAAGCATCTGCATTATGCAACCCAATGTAAGCATATGCTTACACTAGACTTAACCATTAGACTGACAGTAAGAATACTGGGTTAATAAAGTGCTGCAAATAATATCATGCGGTATATGCAAGGAACCAAGAAGTACAACTTAACCTAAAGATACACTTTCCATTTGGAAGTGTTTAGTTGTTCAGATTTGAGTTTTGCTGATTGTGTAGATAGTAGAAAGTCTACTTTAAGGTATATATTTTCTTATTGAGGAATATATCCTAGAGATGCAGTAAGCAGACTATAATTGCTACGTCTATCAAGAAAGCTAAAATTCTTACATGCTATGAATTTGGTACACAGGCATGATGGATGAGACATTTTGTTGAAAGTCTCAATATTGTTGATTTTACAGTTAGACCATAAAGATACTCTGTGGTAATTCTACTATAGCCTTCTTTTATAAGAATAAAGAGTAGAAGCAGATGTAAATCGACATCAAGTATCAGTACGAGAGATAACATTAAGGAGACATAAAGGGTTTATTGAGCATAAAAGTATTGAATTAATGATTGCGGATCCCATGACTTAAAGTTTACCGATAAAGAAAGTATAAAGTCATGTGGAGTATATGAAACTCATTAATTCACTTTTTGCTTGGTTAAATTGGTTTGTCTCTTTTTGGTCTATAGACATAAAGTTATTATAATAAAGATTTTGTGCACATTTGTTATTTTATCCATGAGGATAAATAAAGTTGGACTCGAATAACTTATAGGAAGTTCATTCATAAGGAGTGTTTTACATTGTGATACATGGAAGGGACGACCTAATTTTATAATGGTTTTACCGCTATGATTCATGTGAAACATTTTTTATCTGAGTGGAAGGATTCCATAAGTAATTGGCCAAACTAAAGAACCTAATACTATAAGGTCATGTGTCATAAAGGCCAAGTGGGAGAATGTAAGATATTATTCCTTTATGTGGCCTTTATATCACATATTACGGTGTTTATTATATTTTAATATAATAAATATAATATACGATATTATGGTTATGATAATTTCTATTAATTTAGATTACCGTAATGGAATCGTTTAATTGATTTCAAAAATTAATTAATAAAATTATTTTCTTGATAGGAGGAGCAATATGATATTTACCAATTTGAGGGTCCCTGACCTAGCCTATAAATTGAGTGCCTGTGTACACCATCAGTACAGCCATAAAGGAATAGGCATAGGTTAGAAGATCCCTCAGATAACTTTTCTTGTTTTTCAGATGGATCCCGGAAACGCTTGAGCAAATATGGCTAGAGGTTAGCCTAGATCCTTATCTTTTCTTTTCCGCTGCGCATGTTAGTTTGAGCATAATATGTTTATATGTTCTAACACGAAATACTCAAGATCTTTTGTTCAAAAAAAATGCGTTGTCTAAAAAATTATTTTAAGTACGTTTAAAAAAAAATAAAAAAGTCAATTAGAGAACATTAAAAACATCCTTTCACTCATTACTTCATTAGCTATTACAAATCAAAATCAAGATAATAACATGTTTATTATCAAGTACCTAGCTTTTGTAGGCAATTTGTGAAACGCATGGAGTGCATTGGAGTAAAAAACGACAGAACTTTATACCTTGTGTTGAACACAAGGATAAATCTTGTTAGGACATAGGCCTAGCAGTTACGACCCATATTCAGAAGCCCATCCGCATATTGGGCCCCCGCCGAGTGGTAGACCAATTTCAGCCCAAAGCCAAGCATCACATAATTTAGGAGGAAGTGAGACCATGCCATAGAAGGCATTAGTGGTCGTCGAGAGGTGCAGGCTATCGCCAATTGTCGCCCACACTAACAAATAGCTAACGACCCCAGATCGCGGAAGGCTCCACGATCGGTAGAGTTGTTCGACTAACCCAAAACCAGCTCCTTGAAGGATCTCTTAGAGCCCTGAGAACATTAAGCGAAAAGGAACTAAATGGACATGAAAGCGACTGATTTGATAGCTAGCTAATAAATGCAATACTAGATGCTTAAGAAAGGAAATGCTTTAGCTGCCTGAAGAAAAGGGAAGGGAGAAATAAAGTATTATGATCATTAACCATACACACAAGAACACTTGCTTTCCTTAAGCTCTCTTTCTTCTCAGATCATCATCTGACTTACGCATCATAGCTATTTCATGCCGGTCTATCCCGACAAGCTCTTTTGTCTAATTCTCTTTTTGGATGCAATGGATCATGTGGATCGCAAGCGAAGGATACCCCTTGAAAAAATTTGAAGAATCGACCTAGAATCTGTTCTGAAAAATCTAAATCAAACTCAACTGTTGATAAGGATGCTGATAATAAGGATATGGCCAATGACGTGAATTCAAGAGTCTTGTGATTAGATGAAGTCTGATATGGTCAGATAACTATGCTAGTTGTGTTATTCAAATATTCAAATACAAAACTTATCACG
Source organism: Alnus rubra (assembly GCA_028654335.1). NCBI lineage: Eukaryota > Viridiplantae > Streptophyta > Magnoliopsida > Fagales > Betulaceae > Alnus > Alnus rubra. Next base: position 32,511 of record JAJPGS010001499.1, on the reverse strand, counting down.
TAAAAAACCACCCTTGTATTGCTTATATATTAATGAAAATCCAACAGATGGGTACATTAGAAGAAATTCGTCCATATGCAGCGACAATATTAGCATCACCAGAAATGTTGACGCTAATAGTAGATTATTAGTGTCAACTTCTGACAGTCAATGCTAATAAGTGACTATTACTGTCGATTTTTCTATCGATGCTGATAGTGGACACTAATCCTCAAAAGAAGTTAATATTAGCGTCGATAACAAAGTCGATGCAAATATGTCGTTGCTAATAACATGGTGGAAAATTTCGCCACGCGTGAGTTAAGGTAGGAAAACAAATAGTAGCGACATGTCACTATTACCATCGACCAAAGTCGATGCTAATAAATACCCATCAGCGTCAACATTGGGGTCGACGCTAATAACCTATTATCAACGTCGTCTAATAGGTGTCGATGCTGATAATAGGTTAATAGCGTCGACTTTGTGGTCGATGCTATTGACCTTGCATCAAAAAAATTATTTTTTTAAAAAAGAAAAAATTAAAAGTATCAGCATCGACCAAAAATCAAGGCTGGTAATAGGTCATCAGCGTCAACTTCTAGGTGTCAACGCTGATGACCTATTATTTGCGTAGACAATCAAAGGTCGTTGCTAATAATAGGTCATTAGCGTTGTGACGACCCGTTTTTTTTTTTTTTTTTTTTTTTTTTTTTTATTTTTTATACAAAACATTTCATAAATATTAATCCCTTAAAATATAAACGGATCTTCATAGTGGCACGACGATATGTCGCATAGCCAACATATGTACATATCCCATAATATGTACCTGATAATCAGAGTATAACATCTATCCATCGATGCAGCGGAAAACATAAACCTCTATTACAAATAATCATAAACAAAGAGCCATATTACATCTATCTGTTTAAGTCTTTTCTCATAATAAATACATAACAGAAATGGCTTAACAAAGATTAAGTGACACAAGCGTCACGAGCCATAAACAAACCTATAAGATAGTGGACAACCCATGGTCCGACAATTACAACCGTCGCAGCGAGCTTCAGTCATAATATTCCAAGTATATTTCTACAATACCATCAACTACGACCAAAATACCTGCAGCCAAAAGAACATCATCTATATGGTTGTGGGGGTTTGTCACATCCGTATAGGTGGAATTATGTGCCCACCGCCTTAGCATAAACAAATACACTAAGACCTCAGAGGTATACTATTCACTGAGTTTTCGCAAAGAACCAACTTTTTTTTTTTTTTTTTTTTTTTTTTTTTTTTTTTTTATAGTCTTGCGAGTACTATAACAACTACCAATTTTATAAACTTTTATTTGAAAAGCCTCATAGCTGATAGAGCAAACATCGACTAATAGAAAACATTTAAAGCTTATTATGTAGCTGCAAACATTTATAGAAGTTTCAATCATCCCACCTTGGAAACAACTACATGTCTTCTCACCTACTATAAAACTATTGTATTTTGTGGCTGAAAAATTGAAATGACTTCTAAAAGTAAAGTGTGTGCATAAGTGTCAACAAAAATTTAGGCACATCGGAAAGTAAATGACACAAAGATTTTTGTTGACGAAGTGGAAACTCGGTTAAGAGCTAAACCACTCCGGGGTAGCCAAACCCAGGAATTCCACTATTCAGAAGACAAAGCTAGATACAAGATAGTAACACTCACATGTACCGATGCAGTGGTCGTACCTTGATCTCTGACGTGTAACCCAACATGAATGCTTCCCAACCAGGTTCACCTACCTGAAGGGGTCTTCAATGGAACTCCTTACCTTAGAGCCGACCTCTAAGATAGACTTCAACTTGTAGTGCAGCACACTTAAAAAACGGCTTAAGAGGAAATATCACATCTCTGAGCTCTATTGGAATTCACACCGAATTCTTGCAGCTCTAAGTGCCTAAGGACCCCTATTTATAGTCTGGGGGTCAGAATGAGAGTCATGCAAAATTTGCCTAGGAGTCGTCCGGACGGTGGACCATGGACGTCCGGACAGACAACTATGCGACAGGATTTTTCCGAAAATTTCGCAGAGAAATCTTTCCTGTATAAGAACATCGTCCGGACGGGATGGCTCGATCGTCCGAACAGATGCACGTCCGCTACAAGTAATTTCCATAACAGGCTTAGTGTGTCCAGACCATGGGGGAGGAGCGTCCGGACGGCTAAACTTCATCACACAATTTCCATATCTGATGCGTGTGTGTCCGGACCATGAGGGGGAGACGTCCGGACGGTTGAAGTCGAATCGTCAGTTACCATATACGATGCACCAGCGTCCGGACCACAGCTGTCAGGCGTTCGGACGGTAAAATTCAAACTGCGATTCTTGCCTTATGGACACACACGTCCGGACGGGATATCACATCGTCTAGACGGTTGATTGATCTTCCCTTTCTTGAACTTGGAAAGAATCAGTGAATCGTTCGAGAATTGATAGGCGTCCGGACGTGCTGCTGAAACGTCCGGACAGATCATGCAGGAACAGAAACTTCTCGATACAGTGAAGTGTCCGGACGGAAGAGACACGTCGTCCGGACGTATGATGCTGTACTATCTGGCATCCTGACGGGATGACACATCGTCCGAACGAATGGAGCAGTAGACAGATTGGCGTCCGGACGGAATGACACATCGTCCGGACAGCTGACAGGGAACTTGAATTTCTTCTAATCTTGACATCACTCTGAAAGTGGAATCCCTGTTTACAGCATCTTTACACATAAGTGATTTTGTCCAAACACAGAATAAGGCCAAAATACTAACAAACTCCCCCTTTGGCCATTCTGGGACAAAAATCACTTGACCGGTTTGGAAATACATTCCTGGTCCAAAAATAAAAATTACTCCCCCTTTTTGTCACAAAGGGACAAAGGGTAAACAGAGTAATAAAAACAACCAACTGAAGTAAAAATTACTCCCCCTAACGATCTCAGAAGGATCCGGGAAACAGAGTAATAAATATTCAAAAGTCATAATAAATACCAAAATGTCTCAAAATAAAAAGATAAAAAAATCAACAAAACAAAGCAACAAGAGGGAATCAAGCATCCTCAGGCAAGGGTAAAGTCCCATCCGCATCTTCCTCATCATCACTGTTCGGGTGATGGTACTTCAGACACTCCTTGAGGTCCAGCTGATTTTGCTCCACGCGCTTGTTGATGGAGTGCACCTCTAGCTGAATAGAGGAGATGGACTGCTGCATGGAGGACATAGACACTTGCATGTCGCTCATCCCACCCTGAAGAGCAGCAAGAGCCTCCATAATCTGAGCATAATGGGTATCCGGCTCAGGTGGTGGAGCTGTGTGAGAGGAGGAAGGCATATCTAGAAATTCGACTGGCATAGGAGCAGGAGGAGGCACCTCATCATCAGAGTCATCTCTCCGCAGTTGAGCATTGGACTTCATCAAAGTCTGCTTGCTGATGGGCTGCTGGATTTTCATCTTCGGTTCCCCAGTAATATTGACGCCGAACTGAAGAATGATCTGAGAAAGGAGGCAGACAAACGGAAGACCAGCAGTGCTCTCATCACGAGCCTCCAGCATAACCCTCAAAATGTGCTTGCATAGACAGAAAGGCAAGCGGAGGTGGACTGCATAGACGAACTGAGCCCTTTTTAGGATCAGATTACTGCGCCGGGAAACAAGCCAGATGTTCTGCTGGATTATCTTGGCCAGCATGTGGTGGGAGGGTGACAGCGCACCAATCTGGATGGCAGTAGAGCGCTCCTCACCATGGGGAACGGCATGAAAGAATTCCCTGAGCTCATCCAGGGAGGGAGGAAGAACCACCTCATTGTATGGGGTGCCTGGAATCTCAAGCACTGGGACATGGATGACGTTACTGATGACCTGGGGATCAACAGTAATCGGAAGGCCAGCAACGGAGGACTGAAGTACCACTCCGTGATCATCATTCTGCACCACTTCCAGGTTGGCGTAGAAAAGCTTGACGAGCCGAGTGTACACCGTACAGACACAGCCATGAAGATAACCCCAGTTGTAAGTCTGGATGATGCCAAGCATATTGTCTAGCGGAGGCATCATGAGATCTGCTCGCAAGACATTCCGCTCAGAAATGACTGTACGGTCCATGATCTTGGCTTGAAATGCAGCCCTATCTTGTTCAATCCTTTGACAGACCCTGCAGGGTGGACTGCCGGCAAACATGATTATGCAAAAACGTCCAACAAAAGTTTTTCCAAAAAGAATATGCCAAAAATATTTTTTCTAGGACAATAAAAATTTAGCAGAATAACAGCAGTAAAACAATAAAGATAGAATTATATAACAAGAAAAAAAATCCAAAGAACATGGCAGTAAAGTGCAAAAAAAATTCTAACAGTAAAAAAAAAATTAGAAAAATACCTGAAATAAGCAAGGAATGAGCAAAGCTCCAAAAAACTTAAAAATTACTAACTCACAAGCAGCCAAGAACCAGATTTTGTGGGGTAGAGAAAGTGTGCGGCGATCTGGGGTTTTTATAGTCGCTGTGGGGTCCCCGTCCGGACGGTGGAGTAATGACGTCCGGACGCTCGTTGCCTCGGAAAGGAGCAGACAGGTCGCGCGCGTCCGAACGATATAAAGACGCCGTCCGGACGAAGAAGCTAGTGCCTGTCCGAACGTAAGACACAGATTGTCCGGACGACAAGGCTCCAGCTCGGTCCGGACTCCAAACATGAACCGTCAGAACGACTGAACCCTACCTGTCCGGACGCCAAGAGAGACTGTCCGGACGCTCCACACTGAAACATCAGAAAAACTGAGAAAAATTTACAGAGATCAAATTTTCTCAAGTCAGTGTCAGAATACGCATGCATAGTCAACTGATAACATAATCAGAGAGCATCTCAAAAATAAACAGAGAGCATCTCAAAAATAAACAGAGATATAAAAGAGAGTTGAGATTTCAATTTGCACAAATAGTTTGTCCTGATCATATGAAAGTCAAATAGGCAACTCAACTCAAGCAATGCGTGTGTGTGTGGAGACTCTTTTCCCACAAGGTAAGACTGTCCAAGACATGACAAAATGCACCTAGATTTTCTATACATGAGAGAAAATCCAAGATAGATTAGCCAAAAGTCAAACCTTATAGCTTGCTAGGGCCTAGATACCCTCATCTGATACACTCCCCCTACGATACAGCACATATAATTTTTACTTGCTCATAGAGGGCAAGGAAGGTTTAAGCACACAAGCAGTGATTAAACAAATTTAAAGCATATAACCTTTTTATGAATTACTGCTCGAATTTTATGGTGCTGTAAAATGTAGGGAGTGCCAGAGTTTATAGATGCTAGGTTCAACTAGCCTGTGGTCAATTTGGCCATCTTAACAGGGACTTCTTCTCTTATCCAAAATTTCCAAAAGCAAAGAGTCAGAGAAGGAAAGATGTACCTTTAGGAGAGCCTAGGAAAGTGCACTTTTTCATTGCAAGAGGAAAGAAGCTATCCCACTTTTTGCATAAACAGGAAAAACACATGGCTAGTATAGTCAAAACTCTCAATTATATCTAGGCATATTTAATCAATGCATACCGAATTGAGATATCAGGCAAGAATGCATGCAATATCTAATAAGCCAAGAGAAACAATAATCCCGCAAATTCTCCCAAAATTTTTTATTTTTTATTTTTTATTTTTTTATTTTTTTAAATAAAAGAAATAAACACCATAACTAGCAATATGGAAAGCAACATCATATGCTAAGGTACAATCAAACCTGAGTGCGCTCAATGATGCCACTACAGAAAAACAGTCGCTCGACCTGCTTTTTCTGTCTTCCCCAAAAATGAACACCTGCAAAGTTTTCTCAAGAAAACACTAGGGGGCACAACAAACTAGTTCCTAGATAACTAGCACATAAATATGACAAGGGAAATATGCTAGCAATCAAACCTGATGCCTTAGGATTAGGAACCAAATCCTAGGCATGAACACTCGAATCTACTAGGTGCGCCTATTCCCCTTCCTGGGGTAACCGTCCTTCTCAGCCCAAGTTTGCCTTCTAGCAGGTGGTGGCTGACAAGACTGCATCATCCACTCCATCATGTTTTGCATCCAAACAGGAGGCTCACCGATGTATTGCTCTTGAGGCCTTCTCAAATGCCTGGGTTTGCTCTTGTAAATGCCACTCTGATTGGCTGGTACAAACCGCTGTTGAGGCCGCTGATGGTGAGGAGCATAAGACCAAGGGGCTTGGAACTGATGTCTTGGTACTTGTCCCCATGGTGCTTGGTAGGATGCCTAATTCCAAGTAGCCTGATGCTGAGGTGCAGGTATAGTGCCATAATGAGCTTGTCTTGGTACTTCTTTCTTGGCTTTGGCCTTTTGTGCTTTCAAGAGGGAGCACTGAGACTGTACATGCCCACTGAGACCGCAGTGATGGAAAATAGGAGGTCTTCTGATGGAATGAGGCTGCTGGGTGCTTGGAACATCATCATTGACCTTTTCCTTTTGTTTTTCTTCAATAACTGGAGGAAGCTCTGGACTGTAGGAGGCACAAACACAGTTTTTGAGGAAGAAGGAACATCAGAAGAGGAAGCTACATACCCGAGGCCAGTCTTGTCATGTGGGCTCTTCTGGATGGACAGCATACGAGTCAGCTTCTCATCAGTGACTCTCTCTAGCTGGAGCTGTGTCTCAAGTAGCTTTTCCTCGAGCTCCTGTATCTTGAGCAGCAATGAGCTCTTCTCAGTATGCAGACTGTTCAAATCATTAACGTACTGCTTTCAGCCTTCCCTCAGCTTCTCGAACTCTTTGTAGAGTGTCTTATAGGCCTCCTTGAGCTCTACCTCATTCTCACTATGCTCAGAGTAGTATGAGTCTTCTTCTTCAACATATGGGGCCACAAAGGCCAAAAATTTATCAGACTTAGGAGCATCTTCTTCGGACTCATCACTAAGAGTCACATTATACGCCTTCCCCTTGCCCTTCTTGAGATTCCCGCAATCGGCCCGGATATGCCCATAACCAGAGCATTCAAAACATCGGGGTCCTCTGGGATCTTTCTTCTCTTCATCCTCTGGTTCAACTTCTTTGAGAGGCTTTTTAGCTTTTTCAGAAAACTTCTTCTTAAACTGATCATCTTTCATTAGTCTTCTGAAATTTTTGGCTAGCATAGCCACAGCTTTTTCTTTATCCTCAGATTCTTCTTTAGAGGAGGCTTCTACCTTTTTCTTGGAAGCCTTGAGAGCAATGGTCTTTAATTTCTTGACCGGGGGCAGGGACAGCTCGTATGTTTGAAGAGATCCAACTAGCTCTTCAATCTTCATCTCCTCAAGATCTTTGCTTTCCTCAATGGTGGTAACTTTAATTCTGAAACGCTCAGGCAAAGATCTTAGAATTTTTCGGATGAGTTTTACATCCGAAATAGGTTTCCCAAGACTCACCATGGAGTTTCTTAGGTCACTAATTTTGGAGTAAAACTCTCCAAAGGTCTCTTCCTCTAACATCTTAATCACTTCAAATTTTCAAATCAACATTTGAAGTTTGGCAGATTTCACAAGTTTAGTGCCTTCATATGTTGTTTCCCAAATTTACCTTGATTCTTTGGCTGATTCGCAGTTTGAAATTTTGGCGAATTCATATGGAGAAAGTGCTTGGCATAGAGCATGGAAGGCTTTATCATTGGAAAGTCGGGCGTTTTTCAGAGGGACTGTCTCGAGAGTTGCATCCTCTGGTTTAGTCCAATCAGATTCAACAATACTCCAACAGTCAATAGATTTTAAAAAGAATCTCATCCGAGCTTTTCAATAGCCATAGTTCGAGCCATCAAAGGCAGGAACAGAGTTAAGAGTTTGAGACGTATTTAACACAATAGAAGTCAAAAAACACTCATGAAATTAATCTTCTCAGAGTGTACCAGGCTCTGATACCAATTGAAAAATTGAAATGACTTCTAAAAGTAAAGTGTGTGCATAAGTGTCAACAAAAATTAAGGCACAGCGGAAAGTAAATGACACAAAGATTTTTGTTGACGAAGTGGAAACTCGGTTAAGAGAAAAACCACTCCGGGGCAGCCAAACCCAGGAATTCCACTATTCAGAAGACAAAGCTAGATACAAGATAGTAACATTCACATGTACCGATGCAGTGGTCGTATCTTGATCTCTGACGTGTAACCCAACACGAATGCTTCCCAACCAGGTTCACCTACCTGAAGGGGTCTTCAATGGAACTCCTTACCTTAGAGCCGACCTCTAAGATAAACTTCAACTTGTAGCGCAGCACACTTGAAAAACGGCTTCAGAGGAAATATCACGTCTCTGAGCTCTATTGGAATTCACACCGAATTCTTGCAGCTCTAAGTGCCCAAGGACCCCTATTTATAGTCTGGGGGTCAGAATGAGCGTCATGCAAAATTTGCCTAGGAGTCGTCCGGACGGTGGACCATGGACGTCCGGACGGACAACTGTGCGACAGGATTTTTCCAAAAATTCCGCGGAGAAATCTTTCCTGTATAAGAACATCGTCCGGACGGGATGGCTCGATCGTCCGGACGGACGCACGTCCGCTGCAAGTAAAATCCATAACAGGCTTAGTGCGTCCGGACCATGGGGCAGGAGCGTCCGAACGGCTAAACTTCAGCACGCAATTTCCATATCTGATGCGTGTGCGTCCGGACCATGAGGGGGAGACGTTTGGACGGTTGAAGTCAAATAGTCAGTTACCATATACGATGCACCAGTGATAAAAAAAAAAAAATAAATAAATAAAATAAAATTTGATTGATGTTTTATGTGGGATATTTGCATGTTAAAAAGTGAGAGTGAAGCATGGATTTCTCTTATGATAATTATAACAATTTTTCTGCACAACATGCTTCACCTAGTGGTAGGACACCTGCTCCTATCAACTACACTCACAATTTTTACCCACATAAACCATGTTCATATTGCTCCAATCATTATCATAGTTCTAGTAATTGTCCATCATGGGGACAATTTTGCAATCCTTCTTATGAGCAGATGAACACAAATTTCTCCAGTCCGAGATTCGATTCAAATTCTAATTTTTACAACCCGGACTGGAGCAACCATTCTCCTCCGTCATCCTACAATTATCCAGCACAAAAATCATCATTGGAAGACACAATCAAAGCATATACACAAAAGATGAAACAGAATATACAAGAGCTTAGAAGTGTCCAAGCCAATTTCTCCAACTCAGGGTTCGATTCAAATTCTAATTTTTGCAACCCGGACTGGAGCAATCATTCTCATTTCTCATGGCAAGATCAAGCCACAGGAAATTATGCTTCCCCACACAATGAACTGCATCATCTTGAATATTCGCAGTTCAAAAACCAAGTCCTCCATCCTTCATCATATGATCGCCTTCCTCAAAGATTATCATTGGAAGAAACACTCCAAGCATTCATTCAGACAAGCAACCGAAATATACAAGAGCTTAAGAAGGTCACCATGAGCAATAACCAGGCTATGCAAGAGCTTAAGACCGCCTCTATAAGCGATAACGAGAATATACAGAATCTTGCCAAGATAGAAGAACATATTGATTATCTGGTTACTGAATTCAACAGAATGGAGGAAGAAAAGCTTCAAAGTCAGTTGATGGCTGAAGGGCATTACATGATTGATGAGGATGATGCTAGTCATTCTTGTCATGAGCATGTCCCTGACACCACCATACTCGAGAGTAAGGAAATAGTGGATGACATAGAGGAGCAAGAAGAGAAAGAGGAGCAAATTGAACACAGAGACCAAATTGAACAAATGGAGCAAGTTGAACATAAAGAAAAAATTGAGCCCCCAGCAGATACAAGTCCATCCAATGACAAGGAAATGAGTACTGGAGCTCATTCCTTCATCATTGTCCCTCTTGAGACACATCATGAATCCAAAGTTTTAATTCTTCAATGTCTCAAAGAGCCATCATATGCCAAGATTCTCAAGGATTTATGCAGACAATGGCATAAATCTAGGAATCATCGTCCCAAGAAAATATCTCCAAGCAAGCAAGTTGGCTACCTACGATGGCGAAATATCCTCCCAGAGTGCTGATGTGTGTTTTAAATAGTACTCGCAAGTGCACGAATCGTTTTGCAATATAGTGTTATGCAAGTGCGAGGTCGATCCCACAAGGAAATGGTCAAATACTGGAATCTTGCTTAATCAACCTCATTTTAACCTAGTTCCAAAGGTTTGAGAAATGATTGAAGAACAAAAGACTAAATTAAAGAGATGTAAGGAAATATGTAAATTAAAAGGAACTAAGGTTAAGGAATCCACCAAACCAAATCCTACAACTCACACTCTTGGTTTCCACTTGAACACCCAAAGAACGTTAAGCTTAGGGTTTTATTCAAGTTTCTTAACCATAAACCCAAGAACCATTAAATGAATCCAACACATTAACAAATCACAAAGAGTACCGATTGAAGTCAAAACATCCAATGTATCATTCAATCACAATGGATATCATCATTCAAACCGATAAAACAATGTATTAGTTGGTTGAAACACATGAAATGTCCTCTATCCACCACTAACCACATTCATTGCAAAAGATAAAGCTTTAAATGAATGGAACTTTGAACAACTAACATGATATATCATTAAATGTGCAAGTGGTACAACAAGATTGTGAGTGTTATCAATGGAAAGGTTTCATCCTCAACCCTAGTTGAGGTTACTAGCCTTCCATGACTAAGAACACCACAAGAAAATGATGAACAACCATGGAAATGAAAGAAAAGCTCTACAAAGAGAAAGTATCTGAAAATAAACTACTGAATTACACTACAAGAAGCACGAAATTAAACCTATCTACAGAGTTTCTACTCTCTCTACTCCTCTCCCAACAAGGGGATGGCTATGGCTTTTATAGAAGAAAGCCATGGCAAGAAATGACTTCTCTACCCTCCTCTAGGGTTCCTCTGCAGCTAGAGACAACCCCAAACACGAAACCAGCGTGTTCTGCAGCGGAAATCAGAGGGAGGACTGCTTTTTGGCTTCTGATTGGGCGTTCTGGTGCGCTCTGCAAAAGCAGTTTCTGGGAAAATTCGATCGATCGACTTTTATTTCGATCGATCGACTTCGGGCAAATATTCGATCGATCGAATTTTAAGTTCGATCGATCGACTTGTCAGGGTCTCCGAATTTCCAGTTATCTTCTTATGAAATTTTCCATTTCTCTCTTATTGTCCTTACAGAAACAGAAAACACAAAAACTAACCAAAACATTAGAAAATAACAAGGCTAAAGGTCTAACTAGTGCAAATCAAGGGGTCCAAATACACCATATTTGGAACTCATCAAGTGCTATCAAATTTTAAAGAAGAAAGGGTGGAAAGGATTGGTTGGACAGCCACATGATCGGGGCAGGTATGGTAGTTTTTTATTTTATTTTTTGCATTTAATTTCTGAGTTCTTTTTCCTTTTTTCATTTAATTTCTTGTTAGTTTATTTTTGTTTCTGACAGCAATTAACCTTTTGATGTTTGTTTCTATGAGAAAATATTGCTGGTAGTTTTGTTGACAGGTTTTGGTGTTTAAGTTTGGGGGAGGCCCTGACCTTTTTCACACCTTGCTGTTTCCTTACTTCTGGTAATGTATTTCTATACTACACATTGAGGACAATGTGTAATTCAAGTTTGGGGGTATGGAAAAACACTTTGTCTATTAGTTTGTTTGTTTGTTTATTTGTGTTTTTGTTCAAAAAAAAAAATTCAAAAAAAAAATAAAAATAAAAATAAAATTGTGCTAGGTTGTTGTTTGAGCACGATTACATCGTAACTGTGGTTTTTATGTCATTGGTTTGTTTAACATGTTGAACACTGCATGTCATTAAAATCTGAATCTTTTGACTCATTTGTTGGATTAGAGAGACTTCACTTGTTTGAACTATTTCTCACAAGCACATTAGCATTGGTTCTGTGAGGTATGAGATTTGAATTGAGGAATGTGTGTCTTGAGATTTGTAGGATGATTTGTTGATGAAACCTTGGCTTAAATTAAAAAAAAATAAAAAAAATAAAAAAAAAAACAAAAAAAAAACAATAATATCATCAGTTTGGGTTCTCATTGAGTAACCGGGCATCTTGCCTCATTAAGCATTGAGTGTTCGCGTCAAAAGATGAGTAATTCAATTTGGTTGATTGAATGGCTAGTTTGACTTTGTAGCCTTTTTGACTTGAGTAATTAAGCCCTTAGGAATGTTTCTACATCTAGTGCCCTAAGACCATCTGGTTTGGGAGTCATTGGCCCAACACTCGTTACATAGGTCAAATAGAAAGCTTAAGGGAGTCAGAGCACAGCCTAAAAAAAAAAAAATAAAAAAATAAAAAAAATTATGATTTAAGCCTCGGTTGTTTCATCTGATGAGATTCCTATGAATTTTGAGGTACACAACCTTTGAAGAAAATTGAAACCTCATGAATCTATGTTAGTCTCACTTTGAACATATTTGAGCCTGAGTTGTCTCAATTTTCCAACTATGAGTTAAATGATTTTTGATGTCCTGATGATGTGAGTATGTTGTTCAGTTTGTTAAACTTACTCACGATGTCTGAACCATGTGTTTGTGTGGATTCTTGTTTTTCAACAACATAGTGCTTTAAAATGTTTGTGGGTATCATTCCTGGCAAACCCTCACGAGACTTCACTCATCCACTAGGGAGTCCTAGGGGTTTAAAAGGCTTGTTGCATACGCTAAATGCAATCGTTTCTCCAACGAAAGAGGATTTATGTTTCAAGCTTTCATTTTATGTTTTGTTTTGTTTTGTTTTGCTAAGGGACTAGAAAAATGTAAGTTTGAGGGTATTTGATGAGTGTCAAATATTGCATATGTGGACCCCTTAATTTGCATTTACTAAACCTTTAGTTTTGTTATTTTCTAATGTTTTTGGTTAGTTTTGGTATTTAGTATTTTGCAGGTCATTGAGAGAAAACAATAGCTTTAAGGTGAAAGAAAGCACACTTTGAGAAGACCTAGAGGATGTGGGTATGTTCAACCAAATCAAGGAGAGGACTAAATCGGAATTTCTTTAATTGGAGTCAAAATCGGATTAGAATTCAGATTCTGCACATGTCACAGTATTTTGATCATAACTTTCATCTCAAGTATCTGATTAAGGTGAATCAAGTGGCGTTGGAAAGCTAACTCAATTTTCTACAAATCCGAAATAGGATTTTCGTAATTCGGACGTCTGCTATGCCAAAAGTGCCCCGCAATAAAAGGCCACAAATCTGGACGAATTTGGAGTCCTTTTCCTTCTTGGATTGTGTTTTGAGTTTCCTACTCAAATTAGAAGATTAACTTCCGATTTTTTTAGGAATTCTAGGGCTTCTAGGATTTGTTTTCTCCCTATAAATAGACCTCTAAGGCTCAAGAAAAGGGAGAAAGAAGCTAGAGACCAAAATATTCTTTTCTTTTTAGTTTAGTTTTTCTTTAGGTTAGGTTTTATTTTCAATAGTCATGTGTAGCTAATTTTTCAACTAAGGTTGAGGATGAAGCCTCACCATTGAAGAGCAACAATATTTTCATGTAAGTTTATACTATCCGATTTTATTTGGTTTAATTTTTCCAATGTTTTACTTCTTTTTAATTTGTGGAATGATTCTTGGATATCTATTGTGATTTACGGATACATGTGATGATTTAAGATAGTTTCATTTAATTGATTGCTTGGGTTTTTATTTATCAAAACGTTGGATATTCATTGTGTTTCGTTCTACGGATACATTTGATGATTTGGTTTAAACCGGATATCTTTTGTGATTTGTGCAAAGAACGGATTCATTGAATGATTTAATGATTTTTTTGAAGCATAGTAAAACATACATAAGATTTATATGGTGAGAACTTCAGATGTGTATTGATGAACATGGGAGAATATGTTGCTATGATTTGGTGGGTGTGGATTCCAAAACCTTAGTATCTTTTCTTTTGTTTTATTTTACTTTATTTAGTTTTTTTTTTTATTTATCAAAATCTATTAATTTTTGAAACTAGGTTAAGATTTAATTAATTTAGTCATAAATTTGTTTTCAAGAACACAACTCCCTGTGGGATCGACCTCGCACTTGCAAAACCCTTTATTGCAAACGATTCGTGCACTTGCGAGTACAATTAAAATTCACATCAACCAGCGTCCGGACCACAGCTGTCAGGCATTCGAACGGTAAAATTCAAACTGCGATTCTTGCCTTATTGACACACGCGTCCGGATGGGATATCACATCGTCCGGACGGTTGATTGATCTTCCCTTTCTTGAACTTGGAAAGAATTAGTGAATCGCTCGAGAATTGATAGGCGTCCGGACGTGCTGCTGAAACGTCCGGACGGATCATGAAGGAACAAAAACTTCTCGATACAGAGAAGTGTCCGGACGAAAGAGACACGTCGTCCGGATGTATGATACTGGACTATCTGGCGTCCGGACGGGATGACACATCGTCCGGATGAATGGAGCAGTAGACAGATTGGCGTTCGGACGGAATGACACATCGTCCGGACAGCTGACAGGGAACTTGAATTTCTTCTAATCTTGACATCACTCTGAAAGTGGAATCCCTGTTTACAGCATCTTTACACATAAGTGGTTTTGTCCAAACACAGAATAAGGCCAAAATACTAACAGTGGCTCAAATGTACAAAGAAACAGCATTGCCAGATGTAGGTAATTTCATGTCAAAAGACACTTACATTACCCAATCCAGTAGCGTACAATCTAGGTACATCAAGCATAAAACAATGGTGGCTCAAATGTACAAAGAAAGAACATTGCCAGATGTAGGTAACTTCATGTCAAAAGACACTTACATTACCCAATCCAGTAGCGTACAATCTAGGTACATCAAGCATAAAGCAATGGTGGCTCAAATGTACAAAGAAACAACATTGCCAGATGTAGGTAACTTCGTGTCAAAAGACACTTACATTACCCAATCCAGTAGCATACAATCTAGGTACATCGAGCATAAAACAATGTTGGCTCAAATGTTCAAAGAAACAGCATTGCCAGATGCAGGTAACTTCATGTCAAAAGACATTTACATTACCCAATCCAGTAGCATACAATCTAGGTGCATTAAGCATAAAACAATGGCATCTTACTCAGCAATACAAAGAAACAACATTGCCAAATGTAGGTAACTTCATGTCAAAAGACACTTACATTACCCAATCCAGTAGCGTACAATCTAGGTATACTAAAGCTCGATGCCTTTAAATCATGCAGCAAGAAATGTATATATCATAAAAATAGTACACACCGACACACTATGCTATATGCATGCACATGCTTGTATCATGAGCTGAGGCTTGGGTAACATAGAGTCGAAACTCACATTATCATCGAATCATCACTTCCTTTAACATAGAGTCATCACTCACATTATCATAGAATCATCACCTCCATTAACATAGAGTCGTAACTCAAGATTGTGCAATTAAGCACCCAAGTAACCATGTGGTGCCGTTAAGCACGCAATGCATCATGTTCCCAATTTTGTAACTCAAACTAAAAATCTCAAACATTTACAATGCAACCCTAGTCTAAAATCCCTAACCATATCCTACAATCACATCATTTATTCAAACTCCACATATCATATACATACTTCAAAATATTATCATAATTTCAATATATTCAAAAGTACTCAGATCATCCAAAACAGATATATTCAACATACAGTTGGTTCATATTTATAAAACAACATATATATTTTGTAAATCCATAATACATAAAAATAATAGTTTCTCAGTGAGTAGAATACTCACCTTGGCTGCATTGAACTCTTGACTCGAACATTCCCTTGGACTCTAGTCACTTGGACTCTACATTGGAGAACCAATTAAAGTCTCCAATCCGGACACAATCCTGCAAACATTGGTATCATTAGACTACACTATTGAATCTCATACTCTATGACATCCTAACTACCTACGTGCTCACACGTCGCGTCACTCGTTTCTAAAGCTATCTAGATACCTTAAGCTATTATTAGATTAGTCATTAGTTATAGGTTTGCGTCTTATCTTATTTATTAACTAGAAGACGCATCTATTATTTCATTAGCTTATTTGTTATTGTTGTGTCACATTATTATTCATAATCCTTTTTATAGTTTGTTGCTTATTTACTAAGTTCACAACATATATATTTAACTCATATATATGCATATGTATATATACATATATACATTCAATGCTTAAACCTAATCCGATGATACACTAAAACACTTAGTGCACATGGATAGGCGAATTAGTTACTAATTCATCTGATTACTATTTCACTTAGAGTTTATTTAAGTATTTCTATAATATCACTATTTTATATTTGTTGACATAAGGTTATTTAGACTATCTATCATTTTACGGCATTGACCTTTTAACCTTATATTTAATACTTAATCTTTTCTTAAACTCTTTACTTAGTTACTTGATCTCCCAAAATCACCCTCCAAGAAAGCCCACAACTTGGGATCCCATAACTTCAACAACATTTCATAAAGATCCATCATCCCTCCTTTACATAAATTGGGCCATTACAAGTAAATCATCAAACTTAAAACTCTCAAAATACAAACTCAACACAAATCAACATCTAAAGGAACATACCCAAAAATCAACTCCAAATTTCAGATTTCACCAACAATACCCCCAATGAACACTATATTAAATCAGCAACCTATTCTAGAATATTCAACACAAAGTAACACCACCAAAACAGGATTCCAACTCTTCTCCATATTAGGTTGATCAACACAACACATTAGAAATCCACCATTAATAACCCATCGTCCATAGCCAACAAAAGTCATCCAAAACCAACATCAATAGCCCATTAAACTAACCACAAACATCAATCAAAATAACAAATCAACTCAAAGATCCTAAGAGAATCAATAACCCAATTAGAATTTCAACTAGAAGCTTAACCACTCATAGCCTAGCAAAACAAGCAATGCCATCACCATTCCAATCCCCAATTAAAATATTCCAAATCCAGATTTGAATCTCATCAATACTCATCAATTTTTCTTCCCATACTCATAATAATAATCATCCTCAAATAACACTTAGAAAACCATTAAACCATTAATATTCTATATTCAACACTTAAAGGAACACAACTAAAAATCAACTTTAATTTCGGATTCAACCCAAACAAACAAATCCAACCAACAAAGGACCCATTCGGTCCAACCTCAGAAAATCTTCAATAAAACCACCAATTAGAGTCCCAAAAACCACAGTAAGCCCTAGATTTTCGTCTTAGGCAAACCCACAATTTCCAACTCAATGAAACCTAAATCATATCTCCAAATCAACTAAAATGAAATACAAAAATATAGAATTTCAACCCAAAAGAATCCACTCGGTTTTGCCCAGCAAAGTCCTCCAAAATTTTCCACACAAAAATTAATTCAATCAATCTAAAACCATTCGACCATCCTCAACCAAGACCCATTCGGAAATTGTAATTAAAACCCTAAAAGGATTAGTCCGATCAACCGAAAATTATCAAAGCAAAACCCATATCCAAAAACCAAATATA
Source organism: Alnus rubra (assembly GCA_028654335.1). NCBI lineage: Eukaryota > Viridiplantae > Streptophyta > Magnoliopsida > Fagales > Betulaceae > Alnus > Alnus rubra. Next base: position 14,960 of record JAJPGS010001499.1, on the reverse strand, counting down.
AAAGCTAAAGGATAATTTTATTTTGATGATTTCCGTTCAATAATAGAGAAGTCCATCAAAAAATTTCGCCAGAAAATCGTACCACTGCCCACCGGCTACAAGCACCGAAAATCAGCTCCAAGTCTCCCTCTCTCTCGGCATTTCTCTCCATCTCAGGCTCTCTCCCTCTCATGGTCGAGCTTGGTGCAGGGGAAGACAGGGTAGAGTTGAGAAGGAAAGAGAAAAGAAAGGGAAAGGGAATTGGGTTGCTATGCGGTAGAAGAAGAGAAGAAAATAAAAGCATGGGGAAGAGGATCTGCGTGCGTGCATGAGGAGGAAAAGAAAAGAAGAAAGGAGAAGGAAAAAGGAAAAGAGATAAGGTGGAGTGTGACATGTGTGTTTGAAAAAGTAAGGAAGAAGATAAGGTTACTTGTCCCATCCAACCACAGGATGACACGTGGCAGTGGGGTGAGATTTCCTTTTATTTCAATGCTCCATCTTTTATAAATTACAGCAGAACCCCACAATTTTACAATCCAATCTTTTAACAATTAATATTTGACCCCACATTTATTCCAATACTTTACTAAAATGATTAATTATTTATTTAACTAGGACTTATTATTGTTGTTCTAATTCCATTATTTCATCTTAAACTAATCTTATTCCATAACATAAATAGTCACTTAAAATCTAATTATTGCCCCATCAAATTAATAAATGTAATTTATCAATTGTTAAATGCCCATTTATTTTCTTGGTCTTTACAAGCGTCGACTTTTAGGCCAACGCAATTGTTAGGTTTAGGGATGTAAATAAACTAGTCTGTTTAACAACTTGCTCGATACCCGCTCAGTTAAACTCGACCCGAACTCAAGCTCGGCACTGTACAAACCCACTCGTTCCTGTTGAAACTCACTCGATTAGTAAGTGATATGTACCCGACTCGCTCGACAAAACTCGACAGGGGCTCGTGAGCTTAGGTCATTTAAAGCTCGACCGGATCGCTCGCCCGACTCGTTAGCCCGACTCATTAACTCGTTCATAAATATATATATATACTTAAAATATTTCAGTTATATAAATTTAAGTACATATATTAGTGAAAATAGAAATTGACTTCAATTAAAAGTGTGTGTGTGTGCACAAGTGTCAACAAAAATTTAAAGCACAGCGGAAAATAAATGACACAGTTTTTGTTGACGAAGTGGAAACTCAATTAAGAGAAAAACCACTCCGGGGCAGCCAAACCCAGGAATTCCACTATTCAGAATACAAAGCTAGATACAAGACAGTAGCACTCACATAAACCCGATGCAATGGTCGTATCTTGATCTCTGATGTGTAACCCAACACGAACGCTTCCCAACTAGGTTCACCTACCTGAAGGGGTCTTCAATAGAACTCCTTACCTTAGAGCCGACCTTTAAGATAGACTTCGATTTAAGCACGGCAACAGCACACTTGATAATGCTTCAGAGGGATTGATAACTTCTCTGAGCTTCTAATGGAATTCACACCGAATTCTTGCAGCTCTAGGTGCCCAGGGGCTTCTATTTATAGGCTGGGGGCTCAAATGAGCGTCAGGCAAATTAAACCTAGGCACCGTCCGGACGGTGGACATGGGTCGTGATGTGTGTTTTAAATAGTACTCGCAAGCGCACGAATCGTTTGCAATATAGTGTGTGCAAGTGCGAGGTCGAATCCAAAGGGAAATGGTCAAATATTGGTGTCTTGCTTAATCAACCTCATTTTAACCTAGTTCCAAGGTTTGAGAATTGATTCAAGAACAAAAGACTAAATAAAAGAGATGGAATGAAATATGCAAATTAAAAGGAACTAAGGTTAAGGATTCCACCAAACCAAATCCTACAACTCACACTCTTGGTTTCCACTTGAACACCCAAAGAACATTAAGCTTAGGGTGTCATTCAAGTTTCTTAACCATAAACCCAAGAACCATTAAATGAACCCAACACATAGACAAATCACAAAGAGTACCAATTGAAATCAAAACATCCAATGTATCATTCAATCACAATGGATATCATCATTCAAACCGATAAAACAATGTATTAGTCGGTTGAAACACATAAAATGTCCTCTATCCACCACTAACCACATTCATTGCAAAAGATAAAGCTTTAAATGAATGAAACTTGAACAACTAACATGATATATCATTAAATGTGCAAGTGGTACAGCAAGATTGTGAGTGTCATCAATGGAAAGGTTTCATCCTCAACCCTAGTTGAGGTTACTAGCCTTCCATGACTAAGAACACCACAAGAAAATGATGAACAACCATGGAAATGAAAGAAAAGCTCTACAAAGAGAAAGTATCTGAAAATAAAACTACTGAAATACACTACAAGATGCACGAAATTAAACCTATCTACAGATTTTCTGCTCTATTCTCTCCTCTTCTACTCTCTCCAACAAGAAGGCATGGCTATGGCTTTTATAGAAGAGAGCTAGGGCAACAAATGACTCCTCTACCCTCCTCTAGGGTTCCTCTGCTGCTAGAGACAACCACAAACACGAAACCAGCGTGTTCTGCAGCGAAAATCAGAGGGACGACTACTTTTTGGCTTCTGATTGGGCGTTTTGGCGCGCTCTGCAAAAGCATTTTCTGGGAAATTTCGATCGATCAACTTTTATTTCGATCAATCGTCGGGCAAAGTTTCGATCGATCAAATTTTAAGTTCGATCGATCGACTTTTCAGGATCTCCGAATTTCCAGTTATTTCCTTATGAAATTTGCCATTCCTCTCTTATTGTCCTACAGAAACAGAAAACACAAAAACTAACCAAAACATTAGAAAATAACAAGGCTAAAGGTCTAACTAGTGCAAATCAAGGGGTCCAAATACACAATATTTGGCACTCATCAGGTCGTCTGGACGGACAATTGTGCGACAAGATTTTTCAAAAAATTTGCGGAGAAATCTATCCTGTATAAGAACCTCGTCCGGACGGGATGGCTCGATTGTCCGAACGGACGCACGTCCGCTGCAAGTAATTTTCATAACAGGCTTCGTACGTCCGGACCATAAGGGATGAGCGTCTGGACGACTAAACTTTAACACGCAATTTCCATATCTGATGTGCGTGCGCCCGGACTATGAGGGGTAGACGTCCGGACAGTTGAAGTTGAATTGGCAGTTACCATATACGATGCACCAGCGTCCGGACCACAGCTGTCAGAAGTCCGGATGGTCAATTTGAACTGCGATTCTTGCCTTATGGGGACACGCGTCTGGACGGGATACCACATCGTCCAGACGATTGATTGATCTTCCCTTTCTTGGAATTTGGAAAGAATCAGTGAACCATTCGAGAGTTGATAGGCATCCGGACGTATTGCTGAAACGTCCAGATGGAACAAGCTGGAACAGAAGCTTCTCGATACAGTATAGAGTCCGGACGGAAGGAGCATGTCGTCCAGACGGATGATTCTGGACTGAATGGCGTCCAGACGGAATGACACATCGTCCGAACTGATGGAACAGTGGACATGTGGGCGTCCGGACGGGATGGCTCGATCGTCTGAATGGCTAACAGGGAACTTGAAATTCTTCCGACTTGCAGGCAGAATCGACTGACATCACTCTGAAAGTGGAATCCCTATTTCCGCATCTTTACACATAAGTGATTTTGTCCAAACACAGAATAGGCCTAAAATACTAGCAAACTCCCCCTTTGGCCATTCTGGGACAAAAATCACTTGAGCGGTTTGGAAATACATTCCCAGTCCAAAAGTAAAAATTACTCCCCCTTTTTGTCACAAAGGGACAAAGGGTAAAATAGAGTAATAAAACATCCAGCTAAAATAAAAATTACTCCCCGTAAAAGTCTCATAAGGACCTGGGAAACAGAGTAATATAAGTTCAATAGTTTATAAGAACAAAAACTGAAAAGAATGCTGAAGACAAACTTCTGAAGAGAGAGAAATCAGCAAAGTTAAGGCCTTCACAAGGATAGTAGCACACGCACATTTTTCTGTCTGAAAAACTAGTCATCGAGCAAGTCAGAATTATGAGAACATGGAGGTGATAAACAAGTATAACATAGACAAAAGTTACCCCGCCAAAATAATGAAGAGAGCCCGCTCAAATCATGTAATGCGTGTGTGTGTGTGAAAAACTCTTAACCACAAGGTTTGCATTTTACAAAAATGACAAGAAACCACCAGATTTTCTAGACAAGAGAGAAAATTAGTGACAGATTAGCCAAAAGTCAAACCTTATAACTTACTAGGGCCTAGACACTCTCATCTGATACACTCCCCCTAAGAAACAACACATATTCTGTTTTACTTGTACCATGTAGGACAAGGAAAAATGTTAACTTGCTCATGGAGGGAAAGGAAAATTTAAGTACATAAGCAGTGATTAAACAATTTAAAGTATAAAATTTTTTATGAATTACTGCTCAAATCTTATGGTACTGTAAACTGTAGGGAGTGCCAGAATTTATAGGTGCTAGGTTCAACTAGCCTGTGGTCAATTTGGCCATCCAAGCAAAAACATCTTCTCTTATCCAAAAATTCTAGGAGTAAAAAGTCAGAGAAGGAAAAAAAATGCGTACCTCAGGGGAGTCCAGGATAGTGCACAAGATCATTACATGAGACAAGCTACTATCAAACAAAACAATGAGCAGGAAACACTTTTTTGCATGTCAGACTAATGTTTTTACCCACATGTAAGCATAATATATCAATGCTCAACAAACTAGTAAACCAAAAAGAATACAAGAAATAGCTGACATACCTTATGAAAAACTTACCCTGCTACAAAAACTCCCCCATTTTTTTTTATTATTTTTTTTATTATTATTAAACAAAAACAAACACAACAAGCAATATGGAAAAAGACATCATATGCTAAGGTACAATCAAACCTGTGTGCGCTCAATGATGCCACTACAGAAAAACAGTCGCTCGACCTGCTTTTTCTGTCTTCCCCAAAAATACCTGCAAAGTTTTCTCAAGAAAACAAAAAAGGGGCAAACACAACTGGTTCCTAGATTGCATATACCAATATAGCAAATAAAATGAGCAATCAAACCTGAAGCCATAGGATTAGGATCCAAATCCTAGGCATGAACACCCGAGTCTGCTAGGTGAGCATGTTCCCCCTCATGGGGTAACTGTCCTTCTCGACCCAAGCTTGTCTTCCAGAAGGTGATTGCTGGCAGAACTGCATCATCCCCTCCACCATGTTTTGCATCCAGATAGGAGGCTTACTTGAGTATTGTTCTTCTTTCATCTTCTGAGGCCTCCTAAACTGCTTGGGTTTGCTCTTGTATGTGCCACTGTGATAGGCTGGTACAAACCGCTGCTGAGGCCGCTAATGCTGAGGAGTAGGAGACCAAAGGGCTTGATACTGATACCTTGGTGCCTGATGCCACGGAGTCCGATGTTGAGCCGCAGGTCTAGTGCCATAATGGGCTTGTCTGGGCACTTCTTGCTTGGCTTTGGCTTTTTGTGCTTTTAAGAGAGAGCACTGAGGGCGAACATGCCCACTGAGACCGCAGTGATGGCATATAGGAGGTCTTCTGATGGAATGAGGCTCCTGAGTGCCAGGAACATCACCATTGACCTTGTCCTTCCCTTTATCTTCAACAGTGGGAGGAGGCTCTTAGACTGTAGGCTTCACAAACACAGTCTTTGAGGAAGAGGGAGCATCAGAAGGGGAAGCTACATACCCGAGACCAGTTTTGTCGGTTGGGCTCTTTTGGATGGAAAGCATACGAGTCAGCTTCTCGTCGGTAACTCTTTCTAGTTGTAGTTGTGTCTCTAGTAGCTTTTCCTCGAGCTCTTGTACTTTGAGCAGCAATGCACTCTTCTCAGTTTGCAAACTGTTCAGATCATTTAGGTGCTGCTTCTGGCCTTCTCTCAGCTTCTCATACTCTATGTAGAGTGTCTTGTAGGCATCCTTGAGCTCTTCCCCATTGTCACTATGCTTCGAGTAATACGAGTCTTCTTCCTCATATGGGGTTACAAAGGCCAAAAATTTCTCCGACTCTGGAGCTTCTTTGTCTGACTCATCATTGAGAGTTGCATTGTAAGCTTTTCCCTTGCCCTTTTTCAGATTCCCACAATCAGCCTGAATATGCCCAAAGCATGAGCATTCAAAACATCGGGGACCTCTGGGATCTTTCTTCTCTTCTTCCCCAGGTTCAGCTTCTCTGGGAGATTTCTTCATTTTTTCAGAAAACTTCTTCTTGAACCGATCATCTTTCATTAGTCTTCTGAAATTTTTGGCTAACATAGCCACAACCTTATCTTTATCCTCAAAGTCATCTTCCGATGATGCTTCTACCTTCTTCTTGGAAGCCTTTAGAGCTATGGTCTTCAATTTCTTGACCGGGGGCAAGGACAGCTCATATGTTTGAAGAGATCCTACCAGCTCTTCAATCTTCATTTTCTCAAGATCTTTGCTTTCTTCAATGGTGGTTACTTTAATTCTGAAACGCTCAGGCAAAGATCTTAGAATTTTTCGGATGAGTTTTACATCCGAGATAGGTTTCCCCAGACACACCATGGAGTTTCTGAGGTCACTTATCTTGGAGTAGAACTCTCCAAAGGTCTCTTCTTCCAACATCTTAATTTCTTCAAATCTTGAAATCAACATCTGAAGTTTGGCAGATTTAACAAGTTTTGTACTTTCATATGTTGTTTCCAAGATTTGCCATACTTCTTTGGCTGATTCGCAGTTTGAAATTTTGGCGAATTCAGATGGAGAAAGTACTTGGCATAGAGCATGGAGGGGCTTTATCATTGGAAAGTCAGGCGTTTTTCTGAGGGACTATCTTGGGAGTTGCATCCTCTAGGTTAGTCCAACCAGAGTCAACAATATTTCAGCAATCAATAGATTTTAAACAGAATCGCATCCGAGCTTTCCAATAGCCATAGTTCGAACCATCAAAGGTAGGAATAGAATTAAGAGTTTGAGACATAATAAACAAATAGAAGTCAAAAATAAATGACACTCAAGAATTTAATCTTCTCAGAGTGTACCAAGCTCTGATACCAATTGAAAATAGAAATTGACTTCAATTAAAAGTGTGTGTGTGTGCACAAGTGTCAACAAAAATTTAAAGTACAGCGGAAAATAAATGAGACACAATTTTTGTTGACGAAGTGAAAACTCAATTAAGAGAAAAACCACTCCGGGGCAGTGAAACCCAGGAATTCCACTATTCAGAAGACAAAGCTAGATACAAGACAGTAGCACTCACATAAACCCGATGCAATGGTCGTATCTTGATCTCAGACATATAACCCAACACGAACGCTTCCCAAATAGGTTCACCTACCTGAAGGGGTCTTCAATGGAACTCCTTACCTTAGAGCCGACCTCTAAGATAGACTTCGATTTAAGCACGGCAACAGCACACTTGATAATGCTTCAGAGGGATTGATAACTTCTCTGAGCTTCTAATGAAATTCACACCGAATTCTTGCAGCTCTAGGTGCCCAGGGGCCTCTATTTATAGGCTGGGGGCTCAAATGAACGTCAGGAAAATTAAACCTAGGCACCGTTCGGAAGGTGGACATGGGTCGTCCAGACGGACAACTGTGCGACAAGATTTTCTGAAAAATTCGTGGAGAAATCTTTCCTGTATAAGAACCTCGTCTGGACGGGATGACTCGATCGTCCGGACGGACACACCTCCGCTGCAAGTAATTTCCATAACAGGCTTCGCACGTCCGGACCAAAAGGGATGAGCGTCCGGAAAACTAAACTTTAACACACAATTTCCATATCTGATGTGCATGCGTCCGAACCATGAGGGGCAGACGTCCGGACGGTTGAAGTTGAATCGGCAGTTACCATATACGATGCACCAGCGTCCGGACCACAGCTGTCAGATGTCCGGACGATCAATTTGAACTGCGATTCTTGCCTTATGGAGACACGCGTCCGGACGGGATACCACATCATCCGGACGGTTGATTGATCTTCCCTTTCTTGGAATTTGGAAAGAATCAGTGAACCGTTCAAGAACTGATAGGCCTCCGGACGTGCTGCTGAAACGTCCAGACGGAACAAGCTGGAACAGAAACTTCTCGATACAGTATAGGGTCCGGACAGAAGGAGCACGTCGTCCGGACGGAATGACACATCATCTTGACGGATGGAATAGTGGACATGTAGGCGTCCGGACGAGATTGCTCGATCGTCCAGACGGGTGACAGGGAACTTGAAATTCTTCTGACTTGCAGGCAGAATCGATTGACATCACTCTGAAAGTGGAATCCCTGTTTCCGCATCTTTACACATAAGTGATTTTGTCCAAACACAGAATAGGGCCAAAATACTAACAATTAGTAATTAAGTAATAAGTGTTATATAAGTGATAAGTCACAAATATTGTATATTTGGACCCCTTAATTTGCACTTGTGAAACCTTAGTTTGGTCAATTTCTAATATCTTTTGCAAATTTTAGTGTTTTAGTGTTTATCGGGTCATTGGAAGAAAATGGCATGCAATCACGTTTGCTGGGCAGCACGTGGAGAGCAGCACACTTCCATCTTCAAGGCTTGGACAGCTCCTGCAGCTCCTGAAAGGGACAACAGCTGCTCGACAATCTTTTTCCACTCACCTGCAGCAGCCCTCATCCTCACTTCACCACACGGTAGCTTCCCCAAGGCAGCCAGAGCATGCACCTTTCAGCCAGCAGCTTACCCAAGGACAGCATGCACACATCTTCAAGGCTTGGACAGCTCCTGCAGCTCCTGAAAGGGACAGCACCTGCTGGACAACCTTCTTCCATGCCACTTGCAGCAGCCCCTATCCTCACTTCACCTGCAGCAGCTCCAAGCTCCTAGGACAGCAGTCCACGTCAGGGTAGCAGGCACCAAGGACAGCAAAGCAGCTTGGGCTGTGTAATACCCGAGAAAGACACCCCACTTAAGTTATCAAATTATGTGCATAAATATAAGATTTAAGAATTGCTCTTAGTCTAATAGAATTATGTAGTTATGCATGTAAAAAGTTGGATCAGTAAAGCGAAATCGATCGAGCGACTTTCTGGTCGATCGAGCGATTATAGGTCGATGTCGATCGATCGACTTAGTTTCGATCGAGCGATTTTATCCAGTGCGACGCAGCTTACGGGTAAACAGCAGAAAAGTGATTTTCACCTTTGATTTTAAACCCATTGCTTATGAACGGTTCCAGATGATTGAAACTTACTTAGTTAGCCTAAGTTAGCTTAGTTTGGTTGAAATTGAACTAGATATGGTGGTACAATCTAATCATGACTCAAGATATGGAAGAAAATCAAATCTTGGATATTAGATGATCTTGCATGGATATTTCTCTCTCTTGCTGCCAAAGATCCGACCCTTGGAAGGATTTGTGCTGGATTGATCTCAGCCCTTCGTGATTATTATATATAGCTTGCATGGGATACCAAAAATCAGTCTAAACTCTCCCCATGCCACTCACGTAAGCACCTCTCCCCTTCACTGTTTTGGTATTAAATATCCCATGGAAAAATCTCTCTCATTCTTCTGTGGAAGCCAGCACCTATAGCCAGAAATAAAGCCTTGAATCCCCTCTTGTTTCTCAACAAAACACCAATAATTAACATCAGAAACCTCTCTCTAATTCCAGCTCAAAAGCCAGCAGCTCCCAACTCATTTCAAGCACCTTGCATTGGAGTTAGACCTCCTTCTTTCATCCAATCTGTTGGGTGCGAATCTTGGTAAGTGAATCTCCCTTTCTACTCTCTAAAATTCAGTATGTGTTCCTAAGAATCATGGGTAATCTCTCCTTTTGAAGGAATTATACTCATGAAGCTTTAAACAAGCAAGATAGTAGCTTTGTTTTAATACTTTTGTGTGGAAGTGAGCTGTTGAAGTATGGGTGTATGGATTTATGAAAAGGAAGGTGTGTGTGTGTGTGTGTGTGTGTGTGTGTGTGTGTGTGTGTGTGTGTGTGTGTGTGTTGTGTGCTGGAATTCCCTGCATGAATCAGAATATTAAAGTATGAACTAGTGAGTAAGTGTAAATGGTATATGGCTAATGCTTGTGTGTGTGGAAAGTATTATTTTGGCTACATAGGGGTATGAAAGAGAGTTGTATATATATATATATATATATATATATATATATATATATATATATATCAACATACTAGTGGAATTAATGGCTAGTAAAAAGAGATGTTCTAGTTTCATTATTCAATAACCTAAGATGGCATTCAATATCATGGTTAAGAGAACCAAAAACAGAAGTATTAGGACAACGGTTAAAATGGTACTTTGAGGATAAATATAGTAAACATATTTGTAGCATCATTTCACTAATCTAGTATTACTATATGATTGGAATTATGCAGTTATAGAGAAAGACTTTTGGAGCAGAAACTAGTAAGTATCTCTATACTTACTGAGGACGAAGCTGGTTGATTTTCCTATAATATTATGTTTACTGTTTTATTTACTTGTTTGCGCATGTGATTTTGCATATTTTATTACTTCTAATAATCTGTCTAATAACAAGCTGTTGGATCAAGATCCACGGTGGGTATGCGAGGCTTCACGTGAGTTCCAAGGTTCTCAGTGAATGAGGAGGTACCTGAAAAAAATAATAAATACAAAACTGGTGTACCAAGGTCACCAGGGAAACCAAGGTTTCCAGGAGCCAAGGCTCCCAAAGATTATAATTAAAAGTTAAGTGAGGAAACCAAGGTTTCAAATAACACGCTAACCGTGCCAAGGCCAACAGAGTAGTGGAAAAAGGGAAATGCCCTAAACTCTATATTTAAGATTGTCATTGCTTTATGGTTACATTTATGTTCATTTTATGTCTATGACTCGCGATCATGGATTATACTTTGTATATACATGTGATTATTTGGCCATTGCATTATGTTGCATTTACTAAATAAATCAGCACTCATATTATTATTGGCAACAGTGGACTTACTTTAGTGTTTATGTTGTTTTCTTCTCTTTGTATGGTACTTGTAATGATTCAGGCTATGAAGAAGAAGAGGATTATCAGGACTATCCCGACATATAGATGGTTCCTGGTTCAGTTTCGTAAGGCTGGAAAGCCTATATTTTGGGACTACCCTGTTATAGTCCATTAGCCTATCCCAAAACAATGTTTATAATTCTCCGGTTATATATATATTTTGGCTTGTATAATTATTTAGCCCTGTGTGGCATGACTGGTATTACTATCTGTATAATTATGCTGACTGACTCATTACATATATATATTTGAGGTATTTCAGTAGTAGCTCTGAAGTGTCTACCTATTCCCAACTTATATTACATTTATTCCGTTGCCAATAATTACCTCTGATAAGTTAGTAATGTCTTGTGGAAATTCGAAAATTTTCACCTACGCTTTTTGCAAAAGCGGGGCGTTACAGGCTGCGCCATTCCCCAAGCTGGCAGCAAGGACAAAAGAGAGGGGAGAGCTTGTTTCAAGAGGACCCATCCCGGGGAAACCAAAAAAAAAGGAACAGAAAAAAGAGAGAGAAAGGGGAGAAAAACAGAGGCATTGAGGGGGCTAGGAGAGCTCTTGGTGGACAGCAAGGGGATGAAGAATTTTGAACACCAAATTCTCAAAAGGACCTCCATGCATAGCTAAGCTCTTCCTAGGGTTTTGATAAACCCTATCCAAGTATCAATGGCTTAATTGTGTTTTATTTTGGGATATTTATTTTGGGCATTGATGATTGTATAACTATGAGAATTACATTTTCGTAATTGGTTTTAAAGTTAAAATGCAATCATGATGAAATGTTTATCTAGAAAGCTTACCATTTTGATTGTGCTCAAATTATGTTTATTGTTCAAAAGATGATAAATGTAATGGTTATGCAATGGTATTATTTTGAACATGCAACAAGAGATTTTGATAGTTCATGCCTAGGATAGACAAATGATGCTACACCCTAGCTTAGGTAGATGATTTGTACTAATCTTAGGATGGGCTACACTTAATCATTGTTTGCATGTAACCTAGTTAATAAATTTGATAGTTCATGCCTAGGATAGACGGATCGTACTGCACCCTAGCTTAGGTAGACGATCTGTACTAATCTTAGGATGGGTTATGCTTATTTTTAATGATGGTATTTTCTTGACACCTTGTTGTACGCTTGACAACTGCTCACGGGTAATATCATGCCTAGAAAGAATGTCCCATGTTAATGTGATGGCCATTGGTACAAGGATGGCTGTGAAATCAATTCCCTAGTTTCCTATATTATTTAGTCCAACTTTAATTTACATTCTAGAGTTTAATCTCTATCAGTAGTTTACAAATGAAAAATCACAAAAACAACATATTTTCTAAGGGATAAATTAGGACTGATTTTATTAAAGCTTGATACACGCAACCAATACATTCTCTGTGGATCGACACTTTCAATATAGACACTATCCTACAACGATTCATGCTATTACGAGTGGTATTATTATTGAAGTAAAAAAAAAATACACATCAATTTTTGGCGCCGTTGCCGGGGAATGTTTAACGGATGCATTATTAAGTTTTTCTAGAATTATGATAAATTTACCCCTTTTTTTTGTTGTTGAAGTCATAAAGTTTCTGTTTTGCTCAATTTGCAATTGTTAAATTTGTGCCCCTGTTTCAGTTCTGTTTCCAAAACAGTAATTAAAAAAAATTTCGAAAAAAATAAATAAATTTCTTTTTAAACAGAATTTCGGAACATCGGGCGAGTTTGTATATTTTCTTTCATTTGTTTGTTCGTGTTTTTAGTACCTTTTTTTTTTTTTTTTTTTTTTTTTTTAATTTGTGTTAGTGGTGTGAATTGTAGTTAGTTTATGCTCGGTCGTCGATCTTTATCACTTCCTTTAAATTTGTGCGAACTTGACCTTGGGCGTACTCTTAGACAAAATAGGACCAGAAGAACGGCTAGTGTGTCTAGAGAACATTCTAACTCAGTCATGGCCGATGAAGAAGAAAGACCTGTTTTGTTGAGAGATCACTATCTCCCGTCCACCTACAATCCACCTTCATGCCTTCAACTCCCTAATGTCACGGTGGCTAACTATGAAATTAAGTCCAGCATAATTCAAATGCTATCATCTTTCTATGGACTTAATAACGAAGATCCTTACAAGCACATTGATGAATTCCTAGAAATCTGTTCGACGATTAAGATGCACGGTTTCTCTGAAGATGCTTTGAGGATGCGTCTTTTCCCGTTTTCTCTGAAGGAAAAAGCCAAGCATTGGCTAAAGTCCCTTGAACCCAACGTTCCCATTGGCAGGACCAATCAAATAAGGAAAACCATCATCAGTTTTTCACAACTTGAGGGAGAACAATTCCACGAGACATGGGAAAGACTGAAAGACCTTTTAAGGAAATGCCCGCACCAAGCTATTCCTAAATGGCAGCTGGTGCAATGTTTCTATGATGGCTTGACTGAGCCACATAGACAAATGGTTGATGCCTCTTGTGGAGGTACTTTCATGATGAAGAGCGAAAATGAAGCATGGATTCTGTTTGACAACTTAAGTGAAAATTCTATGCAACATGCTTCTAGTACTAGTCGTAGGACCCCTGCTCCTAAAGCCCCCAAAATAGAAAATATTTTTGAAGCAAGTACTCCATTCGATGTGACCACCAAGGTGGACGCATTATCTCAGAAGATAGACCAGCTCATGGCAGACGGCTTTGCACTACTTCCTTTTCGCACATCCCTCCACGGCATGAGCCCTGCTCTTTTTGCTCCAGCGCTACTCATCATGTCAGAGACTGCCCTACGGCTGGGAAATTCTCTGAGCTTTCGACAGAGCAAGTTAATGCTACTTTCCCTAGACCAGGGAATGATCCTTATTCCAATTCATATAACCCGGGATGGAGAAATCACCCAAATTTTTCATGGCGAGGGCAAGTGACGGACAATTCTATGCCACAGCATCCCAATCAAGCCTCCCAACCACAATCCAATTATCATCCTCCTCACCAACAAAGTCATTCAATTCCACAGCCTCCCAGGAACTCTTCTTTTGAAGATAAAGTGCTAGCCGCTCTCAGCAAACTCGAGTCACAAACTCAGTTGCTAAACTCTCATTCTCATTCAATTTCCAAGTTAGAAACCCAAGTTGGTCAACTGGCGAACGCCCTCAATAAGAGAGTGGAAGGAACTCTACCAAGCCAACCAGTGGTGAACCCCAAGGGGCATTGTATGATTGATGAGAACACTGCTAGCAGTTCTAAACATAACCAAGTGCAAGCTGTCACTATTCTGAGGAGTGGAAAAATTGTGGACAACAAGGTGGAGGAGAAGAAAGATGAAGAGTTAGAACCATCAAAAAAGTCGAACCAAGTGAAAGACAAAGGAGTAGTGCAAGATGACATTCCTATTTCTGCGGTGCCTTATGCACGTAAGGCTCCATTTCCAGAATGCCTCAGAGAGTCCACTCATTTTGGAAAGCAAGGAGAGAAGATCCAGGACATGCTTGAGATCTTCAAGCAAGTGAAAATTAACATCCCTCTGCTAGATGCTATCAAGCAAATTCCTTCATATTCCAAGTTTCTCAAGGACTTGTGCACTCAAAAGGGCAAAACAAAGAGTCATACCCCAAAGAAGGTTGTTCTTACTGAACAAGTCAGTTCCCTCTTGCAGCATAGCATTCCTTTGAAATACAAAGATCCTGGTACTCCCACCATTTCTTGTACAATTGGAGACCACACGATAGGAAAAGCCCTCCTTGACTTGGGCGTAGGCGTGAATCTACTTCCTTACTCTGTGTACCTGTAGTTAGGCTTAGGAGAACTCATGCCCACCACTGTTATCTTGCAGCTAGCGGACCGATCTGTCAAGAGACTGCGGGGAATAAGTGAAGATGTAATCATTCAAGTGGACAAATTTTATTTCCCCGTGGACTTCATTGTTTTAGATACTGAGCCAGTCCCTAACCCTGATAAGATGATTCCTGTCATTCTCAGCCGACCTTTCTTAGCACGGCCAAT